>OY728136.1:1186836754-1187492501 GCA_963277665.1 Viscum album
AATTAGAAATGATAGGGTTTCAAATTATTTAGACTAGATCCATAGATTTGGATGTGATATGGATTGGTTTTCCATCGATAGGATCCTGGTAATCATATGTTATACATTTTTTAATTCATTATAAATGATAAATTTATTTATATGTGATATAGTTTGAAATGCATGGGACTACATCATTGGTTTTATATGTGATGATATTCAAATTTTCTTGGACACATTCTTTGGAACCATGGTTGGTGATACATCCCTCATTGGGGGCATCCTAGCATTATTTTGATTTCTGTGGAATTTACCTTATGAATACTTATGGGTCTAATATTGGTTGGAAAATTCATATAATGTATATAGAAAACACTGATATTTGTTTGGGTGGGTATCAATCAATCATATGTTTCATGTTAAAACTTGAAGAATGACAGTGGTTAATTTTTTATTCATTTAAATTATATTAATTATTCATTTGAAATTGTATAACACAAATAAAATATTCTAAAATCTACGTATGCTATTATATTGGGGGTGACCAATAAAAATTTGCCCACACCTTGATCATGTGTCCATTTAACATGGATACCAAAGTAGATTTAATTTGTTTCAGGTTTAGGTTATGTGGAGGCATGAGTACACTTGATATAGTAGGATATCTCAGACAATATTGGGGATTAGGATGAGAAAATTATATTAGATGATAGTAGACAGAAAATGGGATTTTCTTTAATTTATGTTACATACATATAATCCACATAGTGGGTGTTCTTGATTTATGTTTTTAGGATTGTCAATTTTTTTATTATTTTTAACACATTCATGTTTGTTAATGTTTATGTGTAGTACTTCCATGTAATAATTTAATTATTATGTTAAATGATATTTGATTTATTTTTCTATGATTTTTTCCTCCAGTATGGGAATATAATATAGCCTCTATACTATTTCACACCCCCACAACTAGTTTGTAGTTTCTAGTATATTGGGTGGCATGCATGAAAAAAAATTAACCCACTATTATGGTTACTATTAAGAAAAACAAGTCACGGATTTCCCAAAGGGGTATACTATATTATGTAGTCCGAATAAAAAAATGTTTTATAATTTTATTTTGACTTAATATTTTGGAAGACAATATATAGAGAATAGGGGTTTTCCAAGGATTGTGATTGATATTTTTTGATTACACATAAAATCCTATATATTATATGTAATATTGGATATCTTGGTATGAGATTATTATTCTTGGATTTTCATTTAATGATTATATTATTTGACATAGCATGACACACTTGAGTTTTGAGATTTTTAATTTGTCATTTGGGGTTTTTGGATCACGGGCTATTGAATAGATGGCCATGTATATGTGTTATATTGGGCGTGAATGATTCATAGGTCTTCTAAATCCTTTTTTGTGGTTGGTATTACTAGTGATCTAAGGTTCATATGTTTAATAAAATAGTAAAAAATTATGTGGTGATTTCCCATATAACATGGTGGTGGAATTGTACTGAACATGACTTCAAAATAGTTTCCTTTTCATGATTGGTCTTGTAAAAATATGATGAAATACTCATTAATAATGACTATGTGTTCAATTCTATAAGGAATTTATTATGACCCATATTAGATCATAACATGAATTAGATTCTAGAAAACAGGATACCTAGAAGGGTTTTATGATATTTTTTTCAAATAGAAATACATTTTTCTATTTTAAGGTGTTAAAAACCACCTATATAGTGTTTTCCAATTTATATAATTATTATACTTATACTTAAATGAACTGTTTTATGGGATTGTTGACATAATAAGTGTTGAAAAATTGTCAATAAATACATGTGTGTATACAAACATGATAATGTTGTAATTGAAGTGGGGAATCCTATATATAGAGGACCAATGAGTGTTAGTATGATATTTCAGAATATCAAGGTGGGTAGTCCCATATTTGGATACATGGTGAGGATCAGTTAACCATTATGTAGGTGGGATGACATGTTATTCATAGTGTATATACATGATAACCTTGAGTGGGTATCATTAAATATGAGTTTCCATGTGAAATTCTCAGTTCGAGTAGAAAGGTGTTTCTAATGAGTTATGAAAATGTCAAATATGATTATTATTTTATGTGGGAGAGTATATTATTTTTAAATATTACCTTGGATGTTGTAAGTCCAATTTTTTTTGTAGATTTGTGATTTGTGGGAGGCTAACCTAACATAGGGGATGACCCGAGTTTGTGAGTTCCATTAAAGATGATAATCACAAGATTATTTCACAAGGGGTGCTACTTAGTATATGATATAGGATTAGTGGTATGTTGAGATTTTATGAAGATAAACACCATGAGTTTATGTGATTTGGTATCAATGTGGGATTTTTAAGGGTCTTATGTGTTGATTTTTGGAAAATATTATTGATATATGTTCTTTCAATGAAATTTTGAGATTATGAAAAGTTGCTTCCAGTTTTTGGATATAATTCCCTATTTATTGGGTAGTCATTAATTAGACCAATGTATTAGTTTAATTATAGATTTTGATGAGTATTTATAATTGTGATACTTTCTTTATGATATCAACATGATGAGTGGCATAGTATATGGTTTATCAAAATTACCCCAAGATTGAAGGACATATTCCACACTATAGTATATGTATGAATCTATGTATATGATGTACTAGTTTTTATACCTATTGGATTTAGATTAGATCATGGTAGTTCATGTCTATTACTTCCAAGCTATTTAATATTTGTATGAAAGATTTTTTTATTTATGAGTTGCAGAAATTTTGTTTAGGAAATTATTTTGATCTTATTCTCATAGGATTCTCAAAAAAGGTAAGTGATAATTTGGGGTATAGGGGGAATTGTATTTGGTTAATGTGTGGTGGTATGCCATAATCAATGTTGTACTATGAAATTCCCTATAAATGAGGAATGTTGTTAATGGTTCAAAATAGATGAGTGTGGATATATAGGTGTGACACAAGTGTGGTTTTGGGATATATAATGAATTGAGCTAATGGATTGGTGTTTGTGAAGCCATATAGTGCGGAGTGACCTTATAATGTTAGAGAGTGTTTTCTAAATTATAAATAGAAATTTGAACTATGATGAGACAAAGGTTTCTATTGATTCTAGAATAGGTAAAATTTTATATTTCATATTGGGACTTAGGTATGAATGGAATAGTCATGTGTCGTCGTTATACGAGGCAGTGGACCAATAATGAGTCATCTAGATATGCCCTTATTTGGGTTTGTCTGTGGTTGAGATGAGACTAGTCATATAATGGTTAACAGTAATGTTGGAAGAGAGTATATAATATAAATCTTATTTTACTAACATGTTAGATAATATAAGATTTTCTATTTAGATATGAAAGTATTTGGAGTCTATACATTTTCTCTATGATGGTAATAAATTTTATGTTATATCTGTGTGATTCGGATTTATGGTGCTCCAGTGCTGAGATAAATAAATTATGAATGTTATTATTGATTAGTGATTCGACCATGAAATTAAAACAAGTTTCCAGTTTGGAATTTTGTGTGGGTAACTACATTATCCTAAAATGCCTTTTACGATTTAGAAATCATGATCTTGTAGTACAAATATAATGTCAAGGGGAATATGTGAGTTTCATTATGAATAGTCTACCTAATATTGTTTTATTGGTAACATCTAATGTGATTGAGTTTTTTAGTGATATAACCACGTTATTCATATCTTTGGACCCTTAAGACTGTGATTCAATAGTTATTTTTTATGGAAATGACTATCTGGATAATTATTATCCCATATTATATAAGTCCAATGGCGGGTTTCTTAATTAATATAGAGATTATCATGTTAATGGAATAATGGGTTTTTGTGATAAAAATGAATAAGTAAGATAAATTAGTGTTTTGGTAGTGATGGAGTTTAGTACTAACTGTAATTTTATAAATAAATTTTCATGGTTTTGAAGTATGTCATCAAAAAAATTATTTAAATTTCTTAGATAAATTTTGATGAGTTATATTAAATCGAAGACTCATAATGGTCAAGTGGATATTGATTAATGTTTTAGATAAACTATTACATCTCAAGGATATATAGTATTATCATAGAGATGATGTAAAACCCCGCACATTTCCGTGTTGCATTTTTTACATGATTTGAATGTTTGGGGATACCAATGATGGGTAGGTTAAGAAATAGGGATTATGGTTGGTTTTATGAGACTTAGAGAATCCTGATTTGTTGTTTTTTGCATGTGTTTTGTGGGAAAAAGGTTCCTCATGTGGGCGGTTAAGAGCTAGAGCATTTCGTTATGATTTAATAAGTTTTTAAATGATTCATTCCTTTGATGAAAATTTTTTCCCCGGTTTTGGGGAAATAATAAATCATCTAGAGTGTAGGGTATATTTCTATTCAATATTTACTATTCATTCATAAAATAAACTATTAGTGTATTTTAAAATATGATGTGTGTATATTTTATAAGAAACCATGTGGCATGGTTTTCATCAAGGTCATTGAAATTGGCTACCCCCATGGTTATAGAAAAACATTTTGGGGTGTAACGTTTTCCTTTTTTAGGCCTTTATATGGTTAGCGCATAGTTTGGCTCTTCGTGTAGACAACCCATCAAAATGGTGTTTCTTTTTACAATGAGGCCTGCATAGTTAGTGAATGCTTTGGTTAATTCTGCTCACAAACCATAGAGTAATTTCAAAAAAGGAAAAAATGTTTATCCCTATAATTTTAAAAGGGAATCCCCCTTTTTCCTTTTTCGCTCACACGTTTGCCTCAAATGATTGAATCCCTCATTATTTATTCATTTTTCATCGATTTAGGGTGGATTTATTGTTATTATTCAACAAATAATGTTTAATTTTCTCATCATCCTTCCACATTTTCTCTTCTTCCTCGGATTTCTTTGCATGTTTGATATATTTTTTTGGAATTTAGAGATTATTCCACTAGATATTATTGGAATAATCTATGTATAATAGGTATTTTTTTATGTAGGGGCTAGAGGATGTCCCCAGAATGTATCTACATGTCATTTTGATGGAATCACTTCATTGTATGATTTTTATTAAAGTATTTGGTGAAATTTAAATATAAAATTGAGTTTAAATCAATGATTGGTGATAAGATTTTAGATCAAGAAGGATTCAGAAGTTCATCATAGACCTCCAATATTTGATTGGTTGATATTTCATTATGGTTGGAGCACTGGGTGAGTATTTAAGAAGTTATTACTAACAAATTTTAAATTAACATGATATATTTAAAATGAATGTAAATATTAAATATAACGAATTTATAACTAATTATGATATGTTTCAATTAATGATAGGTTCATGGGATTTTGTGTGTTACATGGATGATATTGGGTGAGAGTTAGTTGATTGATATCAAATGGGGTTATTATATGATTGAGGAAGGCAGTCCCTTGAGCATAACATAATTGTACATCCATTTAATATCAAAAGTTTTTCATGAGTTTTTTTTCTTTTCCACTGAGTTTGACTATAATGTTTTACAAAAATGAATTATATTAATTAAATAATATATCAAGATAGGGAAATGATCTAATGGCCATGATAGAACCTTCTCTAGAAGCCTTATTTCCTCATCCACTAATGGGAAAATGATTAATTTAATTAAATGAACTATTATATATGATCCCATATAATTGATAAATTAATTTATTTAAATATTTTAGAAAACCTATATAGGATCCCTAGAGCCTTTTAGAGTGAGTGGACGTGGAATTTAGATATACTATTATTTTTAGACCATGAAATAACCTTATTATGACTTGGACCCATCAGTTTAGTGAAGATGAGAACAAAGCGAGTTTTCCAGCAACATTTGAGATGTTATTACCATAGTGGGTATGCCCTATGTTGGAAATGTTGATATGATTAGTGATTGGACTGAACTGTGATGATTTTAATTATAATAAGGTCCTCATTCCATCACTTGAGACAAATTATAGGTTGAACTTACCTAGGAGTCAGTGATTCCTCATCATGATTTTAAAGATTATAAGGGACGTTATAACCTCTACTTGATGGGTGTTGAACTTTGAGTGTGTTTGATATCATATATGTTATGAAGGGTTTCCATGAATGAGGAGACATTGTCGAACGCAATGTCCATGGTAGTTATGTGTTGACCCAATTGAGAGTGCCTATGTGAAATGGGTACATATGACTTTGAGTGTTGAATTTGAACATAAAGAGATTCTAGTTCTAATATGGCCATAGTAAAAATTACCTCATATGGTTAGTGGAGGATTCTATATCCATAGAGATATATGGAAATATGTTATATTTCTTGGATTCACTCTTTGGATCCAAGTTTTATGCCTGATAAAAATTAGGAAATCATTATACATAGCCTTAAAATTTTGATTTGATATGTTTTGTAATTCCATGGAAAGGATCACTGGATTTGGGGGTGAGGTTGTTTGGAATTCTTTGGAACGGCACTATTGATTTAGATGTTATAATATTTTTAATTACTTGGTATAAAGTCATTAGATTCAAATGTTATATATTTTAGAACTCCATGGAAATTATCCTTGTATTTTTATATAATAATATTTGTATTTCCTTGGGGTTGTTCCTTGGAATTGGAGTTAGGGATGCATCCATACCAGGTGGCGTCTAATCGTGATTGGTTATTCCTAAGAAATAATCATATTAATAGGGTACTTAGAATAACTTTACTATATTTCCCTAGACTTGATCCTATGAATTGAATGTTTTCCTAAAAATAGTGCATAGGGTATTGACACATGCTAAAAGACAATCCACTACTAGCCAAATATGGTTTAGGTTGATCCCAAGATTCTGGTTTAAACCCTAGGATTAGATGTTGTTATTCATTTATCCATCAACTCAGTATGTATTACTTTGTGGGGTAATTCACACACATCTACTTTTGAAACAATAATTATGTATAAGTTCATGTTGGTGGTATCATTAGGATCTTTACTAACACTCTTACTAGGAGACCAAGGATGTTGGGTACCAAGGTAGACTTCTTTGGTTGCATGTTATTTTGGGATGAAGTATATGTTATCATGATCACATGTGATAGTTTTAATGAGACTTGGTATGAGCATGTGGTGAGTCTCCAGGATAGAATGAGAAACACAGTGGTATTTTTTTTGTATATTTTTTATTTTTTATCAACACAATAAAATTTCATTACTATATGTGAGTGGGATTGAGAGTTTGTATATCTATTTTATTCTCAATTATTTTATCATTAATTATTATTTATAATACATCTATGTAAACTTATGGTTGTTATTTTAGTTTATGTTTGGTTGTTATTTTATTACATCAAAATTCAATATGATGGATTAGTCTCCCTATTATTATACTCATGGATACTATTCCTAGTTAAAAATCTATGACACATAGGGACATGTACCTGATGTCCTCTTAACGATCTAGTCTAATTAATATTGTGAGAAATATGTCATAAACATTATATATATGATATGTAATTCCAAGTGAGAAAGTTACCATGTTATGCTTGTGAGAGTTACACTATGGTACATTAGTCAAAATTAGGAATAAATATTTTACGCTACGAATTGTTTTTCTAGTCCAAGCCATATAAACATAAATTCAACAATTATAAAACCTGATAAAAAATCACACCATATAGTTATTGATGGAAGAATAAGTACATTATAATCAATAATATGACATCCCATTCAACAAAAGTTCCTAATATTTTTTTTAATTTATTATATATATGTTTTATCAACCAATATCATGGGGGAAAGTACAAATGTATCAAAAGATCTATTCCCATATCCTCTATGGTTAATTAATTCTACCATTTTAGTTTTCCCCACAATAATTAGTTTATTTGACCTTTGTAACTTTTTTCTATAATGATAAAATAAAATTAAGAATATTAGATAATTTAAAACATATTATTAATAATACTATATCCAATTTATAAAATAAAATTTACATCTATGTGAAATATATATTTTAGAATTATCACATGTATCACACAAAACCCCGTTTCAACCTTAATCGGGGTAATTAATTTTAACTATGTTTACTTCTCCTTATGGACAAAAATAAATTTTAACATATCAAATTATATTAATTATTAAGATTCCAAAAATGAAATCTATTTTACTGAATTCTATTCACATAATTTTAATTATTTAATTTAAAATTATAATCAGAAATCCACTCAAAAAACTATTTTTCATGAAATTCAATTTTCATGTATGAGATTATCATACATTAACTATATGTCTTAGGATCATAATTATATGAATTTAAATTCAATAATTATAGATATAAAATATATAAATTTAATTTAAATTATTTCTTATTATTGGTAATTTTAATTATTTTAAAAAAAGGATTATAATGTGAAAAAAATAGTTTTAAAAAAAATTGTGTTTCAATACAAAAAACATAAACCAAAATTATGTATAAAGATGATTCAAATTTAATAAATTATTTCAAATATACTAAAATTACATTTTTCGAAATATTAAGAGAAATTATAATCCAAATTGAAATTTCAAATATTAAATTTATCTAAAAGAAAGGATAGTTTTACAAAAAGTTGTTTTATTTAATATTCACTAAAAAATCAATTTTTTTAAAAAAAAAATCAGAAAATTCAACATAAATAGAATTTTTATATGACTATTTATAAAATTGTATTATTTTTATAAAATAAAACCTCTAAGGTATTTATAAAATTATTATAATTCCCTCACAAAAAATTGAATATAAAATTATTTTTAAGATAATATGTTTGGAAACATATTATGAAAATACAAAAAAAATTAGTGACTATTTAGGAATAATTTACTTATAAATTTGTATTGATAAATACATACATACATACATATATATATATATAGTTAATCATATTCACACTCTCTTATTCCATGTCATGTTTTTAACTATCATATTTAAATAATGTATTTTATGGGTCGTTTAATCTCGGTGTTTCATGTCATATACATTGTTAAAAATATTGTTCTTACATCAAAATATATCAGTAGTGAATTCTAGATACATTAAATTAATTTAATCCTCACCAATTGAACATATTCTCTAAAATAATTGGTTTAAATTTAAAAATAAATTTCTTCAGAATCCACATCATAGAATGTGTTGATAAAACATCCACTTAAAAGAGAAAAAAGGGAAATGAAAATTCCATGAAAAATTAAACATAATTAGGTTTCCAAATAGCTGAAAATTTGTGGGAAGTGAAAATATGTAAATATAATAATAATATAAATAATTATGAAGAGTGATATAGAGCATTGATCACAATAATTGAATGATCAAGAGAAATCTAATTCTTAGAATACCATAAATATTATATGAGATAAAAGACCACTAATGTCACATCAATGGATTAATTTTTAGGTATTCATTCATTTATTTTTGTTCATATATTTATCATTTATATTTATCTATTGTTTTTTGGGGAAAGTAGTGATTTTTGGAATTATAGAAGGTCGAGGATGGTTGGTGCATTGTTAGTAGAAACCATACACTAGCCTAGAGAATATCTTGAATCTCAGACAATCCTAATTCTAGGCTGCCTGACCCAGTGCATGCTCATGTAGGATAACCATGCACATTTAATAGTGGGTGGGTCATAGATGCATGCATAGGAATAATGGAGTTCACCGCCCCTTGTTAAACCAAATGAACTTTTATTCCCTTTGGATAGATGTTCTGTATGGTTGGCATACAGTTTGGAAACCTGTTTTGGAAATCATGTGACCTTCTCAGAACATTAACAATAATAAAATTTAACTTCTTACATCTACGATTGTAAGAACCTAACCCCCTTGGCTCACCATATTTAGTATCTACTTCCCTATGTATTGCCTCCCCCTTCCTCTATTCTCCCTTGAACGTCAATACCTCAGTGATTTGGGCCTTATATCTTCATAATGTATATAGTGAAGCTTCCCCATTTCGATTTTCCTCCTTCTTTAAGGTATTATCTTATATCATTCTTAGGAAATCCCATCACTAGTAGATTCATTTCCCTAAATTGGTTCAATATTTATTATTTTAGTTAAATCATGATGTTTATGAATAGTAATTTCCTTTATATGTCTCCTTTGGGTGTTTTTGTGGCTTCCACCCTGTATCCATAAGTTTCATAGTAAAGGTAGGTGGTTCCATACATTAATAGTGTTATATGATTTTAGTCTTCCTATTATGATTTCTATTTTGGTTCTAGGAATTGTGTGTGTGGTTTGAGATTTAATTTCAAAGGGTTTGAGTGTGTTTAACTATTTAATAATTATTTTAAAAATGAAAATTGTTGGTTTGGCATGCGTGTTTCATGTGTTAGACATGTCTGTTCATAATTGGTTGTTTATTGGACATGTGAAAAAGTAATTGAGCATAAGGTAATCTAATGTATCTTTGTGGGTAGACTTTGTAATGTACAGTAGAGGTTCTGATATGTTTAATGACACGTTCCATTAGTAGGATTGACATTATGACTCAAATTAAACATATAATGATGATTACAAACCACCAAATCATGGGATGTTATTCCCTTCTAGTCGCTCATGAATGAGGACATTATATATATTAGTTCCACATTTCACTGAGTTATAGGGATCCTAAGACCCCACTAATTCTAGTATAATAGGGATTACCCATTTTACTCATCTCATAATATTTTATTTTTATAATTCCATTAATGTTGTATTATTTTCAACTTTAATTTAAATTCGTGTTTTATTAAAAATTATTTCATATTTTATCATACAAAATGAGAATATATACTTTATATATAATGAAAGGAAATGGAAATTACATTTAATGGTATCCTATATGGCATTATCTCACACCCTACACACTCCCTCAAGTGTATATATATATATATCTTTTTATTTTTAATACGAGTAAATGGGACCTATTTTGTGGTGGAGATGGTTGATCTGGTTGATAGGGGTTCCACTTATTCAGGTGTTGGTGGTGGTGGCATGTTGGTGTTGAACCTATTATGAAATAGAGTCTTGGTGTATATTTGGATTCCCTCCTCTCTTGATATATTGTAATGTTGTTTATTATGTGAATTGTTTAACTTATAAAAATTTTACTTTTAAAAATGGTTTTTGATTTAATGTGATGTGAAGTATTTTAGGTTTTTTAACAATAATTATTATGGAATAAATCATCCAAAATTTGATTAATTGATTCCCAATAACATGTTTCATGCATTTGGGGACCAAGAATACTTTTCATTTCAAGTCGAGGCTGGGTCTTGTATTAGGTTTGATAGATACCCAGATTAGTTTAAGGAAAAATGGTATCAGGGGAGGCTTTTTTCCTTTCTGGGGTCATATTGTATTGGATTGTCTATATAGATATCATATTGTAAATTGGGCCTTGAGGTCCTAGTTATTAGCTGGGTTTCTATAAAACACCGCCCACATTAGACCATGAGTCACCATGGGATATTTGGGATTTGGTTTGATTCCTCACCCAGTTGAGATGTGTAGGTTGCGTACTATTAATAGACATCGAGTGTAGGTGATATTTAATTGTTTATTTTTAGTCTCATTATTTCTTTTATTTTATTCAAGTTTTTGGAATATGTTATTATTGAAAATTTTATGGACATTTCTTTGATGATTTATTTGGTTTGTTAAAGTATTTACCAATATAACTCCCCATAAAAATCAGTCACAGTTGTAGGAAGAAGATGGGGATTTTTCTTCTTCACCAGTTGACCAAAGATTAGTGGAGGAAATTTTTTGGGCTATATGTGGATTCGATTAGTGACCAGGATCTTGTCCTACTCATGTTGAGGAAGAAAAACTAGTTCTAGTGAAGAAAAACTCCCATGGATTCATAAAGAATAAATCTCCTTCTATCCGGGGTAGCACAGAGTGATAGGATTAATAGTATTTCATTAAATAGATAAAAAATATTTTTCGGTTTTCCAATACTCATAAGGAAGTTAATTTGAAATTCTATTTGTACTTTTTAAAGGTCACAGTCAAAGGTGGTGGGACGCAATAGTTTAGATCTTGATACATATGAATATGGGTTGTAAACAAATCAAGTTCATATTCAATGAGAAGTAAATACATGACAAATGGGAAATTTTCAAGACTGAGGAGTTTCTGTATCTACTACTGGGAGATCAGGCTATGTTGATGTATGGAGACCATTGTGTAGAGATGGATTGAATTTCACCCGAGGTAGTTCTGAATATGTAGTTGAAGGCTCATCTTTTTGAAATGGGGTTGTGTCCAGATATTTGAATCCAAGTATTCTTGTGAATGTTGATTACATATCTATATGTGGAAAATATATCAATGGTGTTTAAGATATACATGGTAATATGTCTAGTTTTTCTAGGGCTGTTTTAGTAATGTTTTGTGGTTGTGGAGGTTCATCTGAAAAAAGGGAATCATTATTAGTTATATAAAAAGGGAGTTGGTAGCTCAGGACATCCCTCCAAACCATCATCATATGTGATGTCTAATATTGGTTCTGATATGATCCATATGTGTGAAAGGCCTAGGAATGTGTTGTAACAACCCCGTACATTATAATATTTTCCTATTAGAATACATTAATTTTTCCACTAGATTGATTTAAATGCAACACCAAGTTAAAATTAAGATACATGGAACACCTAATATAGAATGGAATAAAATATCTCATGAAATTAGGATATATTTATTATTTTATATAAAGATATTATATTGATTTTAATGCATAAAATACCTTGTTAGCCTATATTACATTTTAGAATGAATTTGTTCAGAAGTTTGTGTCACATGCAAGAATTTGTTTTACCCAACAACAATATATTATTAAGATATTATTATTTAACATAATAAGATACAAAATATACATAAAAATGGTTTTTAACATTATCAACTAGTTTATGAAACCATATGGTTAAATTAATTAGTTAAACATTAATTATAAATGAATATAAAAACTATTTGAATATGAATGGAATGACATTATAAAAAAATATTCTTATTCTCACAAATTCAATGTATTATAATGAATTAAATTAATTAAAACTACTGAGTGATATTAAATTAATATATATTATATATCTACTAAAATATGGTTTACATTCATCCAGTATATTAAATTAAAATAAAATATAAACAATCCCAATTTTATGAAAAAAACATCAATATTATTATAAATGTAATTTTACCAAATTTTTGTTGTCAACTGATTGAAAATTCAATTTTTAGAACAGTTATCAAACAAATATTTTAAAATAAATTTAATTTTTGAAATATAAGATTAAAAATTAGCCTAGGGTGAATTTTTTTCAAATTTTTCTGAGAACATTCATTTTTTAAAGAATCGTGAAGAATAAAATACTCGACTTCCAAACTACTTTTTTTTCTCAATTATTTAAAATGATAAATAAATTATTTTATTGGTTTTAAATTTTTTAAAAGAAATTATGAATCCATTAATCCAATTTTTTTTCATTGGAATCAATTTCACATTAAAATTCAATATGATAACATAGAAATATTTTTCACATTTTACTTTAAAAACATACTTTATCATCCCATATATGGGATCAAATAAATAATAATTTATACCAAATTTTTGGACTAAAATATTGAAAAATGGATTAAATATGTTGAATAAATTTAATTTAAAATTTATAATAAGTTCAATTAATTTTTGACCAAAAACATTTGTGAATGAAATTAAAATTAATTAAAGCGATAAAGAGAAAAAAATAGCTTAACAAGGGAGTAAAACATAACAATAAGTTCCAAAAGGACCTATAAATAATTCCAAAATCCTTTTTATGTTAATATTTAGATATTATTCTCTATTTGATTTACTTTTTTATTTTATTGGATCCACCTGGTAGGTGAAAAATTAGGGAAGAATTCCCTTTTCAAAAATATTAATGAATATCACTCCTCCTCTACTATAAAAAGGTTGTAAGCCCCCATACTTATTCATGACCATCAATCCCATTTTATATCCAAATATCTAATAAAATAATATCTTAAAATCCATCACCTAATCCTATAATTCTATCTGAGGGTATAAATCATTCCAAGAAGCCTTTTGGTGCAAACCAAAAAAGAGTTACTTGATTAAGAGGTATCATTTTCCAACGATCAATTTTCATTCATATACATCTACAAAACCTAAATTATATTTATATCATTTTTATATGTTAAAATAATTATACAAAATATATTGATAATTTATCATTTTATGGGTTCGACCTACACTTACACACAAAACCATATAGTGGGGAATGAACTTACTGTTCATGTATGTTGAACTACTGCCTCGGTAAACGATGATTATATGTTTTTCCATTACATAATATGGTGGTTATAATAATGTTGATAAAACTATTTTTATATGATATATATAATAATTATAATGTATTTATTCCTTTTTAATTATTTTTTACACATTATTTTATGAACTCTATTTTGTGAGAATACAATTACACTGTTTTTCGATAGTTGGACTTCCATTTTCTTAAAGAGATGTGATTAATTCATTCTATATATAGAATTTATTAAATATGTTTTTAATTAAACATATTTTTCATAAATTAAAATTATGATATTAATGAAATAAATAAATTTATGGAAAATTAATATAACATTTTCTTCATTAAACACATCCAACACTAAAAAAGTTTTAATGTTGTTCATGGACATGTCGACTATGACCTCCACGTCGTGATGAAAATACATTGACATACAAATATTTATATATATTAGAATATAAGATTAAATAACATGGTATTTATTATATAATTATAATTTTGGAATGATATAATGTTACATATTTTTTTCTACAATGACTAATGAAAAATGGGAATGTTACTCAAGTGTGTATACGTCCAACCATCTCTATGATTATAATGGTGGTTAATTTTTCGTAAACATAATTAATAATTCAATTTAATGGTATTATTTATTTATAGATTTGATAATTTTTTGTATTTTATTGTTTTTAATTTTTTTATATAATGACCCATTTTACTGTATTCAACTACGGATGTTGTTTTCATACATGGAAAAAAATTGGAATAAAACACAAGACACAAAAATAATTTTTTAATTACTTGAATAAAACATTGTAATAAGTGTTTTAAATTAAATAAAAATATGAAAAATGTTATGAATAATATAAATAATTAACATACCATTATTAGTTATTAATTGGAAGACACACTTGAAATGTCATACTTAAGGTGAGTGATTGAGTTTTCATTTGCATTCCATTGATAATTATTTGTTTTTTTACCCCAATTAATCTTTATAAGGTGGTTATAACACCCATTGAAATGTTATATCATGAATATTCTTCTTCACATATTCCTTAATTGTAATTATAAATCAAATTATTCAAAGTGGTATGGGACACATTGTAATGTCGAAATATTATCTACCTCAAGTGTAATTTTACTAATATTTCAGTGTTATTTCCATTCAGGAATGTCAGCAGACATTTTGTTTACATATTCTGTGATGATGAATTATAGATATTTTTTTTTATTTTTTTAAAATGTGTATTTATGGTAAGGAACATTCATTTTTAATTAAATTTATTTTCGATTTATGAAGAATCCATTGTACATGAAATTAATCTGTTCATATCCATTTTATATAATTCCCTCAATGTATTAGTAGAATAATGGGACTAATTATGTAAGAAAAAACCTTTTTCTTTGTAACAAATGTGATTTAAATGTTCTTGTGAATGTTTTTACACTATATTTTAGGTTGGAAAAACCAAATTGGTGGGTAACGAATATGTTTTAAATTGTTTTGTGAATGGTCTTGGTCGTAATGGATCAATTTACTTAGGAAACATGGAGTCCACTAATTAATAATTTCATTTATTATGAATTCAATATTTTTTATTATTTTAAACTATATGATTTTTCTTGTAATATATCTTTGGATGTATTCTATTATTAGTTTATTTATTAAATGGAAGGTGTTTTATTTTGAAACCTTTCTATCTAGATTATGCCTTATGTTGATTTTTAAATGGCATTTATTTATTGTTATTCACCATTCCATGTTGATTAATGTAAAAAAAATAATTATTAAATTTCCATTACATACTATTATTAAGAATTTGAAATCAACTTTATTATGTTTCCTTTCCCCATATCATAAAGAAGAAGGAAATTAATTATCTCTTAAGGAGGTTGTTTATTTCAATTGATTATATATTATGTTCCATTTTCAATTTATAAATGTAAAATTAGTATCATGAATGTAATCTAGTGTTTAAATATTTCTGTACTGATATATCCTTCTTGATTTTATTACTTTTAATAATGAAAAGTTAATAAAATAATTATTCCTTTATGGGATTCTAGGGTCATGGAATTATAGTTGGTATCAAAAGGAGTTTTAAAAAAAATTGGAAACTAGATTTAGAAAACATATATCAAGGATCAAAATAGTAACACAGACATTATTATTATCTATAAAATAATATCCATGAATTTTTTTATGGTATTGATTATGTGGTTCTTCCAAGAAATATATCCATATATCGCTACCAGAAATGTAAGTTGATTTGGCATAAATGTACATAGGGGCAACAAATATAACATGGTGCTTCAGTCCGTACTCGAGAATAACCTGGAACATGAAATTTTTTCTTTATGGTGCCCCATGTTTGACACTCCAAAGCTATTTACATAGGATAAATCCCATTTCCAATACTATCAATTAATAATGTTTTAAAATTAAAAATGTCCCCCATGAAAAAATCATTATGATTATCAGATAAGATACAAATTATTTTTCCAATTTATTTTAAGTATTTTACTAGTTTTGGGATAACGTGTTATGGTTTAAAATGATATAAACTAATTTTTTTGTAAGGTTGAATTTTTAATTGATTCTTAGTATATGGAATGTGAACCTCACCAATAAAATTGATACAGTGAGTAATAAGGATCATACCATTTACAGCCTTTGTCCAATATTTTGAAGGGAAAAAATACCATAGGAATTATTATAATATAAGGGAATATCATCATTTGATAATGATATGGGTAAATAATTCTCCATGTCATATGGATTTTATAGGGAATAATAATAGAAGAAGATGGTATGTCAAAGGTTGTACAAATGGAAGAAGGGAATGATGTTTTTCCTACATGTGATAATTTTGGAAATAAAAATGAATATACTTTATTGGAGGGAATGATTGTTTTTAAATGTTTGGAGAAAATAGACACCATATTCAGGATTTAAATGTAATGAAATAAAATTCCATTGGGAAATGTTTTCAATAAAAAGGTATGGGATACTGAAAATCAATGTCTCATGCATCAATAAATTATACCCTAAAAGTGGCCAATGAATCAGGGGCATGGTTATTGTACTGCTGAAAATTAAAATTAAAGATTAATGTGTTTATGTCTGGATTCAATAATTATGTAATTTTTTTATTTAAACAATAATGAACTCGTTATATTAATTATGGAGTACATAATGAGTGTACTACTGTACTTTTTCAATAGTTATTTTAGATTATATGTTAAATGGTACCAAGAAATGTTATCTAACAAAATGTAAAATATTTTAGATACTATATGGTAGAGGGAATGATAACCCTTATTATATTCCTAATATTGAGAAATTGTTGTTTGGATAATGAAATTATTAATTTGGATATGTTTATACTACCTTGGAGTATATTAATGATTTCTTTTGGAAAATGGATATATGATATCATAGATGTAGTTTATAACACATTTAGATTTATTGAATATATCCAATAACATGTATTTTAAATAAGAAATAAGAAATAATTCATTTTTCAGAAAATATTTTTTGTTAATTCAATTTATTTCCATATTTCTATTGAATTAATGATGAAGGTGTTCATATGTTTATTAGGTGATGACTAAAGAGCCAAATTATATTGATTGACGGATAATGACAAGTTCATTTTGGAATTTTAGTGACCTTCTTTGTAATGTGTTGGATCATAATATTTTGGAAATTTGAACAATTTTTTAAATGGTATAATATGATCAATGCATTTGGTTTTATACATTAAAGAATTACATCAGCATATAAGGAAACATATGCTAAGAAATGAAGTAGATATAGTTCACGGAACAAATAAAGAATAATATTGTGTTTGAAGAATAGAAACATATGTTTAAATATATTCCTATAAAGTGAAATAATAACTCAAATATTAGAAAAGTGGTCTTGAAAAAATAAATTCCTACTATAATAATTTTTTAATATCAATGACATTTTCATGGTAATACTTTAAGGATTAGGGGTTATAAACATTTAGCTAAATATGTTCTGTAGAACTCTCCATCAGAATATGATCATTTGATTTTCCTTCCATAACAATTTTACATTTCCCACCTATGTTCTCTTGCAAGGGAACCAGGTTACCCGACCACTTTACATCGCGTTCTATATTTTTAATAAGATGTGTTTTTAACCCTATTCACTATGTAGGATTTCAACAATAGTTCATTTTCAAATATCAGCAATTTGATTATTGATATTAGGTTTAAATTTTTAGGATACAACTCATTTTAGGTGGGAAGAATGGGAAACCAAAAACATTATAATATTTTCTTTTTTATAATACATTTAATTTTTATTTCCGGAATTTTTTATAAGTAACACATAGTTATACTTAAGATAAACAAAAAACCTAATATAGAAAAGAGAATAATATTCAGAGAACCGATGATTTTTTTAATATTTTAAATAAATATAATAAATATATTTTAATTCATAAAACATTAATTAGCTTCTATTATATGGAAGAACAAATATGTTTTTTAGGTTGCGTTCCATGAAAGGCTATGTTTTACCGAACAAAAATATATTATTAAGATATTTTTATTTTATATAATAATAAAAAACCTAGACATTAATTGTATTGTTATTAATAATAATAAATATATTAAGAAAATATATGGTTTAATTAATTGTTAACATATTAATTAGAAATATATATAAGAATATATTGAAAATAAATGGGAAATTATTATAAAAAACAATTATTATGCCTAAAACAGAATTTTGTCCAAATAAATTAAATTAATTATAATTATTGAGGTATATTAATTTAATATATATATATATTTATATTATACTCACTAAAATATTTTTTACCTTCATCCAATATATTTTTTAGGAATAAAATAAGATAAAACTCAATTTTATGTATAGAAATAAACATTTTGAAAAAGAAAATTTTACTTCCTTTTATGGAGAAAATATTGTAAATCATAATTTTGGAACATTTATAAATCCTATAAATAAAAATAAACTTAATTTTTGAATGAATGACATCAAATTTTACAGGGTGTGAATTTTTTGTATTTTTCTATGAAGATTCATTTTTTATTGAAAAATGAAAAATATTAAATTTTAATTGGAAACATCTTTTTCATATAACTTCGATATAATGTTAAAATATTTTTTTTTATTTGGATAAATTATATATGAATTAATAAAATTTAGGTCATTGTAAATAATTTTTATTTAAAATTTCAATTGAATACCTATGATTTTGATCATTTTACTTTAGAAATCTGTATTGTGTACCCATCTATGAGATTTAAAAAATCATTTCATCCAATTATGTGATTGAAATATTTAAAAATGTTTTATATATTATTATTAATAATAATTTATAATGTTTAAAAATTTCAAATTAAATTTTTAGCAAAAATATCACTGAATGAAATTAAAATTTATTATAAGGATTAAGAGAAAAATTAGCTTAATAAAGTAGTAATGCTTAATCCTAAAGGCCAAAATGAACTATAAACTAATAAACAATTCATTTCATGTCAATATATAGACACTATAATCAATTTTTTATATTTTTTTTATCATTATTGTATCCACATTATATTGGAAAACGTGGGTGGAATTACCCTTTAAAAAACATATAAAAATGCCACTAATTCTCTACTAGAAAAAGAAACTAAACCCTCCCACATATTCAAAACTTAAAGCCCGTTTTTTGACCAATATGTAATGTAATAATCTCCCAAAATCAATAAACTCATCTTATAATAATCCCCTTGGTATTAATGAAAATCAAAGAAGCCCAATGGTGCAAACCAAAAAGAGTTACCCGATTAAGTGGTAACAATTTCATTGATCACTTTTCTACAAATTACTTATCCACCCCTTAAATTATTTTTATATCATGATTATATACTAAAATAAATATAGTATATATTTTGAGATGTTTTTGTTATACGATTTCTATCTAAATCTACACCCACTTCCATCTAATTGGTAACGACCAAATCATTCATGTAGGGAAACTACCACCCTGCAAAATGTTCATTAGTTTTGGTTCTTTTACAACCTCTCATGATGTGATTGATGATGAAAAACAAATTTTTATAATATATATATGATATTTATAATTATTTAGTTATTTTGGAATTAAATTGTAACAGATACCTTTATGAATACTAATATTTTGGTATACGATAACATCATTTGTGGAAGTGTGGACTACAGCCTCTATAATGCTATATGATTCATTCAAGCTATACAAGGAATGTGTTAAGGATGATTTAAATTAAAAATATGTCTGATAAATTAAATATATTGGATATTAATGAAATAACTACCTTTCTATGGATATAATATATCTTTTTATTTATTACTCTTTTCACACACAGAAAAAGTGATATGTTAGTTCGTAGACGTGTGGATTACCACCTCCTCGATCCAATGGGAATCTGTTTACATCAAAAGATATATATATATATATATAAGTATATATGTGAAAATAAATTGTTATTTATTATATAATTATCATTATATAAATATATAATGTTTCTTACCATATTTCCATAACAATCATTGAAAAATTAGAACGTTACCCATTTGTATGTACGACCTACAGTCTCCATGATTGTAACATTGGTTCATTTTTCATAAACATATTTCACAATTGTTTTTTAAAGTATAATTTTTTAAAAAATATGAAACTTATTTCATAATTTTTATGCTTAATAAGTTTATATAATTACCTCTTGGGGAAAGGATGAACAGTGAATGCCATTTTTGACACATGAACCGAATTTCTTCAAAAAAATGTGAGGTAAGATTAATTGATCGAGTAGTTATATACAACATTATAATAATTTGAGTAAATTTAATAACATAAATGAAAAATAATATAAATAAATTAACTAAATAACATACATTTATTATTTATTAATGTAAATACATATGTTTCATGTCAGACTAGAGGTACTAGATTTTGTTTCAATATATATTCCAATTAGACTTATTTGTGTTAATGCACTAAATTACATTTATATTTTGCATATACTACCATTTGAATGTGATATCATGAATATATTTATTTTCATGATATTCTATGTTTCATTTAAAGGAATTACCTAATGGTTATTATGATTAAATTGTTTCAAATTTGTATAGGACACTTTGGAATGTTAAGATTACTTTCCTCAAGAATAATTTTATTGATCATTCAAGGGTATTTTCATTCATCAACATCAACAAAAAATGGATCAACAAAACATCTAATGATTAATTTTTGATAAATCCATATAATTAATTCAATTTTTATATTTTATTAATCATCACATTTTATTATTAGTTAAATTGATATTTCTATAAATGTGGAATGTTGTGTACATGAAAGACATGTGTTAGGGACTGTTTAAAGTAAGGACCTAGAAGAATTATTAGTATCATCATATAAATTTAGTAGGTCAAACCCTTTTCATATTAATCATATATATATATATATATTATATTTTCTTTTGAATTTTATTCACAGTACTGTTAATTTTGGACAAACCAAATTGTTATTTAACATGTATGTTTTAAACCGTATTTTGAATGATCATGATGGTAATAGTTCCATGTACCGAGGAAACATGGTAACCAATAATAAAAAATTTAATTTTTTTTTAATTCATTAATTATTATTATTATTATTATCAATGAAATTATTTATTTTATATTTATATGGATTAATTCATTTCATATGTTATTGAATAAATTGAATGTGTTTCAATTTCTAACGTTTCTGTATTGAGTATAACTTATCATGATTTTTTAATTGAATGTGTTATCAGTTATTTACCTTTCCATGTCTTATATTATAATAAATTAATTATTTCATCAACATTACTTATACATTAATTTCATTTTATCTTAACGATTTTATGATTCCTTTACCTAGGTTATGATGAAGAAAAAATTGAATAATAATTCAAATAGGGTATTCATTTTAGTATCACTAGTAGAAAAATGATTTTTAACGTCGCCAGTTTGACATCGGTTTCTTATAAACCGACGTAAATAATTTTTATGGTGATTTTTTTGCGTCGGTTTTTAAAAAATCCGATGCCAAAAAGGGAAAAAAATTGTTTTGGCGTCGGTTCCTAAAAAAACCGACGCAAAAAACTAAAAAATATATATTTTCGCGTCGGTTTTTATGAAAACCGACGCCATAAATGTTTTAAAGAAAATTCTTTGGCGTCGGTTTTTTTAAAAACCGACGCGAAAAGTTAAAATATGTTTTTGGCGTCGGTTTTTATGAAAACCGAAGCCAAAAAATTTAAAAAAAAAATTATATTGTTTTAGATAATTATTTAATCTTTGATTTGACTGGTCGTGGAGCAAAAACGGAGTTACGGATTAAAATTTTTGGCCTTTGAAAGTTGAACTTCTTTAAGACTTCTTTTAGAGAAGGTCAACTTCCGACATCCATAACTTTTAATCTGTAACTCCGTTTTTGCTCCACGACCAGTAAAATCAAAGATTAGAGAATTATCTAAAACAATGTAATTTTTTTTTAAATTTTTGGCATTGGTTTTCATAAAAACCGACGCCAAAAATATAATTTAACATTTCGCGTCGGTTTGTTTAAAAACCGACGCGAAATGTAGTTTTTTTTAAATTTTTAGCATTGGTTTGTTAAAAAACTGACGCCAAAGAATTTTTTTTAAAACTTTTATGGTGTCAGTTTTCATAAAAACCGACGCCAAAATTTTTTTTTTCATTTTTTGCGTCGGTTTTTTTATGAACCGACGCCAAAAAGGATATTGATTGACATTTTTTGCATCGGTTTTCTAAAAAAACGACGCCAAAAGACCAATGTAAATACTATTTTGCGTCGGTTTCAAACAAAACCGACGCCAAAGAGTAACGCAGGATCAGAATTTCAATTTTTTTCACAATGCGCGTTTAACTTTTTAAAATCCCGCCTACATTTTCATACAACACAATTGAAAATATTTTCTTTTACTATATATATATCCAGTTTCTCCTTCTTTCATCATTTTCAACATCTTCGATTCAATCACGATTTCAATGCGACTTCAATCATTAATTTGAACATGGTACATATTCTATTCATTTGTTTTCTTTGTTATTATTATCCTTCATTTCTAAACAACTCGATTGGCTTTCTTATAATGATGATTCATTCTCATTTCTGAATACAAGTTATATGATAATAAAAAACATATCATTTCGATGGAATCACCTAAAACCATTGAAATATGTTTGATGTATTATGATTATTTTATTACATTTGGTGTATATGATTTTAATTTATGTTTATCATGTTTTCTTTGAAATGAGTTGTATCAATCAAAACTTTGATAGGTTCAACTTCTAACGGCGATAACTTTTGAACCGTAACTCCGTTTTAGGTCCACAGCCTGTCAAATCGAAGCTTAAGAAATGATCTAAAACCTAGAAATAAAAAATTTGATTTTTGGCGCCGGTTTTTATAAAAACCGACGTGAAAAATATTTTTTTTTCATTTATGGCGTCGGTTTTTTTAAATAACCGACGCCAAAACAACTTTTTTTTTAATTTTTCGCGTCGGTTTTTATGAAAACCGACGCGAAAAATTATATGAATTATTTTTTTGGCATCGGTTTTTTACCAAACCGACGCCAAAAAACGAATGTTATTCATTTTTCACGTCGGTTAACAAAAACCGACGTAAAAATTCATATTTTTTACGTCGGTGACTTCGACGTCGGTTAAAAACCGACATCCAAAATAAAAAAAAACCGACGTTAAAAACCATTTTTCTACTAGTGTATATTTGGTATAAAGTATTATTTCCCATTTCCCAATATCAAATAGGTGTCATGTATGTTATATGGTTGTCCAAAAATTATAAATTTATCATTACTAATTAATTTTATTCCTTACAATCATTAAAATGTAATAAAATAATTCACCATATCTAGGATTCTGTGGTTGGAGAGTTACATAGGTCTTATATATGTATAGTCTTGCATAATCCATTCCATCTATGTGAAATAATGGGGAAATTTAAACAGGGTTTCCATTGTTGTATGTTCATATTTGGGTGGTTCTGGTTCTGTAGAATTCAAAGAAATAATATCTTAGTGTGATCCATCTAGTAATATATGTTACCATTTTATAATTCATGACGTTATGGAAGCATCTACTAGAATATTGAGTCATCATATTGAAGATCCATATGTCTACAGTTGTTCTCATACCCAAGAATAGATGAGGTACATTCATGTTATAGATCAAGCATAGATGGAATCAAAAGTATCACAAGAAATGTTTTTAGTAATGATTAATATTTCATCATCCATAGATGATGTTCTATTTTATATGGGTGTTTATAACTACTTTATTTCTATGCATCTTCTTGATTGGTTGAAATTTCAAACCAAGATCATGTCGCATGTGATGGAATTTTTGGCACTACTTTATGTGAAGAGAGATCGGTGTTTCAAGTGTCTATTAAATTATATCAATCTATCAAGGGTCAAACTATAATTGGATTTATTGGTTTAGTAAATATGACCTATTTGACAAGATGCTCGATATGGATTGGATGGTTCATTTCACGGCACACATCGATAAGTATCATCGATTAGTGAGATTTTCTGAACCTGATTGGATTACATAGGGTTCCCAAGATGAATAGGTTCCTTAGTTAGAACATGATGGACCTCCACTTCTACATTTGGGAAATATATTTTATATATATCATCTCTCATGATGGAGGATTAGTATATGAATTATGAGGGTGGATTACTTCTTATGGGGATGAGTTCCTAGAGATATTTCTAGATTATTTTTCAAGGTTATCACCAGAGCGGGATGTAGATTTCACTATAAAATTGGTACTGTGAACATGGATTGTATCTCTTACCTAAAATCATATATCCACCACTGAGTTTATAGAGTTAATTATACAATTAGATGATTTAGATTCCAAAGGATTCATTCGCTTGAGTGACTCAAATGGTGTTTTCACATTTTGGTTTTCCATGAAGGACAATGAATCTCTCTAATTATGAATTTTTTAATAGAATTTTAATAAAATGATGATAAAAAAACCCATTTCTCAAAAATTATGACTTCATTGTTCATCTGAATGGGAATGGTGGTTTTCCATGATCGAATTGAGTTACGGGTGTCACCAGGCCAGATTGAGTGAGGAAGATTCTCCTAAAACAGAATTACAATGAAACTATGAAAACATTTATTATTTGGTCAAATCATTATAGTTTACTACTAATCATGTGTTGTTCTTTGAATCATTAGTTCCATAAATACCTCATCATGTCTGTCACTGTGTTCATGGATGATATCCAGGTCCACTATGGACCGAGGAAGAGCATGGGTGGCACTTATGTATTAGGCTATATATTTTTCAAAATCATTGCATATTTGCAAATATTTATAATTGTGCCTTTTAGATTAAGGAGGTAATGATTCTATGCTAGGAAATTCTTGAATGAGGGGTTTTAGTGGATCTAGTGAAGTTTGACATAGTGATGTCATGGGAGAAAATGAGGAATATTGTCGAGATTATGATATTTTTAGGCCTGGAAGGCTGTTAAAAATGTTTTGTAGAAATTTCTACCATATTGCTTCACCCCTTAATACCATTATTGGAATGGGGTAAAGTCTGAATACATCCTGGAATGACAGAAATCCTTTGAGAAGAAAATTCAACAATTGAACAATGCCCCTATTTTGATTTTTCCATAACATGGAAAGGGATAGATGGTCTTTTGTAATGCCTCATATATGGGTCATGGGTGTGTGTTGACACATGATGACAATGTGGCAGCATATGGATATCACAATCTCTGACCACATGAAAATAATTACACAAAAAAAATTCAATTATTGATTAGGTTGAATTCCTTAATGATATGGAATAACTATCTCTTCAAGGATATGTTTGTATTCAAACCAAATTAAAAACTCATCACCAAAATTTTCTCCCAGCATATTTTGAATCTAAATTAGTGATGATTTGTTGGGTACCTAAATACATTTTGATTTTATATATTCCATATATATATGGAAAGATATAATGTGTTGGAAGATTCATTGAGTAGGAAAGTGGTAGAGCATGCTTTAAAAGCGTCTAGTGATTAGTGGACCATGATGGGTTTTTTTAATCGGTGAACTTGTAAGTTTAAGAGATTAATATATGTGTGTTATTGGAAAATGATCAGTTGATTACCCTTCTTATGGATTTGATTTGGGAAAAAATACATGTGGTGAGATTTTATATCACTTAATGTAGTTTATAAATGGTCAGTTGGTTCTCTAAGAGTGGTATTTATCTTTTGATAGAAATCTTTATTTCAGTGGATTTTTGTGTGGAATAATCACATTAGAAGGTAGTGATATAGGAAAGCCTCTATTCTAAGTGGGCCATTCATACCAGGAAAACCAATATGTTTTATGACATGAAAAATCAGTTGATGTGGACATGTATAAAGAATGATAGAGCTTAATATTTTTCTAGGTGTTATATATTCAGTAGTTTAAAGCCGACCACTAAAAGCCCAAATGTTTGCTTCATCTATTATCCATTAAAACATAGATGTGGGACTCTGTATCCATGGACAACGTTATTGGAATTCCTCATACAACTAGTGGAGGAATTTCATATTCATGGTGATTGACCATTTAACCAGATAATTCCATTTCATTCTGATTGTGGACTCAACCGAAGTGGATGAGTTCGTTCAGTTTTATGTTTAGGGGATATTGACGATTCAAAGTGTACCTTGTCATAGTTATGTTAGGGAACTCCAATTTACGTCATATTTTTTTGAAGGATATTAGTAGGAAATGATATCTTAGTTGAATATGATTATGGCATACAATCTTTAAATAGATTCTCTGAAAGAGTATGGAAATAAAATTTGGGGAGACATTCTCCACGAATATGTTTTGAATTTTAGAGGCCCAGGGATAAAAAATTGGCGTTAATAGAATTAACATTTAATTATACTAACAAATAATTGAAATTATTATATCCCATTGAGGTGCTTTATGATAGGTTGTTTCAGCTACCATTGTTCTGGATAGAGGTGGTTGATACGTCATTATGCAGAGTAAGACTTGTCAAGGAGACATATAATGTTGTTTTGTTGATCAATAAGTAGTTTCTTGCGTTATAATATGTTCACAAGTCATACACCAATTATTTTGATTGAGCATTGAATTTTTTGTGGGTGAATTTATGTTTCTGTTTGTGGAACCATGATCGGGTCACTTTCATATAGTTTAGAAATTGATTCTTATACCGATGCATGTGATAAAATTTTAGATTATCAAGATATTTCTTAAGGTAGATTACTATATATATTTACCATCCTATTTTAATTTGATCCACAATATTTTCTATGTCTCCTAATTGAATAAATATACCATTTACCTATCTCAAATGTTTAATTGGGAATGATTTTGAGTTAATATTTAAATTATTTGTTTTGGAGTGACCTGTACAGATTGTGTATTACTAAGGGAAAAATTCCTTGGGAGAAAATCCAATCTATTTGTGCATGTCCTTTAGCAGCATGGTAATGTTGAGAATGAGACAAGGGAGTGAAATTATTGGGTACATGTGAAATATAAACATTTATTCTATGATTAGGCTTCCGTTTGACTTTAATGGTGTGGGAATTTTTCATTTTGGGATAATTTTCTCATTCGTGATGTCATTTGGAGGTATTATTTTATATATATTTTTTTATTTATCTTCTGTTTTCATGGGTGATTTTTGTGAAAAAGAGTGACTTATGTGCTCAAAAACTTCTTCAAGGTGGGTGAATGGTTAGTAGAAACAATGTACTAGTCCAGAGGAATACCTATTGCAAGGATAGTGGAACATTCCATACAACACAACCTGGTGCATGAGATAATGGGATAACTATGTGCGTATGATAATTGGTACATTAGAGGACCATATCTAGGTGCACGATCATGAACCTCTCTAGGTAAACCATGTAGAAATTTTTCCCACTAGATAGAGATGCACTAGGTTTTTCCACAATTTAGAAAATTATGAGGACTTCCCATAAAATTAAATATTTTGAACTTCCACATTTACCCTCGTATATTATATGACCATAACCCCATTTTTCCCTTTATATATGGTCTTCCCTAGGAGTTATTCTGCCTTCCCCAAGATCTATTTAACCTCAATATATTTGTGATTTTTTTCTGGTATATTAAAAAATCAATTTTTTATCCTCTCTATCACCCTTTTCCTAATTCATTTTTTCTCTTCCTTATTTGAGGGGTTATCACTTCTTTAGTAGATTGGATTTTATATTATGTGTTCGAACCTGACTCTTTAGGTTTGATCACGATTTTTATGTTGTTTTCTTTCCTTTAAAGGATATCCTCTAGGTGAATTTCTGGATTCCACCTAGTCTCTATATGTTTCTAATATAAAGGTAGGTGGTTACATTCATTGAAATTATAGGAAGATTTTAATGTGATTTATATTCTTGCCATTTGGTTTCAACAGATTTAGTGGGTGTTTTGATTTTTGTTTTAAAATGGTTTTAGTGTGTGTAAGGATTGATTATTTTCAAAATGATAATGTTTTTTTGGAATGTACACTTCATTTTATTGAGGTGTTTGTGTGAAAAAATTGGTTTATGTGACACATGAATAAGTAATTGAGAATAATGGAATACATAGAACTTAAGTGGGATGAGTAGTTCTTGTATGCTATAGGGCATGGCAGAGATGATGCTTGGTTCCTATATCTGGATTGATGCTACAATACAAAATAAATATTTGATGATGATTAGAGACCACTGTACATTTTATGTGATTCCCCTCTAGTGAACATGCATGAAGATACTATGGGATTTTTTGTACATATCACTGAGGTCTGAGGATCCATGGACCCCACTAACCCTATTAACTTATTCATTATCCATGGTTCATATCTCGTGTGATTATATTCTTATCATTTTGTTGTTTTTATATTTACATTCCATTTTAAATTAAAAATATGTTTTATTTAAAAAAATTTCATCCTTTTTCATAAAAACACGGGTGTATTGAATAGTATTATAATGTAATGTCATGGAATCTTTTTTTATTCTATCCTATAAGGAATTAGATCACACCCTATATAAACCCTCAGGTGTTTGTAGATATTTTTATGATTAAACCATGTAAATTCATGCTGTTCTATGGTGGAGGCTCTGGTTCTGGTTTCTAGTGGTTCCTCCTATACAGTTGTTAGTTGTGGAGAACCATTGGTGTTAAACCTTTCTTTAAATGGGGGATTTCTTGTATGGTTGGTTCCTATCCCTATTTGGTATTTTTATAACGTGATTTAATTAATTTATTACAGTTGTATTGTTTGTTATGGTTATTGATGTAATCTAATGTAATATTCTAGTTAGATTTCTAGGGTTGATTCAGACAGTCAAAACCATTACAAAGTATCATCAATTACAACCCAAAAACTTTTTTGTAGCCTATGTGGATCGAGAAAACCCTTAGAGCCTTCCCCCAGTTTGGGTTTCGGTCAGGATAAATGGTACCCAGCTTGGTTGGTGAAAATTGATTCACCAGATATGAAGGTAAAAATATAATTGTTTTTCATGTTCGTTTTCTTAATAGCAAAGAATTATTTTATTATATATTAACAAAATTAAATATTATTGATATATGTATTTTTCATATGATAAATTTCAACGTTTTTTTATGGTGTTATCAATTTACACATCACCTCTAACTCTAAGGAATGGAAATCAAATAATAAATTCGAATTCCATAAACACTAAATTTAAATTATAATAGATGATAAGACACATAAAATAGTAATTTAATATTCCACTTTTCTTTAATTATTATCCATCATTAAAATGGTTACCACATGTAAGAAAATAGAAAAAATATATTGACCAACATCTGATGAAATAATACATTTTACATCAAAATTTCCACCAAATGATCAACATAAATTATTTCCCAAATAAATATATCTACATACCAATAAACCTAAATATTCAAAATATTAAATAATTTTTTCACCTCAATGGTGATCTCCTAAATGTAAACTTACATCACTAAATATGTAATTGTATTCTTCCCAAATAATCATTTATGTTAATCATAATGTTTATATATACTGTAATCCAATAAATCATCACTTAAATTAAAATTAATTACCATAAAATAAAATATATTTAATCATAGAATATCTTTCCCCAAAATAAATATAATATTTGACCATTAAACTATTTGTGTAATAAAATTCTAATGCAAACCAGTACATCATGTATTCTAGTGGTATGTGCCACATCCTTTTCACCCTTTGGTTGTGGGTTCAAGCCTTTTGACCATTCTAGATGGGACATGTTTTCTTCCATTTTGTAAGTTTTCACTTTTTTTGTAGAACTAAATAAATATAATTTATATATAATTCACAAAAATATTATGAACAAACTTAAAATTACAATTGTACGTCAAAAAAGTTTTAAAGTAAAAGGGTTTTCCATAAAACTTATTTTCTCCATGAAATTATATAATCAAAGTCAACTAATATTTCATTACCATCATGTACCATATTAATGATAAAGGTAATCAATAGCCATAGAATTATTTCCCCAAAATATGAAATCAGTATTTCTCAAATAAACATATCAAAAAATAAAATCATAACATAAGGGTTACATATTCCTCAAACATCTATTAAAACTCAATAAATATCCCTATGTTAATTAAAACACATAAAAACTCAAAATGGGTATTTTTCATGTAGATTTATTATAAAAATTAGTCTTATTTAAAAATTACGTTGATTAAAATATTAAAAAATCCTATTTTTATTTTTATACATAATTTTATTTGGAATATTATTATATACAAATACTTTATAATAATTTGTAAATAAAATGTGTATTATCCAAAGTATATCCCCTGGGAGTGTCAACCCAAGTGTGTCCTAATGCATGTTATTGTGCACTATGTATTAGTTATGTCAACATCCAATACACCCATTTCAAACATATTACCCATAGTTAAAATTTTACAATATCCACACCAACATGTAGTATACAGACAAATATATAATAGATTATTAAAAATACATAAACTATACCTTAACAAAATATAAATATTTTTTCCAATACATAGTCATGTCTTCAATAACATTCATAGGGTTGTGAAACCGAATCTTCTATTTCCTAAATTTACATCTCAAGGTTTCTATTAATCCTTCTCTACTAAAAATTTTAATGGCCATAACACCTAAATACCAAATTAGTGGGTTACATAATTGAATTGCTTGTAGAATCAAATGGTTATATCAGAAAGGACAAAATGGTTTGGTAGTATTTGAAAAATAAAAACATACATGACATTGAATGTACATTTTAAAATATAAACTATTGCATTCTGAATATAAATATCTTGAATCCTTCAACTCATTGAAATATTCTTCTTTCATATCTTAGGGATGAGAAATAAAATAAGAGTGTTCTAAAATGCTCAATACGGGTTAGGTATAGTGAAATTTATCAGGAATCAACAAGGAATAATCAATATCGAATGGTAAATAAATAGTATCACATTAAAATTAATCCAAAACTTTAATATCAAGATTAGATAAGGTAAAACCAATATCTTGAGGTAAATTAAAGAAAACATATTCTATTTAATCAACAATTTGAGAAAAAAATGTTTCCAGGGATAATATCAATAATCTTATCTTATGTATAATAATATATAATTTATAAATGAAGTAAATTATTAATATTGCACATCTTGATCTCATATATCATGATATCTATATAGTCAATACCCTTTGCATGAATAGTTTAGAACAATGGGTAATGAACTATTTTTTCAGGTTTACATATTTGTATCAAGTGAAATGTCTATACATTGATGGAATATATATTTATGGGCCCCAATAATTACTAAATGTCCAATTACTTTCTTATATAATGAATGGTATATTTTATTCATGAATAATATTTTTTATCAACATATATTTGTATGAGTTATGAATCCAAATGTACAAGTTTTTCCTCAATTAATAATAAAATTCAACATGAACAACATATAAAAAAAACTATTCATCTCCAAGAATAATCATATCCATTATTGTAATAATATTTATATTTAGAAGAAAAGTATTTTATAATGATCACTGAAAGGTAAATGATTCAAAGGAATGTTAATGACTTCAAAATTAATCAATAAAGTGATTCCCAATTCCTTCCTTGTACAATTAATCATAAACCATCCAGATAAATAAAAGGATGGATTCATAAAAAATCTGAGTGGTGTATATGTAAAACAAGTTGTTATTGATGCTGTTGAATTGAAATACCATACAAATTTCCCTATAGACAATATCAAATAAAAATAAACTTTCCACTTTGAAAATATTTTTTTAAAACTACAAATTTAATGAATACTTGGGAAAAATTTATTTGTAAATATTAAGGGAATTTATAAAAGGAAACGTCGAAGATATATGTGTATATAGTGATAGGTATGTTCACCTTATATCAATTAGGTTAAAACAAAGATTCAATTCAAATTATTATAATTATATTAAAAAATTACATTGTTCTAAAAAAAGATATGATTATTATTTTCAAATAAATTTTGTTAAAATCAAATGATGTGTAAAAATTAAATTAAAAATAGTATTATAATATTAAAAAATTTATTCATATCCTTTTTATAAAACATGGATTTAAAATAAAAGTTTTTTTGAACCAATAGAGTAATAAAGCTGAATTGATGTGAACATAGTTTCACAGTCGTTATAAGTACCCAAGAGATGATAATGTGATATTAATTGAAAATTTTGAGTCAAAAAATAGGAGAATGGATATATATGGGAAAACTATATGGTGATAATATAATATCATTCAATTGAATATGATCCACAAAAAATTAAATTAAAATACAAACACTATCCATTTTTGTAAATTTGGAATCACAACCCCAATGAAAGAAATAAATTCAAATGAAACATTAAATATAATTTATATTAACATTCTTATGATATAACATATTTGAGGTGTACTATATACTCCCCATAAAAATAAATAGGTTAGTAATTTGAAATTTCTCTCAATAGAGTGGAAATCAGGAAAAAATCTCTTCCAAAGATAATACCATTAAAGTTGATAATAAATTATGAATTTATTATTTGAATAAAATGTTATTCCAAAAGAATGTAGTGTAAATAGTAAATAACATTATCAAAAGACATTAAAATTATATTTATTTAGTATCAAAATCAATGAATAAGTACTATTACTCAATTAAAAGAAAATAACTTTTGGAACTTTATTTTACTTGGAAACTTTAAAATGAAATCATATATGATGAATTCAAACGATTTAAAACAAAAAATGAGATTAATATTGAGTAATGATTTATTTAGTATTTCAAATGTGATATATATAAATCATATGATTAAAATTATATTCATAACATTAAAATATTTTTGAATGAAGGGAAATTGAGATGAAGTCCCTTACCTCATGATTCCATTTAGTTGGAAATTCAGTCAACACCAAGAATGATGGAATAAATCATGTTAATAAAATTAAATATAACCATATAACTTTTTATAAGATCATATAGGATTTAATTATTATATCTTCTAACCTATTTATTAATAATATTTCATTTTTTATTATTATTTCAATCATATAAATTATATAGATAATGATATAAATATTACAAATTTAATAATTATTCATTAGTTATGTTTTAATAACCATTTTTGAATAGTAGACTTCAAAAAAAGGTTGCATCAATTCGTGGAGATTTTAGGTCATATATACAGATTAGAAACAATGTCATTACTCTAATTAAAGAAAGGATAATGAAGTACATAATCTTATATTTAAAAATATTTAATATAGTTTTATATGTCTAATTTAAATTAGTAATATTCATATTTATTAATATCCATGAGATTCAGTGATAGACAATAAATTCTATCAGATCATGAGGTTGTGGTCTGCCACACACCCAGGTGGTGGATTTTTTCCCATTTGATAGAGAAATAGATGGATAAAATATTATTTAATCAAAATAATAACATATAATTTTATTGGATATATTATTCTTAATATATTTTAAGTTTGAATTAAAATTTTATTGTGTAAACATAACAAGTAAAAAGGAAGGAACAAAGTGAAGAATCCTCATTTCACTTCTGTTTTGTTGGGGATTGGGCTATCTCGGTTTGGAACTCCATGGGTGTGTTCATTAGCATATAGATCTAGAGTTCCATAATTTATATATTTCTCTTACATGTGTTTCATGGTGTCAGTTAGAGTACACACGAAGAGTATGTGAAGACCATCTTGTTACCCACCAACTGTTAGTTCATATCGAATTCCTGGAATGATGCCCACAGTGAAGGTATCTATAGTTCGTGACCTATGATTGTTACAAGAACAAAGATTTTTAAAGTGGATTTTTCTTCACTTATTAAGAGATCAGATATTTACACTATCCTCAGGCCCTTCTTGACAAGTATCGCTCAGTCCAATAGCTCCATCTATTATTTCCTGCAAGAATGCTTGATTAAATGGATCCCACCTTCATAGGGTTTCAAGGTGAATGTTGAGGGATCCTGATCTTCGAGAGTCATTAGTGTTAGAGACATATTATGGAAATCCCAATTCTTGGATATTGTTTCTTTACCTTATTAATCTGGGGGAGGGAACACTCTCATGGTGGAGGTATTGTCCATGATTAAGGGCTTGGAACATTGATACTTCAAGAATAATGAGATGTATGTTTTATAACATGATTCAAATGTAATTCATGAGTCCCTAAAATGACATATATCCCCCATGGGATATCACATATCATATTTTACATTGTTATAAGTTCATTACTGTACATATGTAAGTTCTTTATATGTGCCATAAAGGGAATGCAGCAAAAGATTTTATTACTTGTTAGATTGTTCTTGACCTTCATTTTATACAATTTAACAGTTTGGGTTCCTTCCCCTGTGAATGTGTGAATATTTTTAGGGAGGATTCTCTTGGCCTCCATTTCATCATTCCACCATAACCCTCTGTTCCATGTAATCTTTAGCCTCACATTAGTTTGTCAATATTTCTAACAAATTAAATTTTTGTTGTCAAAATATCCTCATTTTAATCTCTTATTAACACCAAAATGGTTGGTCATTTATGAATAAAACCATACATAGAATGTGTCAAATGTTATCGAGGAGATATTTTTTAGGGTTATTATAATCCAAATGTATTCATAGTTGTGAAAAGGTTATTGGAGGAAACACCCTTTTATAATTGAGGTTGAGTGGAATTTTAATGAATACCAAACAATATTCAATAATGGGAATTCACTCTTTCAACAAGTGACATCAAAATTAATAAATAATGGGTTTTAGGGATTTTTTTGAGCCATTTTACCAAAAAACCACATCATAATAATATTATTCGGTTATCCTCTGACATTATTATCTTTTAGAATTACAGTTTTCACCATGGTAATTTATCTATTTAAAATAGGTAATATATCACATAAAAATAAAATAAAATTATACTTATTATATAACTTTGAATAAATTATCCCTATAATGAAATAAAATTTATCACATAAAATTTCATGTTACATCCAAAATAAATTTTTAAACAAGTGTATGTAACATGAAAAAACTTGTTTTAACCTTAATCGTAATAATTAATTTCAAGTATTTTGATATTAATTATGACTAGAAATTATGTGAAAAATATTAAATAAAATATATTATTATGAATAAATATATTGAATATATTTCATCAAATTCAATGCATATAATTGAAAAAAAAAATCATATAAAAAATAAACCCATAAATCGTGTTGGTAAACTGTTTTTCAGGAAATCAAATTTTCAGAATAAAAGATATTAAATTAACTATATTACTAAGTATCATCATCATATGGATTTATATTAATATACATAGATATATATTATATATATTTAAATTTAAAATTTTATTATTATTTTTTATTGTAATTGATAAAAATGGAGAAATATTATGCACTTAAAATCAGATTTGAGAAGAAAAAATGAGTTTTTAATAATACAAAAATCATGTACAAAGATGATCAAAAATTTAATTAATTACATTAAATAAAACTAAATTAAAATTTTTTTACACTGAAATAAAATTAAATGAATAACTTTAATTTTAAATAACGTTATTCATTGAAAATAATGATAGTTCTATAAAAAAGTGTTTTTTAAATATTCACTAAATGAGACATGTTTTTGAAAAATTTAAAACTTCACCCTAAGATAATTTTGATATTATTATTGAAAATCATATATTATTTTTATTATATAATACCCCAAAAATCCTATAAATTAATTATAAATCTCAAACATAAAATAAAAAATGAAACAATTTTTGAAGAAAGTGTATTTTGATGTATAAAATTACATTACTAAAAATTTGAGTGATTATTAATTGTAATTTAAAAATAAATTTTTAGTTATTAGGATATATATATATATAAATTTAGTTTAGCATATTTATACCAGAAAATTATATATCTCTATTATAACTATCATATTTACATAATATTTTTCAATCACTATTTATGAACTGTGTTTCATGTTATATACACTATAAAACATAATGTTTCCCTATTTAAAATATCTTGGGGGTTCATTCACCACAAATTTAAAAAATTATATACTCAAAATTAAAACATGTGTTTAGATATCAAGGGATTGAAATTTGAAAATACAATTTTTGATAGCCTGCATCGTAAAAAGTGTTAATAATACATCTGCTTAAAATAAATTAAGGGTAATGTGATAGTCATCTAGAATAAAAAATTTATATATTCATAAATAGGATAAAATCGGGTGGACATTTAAATATATACTTAGAAGGAAAGTGATTATAATTATGTAGAATGATAGATTGTGGTGATTATAAGAAATTGAATTTACAATAGAAAGACAATGACCACATAACTATAAATCATATATAAGTAAAAAATACTATTAATTCATTGGATATGGTGGTAATGAGATATATTATATAAATATACTTTTATTATGTTTTAGTAATTTTTTTAATATCTACAAACATAAGGAAATATAATTTATTAATATCATTGTAAATGATAAGAGTAATTTTATCCTTTTTTTATTTGTTCAATTTCCACTTCACCTCTTATTCCAAATAATGAATATCAAATTGGATGATTTTATTAATATATAACTGAAATTTAAATTTAAAATTAACTAAGATCCATAAATGTGTATCAATTTATTCTTATTTTATTGAAAAATTAACAAAAACTATAATTTTTACCACTTTGTAAGATAGTAACAATAATGTACAAAGATTAACAATGAGAAAAAATAAATATTACTTCAAAATAACCACCAAAGGATCAACATATATAATTTGATAAATAAATAACACTATAAACAAGTTAAAATCAATATTATAAATATTAAATAATGTCTTTATGAAAATAGGTTATATCATACCTTTGAACTTACGTCACCAAAAATACTATTCCATTATTCCCAAACTATCATTTTTGTTAATCATGAAGGTTATGTGTACCTCAAACTAATAAAAATCTCCCAAAATAGCATCAATTACCTCAAAATCAGAAATATATGATCGAATAATATTTTTCCTAAAATAAATATAATTTTTATCCATAGAACTATATAATTAAAAACAATATCATACAAACCATTAAATTATGTAGGCTAGTGGAAGGAATCCAACCCTTGTCTACATTTGAATGTGAGGTCAAGCCCCACGACCTTGCTAGAGGTGATAGGTTGTCACCTGGTATGATATTTTTCCTATTTTAAAACTACATTAATATGATATTATAAAGCTGAAACAAATATTATTAAAATACAAAAATTTATAATTACTCATAAAATAACATTTTAACTACAATGGTTTTCAAAACGAATTACTTTTTTTGATGAAATCAAATAAAATTAATCGACCATTATTATCTTAACAGAAATAATCATTTTAACCCTAATGTCTATAAATGACCATAAAATTATTTACATAAAATAAGAAATAATTCATTATCAAATATAATTATCACTAAAAACATATATTATATATAAATATTACATATATCAGAATCATATATTAAAAGTCAATAAATGTATCTATGTAACACCCATTATATGAAACCTCAAAATGGGATTCCTTACCATTAAAATTACAATCCACACTATTCTTATTAAACCTTGATGATTTATAAAAATATCTAACTATCATCATCCAAATCACAAACATAGTGTCTTGGGGGGTATCATTATTTTCAAATCCTTTATAATTGGTTTTAATGAAAATCTGATTTATCAAATGAATATCCCCTTAGTGTTTCAAACAAGGTTTAAAGAAAAGACCATTTTCATTCACTAGTTTATGATTATGTCAAATAAAAATTCACCATTTTGTGTATATTACCTCTAGGTATATCAACTCCCTAGACTCATCAACTTTTTGTATTCATACAGTGAGGAAATTTCTTGTAAAATTTTATAAAATCTATATTAAGAGACCATTTGGATGTTATCCACATCAGAGTATAATCATGAAAGTCAATAATAGGGTTGTGATCCCTAATCTATATTTTTCTAAATATAGTTCCCAAGACTTCTTCTGATATTTCTTTGATAAAAACTATAATAACCCCAACCCTAGTATCCCAATGCTGGTGGTTAATTTACTACATTAGGGAATGATTAAAGAGACCACATCATAGAGTACTAAATGATATATTATTATTGGAAAACTAGATATATACATATTTTTATCATAAAACTTTTGAACATATATTAAAACATAGTGAATATAAATATTTAACATCGTTAATCTTGTTCAACGATTCCTTTATTATATTTTTTGGAATGGAAACAAAATATGATTTAGATAAATTACTCATTAAGGGTTTTATATAGTTTAATCTACAAAAAATGATGAGGAATAACTAATATATAAATGTTAATAATTTATAATAGAATCGAGTAAATCAATAACCCAACTATCATGTTTAGATAAGTCACAATCAATATAAATTTTAAATAATTGAAAATAAATATTATCTAGTCAATTACACAAACAAAAATGATTCCATGGATAATATCAATGAAATAATCTCATCGATAATAATAACCTAATTTTAAATGATAGAAATAAATAATATTGGATACCATGATCTCAAACATCATAAAATCTATTTCATCAAGAACATTCACCATGAAATTTTAAAACTACGTGTAAGGGGTCATTTTAATGTTTGTTTATTGAATTGTCTCATGCGACTCATCAATTCATTGAGGGGATATATAATTTTGAGGCAACACCATCATAGAATGTGTGATACACTCATCATTTATTGAATGATCTATTTAACTGGTGATTATATTTCTTATCAATAGGAATCAGTATAAATTAAAAATAAATATTCATAAATATTTCCCCAGTAAATCAAATAAAATTAAAAGAAAAACTATACTAAATAATGGAATAAATTTAAGCAAATTATCATATCTATGATATAATTGATATAGAAGTTTAGGGCAGAAGAAAATTATAATAATCAAACAAAGGTGATTATTTTTATTGAAACTTAATCAGTACAATATTAATCATGAATTTGAATGTCAATACAATCTATGGCCAACTGATGATAAACCATCTTGATAAAGAATATGGATGGTATCATTACATCATATTCCTAGTATTGTATATGAAAAATAAAGGGTTGTTTTCATTGATGAATATAAAGACCCAAAAGGATCATCATTAAATTCTTGAAAAAAATTAAATTTCTTCGGTGAAAATAAAATTTAAAAACATAAAAAATCAAAAATACTAGAGAAAAAATTCTTTGAAAATAATAATAGGTACATGTGATGAATCCTATAAGAAATGATTTTTCATTAATGTATGAAGTTCACATTGATGCCAAGTATGTTAAAACAAATATGCATTGCATTTTTTCTTAATAGTAGCCAAAAAGTATAATGGGTTAAAAAATAAAGGAAGATACATAAAAATTATTTTTAAAAAATCAGGCCATATATAAAAATATAATAAAAAATTCATTACAGAATATTAAATACATTACTGAAACATTATTCAAATAACATAGATTTTTAATAAAAATGATATCCAACCAAAAATAGAAATAAAGATGAATATTCTTGAAAAAAATTTATAAATCATTATTGGTACCAAATTTAGGGAAATTGTACTATTAAATTAATATTTCATGAGTAAAAATATGAAAATAAAATAATTTTTTTATTAGATAATGAATAAAAATTACCTTCAATGAATATTCCTGAATAAAAAATCCTGATAGAAATGAGGTTGAAAGATAATCCTTTACCATATTGGTATCATTGAATCATATACCCAATAAAGAAACAAAATAAAATGAAACATTAAATTCATTTAATACAAATATGTTTATTATATGACATATAAAAAATTTAATAGATATCGCACTTAAAAAATAGGTGTATAAAATGAAAAATATCTCAATAAAGTGGAAATTGAGATGAAATACAATAAAAGATAATACCATTGATGTGGGGGAAATAAAAGAATTCATTAAGTGTAAAAAAATTAAATGAAAATAAACATAGTGTAAATACAACATAAAATTAGAAAAAAAACATTTCACACACAGTCATAAAATATAAAAGGCAATGAAGAAGTAATATAACTGAATGGAAAAATTGAGTTATGAAACATCTTACCACGTGGTAATGTTCATGTAAAATTACATTAGATTATGTAAAATCAACTGTAAATAAAAATAACATGAATTATGGTGTATTTATGAAATAATATTTAAATTGGTATGTATATACAACATAAAAAATAAAATATGTTCACAACATTAAAATATGCATCATCAAATGAAGATTGAGCTGAAGTCCCTCACATCACGGTTCACTTTAGTTTAATAGGGTTTGAACATATATATAATGATTTTATACTTGTTATTTATTTATACCATAACTATATTAATATTTATAAATTCATATATGATCATATTATAATATATTATCTCATGTTTGTTAATAATATTTCATTAATAGCATTATATATGTTATTTACTATTATGTTTTCTCTTGAGTCTTTATCATGGATTTTCTGGATATTGTGCACAAAATAAAATAAATCATATAAATAATTTTATTAATGTTATAAATTTTATATTTATTCATTTGATAATTTTTTTAACCATTCTTGAAATTTTTACATGGAAAATGAGCTGCATCGTTTTGTGGACACGGTAGGTTGTATGTGTGTAATAGAAACAATATAATTACCTAAATGGGTAAAAGGGTAAGGAAGTTGATTTTATATTCATATTGCATAATTAATATAATTTCACATTTATCATATATATTAATTAATTCCATCATTATGACTACCCATGTGATTATGTAATGGAAAACAAATTAAATCAATTATTGAAGCAGTAGTATGCCTTACATTAGAGTGATTTATTTGATTCCCATTTGATGGAGAATGAGATAGATAATAATTTATTCATTAAAATAATAAAATATCATTATATGTAATATATTTTTTATCATATTTTATGTTTTAATAAATAAATAATGTAATTCCCCGAACCTAGATTCTCGGTGTCAATGCAATATTTTTTAAAATTATAAAATTACAAGGAATCAAATCTCAAAGGATTGATCAGTTTAGTAGTCCTGGAATGTCATACTACATTTAAGATACCTAAAATAAATTGGGAGAATAAATTATCATATGATACATAATAAAATGAAATAAATAGCATCATTGAAATTCATTCAAATGATTAATCATCAAAACATGGGGAAATGAAACATAATAGGTGTGATATCAATTGCTTAGTACCGGTTTGTAAAGAAGAATTAATAATTAAAATATGTGAATAATCAACATGTAATAGTAATTAACAGATAACACATTCAATTTAAATAACAAGATAATGTATAATCAATATGGGACGTTGTGAAATAGAAACAATTTTCATTTAATCAATAGAATGGGAATAGATTGCATCCATAGATATGTCACTGAAAATTAACATAGATATGTAATAAATTAATCAAAATATAAAAAATTATTTATTGGGCATTATTGATGAGGTTCATTAAAACCTATATCGTCAGTACCTTTCACAATATTGTTTACAACTATGGTTATAAACTTGTTTAATTTGACCAATTTATTCGTCTCATGAAAACCTATTGATGCATCGAGGTTCTATATAATGACTATTACCCGCCCTTGAATTCCATTCCAATTCGTTAATAATATTTAAAAATTAAAATAAATAAAATTATATATCAAATATCTGTATTTTATAATGAATGTGATTTTATCAATATTTTCTGAGTTAACCAAATAACTATCAAAGTAAACACCCTATGTAAAAATTATATATCATTTAAGAAATTATAATATCTATTTTGTGAGAATATAGATACTAAACATAATTTTGAATAGATCATTTTTTAAATAATGTTATTTTTTCCAGATAAAGATATCATTCACTAATGGAAGTGAGATTTCATATAATGTCATAAATAATATTCTTATGAAAAATATTCTTTGAACATTCCAATTTTCCTTATACAACTCTAAAACAATTGAATCATAATTACCATGAATTATTGTTATTGAAATATCCTTGTTATATTAATAATTTTAGGATAATAAGGATATAGAATTTGAAATGGAAGTATATACACCATATAAAAGTGAATTGGTGTATAATAACAAATAAGTCTCAATAGAAAGTCAATTAAGACGAAATCACATACATTACATTTCATATTGCGTGATCATTCTATACCCTATTATATAGTGGGTATAACAGTTTTTCTAAGTTATTATTGAACCATATTAATATTTTTTATATAATATATTATAATCTTATAATATATAATTACCCATTTTGTAAGATTCTTTCAATAATTACACTATCTCAGCGATTAATTGAGTAGTTTCTAGAGCATGTTTTTACATGTTACATGTTTTTATTGTCACATTTATCATGGATTAATAATCTCAAAAACAAAAACCAAAATGTAAATATCATATATAATTATAATATATTTTTTACAATAAATCACAATTTTGCGTGATAATAAATTTAATGCACTATTTATGCTGACAGTGGACCCTACTTAAGCATTAAAACAATATTTTACTTATTTTTCATCTCAAAAGATTGAAAAGTAGTTAATATATATATACATATATTATATTTCCTATAAAATATATTTATCATATATATTACATAATATTTTTAGAACCATCCCTTATACATTCTATGTATAGTGCGAACGAATGACATCACTTTGAGGGGGAGTTACTCAACATCTCCACAGATGATGTAATTATATTTCTACAAAATGGGAGGCATAAGGGAATGTGTCATAAATTAATTATATAATAATAAAGACATAATAAATATCATTTTTATTATATATAAATATTGTGTCCATCATAGTTCCCATTATGTGAGGTGGTAAAGCAATAAACGAACATTCATCATTTCGTAAGGTGATAGATCACCGTGCACATAAATGGTATGTTAGTTAACCATTATATGTAAGTGCGTGTAAGTGTAGGTTGAGGAATTAACATAAAAAAATCATTATATATAGGATAATTTTTTTCATATATGAATATAGTAATTTGAATTGATACTGTGGAGAAATAATAAGACTAAAGAGCTTGAGGAATGATCATACATCTTCTTTGGGTAACACCTTTTAGATTCCACCAAAGGGCTTTCATGGAAGAATTTATCATCAATTTTTAGGATTATAGGATTAGGGTAGTGATTTTAGGATCCATTTAACAATATATTGGTCAATCCAAGTGTTGTTTATAAGTGTAAATAAGTGGGTGGAGAGGATTCCTTTACTTCAGTGGAGGATGAGTTGCATTCGTGTTAAATTTAGATAAAAGAATTCAACCAACGTGTTTACCATTTCATGTGCATCCCATAATATAAAAAATTTGATCCTGTGTAGTATAGGGGATATATATGTCATGAATATGTGTTCTATATAAGTATCTTAGTCATTTGGGCTCTTAATATTAAGGATTATTCCTTTTTTAATCTTAATTTTATATTAATCATTGTAATAAAATTTTATTACAATCTCTAATATTATTGGTAAAAAACTAAGTTTAGATTATTGTAAAATTTAAATTCTTATCCTAACATATATGGAATCTATTTATCCAAATTCAAAACACATATGTGGTAAAAATTAATTTAAATTTAGTCATATAGATGGGATGGCAATGGGGTTTTTAAAGTAAAAATATTTAAAGGATTGTAATGATTTTATATTCAATTTCAAATTTATAATTTATTAATATGTACTACATATGATTAATTGATATAAAACTAAAATAATTGACCATTAATCCATGTTAAAATATAATTTATTTTTATAAATTAATGAGACAAAATAGAATTTTTGAATGAAAATTCCATATTTTTAACTATTTGTCAAAAAAAATCCTCCATGAAAAAAAAATCAAATATTACCTAATTATTATTACCTGATTTCAAATATTATGTTTATTTTATAATATAATATTTTTTAATGTCCCAAAAAAATTATTTAAAACATATTTTCCACTAACAGATGGTAAAAGTGCCATAATAAAAATATCGATTTTTATGTGAAGTATTATGTTATTTACTATATTATGACTATAAAATCTATTGGTTGAATGTAAAAAATATTTTACAGAATAATATATATATATATATTTAATTAATATCACCCACTAATTGTAATTAATTTAATTTATTAAGATAAAACTATTTTGTGATCCTAAAAATTGTCTTATATAAAAAAGACCCCCTCACATTCAATTAGTTTTTAAATTAATTTCTAATAAATTTAGTCACAAATGAAATAATTTTAAAAAAATTTAAACAATATATTTTAATAATTTATTTAACTATATTCATAACTTATAATTCAATTCCTATATTATATCTTATTATACCTACTAATTTTTTTACTAATAATTTATTATTCTGTAAAAATCAGTATTCCTTGTAACACAAGACGTTTAAAAATGCATTATTTATTCTGATTCATGCAAACTTAGTATAAAATAAAATTCAAGATATATTATATATTTTATTTAATTAAAATAGAAAATATATTTTCAATACTCTAGGTAATATATTACATTATGCTTTTTGTGATGCGTATGATATACATTATCAATTACAATGTTATTACTTTATAATTTTAGGGTGTTTTATTCTCCCCATTATAATTAAATTACGTCCACAAATTTAACCCTAATCATAGTAATTGAGGGTTTTATATTTGAAAATAAACTATTGTTGAAAACTGAAATTGTAAATATGGTTAATTCCACGACTTATTAATATGATAGAAATAAAGGTAAAATGGGAATGTAACTAGGTCCCTATTATAATAATATATTTTCTAAATAGAAACATGGATATTTATGAAAAATCCAACAATCGTTTTTTATAGAGAGTGATGGAGAACATGTTCAGATCAACATTCTGGACCAAAAAATCATAAATCATATATTTGAATAAAGGTCATTGAACCCATAAAAAGGATGATAATTTGATATATATAATTTTTCAAGAGTTTTTATATTTATAGTTGAGAAATTATTTCAAAATCTAATAATATAATAAAATATATGAATCTATAAACACAATATAATTTTTTGATTATTCCATGAACTGTTCATAATTAATCTAATATTATATGTTGCATTATAGGGTGATGTAACACATAAATCTCTAAAAAATCATCCAAATATCTTATTAAACCATTTTATAAATATTTAAATTTTAAAAATTATTATGATATATGAATTTGTACGGATGGTCACTAAATTTCTAAAATGAACTCATCATTACCCTTCAACCGACATAATGTTTCTCTTTAATCATCACATGCCAAATTGGAGAATATAATCTTTATGTATTCAATTTAAATATGGTAATAAAATGGATAACTATATTATTTAATTGGTAACATTCATTCTTAATTATTATTATAAAAACCATGTGTTATTGGATATATTCCATAAATTCATTAATTTTGTAAGTCCATCAATGATAGCATAAACCACGTCAATAAATCATTACTCGGATCCATGGTAAAAAAAATTTATCCAATTTTCCATTATCCAAACCAATAATTTAATTATCCAAACAACGTTATATTAACATTAGGAAGATATTATGTGTTATCTTTACCTTAAACACATTTATTCAAAAACTTTTTACTTTCTACTGAATAATTATTCTCTGTAACTTTAAACATATGACCTCAAAACATTAATGAAAAAGGACTATAGAATAATCCTTTTATATTTCTTAATTCATATGATGAGATAATAATAAATAAACTAATTTTAAAACAAATTTCATTGATATAAATATAGAAGAAAATAAATCATTCCACTTCCTATATATTAATAACCTAAGATTGAAGTTGATCCCTGATCTTTTTTAGTGGTAAATTACCATCATTCTTGGGGAATTAATTTTCATAGTTCCCCATATCTTTGAAATTATATCAATTTTTAGTATGTTTTTCCAACTTTTGATTTCATTTTTTCCATACAAACCATTTTTCGATAACTTAAAACATACTCCCAATCCTTTAAATATTTTACCAGAGTGATGGTTTCTATAGTTATCCCATGTGTAAAAATCCTTATTTCCTTTCTTCTACTTTCACTAATTCCCTTTTTCATGATTCTTATATAGAAACATATTGTATACGTCTTCCTTTAATATATTGATTATTGGAAATTATTTCTCAATATTTATTGGACATAAAAATATTTCATCATATGATTAAAATTATTAGGAGACCCAAACCATTCAGATACATGGATTAATACCATTGAAGAAGAGGTAAATATTTCACTTTGTGTTTCATATGAAACTTGTAGTATATCTTATTAACCTCAAAATGTTATCTTCACACTCCACAAAACATACATCATCATTTTTATTTTCAACAAGGAACATTCTATTCCTCTCAGGTTTTTGATCAAGAGGGAAATATTAATGGAATAATTTCTTAGTATAAGTTCCCCAATCCATTAGTTATTTTTTTATTACTCCATAATATTCTGGATCAATGACCCCCATTGATCTGTATTTTTATTTATAAAATTTACTGCATGTGTAAGATTTTATTTTTCTCCGCATTCAAAAACAATAAATATATTATCCAAATAAATAATCCATTTCTCAGTCTCCATTTGATCAATAGTCCCACTAAATGATGGGGTCGTCTACCACATATAGTGATCCCAAATTAAAAAAATCTCATTATGGAATAGGTTTCAATATCTATGTAAAGTTATTTTTCATAACATGATTAATATTCTCTAATATTTCCAGAACATGATCTGTTCCAGTACAAGAATCATTGCCTTTCTCAAAAGGGAATCCTCTACATCGGCCATGAGTATTAATTCACTTCTTCAATCCATGATGCTTTTATAACCAATATAATATTCTATATTAGAAAATTGATTATGAACATTGTATAATTATAAACATTGTATTTCATATAACATAAATTTATGCATCAGAAATCATAGAATCAGAGATATTGGTTTCTTTGGGGGATATATTTACATTAAAATCTAGTGTAATGGATTGTAAAAAAATAGAATTATTCTATGGTTACCCCATATGAGTGTGAAATAAATATTGAATAATACCCATTATCATGTACCATTTTTTTTAGTTCACCTGATACACCATGTCATAGTTATTACTCCTATGTATATATATGATAGAACCATGCCCACATGTAGCAACCAAAAAGGGATGCATATCTAGAAATATCGACATAATTTATAACTGACCCCAATTATAAAATGTTATTATGTACATTTACTCAAATTTTATCTTAATATTATATTATTTAATATATGTCTTCTAAATCCTTTTTCCTATGATGCTTCTTAAATTTCTCTAATACCAATTATAATGCCCTGGCCTTAGAAGCTTTGATCCACTACATTATTTTATTACATTGGAAAGATTATAAGGAATAAAATCAGAGATGAAAAATTAGTTTAGTAGTTTTGGGATGCTATTTTACATGAATTATACCAGTAATATTAAAAGAAAAATAAAATAAAATATGATACATAATAAAACAAAGTAAACTGCATCCTTGAAATTCATTAAAATGATTCTAATTAATAACCTAGGGAAATGAAACATAATAAGTTTGAGATCAAATTCTTAGTATGGGTAAGTGTAGTATAAATAATAATGAATTGATCAGAACAATCATTATGGATTATTAAATAACTGATTAAATGTTCGATTAAAATCTTATAAAAGGAAAAGCAATATGGTAAGGTAAGAGACTAAAACACATGTAATTTAATAAATATTTTGGGAATAAAATAAATCTATAAATATAATGATGTAATATATAATGGATAAATGATAAGTAAATATAAATGATTAAATTTAATAATTATTGGATATCATTTAAAAGGCACGAGAAACCCTATATAGTCAATATCATTCACAAGATGGTTTATAAGAATAGGAAAAACACATTTTATTTTCATAACTTATTCGTTTCATGAGAACTTATCAGTGGATTAAGGGTATATATAATGTTTAGGCCCCACTAATCATTTCCAATCAATATAATATCTCATATAGAATAATAAAAATAAATAATATGTCTTATAAAATATTCTTATTGAATAAATAATTTGGTTTTATCAATATTTCCTCAGCTAATCAAATAATTCTCAAAGTGAACATTGTATGTAAAAATGTTATATGATTTATGAAATAATAAGATTCAATTTGTGAGAATATGGATATTCAATATATTTTTCAATGAAAATTATTATAATAAGATTATAATTTCATGATAAAGTTAAAAATCCTAAAAGTAAAATTTCAAAGTCATTCATTAAGTACATCTTTGAGGAAAATACACTTTAATGATTCTAAAGTGTCACATAACACTTTGAGACATTTGGATCATAATTACCATTTTGGAATGAAATGAAATGAAACATATAATACCATTTTATTTTTTAGGTCCATTTTATAAAATTTTAACTGCTGTTATATACACCATATAAATGTGAGTTGGTGCATAATAACAATTAAGTATCAATAGAATATAAATTGAGTCAAAATTCTTAGCCATGCGTTTTCTTTTGGGTGATCATCCATTAAGAAACTAAAAAATGATATTAAGTGTGGTAATAACAAATTATATAACCTTATTAATATTTATTATATCATATAAGATCATATTGTGATTTCTTATTACATGTTTGCTATCATTCATTGATTATTTTCACTATTTCGGGTGTTAATTTCCATGTTTCTTGAGTGTATTTAACTTTTTAACTATTTTTATTATTAATTATATCATGGATTCATAATATCCTAAATAAAAAACAATATTTAAATATCTTATATATTCATAATTTAAGTATTTCTAATAATTCATAATATTTAGATATAAGAAATGAAATTCACCATTCATGGATACTGTAGGTTGTACGTATTCATAAACCCTACATTCATTTCATTTTCGTATAAAAAGAATGAAAGTGAGATTATATATGTATATATATATATTAATTACTTAATAATATATATTTAATATATATTACATTTTTTTTTAAATCCTTCCTTGATATGTTCTATGTATAGTGTGAATGAATCACTCCACAATAAGGGGGCGGTAGTACACACTTCCACAAATGATGTTGTCATACATAAAAAAATGAAAATCACAATATTGTGTGTTATAATAGATTATTAGAATCATAAATACATAAAAAATAAAAAATATTTTATATATAAAAATATGGTACATTATAATTCCCATCACGAGAGGCGGTAAATGAAAAATGTGCAATCATCATTTTGTTGGGTGATGGTTTAGAATAAATATAAACGGTAGGTTCATTACCCATTAGATAAAAGTGTGTGTATGTGTAGGTCAAAAACAGAAAATAAAAACATAATATTATTATAAGGATATTTTTTATTTAATCTTGGTATTGGTATAATTTAGTTAGTGGATAAAGAAAGAATACTAAAGAGCTTGAGGAAGGATATTACCTCTTCTTTGGGTAAATTCTTTTAGGATTCCACCAATGGTAATCTATTTATAGATTTATTATCATGGTCATAATTATAGGTTTATTTGATGGATGTTAAGGATCTATTTCGAATTATTTTTATTGAGTCAATGTGGCTTGAGAAGTAGAAATAAATGGGGGGATAGGATGCCTTTTAATTGTGCATGAGAAGTGACACTCCTATAAATTTTTTAAAAAATAATTCCACCATTCTTTTTACAATTAAAATTAGATACAATAATATTCAATATTAGATAAATGGATGGATATGATCAAAATATTTCCATAATATGGATTTTGGGGAATTTTATTGATCATTTGGTCTTTTAAGTTTATGGTTTCGTCCTTCGTTTAACCTAATTTCACATTCTACATTGTAATAAATTTGAATTACAATCACTAATATTTTGTTAAAAAAATATATTGAACTAATTAAATATGTTTAATTATTATAATTAGAAATATTTAATCCATTTTTCTAAATTACAATCGTAGAAGTGAAATAAATTAATTTAAGTAGAGTGATTCAAAGGGATGACAATGTGAGTTTTAAATGTAAAAAATGTTCCAAAGTCTGTTAATTTTTATATCAATTTTCCTAAGGAAATTGACTAAAATGAAAAATATGGGATTAATAAATAAAAAATTAAACTATTTTACGTTTAAAAGTAATTTAAAGTATAATTTGACATTATAAATGAATGATAAGAAAAGAAGTTTTGAATTAAAATATGTTATTTTTCACAACTAATTAAAAAATAAAACATCATAAAAAAACAAAAAATTATCCATAAAATAATTTTTATGTTAATATTTAAAATATTACCTTTACCATGAAATATATGATTTATAAATTTTAAAAAACTCAATTTAAAAAACATTCCCCATTAAAAGTTGTTAAAATTTCCTTAATAAGAATATTGATTTTTATGTGAATTATAAGGTTTATACTTATGTTAGGACTCTCAGATATAATGAAGAAATGTCAAAAATATTAAATTGAATAATATATATATATATATATATATATTAAATTAATATCAAACAATAATGCTAATTAATTTAGTTTATTTGGATAAAATAACTCCATGGCCATAAAAATAGTAATCTCTGAAAACATTCCCTTTATATTCAATTAGTTTAATATTAGTTTTTAATTAATTAGTAATGAATGAATGAGTTTAATATTTTTATTAATCGTAAATTTTCATATGTTAGTTAACACTATTCATAATCACTAATTTAACTTTTAGGTTATATCTAATTATATAAAATAATAATAGTTTTAAAAACATATTATTTTTTGTTAAAAATCAGTCTTGTTTGAAAAGAAAGCCATTGAAGAATCTCGTTTTTCCTTGAAACCCATGCTAACTCATCATCATTTGAATTAAACGATATATCATATATTAAATTTATTCAAAATAGCTAATATATTATAAATTTTATTGGTATTAAATTCCCCCATATACTTGGTGATGTTGTGATATACAATATCAAATACAATTTTTATATTTTATTTTTTCTGGGTTTTACAACTAATGATTGAAAATTAGTCCATAAAAAAGGAGGTATTTATTGATGAAGACTGTCTATCTGTAGAAGAACCTAATGTAGATCTTTTATTATGAACTATAGGGTTGGAATTTTGGGATGACCCGAAGATCAATATTATTTATGAGGATGATTGGTGGATATTTTTTCATGGGTTGGTCAACCCAGATATAGTTAATGGTGTGGAGAACTGAAGGGATGGAGTGTCATTTTATAATTAAAAAGAATTTATTCATTTTTAAAAAAATAAACTATTCATTAATGTGAATTTACCATCACCCAAACTGCCTCCAAAATTTATAAATAATTTATTGTTTGGAAGGTACGATTGAGAAACACATATAACAAAAGAAATAAAACATTTCTAAATATTTTTTTCATCATCATCTTCTATTACTTACATTTAACTTTTTATTTTCCACCACGGTAATTAGTATATTTAACCTAGGTAATTTATAATTTAATACTTACATTAAATGAGCCATGTTAGATATCTTTTAGCCCATAATTATTAATATAAAATCAAATTAATAAAATATTAATTCAATGTGTGTGGAAAAATTAAATTTATCATAACTACAAGTGATGTACAAAATCATATTTTAACCATATTCATTACATTTAATTTTTACTATTTTAACCATTTATTATGAGTAAATGTTATGTTAAACTTATTTAAAAATTGTTTTCAAAAAATAAATATATGGAAACAATTTTATAAAATTCAATAATATATTAAATAAATTTTAAAATAAAATTAAACTCAAAAATCATGTCAACAAATAGATTTTTAATAAATACATCTTCTAGTATAATAAAACCATACATTAACCATATGAAAAACGATCAAAATTATCTATATTTAAATTCATATATATATATACCTAATTTATAAATTACTTAAAATGAATAACTTATTATTGGTTAATTTAAGTATTTAAAATTTAGTAATAATATTCACTTATAAACATTTTTCAAAAAATTCATTTTTCATCCTTTAAATAAACCTATAGTAAAATTAGGTATTATTTTAATTCAAGTGTGATTATTTATTTTAAATCATATGGAATAATAATTTTTTTATAATGAAATAAAATTGACATAAAAATTGAAATTTAAAATTAAATAATTTATTGAAATTAAATGAATGTTTTAGAAAAAATTATTTTTACTATTCACTAAAAATAACCTTTTACTGATAAATAACCAAAGTAAACTCGAAGATAATTTGGATATGATAATATTAAAATTATTATTTAAATAAAATTTTAAAATTTGGTATAAATTATTTATAATTCCCAAGCATAAAATTTGAAACACAAACATTTTTGAAAAACCAAGCATTTTTTTGCATAAAATCACATTACTTAAAAGTTTAGTGATTATTTAATAAAAATGTGATAATACATTTTTAATTATTACAAATCATTTATATTTATATTTAATAATTTGGTTAATCGTATTTATATATTACAACTAAATTACTAGTTAATATGTATCATATTTCAATACCATATTTCCATGATCGTTGAAGCTCAGTTATTTCAATCGTATATGCTATCAAAAAAAATTTAAAAAATTAAAATAATAATGTTTTACATGATATAATTTTTATGCAAAAACTAAAATGAATAACTAAAAAATGAAATAAATTATGAAAATGAGAAGATAAAGGATTCAGTGAAATAAAAAGGTGTCCAATTAACTTAGAAAAATATAATCATTTCTACAAGAACTCTTTTGATCTATATTATTATCTTATGGATTGTTGTTAAATTTAAAAATAATGATGAATTAAAAAAATTATTGAAAAAATATTAATTTAGAAAAATGATACTTATAGAACTTTTTTATGAGGATAATAAATACTAGTCTAATAAATTAAAGCTAAAGGAAAATGTTTTATTTACAAAAATTGTTTTATTTATATATTTTTCTATTTGAAATCGAATTTCACATATTTTTCTTACGAAACGTATGAAATATTATTTCCACTATAAATATAATGTTTATCTATATTAATGAATTGATTATAATTATGTTATAAATAATCATAAAATCATTTGAGGTTAAATCAAATATTTTTTTAAAAACCATTTTTATGTTCATAAGATCTTTTTACATTTATAAAGTAAAATAATCAGAATTGATGATTAATTTTAATTAAATTTGTAGATAATATTATAGAAAAAATTAATTTCGTATTCATCTAATGGATTTTATTACAAATTGAATGATTATAAAATCATTTTTATAAATAAATATATATTTTTTTTCAAAAAATGGGGTTTATGTTTTTTGGGCATGAATATTATAATTTATTAGTTTTAACTTTATACATTCAATCTAAAAATATATTTTTTATATTTTTCATAGTCGTGTATAATATTTTTGTAATTTAATTTCATTTATAGTCATAGAAATAAATTATCTAGTTAAAATCATAGTCTTCATGGTTATGGTTAATTGTGGTAATTGGATAAAATATTCCCAACATAGACAAATATAACAAAAACATGTATATATATATTTTTATTTGAGGGGATATAAGGCCTCGATTTTCCAATATTTTAAAATTATTAAATTTAGTTACAAATTCATTTTATTATTCTACTTAAAATATTTAATTCATTGTAATACTAACAAAGGATAAAATCCACTCACTTATAAAATCACACACCAAACCATCCATTCTTTATATAAATTTATCACCTTATCATATCCAACATCTATATAATTATCCTTCCACATCTCCTTTGCACATTCAAAAGGTTTGGGAATCATAATTATACAATCTTAATATGGAATTACCCTGACCCCCTCCTCTAAAAGCTATCCCTCCTGGGATGTAAATGAAGAAAGGGAGACAATAAACCCTATGTCCCCCCTCCAGTAGGCCCTAAGTTCGGGACTAGCACCATTAGTGTACAAATATCACAATATATGAGGCATTACCCCTATATAAAAGGAACGATATGTAGAATTTATCATCTAAAACCATTTCCATGATAAATATACATATATATATACATAAAGAAACCAGAATACATATTATAATACAAGTGTAAGTCGTACCGATACAATTAAAACTATCCAGTCTAAGTACCCAAAAAAGAAAAGCGGTGTAGAAACACAATAACTATCCCATGGTCTAAGCTAGTGACATCTAACATGGTGCACATAATCATCATAGAACCTAAAAATATTTTTATATAAATAAGGTTTGAATACAATTATATTCAACATGAAAGCCAATATCTCTTGTGCACTATTCGGAGGAGAAAACTAATGCAACCATGAGAAAACAAACATAACCAAACATCACCTAAATAGGTGTACAGACCAAAACCATCCTCACCATGCACCTATTACCATATAATGAATGTAATGTTATATAATATAAAATACAATGATGATAGAGTACCCTACACCACATTCCCATTGACTAGCCACTCTCACACCCCAACAGAAAACATCATAGTGCTCCCACCTCTTCCAAATATACCACATAAAATCCCACTCGCACACACTTGTTCCTTGCAACACATCACACCCATATACACTTGGGTTCCACAACACATACCACCCACCTACAACTAGACACAAAAACATATTCTTGCAGCACACACCTAGGACTCACAATACATATCTCCTTTTCACACTTGCACCTCACACTAAATCCCATCTCATCTAGAACGCACCTCGGAAAACACATCACAAGTCATCCCAATAAAACCTAGGACACCGTTTAATAATTAATCCCAAATTCAATTGGGAAACCATACACATCACATCCTTGATATAAAAACATGGGTCTTCATCAACTAGAAGAGGGATTAGGGATGTGTGTGTGGCCAACCATCCATACATCCAACGGTGTGATGTGAAACACACCCCCTATTACCATGGGGGTGTTCATTGTGTAGTTCTCAATTATGAATGGGTGCAGAAAAAAATCACAAGGAAATATAGGTATATATATTTAATAACAAACAATCAATCCCTACAAATGTGTTCTTAAACAATTGATCAACTCAAAAAACTATCACCTTTATTACTTCCTCTAAATGTACTACACCATACATGGAGCCACAAATCCCATTCCTCATTCCCATCCAATTGTTTTAACCATTTTTATTCTGTTAACCAAACATACCAAAGACATTCAAAACATCATTAAAAAACTATTTATTTATTCTATCAATTCTAGGGAGGCTAAAAAGCATGAAACATGTCATGTCATATTGTAACTATTATTGAGGAGGTGGGGATCCATGGTAAACTAATGCACTTCACATTAAGGACACATCGAACATTAACCTCTAAATATGAGGTGCGGCTTTATATGTGTTATAAATGTAGAAACATCCATTATAATAACTTCCATCCTTCTTCAATCCATCATTTTAAAACCACCATAATTAAGAAAACAAACCCCCCAACTCGCAACCATATCCCCCAACAAATTACAACACAAACAATTTCATAGTCTGGTTGTATCATCATACCATGCTCTGATTAACATATAAATAAAGTCAACCACCTTGTGCACAACCAATCCCAAAACCAAATAATCACACAAAACAAAGAAGAAAATATTACCAGAGTTAAAGGAATCCATCATTGAACTCTACTTGGTAAATCAGAGGTTATAAGAGAAACATTATGATCATGGAGGACCCATTTATTAGTAAATTATACATGGTTAGATTATTTTTATATATAAGTGTCCCATGGAACCAAAAATTCATGCAACATATAAACCATTCTATTTTAAAAAATGGAACCTTGAGGACCATTATTATCTATGGGTAGTTAGCCTATAAAAATCATAATATTGACAACAGAAATAATAGAACATAAAAATATATTTCACATTCATATCCCCCTGTAAATTGATATTAAATCAAATTTGATTATCTTTATTAATCCATAATTAACACTCCTTGCAAAGGATACTAACCATATACCAATTCTATATGATGAAATATTATGAAAGATGAATTAAATCATACCTAGTATAAGAATTATAGACAATTCATGGTTTCACCCAAAATAGGGTAGCACGTATAACAAGTTACTCTATAAAGAATTCAGAACCAATACTAAGAAAATACTCTATGGAAGAAAGCATTGGGGAGTTTTGGTAAGAATGGAAAGGAGATGTTATGGACTAAGGACTACGTATATTGACTTTAAGAATATCAGATCCAATTCAAGAGGAAATGAATACAATTTTAAATTGAATTTAAAGTTGAATCAGATAAAGATGACACATTTTTGTCAATTTAATGCCCTAGAACTCTGTTGAAATTTAACAAAAGATTTACATAAAATTAATCGGTCTCAAGGCATTTCATACATAGAATTAAAACGATTTTATGTCAATGAAAACATAAAAAGGGAAAATTGAGGAGAAGATAAAACATTGTTCCCAAGACACCAACGGACGAGCTATTGCTGGACGAAGCACTACTGGATGAGGCACTAATAGACGAGGCAAAACCAAATAACACACCGTCTAAAAAAATAGATAGGGCACCTTTAGGATGAATTAACACCCACCATCAGTGAATTACCCCTTTGTAAGATACTACTAGATGAGGCACCTCTAAAAAAGCACAACTGGACAGGTGACTGACTGCAATCTGCCACCTTTGAGCAACTACCAATGATCTATTTCCATTGATCCACTACAAGTTAGTGACCTTTATGGTGAGACAATACTTGGGTGATCTACCACCAATGATCTTTCTATAGAAATTAACTTCTAGTGAGGGACCACCATGGTGAGACACTGCTAGAGTGATATACTGCCAGTGAGCCTCCCCCAGCGAGTCACCACAAGTGAGTGACCACCCGAGTGAGATGCCATTGGGAAAACTGTAAATATTGAAAATTACATAAATGTGTCCCCTTGAAATACAAGGATACCTTAAACATTAGATTTACCATAATTTAATGTACATGAAATGTTTGGGCAATTATATGCATAATAACATATAAAAAAGGAGCACTCCTAGTGAAGACATAATACCCTTAACACATTTCCATTAGGTTTGTTTATTCATAGAACAATAGAAAATAGACTATAATAAAAAAAATTTATCAATATTATTATTATAATAAAATGTTATTATGTTTCAATTATATTCATTATCTACCTCCACTCCCTCTAATAAAGAATAATAAATTTACTCCGGTACACATACAGTCTACAACCTCCGTGGAGTGATGTATTTTCTTTTTCATCAGTTCCATTCATGACTATTAATAAATATAGATTTATTGAATATAAATTTTATTTATGAAATAATTATTGCACTATAATGTTATTCTGTTATCTAATTTACTTCCCTTCATTCTATTAGAAGAATGAAACTTCCCCCGTGTGTATATATGACTTATTACCTCCATGAAGTGATGTGTTTAATGTTTAATAAAAACATCACATGGATGTTTTTAAATACTTATATAATAAATAATAATGTTATTTAGGAAATTATTATCATTTTGGGATCATGATGAATATACAATGACCATAACCATCGAACCAAAATATGCATGGAAAACAGAATAATTAACACCCAAATACAAATTCTTACAATTATTTATTAATAAATAATTAATAAGAATATATAAATGATAGTTATATAGTAATATAATTATAAATTTGTTACTCATATGTATTTAAAAAATTATATTTATTATATATGTGTTTAGAACATGTTCATCTAAGAGAATGACTAAGGAAAGGCATTATGTGGCATTCTTACATTCAATTAATATTGCTAATGTTTAAATTTGTGTTGTCAAAACTATTAAATATCTATATATATCTCTTAAAAAACATCCATTTATATCATATGATTAGTAATGGGGATTATATATATTAAATTGTTTAAATATCATTAAAATATGACCGAAAATTATATTCTTTTGAAAACAAGACATTATTTCAACTTTTTTGTCAATAGTATTTCACTTCCAAATTTGTATTATTTATTTTGATTAGATAATTATATTTTAATTTAAAATAAATTTTTTATATTAATTATATATTATATTTGAATTTATTTTCAATTATTATTGATAAAATAATTTCTATTTTTTCAGTATGTGTTATTTGGACATTCTTTTCCTAACTAAGAAAAGAACATTATATTAAAGTTTACCATTTGACCAATTATTTTAATTTTTTATGATTATTATTTTATGTAAAAAATCCTTCTGTATTTTCATTTTTAAAATAATAATTCAATTATTCTTGGTTTTTTTAAATTTTACCAAATGAATGGTGATTTATTCCTATTTTAACGGTGCATTTCTACTGATTCTCTAAACTTGTTTTTTATCTATTCCAACATTCATTAATGGAAATTATTCATCAATGGGTATAGAAATGAATGATCCCATACTATATTATTATATAGATTACTTATGATTTTATTTTATAAAAATATTCCTGGAACTTTTTTCTTTTCCATAGGTTAATTAAGATTTAATGGAATTATTAATGCCTTCTTTTTATTACGTAATCAATATCATTAATTAATATTTATGTGATGGGTGATTCCATTATAGACCTATAATTATCAGTATTTTTTTATATAAAATGATATTAAAGGGTACATGACCGGTTAGCTCAATCCCATGAAGGTACAGTGGAGGTTAGTCCAAGCCTAATAAGCTACACATGTGCTTATCCCGAATGATCAATACTCACAAAGACCAATTCAGTTTTACTCATAGTCTATAACTTGTGAGAATCATGTGAATAATGATTCTAATGTCAAAAATAATTACGAACCTAGTGAGAAACCAAACTGAATGGGAGTTGGAAAAAGAATCTTATGACTATGCACTATATAATCCCCAGACAGAGTTTTTGAGTTGGAATATTCCATTATTATATTTATTTAGTATTGTTAATTAAATTAACCCATCATTCTTGGATTTTGAATTTAAATTTTATCAATTTTAATTTTTGTGTGTGAATGTATTTATTATCTATCTAAATAAAAATTGATCTGAATCATATGGATTCAATTCTACTAGAAAAATACAAATATTACATTTGTTTCATCTATTAATATCAAAATCTAATTCAACTGTTTCTATGGTGAAAAAATCACTGATGAAATTACATGATGTTCTAGTAAAATTAATGTTTTTTACTTTAATTCACCCCTAAATTTTGATTTCATCTCAAGATACAATGAATTAAATCACATGGACCATATAGAATTTTATATATAATATATTTATATAAACCTTTTTTTATGAAGTAGTTAGTAATGGTTTTTTGGTACTCTAACAAATAAACGTTGTTGTTGTAGTAGTTTCACAACACCACATTGAATAGATTTTAAAATATAATATATTTTATTTACTATAAGTTATAATTATATTAGAGTCACTCGAAACTAGGTTAGATTAATATATATAATATTTATCATCATTCAATAATTTTTCATAAATGCCTAAAATTATCATTCGGATAGTTAATAAATTGACAGAATTTTTGTGGGGATTTTTGAGAACTGTAATTTTTTATAAATGTTATTGTTAATAATTTTAGATAATATAAGAATATTTAGATGTTTTATTGACTCTTTTAATGTTACATTGGGAAAAAAATAATTTTTAATAGATACAAGTCCTCTAGAAAGAAGGATGAATCTTCTGTTAAATGGATATAAACAATAATTCTAGTTTCAAAATAAAAGCAATATCGTTTTCAGAATGATTATTTTCATGCTACATTATAAAAATTACAAAGATACATTATGTAAAGTGAAACCCTAATTTTGTAATAGTGACTCACAAAATATTTTACAATATAATGGTCAATAAATGATTTGTTTTTGAACAACTATACATTTTCAACCCAAATATCGATACAGAAATATGGTTTATGGACCATATATTGCAAATTAAACATACACTATGTTGGAAATTAACACCATGTTCATGAACCCTACAGTCCATTGAGAATGTAACCTACTTTTCTGTAGATATATTTTTTTATTCTATTAGATATTTTCATTCTATTTTATTATTGATCAAATCAGAAATGGTTGAAAATATCTTCATCTCATGGGCAACGTACAATATGATGAAATAATAATTTGTTATGCATAGAAATAATTGAGCTTACAATCTATTATATATTAATGAAACTAAAATTCAATATCATCATGTATATTTTAATTTTCATTGTAACACTGCATCCTCTAAAGAACACTATTTTTTTCTCTGCATGACAAGATTCATGAAGAAGATATAATTTACCTAATGTTTATAAAATAATATATGTTGATTTATTCCAAATTTCTACAACAATATTGAGCTTCTATACATATGAAAGTGTTCTTATGTATACTAAAATATAAAATTTTAATGCTGAAAAAAAATATTGTGGTTTAAAATGCACTACCACAGATCGCGTCATGAGAATACATCATCTACATCTTTATAAATATAAATGGAAAGTAAAGATGATAAGAACTACTATATTTAGATATGTATTGAAGCATATTATTTTTGCTATTTAATCTCAAATAAATATAATTTTGTGTATATATAGAGATTATGATATTAAAAATTAATTGAAATATGAGAATATCCAATATTCTGAATATTTCCAATACCGTTTACAATATTTTGTTCTAACTGTTTCGTGGAATTTCAATTTTCTACATTTTTATTTGGAATCATTTCAGTGATTTATTATTTAGCTAAATTCTAATAAATCCAATGGTTTGTGGATGAATAGATTTCAATTATTTTGGTCCAGTAATCTGATGAAAAAATGTCTAGATGATTCTATCATCATTTTTTCATCAATGTCAGAGGAAAAAATGTCATCAAATTGAAATATTAGAAATTACAATCCAATTATGATTATAGTTAAAAGTAATTTCATTTTTTATATTTAAATATTTTTGAATATAATAAATTAGTGTTTTAAATCATTAAATGACTTTGTTATTATAGACATCTTATCAGAAAATTTGTCATCATTATATTGAGTTATTATACAAGAAGAGTGAACTAGTGATATACCATTCATGGGATATTTATGATGTCTATTGACTCTATCTATTTTGAATATCTAAAGGAAGTGGAGAGAATTTACTTTGTCATTTTAATTCATTATATATATATATCTCTCTTTTGAGGGAAAAAATATTATAAATATTTGAGACATGAAAACTATGAAGAAAAAAATTTCATAAATATTCCACTTCTAATAAGCTTAAATAAGAGACAAATATTTTTTATACATCCTTATTATATCATGATGTAAAAAATATAGAAGCCTATGAAACCTGTTTAATATATTAGATGGAATTTAAAGAAGAATAAAAAACCTCAACAACATAGAATATTTATTTTCTACTGCTATACATTATTGAACAACATCTATATCTCTCAATTTATTCCAAAAATATGATCTAAACCTATTTCTAAAAAAATATAATCTTATAAATTTTATAAATATTATTTAATGTATCGGTCTATATGAATCAATCCTTGTGTACTATGGTCTTCTCAAACAATATTTTGTATATTTTTTGTTCCTTTTAAACGATCCAAACATCCCTGTAAAATCCTAATAAGGTTTCAACATCTCGTACTCTGTTGTAGAGGTCTCTAGATAAGATAAACTTCTAGTTAAAATAAAAATTCTCATGGAGAAGAGAAATAGTGGAGTAGAATAGGTTATTTTTGTGTCATAGAACACTATTCATCAATGTGTTCTTTTCATTTATTTATTTCCATTATTTTCTCAAATTTAATAGAGAAGGATAAGAACACTAATATTCAAGAGGGAAGTTTTACTTTTGTCAGGATTTTTAAAAGTGAACAACTGACCCGCGCATTGTTTCATCATCATAGCCATTCTACCCCAACATGCGGTGTTTGTTGATGAAATATATTTTATATATTATGAATTTTATAAATATGTTTCTACTGGATAACAACAAGTGGTATCAGAGTAATAGATCTATTTTTTTATGGTCCATTTAAAATAGATTATTTATATCTTATCCCAAACTAGAAATATCAACATTCGAGGGTCTATAAAAATATTGAAGATTAACTTGTCCTTGAACAAGACTGAGAAAAAAACTCTTACAAATACATATATTAGTGGATTATCTTAGAGAATTTATGACGATGATTTGTGCTCCATATTTTAATGTAAATAATCATGGAAGCTAGAAATATAAAATGACTATCTATTTAAAGAATCACGTTTTAAATGATTACATGAAAACTGTCAAACCTTATGAAATACCTAGAGAACCTGAAATATGGGATAAATGTATGGATGATGAATATGATATTAATTAAAATTCCATGAATGTTAACATATGTGGACTTGATGTGGATTAATTTAATAATGTTTTATAATGTTATATCAACTATGAGATGTGGTTTGAAATCAAAATTGAATATGAAGGAACTATGAAATTTATAGAAGTTATGAGTGATGATAATTCCTTGGGAACTATAATTTCATTATAAATTTCTGTAATTGAAGGAGCTAATTGAGATATATGAAGCTTAGATGTAAGATGAAAAATAAAATCCTATATATATCAAATCAAGAAAATTTTCACTCATTGTTTCTTTGGTTGAATTTTTTAATTATCGTCATTTTGATTCAAGTAATGAATCTACTAAAATCTCTGATAATGAGGGAAAAAATATAATATTATTCCTATGGATCATGCTAATGAGGTACAACAATCTAATTAATAAAATTAATATTCATAAAATTTATCTCACGAAGAACATGATAAATATTTATATATAATTTATGAGATATATGAATCCTTCAAGAAATGGAATAGGAACCATAGAAAATATTCTGATACTATTTCAAATGATAATGAAATTATATCAAAACATATTACAGAACTAAGATCAAATTAATTAAAAATTCATTATGATCTGCATGAAAATATAATTAACAAATTTTTGGATGATATTTATAATTTAAATAAATCATATAGTATGCTTATAATGGATAAAATTATTTGAATCAAATTCTTGGAAAAAATAAAATTCACAATGGAAAAGTTGGCATTGATAGTAATAGTGGAAAACAAAATTTTTACAAGAATTTTTTTCCCTTGTTCAAACTCAAAATGAATATCTCCTCTTAAATGTTTCTATTACAGTATTAACAGAAAATATTGTAATGAATTTTGTTTTATAAATCCATAAATTTTTGATGAAAAAATGATCATTATTTGAAAGCATTAATCAGCTTCAATTATAAAATTTTTGTACAAAAAGAAGATGATTGGATACCTTAGTATTTAATTGTTTACAATGTAATACCAAATATCATATGTATAAATTAATACACATAAAATTGATATATTTTTTTGTATGATATATCGGACCTCATTGTTACATTATTAAGTGACTACATTAAAATTATGGAAATTTAATTTTTTTTCTATTTCTTATTCTGTTAATGTGAAACTTTATTAGATGTGGAATGTTTAATCCAAGATGTATTTTATATTAATGTTCATTTTAAATTTCCACATTATTTTATATCAGATTAAATGTGTTAATACATTTTCTCACTCTATTATTTTATGAATTAATATTTTGAATTATGTTGTTATCCAATAAACATCAAGAACACAATTAATATTTTTTTTACAAATGGTTATCTTTATTGTAATTATTTTTTTAATGTACTACTATTTAAATTAATTTCATTTTCTAAATTAAATATTTACAGTTTTTGGTAAAACATTTTATTAAATGTTTTTTTCATTTATAACATGTGCATAAGTAATTTTTTACTCCTTTATTTTAATTTCCATATACTGTTTTAATTGATATAAAATTCCTTGAAAATATTTTAATTAATTTAATGAATATCTATTAAAATTATATAATTCCTGAAGGGGTTATTTTAAATATATAACATGTGTTTAAATGTTTTATTATCATGCCATGAATTAAATGGTTTAATACATTCCTTGAAAACCCTTGTTATTCACTGAATAATAGTATATATGTTTTCATAGATGCATGATTATATCTTTTTATTTTTTTTAAAGGAAGAGTGAATTTAGATGATGTATTTAATAATGCATGTATTAAGAATATATTTTTCATATTATTCACAATAACTCGTATTCTTGATATCCTTAAAATGTGGATGAAATTTCTTTGTTTAAAATATTTTGGTAATTGTTAATTAAGATTCATATTACTATTCTCTTAAAAAATAGGAAAACATATTCTTTTATCTAATATAATCGATATATCAACTTTTTTATCACTAGAAAAAAGGGGTAGAATTTCTTTATTGATTGAGGATGTTTTTTAATTATTAAAAAGGGGGTAATTTTGAGGGTATTTTTTTCTATTGTCATCATGTTTTAGTTTTGATAATTACAGCTACCCATCATTATTTCTTTTCTAATAAATATTATAAATGATTCAGATTTATTATATAAAAATAATTATTTTATATCAGATTAAATAGATATTGCAATCATATATAGTTTGTTTCATTAGATATAAAAAATGTTATATCCATTTCATCAATTTAGATATACATCATGTTTAGTTGTTTTGGAGGTGAAAAAACTCACCGAAGTAGTTATACGATATTCATGTGACATAATAGTTTTTAGTTAAATGTAAACTTTGATGTTTAATGATATCTCTATATAAAATGAATGGTTATTTGTTATTGATATTTTTATATACAAAAAATATTTATTTAAACATTATTACATTTTAAATATGTCTTCAAAGGTTGTTTTAGTACTTTAACATTCACTGAATTTGCTGTAGTAGATTCATAATCTATAATGAAAATATTCTAAAATCTAATGTTATTGATTTACATAATGTTTTACATATATTAGAATCACATGAATCTTTATTAGAAGTTTTTATAAGATTTTTATATTGATATAATTTTTTTATATAGAGAACTAAAAATGTCATTTGGATAGTGAATAAATTATTTGATATTTTGCGATGATTTATAAGAACAGTAGAATTTTGAGAATGTTGTTTCTTATATTTTTAAAACATAATGGGTGATATAGAACACATATGAATAAATTTATATTATGTTATAAATTCATTAATATTTTCTAAATATATTTATTCATGTCAGATGGATGAGTCTACTTTTAAGGGGCTCTAAAAATTCATTGAATCTCTAATTAAAATCTATCTGATTTTCATAAGGAATATTTGGACCATACTATCCAAATAGTGAAACCCCACATTTAGAACATTGAAACTGTATATTTGATATAAAATTAAGGTTAATTAACAAAATTATTGTGTACACCCATTCATTATAAACTATAAATTTGATAAAAAAAACATGGTTTATGATCCATACATTGGTAATCAACCCTACACAATGTTGGTAATGAAACCTACACTTCATTGGTAATGAACCACAAAATACATTGGTAATGAACCCTACATTTATAAACCCTAATTTTAATGAAATCTATATTCAAAGGATAATTTTCCATATTTTTTTTGTAAAGTTATATTTTTTGGGATATTTTTTTTAATTTTTTAGAATGATAAAATATGAAATTATGGACAACATCTACACCCTGGGTGAAGAAAATTAAATGTTGTAATTGAGATCTGTGATGCACATGAAAGATCCATATTTAAAATTACAAAATATTAATGAAACTAATATCCATTACCATTATGTATCCTTTACAATTATTTATAATTCTTTATGCTTTCCATAGAACCATTTTTGTTCACAAAATTAATTGAAGTATGATGAAGATGATCAATACCACAATACTAGAAAATTATATATGCATAATTTTTATGTATTGATAAAACATTCATCATATGATATACCTATGAACATGATATACTATATTATTAAATTTATAATGTTTTACACTGAAAAGTAGAATGGTGTTTTTTATACACAGCTATAGTTCACTTCAGGCGAATTCATCATCTACATCTTTAGCATTATAATGGAAAATATAAGACAGTAAGCTCTAAAATATTTAGATGAGTATGAAAGTGATGTCACATTATTATTTAATTATTAAAAATTCTTTTAGTTTTTATATACGGAGATTATGAGATTATTAATTATTACAAATATGAGAATATCCAATAAACTGAATATTTCTAATTAGAGTTAAAAATTTCTATTTTACAAGTTTCTTCATATTTCAATCTATTACATTTCATTATATAATTTTTTAAAGGATTTATTAGTTGGATAAACTATAATATATCCAATTTATTATGGATGATTATTTCGTAAATATTTTGTTCCAATATTTCTAGAGAAAATAGACAATTTATTCAAACATTGTTTTTTAGAAAATTCGTAAGACACAAGGTTATTCAAATTCAAATATTTTAATTTAAAATTATATTTTGTTGATAAATTATAAAAAATATTTTAACTATATTCATATATGTTTGAATATATTTAAAATGTACTTTTAAATCATTTAACGTTTCTAGTATTCTTTCGATTTATCAGAAGATCTAGTAATAGTATATTGATTGTTTTAATTACAGATTTATTAAATAGGGAGATATAAATAGTGTTATGCCTTTTATGGGATATTTATGAAGGATATTGAATATATTTGTTCTGAATATGTGATGGAATAAAAGGGTAGTTAATTCTTGATATTATATATATATATATATCACAATCTTGAAATTAAAATATATGAAGAGGTCTCTAAATTAAAGGACCTACTAGTGAAAATAACCAAGATCATTTAGTAGAGCACTGGTGGAGTAGAGTGGGGTATTTATATACCATGAAACACTACACATTTTTGTGTTCTTTTCAATTAATTATTTCCTCTTGTAGCACAAATTTAAGAGATAAGGGAAGGATTTCTCCATAATGCGAGGGATGCTTTAGTTTTATCACTATATTTAAAAGGACTCAATTTACCCCCTCTTCTGGCTTCATCATAGCCATTCATACCTAACCTATTTTAAAATATGATAGACTCTATTTAATATATTTTTTATTTCATAAATCTATTTCTTCTTAGAAGCATCAAGAGGTAAGAGAGGAAGTGATCTATTCCTATCTTTTGAGATCCCTAAAAATTATTTTTCTTCATATCTAATACCTAACTAGTAATATCAAAGGATATGATCTTTTAAAACATTTATGATTTTATGTATCTATAATAATTCTTTTTTAAATACTCAGATGATGAAAAATTTCAGTACCTAATCATAGAGAATATATATCGATGATCTATGATCCATATTTTAATGGTGATAATTATGTATATTGGAAAGATTGTGTAACACTATATTAAAAGGATCTTTATTTCCATGTTTACATGAATATTTTTAAAACTTTGTGAAATTACTAGAGATCATGAAATGATAGATTATGTGAAGGAAGATTAATATGATATAATTCAAAGTATATGAATGATATCATATGTGAAATTGATCCTAATGAATTTAATCATGTTTCACATTGTGCTAATACCTATGATATGAGGTAGGAAATAAAATTTGCATATAAAAGAACTAATAAATTAACAGAGTCCAACAACAATGATTATAAATTTAGAACTATAATTTATAAATTGAATTAGGAATTAAAGAAAATTATTGAGATGTGTGAAGATGAGAAGAAAGAAGATATTAAAACTCATACTACTATCAATGATGAAAATATTACTCTCAATGTTTATGTGGATTAATTTACTGACTATAGTCATCTGTATTAATTTCATGAATCTACTACAATCTCTAATGTTGAGAAAGAAAAAAAATGAAAATATAAGTCTGATGTCTCACACTGTCGAGGTACCATCATATTACTCTGTAAATTCTAATTCAGAATCTTTTTCTCCAGGTGAACACGATAAATATTTTTTTCTACTTCTAGAGATATTAGAATCTTTAATGATATAATATATAAAACTTATGAAATATTATAATTATATTTCAATTGATAATGAATGTTTGTCAAAAATAGTTTGAATATTCTTGTAACATTTAGTATGATTTTCATGAAATAGATATAAGGAATTGATTGATGATGTTGACAACATAAATAATTAATTTAGTATGTTTATTACAGGAATAAATTATTTTAATCAAATTATTGCTAAAAATATTATCCAAAGGAAAAAATCTATATTGGTAGTAATGGAAAAAATAATAATTTAAGAATAGTTATTTTGGTCCTTGTTCAAAAAAAGCATGTCTATATAAGAATGTTCTTATTATGGTATGAATATAAATTATATTAATGATTATTTTTTATCAATACAATTTTTTTATGTCAATGATGTTGATTATTCGATGGAATTATATAGAATTAATATAGTATTTTGATCAAAATAAAATGGTTAGGTAAACTAGGTTTTTACTTAATTACCTTATTTGACCTAAGAGTATATGGGTACCAAAAGGCAGTTAAATTTAAAATTTTCAAGTATGCACCACTGGACCTCACTGTTGTGTCATTAATTGGTTGAATGAAATTTATTGGAAATTATTATATTTAGATTTATAATTATTTTAAATAGAAACTTCATTAGAGCTGGAATGGTTAATCCCGGAAATATTTTAATTTAATATTCAATATAAATGCACTAACTATTTAATAGATATGGAGAAAAATATTTTAAATGTTACATATTTTTATTACTCTAAAGTAATACCTTTTATTCATAAACTATTAAATAATTTTCACACTCTAACATTTAATGAATGAATATGTAGAGTTATTTTATTAACCAACTACCAAAAAACATGCACATAAGATTTGTTTAAGTGGTTATCTTGCTTGTAAGCATGTGTCTAATTTATTACTATTTAAATTAATTGCATTTTATAAATTAAACTATTACTGTATGTGTTAAATTTTTATATTAAAATATTCTAGAAATTTAAAAAATTTCAGGAGAGTAATTTTTAAATCCTTAATATTAAAATAAGTTAAAATAATTTCATTTATTGAAAATTATTTCAAAATATTTTATTTATTCTATAAATATCTTCTAAAATTATTATATGTATTCATGGGAGTTATTTTAAAATATTTATCACTTTTAAATGTTTTAATAAAATTCATTTTATTAAATGGTATAATTCATTCATTTCATTCCATTTTAATTCACTGAATAATATTATATATGTATTCCTCGCTCCTTGATTATATATTTTTATCTTTTTTAAAATAATATTGAATTTAGGGGGATTTATATTTAATACATTTATTCTGAATATATTTTTCATTTCATTCTCTATAACTCAATTTTTTTGTATCATTTAAAAGGGGGATAAATTTTTATTATTTCAAATATCTTTGAAATTTTTACATTAATTAAAAATTCATATTATTTATAAAAATAGGTAAATATATTTTATTATTTAATACAATCATGAACACGTATTTTTTATACATACAAATGGGGGAGAAAATTTTGTTGTTGTCTTAGGGGTTTATAATTATCAAAAATGGTTGAAATTTTTAGTAGATCTTTTCTATTCTAATTTGTTTTAGTTTAGATAATTACATCAACAGATCATTATTTACTTTCTATTAAATTTGTAATATGTTTAAAATTTAGTATATTAATGTATTTATTTTATATCTGATGAAATAGTGAACAGAATCAAATGGACATATTTGTATAGAAATATAAAAATTGTATCTACATTTCATATATCAATTTCATAATCCTATTCAACAATTTTGAAGGTGGAAAAATTCCCTGAATCAATTATATGTTGTTCAAGTAATATTGTATTTTTTATCTTAATGTAACCTCTAATGTTTGATGACATATCGATCTATAGTGAAATTTTTTATGTGAAACTTATAGAATTTCATAGATAATGGATTTATATTTGATTTAGTAGTTTATGATTAATTTTGAAAATTTATTTTAGGTACACTAAAGAATTACTGAAGTTACCACAGTAGTTTCACAACATTAGTGAGCAGACTTAAAAATCTACATTATTTTATTTATTTCAAGTTTAGAAAATATTATCTTCATTGAAAACCTATTTTAATGTAGATTTAAGATTTTTGTCATGATTTAATAAGATTATATAGAATCATAAAAAATCCTTTTGGATGGTGAATAAAAATTTAGAAGTTTTGTGATGATTTTTCAGAACTGTAGTTTTTCCAGAATATTATTACTTCTATTTTTTGAAGATATCAAGAGATGTAGAAGTCATATTTATTATATTATTAATCACATAGAAATTTATTAATAGTCAATAAATATATGACTTTTGGGAAAATGATAAATCTATTGTTAAGGGGATATACAAATTTGTTCATGTATTTAAATGAAAGGTGTCTAGTTTTCTAAAGGATTAGTTGAACCATGCATTCTGAATAGTGTGAACCTACTTTTGGAATAATGATACACTATATTCATAATAATTTAACCGTACATTGGATAAAAAATTATGGTTAATTAACCCTACATTTGTGAGTAACCATTCTTTTTCAATCATACATTTTATATAAAAGTATGATTCTTGAAACATATGTTGGTAATAAACCTTATGCTACCATGATAATGAACACTATGAAAAGATAGTAATGAAATCCATGATACATTTCTAATGAACCCAAAATTCATGAACCGTTTATTAAAATTAGAATTTTCCCTAACTTTATTCTACCGTATTGTTTTATTATATTATTTATTCTTCTTCTATATGATGCTTGAATAAATGAAAAATGGTGGAAAACATGGTCAAACAGTTTGAGGAAGATTATTTACTAAAATAGTGACATATTATGCACATATAAAATAAATCTTTAAATTGAGTATATATTTTTAAAACTATAATCCAATATTATCATGCATGTTGTATAAATCATCATAGTGCTATAGCTTCTCAAGAAGACCATTGTTTTTCACTGCATAAACACAATCATGAAAAAGATGACCAATTATTAGAATATAGAAAATTATGTATGAATAATAATTCTAAATAACTAAAAAAATTAAGAGATACATTACATTGGATCACTATTTGAATTATTCTGAAATATATAATTATGTATGATGAAAATTAGAATAGTGTTTGTTTTACATTAATACATTCCACTTCATGTGAATTCATCATCTACATCATTAGTAATATAACTATAAATAGAAGACGGTAAGAAATAAAATATTATGATAAGTCTAAAAGAGAGGTATCTATGTTATCTATGTTCAAAGAATGAATGAACTATGGATATGGGGAGATGACGAGATTATCAGTTCATAGAAAATATGCGAATATCCCATATTTAAATATTTCCAATGTAGGATAATGAAATTTTTTATATATTTTTTGGTATTTAAATCAATTTAATTATTATATGAAACGATTTTTGATATTTATTAGTTAGATAAATTCTAATAAATAATAAGGATTATAGGCGATGCTGTTGCAATGATTCTGGTGTAACATTTATAGAGTAAAATGGCCAGTTTATTCTAACACTAGTTTTTCAACAATGTCTAAGGACACAATGTTATCGAAATTCAAATATTTGAATTTACTATCTGATTGTGATGAGATAATTATGGAACAATATTGAGTATATTTTAATTTTTTAAAATTCATTTGAATGGAAGTTTTATATGACTCAACAATGATCTTATTCTGGAGATGTTATCGAAATATTTATTCAACTTATATTGAATTCTTTGGTTAAATATTTATATTATAAGTATAGTGAAACAGTGTTATGCCATTCATGTGATTTTTGTGAAGGATTAGACTCTATTTATTTTCAATACTTGAAGAAATGTGTGAGTAGTTACTGGTGGATGTTTTCTCTCTCTATATTTCTCTATTTGGCATAAATAAAAAATATATAAAAAAGAGAAGAAATGTAAAAAATATAACAAAAATAATGTGTATATGTATTCTACTAATCATCATATTAATGAAGAGAAAAATATTCTTTATAAATCCTTAATATTTAATGGTGTATTGAATAAGGATTCATGAGAATAATTGCATTATATATTTTCTACTACTTAAAGAATACAAAGAATTATGCACAAAATTGATGATTATTTTTATGATGTTTTACATTATTGAAGATCGTCTATATCTATCAGTTGATACTAAAACTGTGTTCTAAACCTATTTCAAAATGATCTTCAACTCGTATACTTGATTTTGAGTATCTATTACTCGAACATAGCCATAATGAAGTGTCAACTTATTATAATATGATATGGATATTTTTGGTTCCCTGTAAAAGCACCAAAAGGCCCTCTAAAATTCCTGTATGGTTTCAACTGTGTGTACATAGTTGTACAGGTCTCTATATAAGATGAACTACATGTGGAAATCACCATTCTAATGGAGTAAATCATTGGTGGATGGGGATAAGTAATTTCCATGCCCTGAACCACTATATATCAATATGTTCTTTTCCATTATCTTTTTCTAACCACTATAAGTTATGGGAGAAGGAAATCATTGCTTCATTTCAAGAGAGTAATTTTAGTTTTGTCTTGATTTTTAAGGTACACAATTCACCCCCTCTTATGTCATTTCCATATCCATTCTGACCCGATGCCACACTCTAGGATCCAATATTAAAAAACCAAAACTATAAATAATGACTTTTATAAAAATCTAACATTTTTAAATCATGGTAAATTTTACAATCTGATGACCTTTTAGTTTAGAGTTTTATAGAAACTGGATGAAATTTAAATTATTAAATCTCGTGTATAATCACCAAAAAGACACCTTTTCCACTATATAAAAATAAAAAAATCATTATGATTATTCAATTTCTCTCATAAATTCTTCAAAATAAGATACTATTTAAAGATTAACATTTAGGGAAATGGATACAAAAGAAAAGAGTGAATACCAATTCTATGTAAGGGTAAACATAATAAGAAATCATAACAAGAGATACATGAGGAATGGCATGATATCATAATAAATAATATAAAAAGAATATAAGAATACAATAAATATATTATATCATATTTACATAGATTATATAATGATCATAACATAAGATCATAACATAATAAAAATGTTTATTAAAATATAATCATGCCATCATATGCATTAGTCAGGTATCCTTGCCTTGTTAACATAATATATCTATATAAGATAACACGCCCCACAACATATTTATCTAGGCTTAATTCCTATTCACCAAGATATCTAATGATTTAAAACATTAAAAAATTAAATAGAGGGATAAATAATAATGGGTCCACCGGTGGCATACTAAAAATAATATATATGTATACCACACAGATTCAATAAACATATACAAAAATCATAAGGATATAAAATGATTTTTATATTACATTCAAGTGTTTACCTAAGGAATAATTCACCATTACATTAGTAAAAATGGAAGGATAAACCCATGGAAAATAAATTGGTATCCAGTTAATTTATTTATCATTATTGGTAAATATCAACTACTAAATATGATTACACGTATAGAATTTAAAATATATAGGAAATAAATATAATTTCTTGAAATGAATTACCGTAATCCATTAATGTATTCGAAATCTATGTTAAAGCCTTTAAATTAATAAAATGGAATATAATGAATTTAGTGAGGAAAGGAATTAGATGTAAATCATTCTAACATAAGTGGATGATTAGGTAAAAAAATATATTGAAGGATCACAACGTAGATGTAAAAGGTAATCTCATACGCCTTATATATAAATAAGCTATCATTTATCATTTAATTAATTCACATGGTCATGTTTATAACATATGTGAATAACAATCTTAGAATCATTGGGTAAATTTCGTTGAAAATAAGAAATTCCCTTGATCTTGGAAAACATTGTAAATGGAATATTTTATTATACCATGAAAATTAAAAACTCCATTTTCCAACCTTGATTGTATAGAGAGGAAGTCTATTAAAAAGAATTATGGAAAAAAGAATGATTTAGATATCAATTTCTAAAAATGATTCATTTCACTAAAAATAACCATCATGGAATACACTAGAATTATTTTATTTCAGTGATTTTTTACAAAAAATTCAATTTATAGGAAAATATATATAAAATAATAATTATGGAAGAATTTTAAAAAAATATAAATTTCAATTATAGGAAAACCATTTTAGATAACTATTCATATTTAATATTTATAAAATCATTGAATAGCCTTTTATGAAATCCGTATCACAGAAAGAAAAATAAAAAATTCATTTACAAACAGGTGAAATAAAACAAAAATTTTAGTTGAGATGAAATATATTTCAGTTATAGATCACTATTTTCATAGGTAAAATATTTAAATGTATGAAAAAAATAAATTAGAATATATTAAATTTATTCAATTCAACATCATGATTTTATATGAGAATAATTTAACCAATGGGGAGTATATTATTATATAGAAGTAATTCTATTCACATATCCTTAATCATTACATACTATTCTCTTTTCATCACAAAAAGTCACTTAAAATTATAAAGATATTTTTAGAGTTTTATAGAATCGGGAAAAAATATTTCAATGTAAACCCAGACATTACAAGTGGAAACTTATAATCATTATCCATTTATTACAAATAACAAAACCTTTAGAAATAAATCATGGATTTTTTCAAGATAAATCTTCATAAATTTTATCATGAAATCGTCATATATTCTACACTTCTTTAAACCTTGTAAAAAACAATTTATAACATGGTATCATTATAAAAAGCTCTATAAGTGACATAAAATAAATGAAACTATTAGTCCATTAAAAATTAATATATTATTTTTGAAAATACATACATTTTTACCCTAAAAAAAGGAATAATCTTTTAAAAAATATCATTACCTTACATTTTGAAAATCATAATGTTTCAATGGAATCTCATTATAAGGAATTCAAAAGTTCGGTAGGTATCTTGGGGTACCATTTTCTAAATAACACTAAAAATTTAATAACTAAAACATTATACATTCATAACAATAATACCAATTATATTAGAGGATATATCCTAACCACCCATCCTTGGTTTTTCATAGAACCACCCTTTATTAGTTAATAACATACCCACCCATCCCTTGGTTTATTGTAGAACCACCAATAATTGGATTATAATAGAACCACCCATCATCATAAATAATTCCTAATAACCATATAATGTTAATAAATCGTGAAAACATTCTGTATAAAAATAATCTTAATGAAAATCACCATTTAATTTTTAAATCAGATATCAGAAAAAATTACAAACATATAATAGAAATTATTTTTATTTTCTAATAAAAATTCAAATGTGTAAAAGAAGATTTAAATCATTAAGATTTAATTTTTTAAGGAATTTCTTCCCATATCGTATATGATAAAAAAACATAATTCTTATACTTTTAAAACCATGAAATAGTAGGGTCAAAAGTTGATTTTAAAAAAAATTCCCTTATCAATTTGGATTCATTTAAATCATTACATCCATGAAAGAATAATATAAAAAAATTAATATGATGAAATTAGTGACATTTATAATCTATCATATATACCGTGATGAATATTCCCTCAAAGTGTTATATGGTTTCATGACCTCAAAATATGTTTTAATGTTAGGAGATTGAGACGAGGTCCCCTACAAATATCATATCATTGATCTGAGTGTTAAAAAATGAATTAATTATGCAATATATTATATTTTAATTATTATTATTATATAATATATATATATATATATATATATATATATTAATTATATCATTATAGCCTTGATAGATGGTTATGGAAAACGAATTACATCGGTTTGGGAGGCGGTAGCACACCATATACATGTAAAATGAAATATTTATCCATAAGGTGGAATCAGGGAATGATATTTGTCATTAAACATTCATAATAAAATTTAATTATTTCCTTTATACTTTATGTATTATATTTCAATTATTTTATGTGTTTTTTGGACAGTTAAAGAATACAAAAAATAAAAATTCTAATGTAAAAAATTTCACATCAACTTTAGAAAATTTTTGTTTTATAAGACCATAAAGCCACTATGGTTAATGTTCTACCAGAAAAATGACCTATATAATGTTAGAAGTAATAATTGAATGATAATTACGTTGTAATTATCCCAAAGTTGGGTTTTTAGTGGGAAGAAACTAAAATAAGAGGTCCTTGTTTATAATATAAGAGAGAGTCACTATGGAATTTTCTCTGAATATTTAATTAATATAACTAAAGTTTCAAATAAAAATGCCCCAAAATGAGATATTTATATTATAAATTTATTATGGTATTCAATGAACTCATAAAAAAATTCATTTGTTTTATAAAAATTAATACATCTATTTTTGGTTTAAACTCTTACTAAACCCCTTCAACCCTTATCCTGAAAACATGCATTTTTACACTTTAAGTGTTTATAGATTTAGTATAAAATTTCAAAATAACAATAAATTGATATTGGTTTATATTTTTTAACTTATAATAATATCTTTTATGAATTTACTATTTTTTTCATTAATATTATATTAATTTAAAAATTATTATTTATTATAGAATATCCATAATGTCAGTTTTTAGAACTAAAAATTACTTTTACAGTTCTTTTACCGTGATAAAACATATAAATAGAAAAAAAATTGTATATTTATATATAATGTCAAGGAAATTTATATAATTCATTTACCCCATTAGTTATCTAAAATTATATTTACATTAATATTTTTGATATGATTTATTTTATTTTTTTTATTAAATAAATAATTAATGCTTCATTATTTTGAAAATATTTAAGATAATTTTTTCTTTATTAAATATTGAAAATAAATTTCAATTATAATTATAATAATTTTAAATTTAAAAATAATATATATATATAGTTTAAAATATATTCTAGGTAAAAACATATAAAAAATATAAAATTTATTAAAAATGAGAGTGTGACATTTTTGAATTATCTTTAAATGAAATACTATAAAGATCATAATTAATTAAAAAGTGAAAATTCCATATTTTAGAAACATGAATGCTTATTGATGGAAATTTAACATCTAATCGAATTTCGTGTCTTTGTAGGGGATTAATTAGTTTTTATAATTTTAATTTTAACCTAAATTAACAAATTTACCCTTTATAGCACAAATAAAAATTTCTTAGGTTATTATTTATATTGAAAGAACTTTAAAGTTGACTCTTTTAAAAATTTTGACACATAGACTCCAAATATGGAATTGTTTTTTTAAGATTCAAATAAATTTTACGGAATTCAATTAAAATTTAAACAGAAAAATCCAATAAAAATAATTTTTTAGAAAAATGATTTTTAAAATACAAAATTTTTTATACTAAATTTATGTATCAAATAAATTTAAAAAACTATAATTATATTAATTTAATTCCAAATTAACTAATTAAAATTTTAATATATTCTAAAACATAAATTTCATTTTTAAATAATTTCAAATAAAATATAGTTCTCAATAAAATGACTGTTTATCATTATTCATTGAAAATTTAATAATTTTCAAAATTTATTCGAAAATAATTATATGATAATTTTGACAATCTGAATTAAAATGTAAGATATATGTTCTATCAATTTAATTTTCTATATCATCTAGAAATTATAATATGGACTCATAAAAAGAAGAACGCATTTTAAAGATAATGTTTTTTTGTAAAAGTAAAATTATGTTAATTAAAATTGGGGGATGATGTATTACCAACATACAAATATAGAAATTTTTTGTGTGAAATTTAAATTTATTTCATAATATAGTTACACATACTCCCAACATCAAATTTAATGATATGGTTATTATAGTCAGATTTAATTAATAAGATTTAATTTTTTTCATTTAATCTTGATGTGTCTTATCTTGTTCAATATCAAAAATAGTGTATCCTTATTAAAACATAGGGTGTTACATTCTCCACCAATTTTAGAAATTTCTGCCTTATAATTTTGAACATGGGCTCATTAGAAAATTTTACTTTTAAAGAAAACTTTTATGAAATCTCTCATCCTAAAAAGGATTAATAATAATTCCACTTGAAAAGAGAGAAAGGAAATCACAAATTCCACCAGAGATGACACACACTTGCTTTAGATATAAGAAAATAAAGACATAGAAGATAAAACATACCTTATAGACTGATATAGAGTGATAGATTACATGATCATGAGAAAGGTATCCATGAAAATTGAAAATATTTGGTTTGTTAAAAAGGTATTGATTTATCATAAAAAAATTAATATAAAAATGTTTTTGTTTCAATATACTTTTCTTTAGATTTGAAAAATTAATTTAACATATATACTAAAATAATATGGAAATATACATAAATAAAAATTATTGTTTCATCTTTTTACCAATTTCCAACAAAACTCATTATTTTCTCTAAATTTTGATTATAATGTTTTTATAATTTATGTACTGACATCATATTATATTAAGAAATAAAAACAGAAAAAAATATTACTCATTCTATTAGGAATTAACCAAAACTAGAATGTTTTATGGATGATAAAATATTTATTTAATAATAATAATACTTTTTATGATGAAAAACATCATTAATCACCAAAATTTTATAGTCATACCCAATGTTCATCCTATATCATACAACAAATAACCTTTCTTGAAACAATTCCTTAATATTATATACTAACATTGAATCCCAACAAAAAAATATCATGTAATCTTCCAAGATTAATATAACATTTATCTCCCAAAATAACATCAATAACTTTTAATGTCTCATACCAAAAAATTAATTTCTCAAATCACATTATCACCATAATAAGCTACGAATTTCCATATATGTCATGACCTGACTTCACCAAAAAGAGGGAAGGGTCACTAGATTTCTAGGCCCTTCCTCTTTTACGTTAAAGGAGAGATAATGACCCCCAAAACCCACCTTTAATAGATCCTGGAGTGGTGACCAACACCAAGGGTATAGAATTACACAATAAATGGAAGGCATTACCCTTTTTCATTTAATAGGATTGAGAGATAAGATAGAAAATACCACAACACCAAAACTAAAAGTGAAAATACGGTTGAAAATAAACCATTCCCATATGCATGTTCAAGGTAAAAGATACAAGTCACAAACTCTAAAGGTAAAAAGATATTAAGAACAAGGAAAACAACAACAGAAAATTCCCCAAAGGTCCAAGCTAGTACGGTCCAGCATGATCCCTGAAGTCCTCCTGGAAACCTGAAAATAATTTTATTTATGTAGGGTGAGGATAAAAGTATTCTCAGTAGGGAAAAACCAATGACTCTCGTGCTCAAGTGGGGAGGCATACTAATGGCCTGTGTGAAAAGAGATAACCAAGCACCTAGCAATGAAACTAACCACCCATTCCTCACCAAGGAACACTCCCCAAATAATACAAGTCAAGTAATATATAGTAATATCACATCGATGATTGGGAACCCCGCACCACTTTCCCACTGGTTATTGAAGACATCCTACGCATTATACAAATCCCGCCATTCTCATTGCAGTCCCACTACCATACCCCGCCCGCACACACCTGGGCCACAACCTCACCCCAGTCCCACTTTCAAACCCCGCCCACAGACACCTATGCCACAACTGCCGCACATAACCACACCTGTAAACAGCTATGCTAGAACAACCACTTCCACTCCCTAAGAAACCTGGGCTAGAAGAACTACTGCCACGCCTGGAGACACCGGGGCCTCATCTCGATGATACTTGGGAAATCACCTTCCCGTAGACACTGGGGCCTACCACCACACTACCCGACCGAATGATTCTTGGGATAATAATGGACATCATGCCATCACAGCCTACCTGAAGATACTTGGGCTATCCGGGAAAGGGAGCAGAAATGATATAATAACCAGACACTAATAGAACTGTTGGGAAAAACACCCTCCCCCATGAAATAGGGGTGTTCAGCAATATGTTCTCAACTTTGGTGGGGCGCGAATAAAAAAACAAAAAAACTACAATTATATGTATAGGTAATAGGCACTCACCCAAATCTAGGTTTTTCTTGAGCCATCCTAAAGGACAAAAACATCACCCATTTCTAAGTAACAACTCACACCAAACCAAAACCCATTTGTATCACCCTTTTTTCATGTTTAGTAATAATGTTTAAATAAATTTCTGCACCTACTTGGATAGCTATCAACCATAAGAACAATCCAAGATACTACCCCATGTTCCCCAAACCCAAAAGCCAACATTTTCTCAACAGTAGAGGATTCCACCCCAATTTGCGATATAATCAAAATAACCACACGGCCTCAAAACTTCACAACCAGAAAAACCCTAACAACAGGGGATCCCATCCCCTCCAACATCACCCAGCAATCGGCCCGTGAAAGAAACAACTATACCAATACCACAAACACAAGGAATACTCAACAGGCATTTTCAGATTTAAGAGATTTAACACACTCCATGATTTCAATTCCGCCGAGCTTTAACCGGGGTTATGACAGGAAAGGATTGATCATAGTGCTTTCATTTTATTTAACCGAATATATGTGATTATCTAATTTCCTTTACACAACTAACACAAGAGGTATGAGTTTATTAGTGCACAGAGAAAGACCACCAACAGCCATGATTTTCAGTAGCCGTAAGCCCATACAATTCAATAAACCATTAATCAAGGTAGAGGAGAAATAAACAGAGCAGCATCATCGATCACACCCATTCCCTTCATTCATTAGAATCTCTTTATTATCTTCTTCAAAGTTTGGTTCATCCAATTCTACTGATACTGTAGTGTACCCACCCTGCAAGATACACAGAAAAGAGAGACTAAGGTGAAACTCCTATGTGATTGATCAACGATCGAAGATTCTATTCACGCGCGAGGAACAATGGATGCCCAAATTGCCAGGGTGTGACCTTGGGAACTCAAGGACGAGCAGACGAATATATTATAGGGTGATAAAGAAAAAGAAACCCAGGGAGAACCCTTTAGTTTATAAGGGCCAGGTATTGTTTATATACTAAGATAAGAATGTGAAACCGCGTATGGAGTGGGTTCGTGGGTTGACCACATGCCCCCACATTTCATTAAAGGGTCCCCACCTTGAGGGGCGGTTTAAACCGACGCACACCAGGGTACCTCATCAAACACCTAATTAAACGCCATTAATGGGCGTTAATGGGCATTAAGGGGTCAAAATAGGGTTTAAAACCCAATTAGAATAAAAAGGATGTGCTACTAGAAAACCCGTGGGGGGTAGGAAATAGCCACCAGTAGGTGAGAGCTACCAGTTACTGAAAATGACCGGTAGCCGAGAGCTTCTGATGGCCGAGAGCCACCGGTAGACTATGGCTACCGCTAGGAGTCACTGAGAAGCTGGGATGGCCTTCCTGACCACCCAGAACACCTCAAACATCAGATTTTTACTAAGTAATGGACCTCCAATAACCCGAGCCATTACATCAGATACCTCTCAAGATTTTCTCACCCTCGAGAATCAAAACAACCCAGAAGGAAAGAGATTGTCCGAACAACCAACTCAAAAGATGCCTCTCAAGAGTAAACCTCATTATTAACTAAAAACGCCTCCCTCTCAAGAACCAAGCAAAATACCATGTCAAACTGCCCAGTCATGTGGGTGGGGGAGTCTCTTCCCCCATGTCAAGATATTATCTTCTTTGGGCGGCACTGACTCGCCCGCACGGGTTTAATCGCATCCACCTTAATGCGTCTCAATTAGGGGTCGGGTCCTCCCCTCCCCATAGCCAGGACTTTTCAAACACATTCAGAGGAATGAAAAACCACATATTTCATAGCCAACAAGGTAAAATGATCCACCACAAAAAGTATAAAAAGGATAGTACAAAACTCAAAACAACTCTGGGTACTGGGCACACATCTGTGCTTCCCTCTCCCACGTACTCTTCTCAAGCCCACCATGTCTCCATAACACACGAACCAAGGGAATGGTTCACCCACGAAGCAACTTCTCTTCACGATCCTCGATCATCACTGGTCATCCCACAAAGGTCACGTCGTCCTTGATGTCTAGCTCTCCCCAGCCGAGGACGTGTGAATTGTCGTGCACATAACGACGGAGCTAGGACACATGGAAGATGTCATGTATCCACAGTAGCGTCGGTGGTAACGCTAGCCGATAAGCCACTTCGCCGACCCGCCGAAACCCCTCAAAGGGTCCGATGAACCTTGGAGAAATCTTACTCCCCTTGCCGAACCTCTGTTGTCCACGCTGAGGGGAGACCTTCAAGAACACGTGGTCTCCAACCTCAAACTCCAAGGGCCTTCTCCCGCTATCAGCATACGACCTCTGTCGGTCCTGGGCCACCTTCATCCTTTCCTGTATAAGCTGAACCTTCTCTATCGTGCTCTACACCACCTCCGGGCCAAGGATGCCTGCCTCTCCGACTTCGGTCCAACACACTGGTGAGCGGTATGGCCTTCCGTACAAGGCTTCAAACGGTCCATACCAAGGGTAGAGTGATAGCTATTATTGTAGGCGAACTCTATCAAAGGTAAGTGTCGCACCCACAACCCTCTTGAGTCCAGAACACATGCCCGCAACATATCCTCCAAGGTCTGGATGGTGCGCTTTGTCTTTCCATTTGTCTGGGTATGGAAAGCAGTGCTAAGACGTAGCTGGGTAAAAAAAGCATACTGCAATCCTCTCCAGACTTGTGAGGTAAACTTTGCATCCCTATCTGATAATATGGACCTCAGAACTCCATGGAACCGCACCACCTCATCCACGTACCTTTGTGCCAAAGAATCCATTGTACTCGACTCCTTAATCTTCAGAAAGTGAGGCGATTTCGTCAGCCGGTCCACTACTACCCAGATGGCATCATACACCCCTTGGACCTTGGGTAGTCCCATGATGAAATCCATCTAGATGTCCTCCCACTTCCACTCGAGGACATCTAGAGACTGCAGTAGGCTTCCTGGAACTCGGTGTTCAGCCGTCACCTACGGACACACTAGGCACCTGGCCACAAATTCTGCCACATATCGCTTTACTCCGGGCCACCAGAACTGTCTCTTCAGACCCTGATACATCACGGAAGCTCTTGGGTATACCGCTATGGTTGAGTTGAGGAACTCACTAAGAACTTCGCCACACACCGCCTCTGGAACAATAAACTTTCCTTGTAAAAGCGTCTGGTTCTGACCATCCTCCATCCATCCTTCTGGAGCATTGCTCTGGTCAACTCGGTCATGCATCACTTCGCACTCTGTGTCCCCACACTGAGACTCCTCCACTTTCTGAAACAAAAAAGATTGCACTGTCATCTGGTACATGCACCCTCTACCATTATCCATCCACACATCTAGGTGCAAGGCAGCCAACTCCTTCATTGCCTTCCAGGCATCTGCCGACTCTCGGACCGCATGCCTCGGTGACCTCCTTCTCAAGGCATCGGCCACTACATTCCCTTTCCCTGATGTGTAGGAAATATCGAAGTCGTAATCCTGGAAGAACTCCATCCACCTTCGTTGTCACAGGTTTAGGTCCCGCTGGGAGAAGATATACCTCAAACTTTTGTGATCTCTGAAGACCACAAAGCATTCGTCGATGAGGTAATTCCTCCATAATTTTAGCGCAATAACGACCGCTATGAGATCCAGGTCGTGGGTGGCATAATTACGCTCATGAGGGCGTAGCTTCCTAGTCCCATAATTGATCACCCCATGTCGCTGCATCACCACACATCCGAGGCCTTTTCCTGAAGCATCACAGAACACCTCAAACGTCGTCCCTTCTTCTGGTAGTCTCAACCCTGGGGAACTAACCAATTTCTCCTTTAGATAGTTGAAGGTTGTCTCACACTGCTTACTCCACACGAAAACATGGTCCTTCTTGGTCAAGGCTATCAACGGGGCTGTAACTTGGGAGAAGTTGGGTACGATCTATCGATAGTAACCCACCGGCCCAAGGAAACTGCGAACCTCTACCACATTCTTGGGTGCTGCCCAAGAAAAAACTGCCTCAACCTTTGATGGGTCCACCGCTACCCCCTGCTCGGACACTACGTGCCCAAGGAAGTGTACTTCTCGTGTCCAGAACATTCATTTCAACAACTTCTCATAGAGCGGGTGTTGTTGGAGGACCTCTAAAATTGTCCTCAGATGCTCCGTGTGGTCCTCCTCTAATCATGAATAGATCAGGATGTCGTCGATGAACACAACTATGAACAGATCCAGGTATTCCAAGAAGATGGACTTTATAAGCCCCGTGAACACATCTGTGGCGTTCGTAACACCAAAAGGAATGACTACAAACATTAAGTGCCCATATCTTCACCTGAAGGCCGTCTTCGATATGTATCCCTCTTTCACCCTTAACTGGTGATATCCACACCGTAGGTCGATCTTCGAGAACCATCTTGCCCCTTTTAGCTGGTCAAAGAGATCGTCTATCCTCGGAAAAGGGTAGCGATTCTTGATCGTTACCTAACTCAGCCTCTTGTAGTCTATGCACAACCTGAGACCACAATCTGCCTTCTTTGCGAAAAATACAGGAGAACCCCACAGTGACGCACTCGGTCGAACAAAACCCTTTTTCATCAGATCATTGATCTGAATCCGCAACTCTCGTAGCTCCAAAGGCGCCATCCGGTAGGGATCCATCGAAATCGGACGAGCACCAGGCTGCAAGTCTATCCCAAACATGATATCACGTCGAGGGGGGTAGAGTCATTACATCCTCAGGAAAGACGTCTATAAACACACTGACAATTCCTGGCACCTCCACCATCTCATCTTCTACTGACTCTACTGACATCTCGGCTAACAAGGAGAGGGGGGGTTCCTCTCGCCTACTTCCCTTATGACTGCTCCGCTCACCGGTGAAAGTCACATGTCGGCCACCCATGTCTGAGAAAACAACCCTTCCTCTGAAGCAGTCGATGATGGCACACAAAGAGAACATCCAGTAGACTCCTATGATGACATCATATGGTTGTATCTGTAGCAGTAGTAGATCCCTGACTGACTGATGTGGCACTATCATTAGTCTGCATCTTCTACAAATATATAACAAGTGGGTCTGACCTCCAACTGGTGTGCTCAGCACCAGGGGCACTGGATGTCTCTCAGCATCTAGACCCAGACCGGGTGCAACAAAGGAGTGCGATGCTCCGGTATCGAAGAAGGCGTAAGCAAGAGTACTAAACAAACTGATCGTACCTCGAACAACCACTGGTCTTGCTAGAACCGATGCATCCATAGTGTGAAACTGTCCACACCCATCTCCTCTTCCCCTCGGCTACCGATTGCTGTCAGCCACAGGTAGCTCTGTGCTACCGGTGGCTCTTGCCTACCCCCACGGGTCTTCCAGTAGTGACTTCTTTTTGCGCAAATTGGGGTTTTAACACTGTTTTGACACCTTAACGCCCATTAATTCCTATTAATGGCGTTTAATTAAGTGTTTGATGAGGTACCCTGGTGTGCATCGGTTTAAAACTCCCCTAAATGCGGGGACCCTTTAATGACGTGTGGGGCCGCATGGTCAACCCATGACCCCGCTCCTTACGTGGTTTTGTGTTCTTATCTCAGTATCTCAACCTTCCCAGGATTTTATAAACTAAAGGGGTCTCTATGGGTTTCTTTTTCTCGATCACCATGTGATCGATTCATCTGCTTGTCCTTGTGTTCCCGAGGTCACAACCTTGCAATTTGCGCATCCGATGTTCCGCACGCGTTTTGAGAAGCTTCGATCGTTGATCAATAAAGTAGGGGTTTCACCTTAGTCTCTCATTCCTCTGTATCTTGTGGGGTGGGTATGTTACTGTATCTGTATAATTGGATCAACCAAACTTTTAAGAAGATAATAAATGGATTCTATAGAATGAAGGGGATGGGTGTGATCGATGATGCTGCTCTGTTTTTTCTTCGATTTCACGATTGATGGTTTCTGATTTGTACAGGCTTACGCCTACTGAAAATCATGGTCGTTGTTGGTATTTGTCTATGCACTAATAAACCCTCATCTCTTCTATTGGTCATGTAAAGGAAATTGGTTAATCAGGTATATTCGGCTAAATAAATTAAAAGCACCAGGATAAATACTTTCCTGTGATAAACCCAGTTAAATCACGATGGAATTGAAATCATGGAGTGTGTTAAGTCTTTTAAATATGAAAATTCATGTTGAGTATGCCTTGTCTTGGTGGTATTGGTTTAGTTGTTTCTTTCACGGGCCGATTGCTGGGTGATGTGGGAGGGGATGGGATCCCCTGTTGTTAGGGATTTGCTGGTTGTGAATTTTTGAGGTCGTGTGGTTACTTTTATTATATCGCGAAATGGGGTGGAATACTCTATTGTTGAAAAACCACTGGCTTTTGGGTTTTGGGAACATGGGGTAGTATCATTACTTTTGATTATGCTTTCTAGTTGTCCAAGTAGGTACAGAAACTTATTTAAACATTATTACTGAACATGAAAATAAGGATGAGACAAATGGGTTTCGGTTTGGTGTGAGTTGTGACATGGACATGGGTGATGTTTGTGTCCATTAGGCTACTGACGAAAAACCTAGATTTGGGTGAGTGCCAGTTACCTACACATATACTTGTAGTTTTTGTGTTTTTTTATTCGCGCCCCACCCAAGTCGAGCACTTAGAGCTGAACACCCCCATTTCATGGGGGAGGTTATTTTTCCCCACACTTCTATTAGTGGTTGGTTATTAGCTCCTTTATGGTCCCTTTCCAGAATAGCCCATGTATCTTTGGGAAGGTTGTGATGGCCTGAAGTCCATTATTATCCTGAGAATCTCTGGGAAGGGTAGTGTAGTGGTAGGACCAGGTATCTATGGGAAGGTGATTTCACAAGTATCTTCGAGATGAGGCCCAGGTGTCTTCGGGCGTTGCAGTAGTTCTTCTAGACCAGGTGTCTTCAGGCGTGGTAGTAGTTTTTCTGTCCTAGGTGTTTGTAGATGTGGTTACGTGCGGAGGTTGTGGCCCAGGTGTCTATGGGTGGGGTTTGGCAGTGGGACTATGGTGAGTTTGTGGCCCAAGTGTGTGCGGGTGGGGTATGGTAGTGGGACTGCGATGATAATGTCAGGATTGGTTCGAGGCACAGTATGTCTTCAATAACCTGTGGGAAAGTGGTGTGGGGTACCCAAACATCGATGTGTTATTACTATATATTACTTGACTTGTGTTATTTGGGGAGTGTTCCTTGATGAGGCCTGGGTGGTTATTTTCCTTGCTAGGTGCTTGGTTATCTCTTTTCTCACAGGGAATTAGTATGCCTCCCCACTTGTACATGAGAGTCTTCGGTTTTTTCCTACTAAGAATACTTGTATGCTCATCCTACGTATATAAGACTGTTTTCAAGTTTCCAGGAGGGCTTCGGGGATCGTGCTGGATGGGACTAGCATGGACCTTTGGGGCAGTTTTTGTTATTGTTTTCATTTTTATTGGTATCTTTTTACCTTTAGAGTTTGTGACTTGTATCTTTTACCTTGAACATGCATATGGGAATGGTTTATTTTCAGCCGTATTTCCACTTTCAGTTTTGGTGTTGTGGGATTTACTATCTTATCTCCCGATCCTATTAAAACAAAAATGGTAATACCTTCCATTTATTGTGTAATTCTATACCATTGGTGCTGGTCGCCACTCTGGGATCTATTGAAGGCGGGTTTCGAGGGTCATTATCTCTCCTTCAACTTAATGGAGGAAGGGCCTGATAATCTGATGACCCTTCCCTCTTTTTGGTAAAGGCGGCTTATGACAATAAATCCCAATAAATCCACAACAAAATAATATTTTCATTAAAAACATGATACTTAATTACTCAAATAAAATCCCAAAATATTTTTTTTAACATAATCATATAGTATTCAGAATAATATTTAATGTATTTTAAAAAATAATAATTTAATCACCAATTAAAATTAAAATACCAGTTTTGTTTATTTGATAAAACATATGTTCTCAAAATTCACATAAACATTATCCATAAAAGAGTTCAAATGAAAAACAAGTTCATATTAATCAATACATCAAATAGGACAGTGGTATCTGATGCACTAATTCTTTCATTGTGTTGTGAGTTCTATCTTTGTGGTATTTCATGATAGGATATGTAGTCACCCATCCTTCATATTGTTCTTTTTCTAAATCTATATGAATGCAATTATTATAAAATTCCATAATTACGATCAACTATAAAATTAAAAAACAATGATGGTATCTATAAATTTTAAGATAAACTCACCTTAAATTATCAAAATCTCCATATTTATCAAATCTCTCATTAGATACTACTTCTATGGTTCTAAGATTAATAATTTCATATTCTATTGTTCTTGAACTAGAATTCACATTCTAACAATTCTTGGGATATATTGGGATTCAGTTTTAATGAATTTGGAAAAACTGATAGAAAAAATATACATGTATTACATGAGTAAAATTATACTCAGTATCAATTTTTTCAACTGAACAAAATATTTTAAAACGAAACATGGTTTTTTTCAATATAAATCATCGTAATTTTCATCATAATTTTATCCCTAATCATACACTTCCATAAATCTAGTGAAAGTTTTAAATCATTGGATGAGGAAAATTATCATTGAGGGACATAAAATAAATTAACCAAATATTCAAGATAAAAAACATAAAACATTTTCTTAAAACATACTTTCGTATACTAAAAAGGGTCTCATGTTTTCAAAAAATCATTTTCCTACCTCTTGACGATCAATCGTTTTCTATGAAAACTCATTAGAGTGAATATAAAATTAAGTAGTAATATAGGGAAATAATTTTCCATATCACACATAAAAATTTAATAACCAATATGTGAATCTTCAATATCCAGAGCACCCAATGTAGTGTTTATTTTAACTTAACCAATAGTCTTTTATTTATTAAAAACCCACCCATTATTGTTTTATAATGTTTACAATCATACTTGGTTTATCAGGGAACCACCCATCATTAGTTTATATGGATACCACCCATCATCATTAAAATTGACTAATAATAATATCAATAATATAAATCATAAAAAACTACATTATGAAAATAATCTAATGGGAAAGAAACTTTTTATTTTTTTGAGAAATATTTTTTTTGAAAAACTAAAAACATTTAAATGGTATTGTTTTCATTGAAAATAACCATGTAAACCTATAAAATAGAATTCAATGAACTAATAAATAATCATGGTGAGAAAATTCACTCATTGAGTATATAATAAAACCCATTACTTTTTATTAAAAAAATAAATGTTGCACTTTAAAAGATGATTTTTAAAAATATTGTCCCTCGCAACATTTGAAACATTGAAATAGTAGTATTAGTTAAATAATAAAATTAAAAATATGATTCAATATCATGATAATATATAAATTTGAGAAATATAATTTCTAGGGGATGTATGTATACCTTATAGAATAATTTAGGTTCATAACTTGAAAATATGCCTCAAAAAAAGGAGACTCAAACAAACTACCATTCAAATATCATAACATTAATATGATATTTAATAAAATGAATTGGCTATGCCAATCAGTTTTGATGACTTTTTAATAATGTTTAAATATAGAATAATATAATCAAAAGACATTTAATACATAATCTAATCATGACATAATCCTCAAAGTATATGATTAATGCATAGAATGGAAATTGATTTAAGAATTAACATACCTCAAGTTTGATTTTCCACATATTTCAATTACATTCCTAAATAATAAAATTATATTAACTTTTTTATTAATTGAAGAAAATATTATTTTTAATTATTCATTTTATATAACTCATTACCATCATATAAAAAGTGTGTAATTTTTTAACTAAACATCATATGTTTTGATGATATTTTTTTCAGAAGTCCCAAATGAAATTGGTATGAAGACTATAGATAAGGTGGTAATGATTTCATAATATCTATAATAATAATAATGAAATAAGTGTCCCTTTTATATTGAAATTATAAATTTTGATTCTAAAATTACATATCGTTGTTATAAATGATATATTTTACAATCACGGAGACGGTAGGTCGTATATATACCTGGGTAATGTTTCCATTTTTCAATGATCTTTATTGAATAAAGAGGAATATTATTTTATCTTCAAATAATTTTAATAATACCATATTTATCATTGTGATTAATTAAATATAATTTTTTATATCATCCATCTAATTTTGTGATGAAAAACAAATTACATTGAATCATGGTTGTGGTAGTCCACATATACACACAAATGATGTTATCATTTTTTAGTGCATTGAAAGGTCAGAGTGTAAGTGAAATATTAAATTATTGGAATGATAATATTTTCAAAAATATCATATATATAAATTAATTACATCATTATAAAGATTGTTTATAGGCCTTGATCGAGAAAATAATATATCGGTTTGGAGGTGGTAGTCCACTGTACACACGAACAGAGAATTAATTTCACATTTGATAGAAATGAAGATATAAATTTGTTATTAATCTAACATAATAAATTATAATTTTATCAATTAAAATTTATTTAATATTTTACAATTGTGTAATTTTGTTTTATGTAAGTGGAAGAATAATCAAAAATAGAAAATCCTGATTAGAGATGATACATCTTCTTTAAAAACCTACTTTTTATAACACGTTAATTAAAATAAGGGTAGTGTTATGAAAATAATAGGACCTCTATAATGTTAGTATAGATTCTCGGAAGATAATTGGGTAGGTAGTTTCTGAATAATAAATTTTAGTGTGAATACTTGTGCAGTAGAGGTGGCCTTTTATATGAGTGGGGAGTTGCACTCTTGGCATTCCTCAATGTACTAAATTAAAATAATTTAATTCTCAATTAATAATGTGTAAAAGTTATATATTTAAAAAATAATAATACTATGGGTTAAAATAACCTCTTATAATAATAATTAGTGATGTCTTTACAGAATTTATAGTCTTATCATTTGTTTTTACCCTTATTTAAGCACTTTAACTCTTATCGTGACAACATCGGCATCTATAATATGTGTTTTAATATAGTTACCATAAAATTTAAAAACTAAAATGAACATATCATGGTGGAAATTTTAAAAGATAACCAAATAAATTTTCTAAATATAATATTTTTAGGAATTTTAATTTATATCATAAAATATTATTTATTATATAATATCCATAATCTATGTTTTAGAACTCTACATTACTTTGAATTTAGTTCTATCCAGATTACACTCATTATTAGAACAAAAAAATATTTTATTACTAAAATATATAGGTCATCTTCATAATTCAATGAACATGTTAATTATCTCAAATTTTAATTATTTTAATATTTTTAATATCCTTAATTAGATTCTAACATTAATTAAATAATTATTAAGTCAACGTTGTGCGAGAAAATTAAGGTTATTATTTACTAACTAAAAATAAAAAATAAATTATCACGATGAAAGTATAATTCCAAAATTTAAATATACTATTTATAGTCTAACATAAACACTGAATAAAACTATACTAAAAAATATAATAGTTATTAAAAAAATAGTGTGACATGTTCGAATTTTTCATTAAATAAAATACTATAAAGTTCATAATCACATTAAAATGAAAAAAATTCCTTATATTCTAACCTTAAATGTATTTTCATGAAAATTACTAATCAAATATAAATTTATCTTTGTGTTTGTGTCATTTATTAGATCGTATACATAATTCTTAACCTAAGTTACTCAATTTACACTTTATAATTGGATAAAATTAACCAAGGTTACTATTCATGTTAACAAAAACTAAAAGGGTCATATATACAAAATTTTGATCCTATGATTCCAAATATGGAATCCATTTATTATAATTAAATTTTTTTTATTTAATATAAATTTATTTCAGAAAACCAAAAAGAAAAAAAAGTTTTCGTTAAAAAATAATTTTTCTATAATATAAAATAATATTAACTAAATTCAATTATAAAATCTATTTAAAAAACAATATATAGATTATTAAAAATAAAAATGAACTAATAAAGATTTTAAACTAATCAAAAACATTATTTTACTGTGTAACTGTTGTAAAATAAAATATCATTTTCAATAAAAAGCAGTATTTTTTGGTATTGCTTGAAAAATCAATATTTTAAAAAAAAATATGAAATCAAATTTAGATAATTTTGAAATGATTAATTCAGAAATAAAATTCAATATATAATTTATTTTTAAATAACTTCTATAATTTATAATATTCATTTATAAAAATATGAAAAACATAATTTTGAAGCGAGCATATTTCTTCAAAAATCGAATAACTTCGCTAAAAATTCTATGATTTGTTTTCTAATCACATAAAAGTACCTGTGTATTGAATTTAAATTTATATTTGTAGTATAAATTATTTTTCACTATTTTCATGTTCACATAAAAAAATTAATAAATAATAGTCATATTTAAATAATAATATATAGTTGTTTGATTAAACTCAATGTGGATTATATTTTATATTATCAAACATAGGAAGTTATATTGAATCCCATTTGAATTTTTTTTGATATTTTATACATGGTACTAGTAATCAATGTTTGAGTATTTATAATCCCTTTGATAGAATCCCATATCATAAATAGGATTAATAAAACTTCATCTTAAAATGTGAAAAAGGTAATCATGAAGGTCACCAAAGATATAATATTATTGATTTCATGAATGAATACCAAGACATAGAAGTGAAAAATAACTCTGATGGGTTGAAAATGAGTTATATAGAACATGGTCATAAGAATGTTAACAATTAAAAAATTATAAATCTATGATGGGTTTGAGTGGGATTAATTTCATGATAAGAAAAATAAATGAAAAACGTTTAAATTTCAATATAAATTTCCTAAGTCATGGTACTTCGTTTAAAATATCTACTAAAATTATAAGGAAATATACATACTTGAAAAATTAGTTTTCTATACATTAATAAATTTCCACCACACAACCATATTTTTCCTCTAAATGATAAGATTGAATTTTTCATGAATGAATCACTAGAATCAATATCAATAGATGAAAAAAATACACAAAATAAATAAAATATTCCTCTAATATTTATGAATTCACTAAATCCAAAATCTTTATTACAAGATAAATTAATTCCCCAAAAAGAACAAACATGTATAATAAAATTCCTTAATATCCAAAAGTAATTAGTAATCACCAAATCTCTACATGAATCATTCAACACAAAACAATACTTAAAATTACTAAAAAAATATTATGGATTATGATTGGAACTGAAAAATTCTGTCATCACATAATCATCCAATATAAATTAATCATTCATCTGCCAAATTAATATTAATAACTCTTAATGTACCATAGTAAAAATGTGATTCCCTTAATTACATAATCTCCAAGATATGAAAACCATTTCCATAAATCACAAGATATCAACAATAAAATCATGTATTCTTTCAAAATATAATCCATCCTTTATTTGTGAAATAAAATAAAAAAGAATTATTTTTACCTTGATCATATAGGGTTAGAAAAATATTGAACATCATCTGAAATAATATTGATAAAATAATAACAAAATCATTTTCAAATTCCATAGTTATCTACTTGGTAAATCATTTTTTTCCAAAAATGAGAAAACCATTATCTATTACCTAATTTTAAAAAAATAGAAAATCTATACCAACTGTGAAATCAGATATGCTTGTTGTAGATGAAGAACCCTTTTATCACTTCAGTTCTGGGTTTAATCCTAATTGGCTTTCCATGCACAATATGTTGTCACTCATCCTACGAGTTTTACATATTATTACACCATATGAATGTAATCCATATATAATTATATAAATGTGAGAATAATTCTAAAGACAAAAATAATATATACAAAATTAAATAAATTTTATAACCTTAATGGTTTTCTGTTACCTTTCATTTCCCCCCCAAAAAAATTAATAACCCCTTATTACTTCAAAAATAAATTTCTCCAAAAATTTAATTACACATATTATAATTTCATAACATTAAACTTCTAATGGGTATTTAAGACATTGTTATTATGGTTAAACATAAATCTATAAAACTGTGATGGTATCCCAAACTAATAATATATACTCTGATGAAATCATCCTAATGTCAAAAGTTATTTAAAACCTCATTTGATACAAATACTAAGTACTAAATGTTATTCATTACATATCTAGTGTTTTTGAAAAATAATTCTTGTACATACAATACATAAGATCTTATGGTTAATAGATTTAGTGAAATAGCGTAGACACTAAAAATGTAGACCTATATATCACAAGTGGAAAATTATACTCATTATATATTTTTTCCATCAAATATACCATTTTACAAAAAAAATGGTTTTTTTCAATACAAATCCCCATATTTTTTATATTGACCACATCACTGTTCCTAATATTCCTTAAACCCTATGATATTTTTAAAATAGTGTATGAGAAAAACTAGATCTATATGGGACATAAAAGAAAGAAAAGTTTCACTCTAGTGAAAACTCATAAAATAAATTCTAAAAACCACCTTTTTACCCCAAAAATGAAATCATCTTTTCAAAAAGTACACCGAGTTAACATTCGAATATTATAATGTTTCCAAGAAAAATAATTATCTGGAACATTAATGTTATGTATGTGTCTCGACACCCCATTTTCTCATTACAATTATAAATAGACTAACCGATATGGTCAACATACATCTCTATAGTTACCAATTAATTGGAGGTTTTAACATAACCACCCTACTATGATATACCACAAAACCACCCGTCATTTGTTAATAATTCAACCATTCATCATTGGTTTATCATAAAAACACCCATAATTGTATTATAATAGAAATATCATCACTTTAAGAAATTACCATATACCATATAATAATCATAAATCATTAAAATTTCCATTATAAAAATATTCATTTGGAAAATAGCCTTTTTATATTTAAAAACATATTTTTTTTTGAAAAATGTTAAATTTTCAAAGGTAATCATTTTATTTGAAAATTGCAATCTAAAAATTAAAAGGAAGCTTCAAATCAGTATGCCATCAAAAAAGGTGGTAAAATCCTTTAATGTTGTATATGTTAACAACCTTTAATTTTTTTAATATTAAATGTTGACATATGAGATTTAAAAGGGTATTTTAAAAACAAAGTGTCCCCTACCATTTTAAAACATTTAAATAATATTCCCTATGATATAATAATATTAAATAAAACCATAAATTTTATAACAATGTATAAATTTAGGATATAACATTTCATGGGGCTGTATACACACCTCAAAAAATAATATAGGTGCATAACATCAAAAAAATTCCTTAGTAAAAGTAGATGAAGATGAATTCCTATAGAAATATCATATCACAGAAGTGAGAGTTTATAATATGAATTAGTTTTGTGTGTCAACTAAAAAAAAATAAAACGGTTAAATACAATATAAGATAATAAAAATTCATTTCACATATAATCTTTTCATGACATAATCAATGAAGTAGGAGTTTAACAAAGAGAATGTAAATTGAGTTTAAGACTTCCCTTACTCGAGGTCCGATTTCAAAAATATTTCATTTACCTTCTTGTGTAATAAACATATGTTAACTATTTAAATTCTTTAGAACCTTCTTACGATTAATTTTTCCTTTTGTATAAATTATTAATAGGTTACAAAAATTATCTAACTATTTATGTTCTTGTCATAATTTTTAAAGGTATTCAATTTGTAAGTCCAAAATGAATTTGGTATAATGGTTATACTCAAAGAGAATATTTTTTATGTCTCAAACCTAGGTTCTACTAAATGTTTTTCCAATCTTAGTTTACCACATGGGCTCAAGTGCATCTCCCAAAAGCCATAGGTTAGAAACTACCAGCAAGGGCCTAGGTGTGTCAATAAGGATACTATGCCCTAATTACTATAGTGTAGTACAGTGGAGTTATAGTATACTATTAGGTAAATAGGGTAAGTACTATATAAGTGAATATAATATCATGAAACAAATTATAAATAAATTAAATTCAGAATATGAATATTATAACAATGTAGAAGGTAATTTGTTTCGTTTCTCTAAAAAACTCAATAATAGGTATACATTGTTATGGAATATACATGCTATAAAAAATAGAAAATAGTTAAAAATAATAAAATCATCCTAAGGTATTAATAATTCACATTATACAAAGATATATCATAGTTAGGTATGTAATATAATGATTCTTATGTGGGAAGCATCCCTTTATCAACACATGAAAAAATTTATACTTCTTGTGTACCATTGACTTCCTAGATTGGATGTGAGTTAAATATTAGTTGGCCACCACTAATGACATCTATAAAATCAATTCCATGTAGTATAAAACAAAACAGTGTGAATTTAGGCATATATAACAATAAATTATTAGAGTAAAGAAAATACCTATGTACCTTCATCAGCCTCAGCTGGTCTCGGAACACATAACCATTTAATTAATTAAAAATAAAACAATTTATATAAATAATTAAAGTGAGGTATAAAAATAACTGACATCACCCCATGATAATAATGGTAAATCATCATAGATATAACATCACATAATGTAGTAACCATAATATTGAAAGGGATCCAAGGTAATAACCGAGGAATCCTAGACCCCAAGGGTTGATCCAACTCCGTAACAATATATATTCTAGTAATAAGGGTTATTCATGTATTCCAAGGGTAAAACCCAAGGTATTCAAATTTAATATATGTATAATAGATTCCTTCATTCACATACAAGGAAAAATATGACAAGCAATGATTGGTTACATGTGTGTATCTATGGTGACTCATTTTCGTGAATGTTATGTTGGATCCGATGAGTGTATCCCAGGAATACTATAATGACAATAATGGAGGGATATTGTAGTGTCATAATAAGAATCCACTAATAGAAAAGGATCTGGTTCCATGATGGGTCTCTCCCTTGGAAACTGATATTCATGAACCAGAACAACATCCACAAGTGCTCAATGCATTCCCTCTGGATTCGATGGATGGATTGAGTGTTCAATGTACTAGCTTCTATTATACATGTAAAGGGGTGATACAGTCATGAAACCAAATAATATAATAAGCCCATAAAACATTCCATTATTTCATTCCCTCCTTCATCTTTTATTATATTTAAGGTGGGATAATGGGGGTAAACCATATGAAAATCCAGATATAATGGTCTAGGCTATGTGATTATTATAGATATACTTTCCAATTAAACATTTAAGATTCATTAATTAATTGGAAAACATAACATGAAGGGTCATGTTACACAATAATATACAAAAGATAACCATTATAAAATTACTAATAATTATATTGAATAAGGGATTACATATAATGGGGTCCACAATAGCCCCCTTGAACAGTGGTGAAAATGATCACAACCAACCACTAGGGGAATAATTATTGCAAAATCCCAACATAGGGGGGTCAAAATTGAGGAAGTAACAAATAACGATAGTGACCATAAATTAAAATAGTCTTATAATATCATTATAATTATTATAAGAATAGTATATGAATTCAATAGGATACACTTGATGAAATTAGCGTACACACACTATAAGGATACTTAGTAAAATAGAGATACTTGAGGGATGAGTCATCGAACACCTAAAATATACTCATAAAACTCTCATAATCTAGTATGTACCTTGAGTTTCTCCTTGATCAGACTATATGTGAATAAGGGCTAAAATCCATTAAAAAATTTCATTTGAGCATACATCTAAATAACTCCATCAATGGGAAGTGAAGCGATGAAAAACTGTAGATGATTGAAGTACTTATGGATGCACGTCCAATGTGGTGAGCATGGATCAAATCAGAATTATGATCAAACAACGAGATAAAAATAAATGAAATTAGGGTTTGTGAGCTCAAATAGTGGGAGGGGAAAGATTTTTCTCCACTAGAAAGATCCATGGTGAAAGGAGTTGGTTAAATCATTTCACTAAGATAATTTTAATAAAACTTCGTAGGACCTAGGGGTTCAAACCATGAACCTTCAACTACATAATGAGGGAATTTTATTGGTTAGGATGTATATTTAGGGAAACCCTACGACAACCTTATGGTTATTATCTATTAAAAATTGGAGACATTTTCCATATTCATGCTTCCCCTACCAAAAGGTTAGGGACAACCATACACCCTACAACTGATTCATCCACGACCTTCATGGTAAGGGATAACCATGCAGATATCCCTGAATAGATTCTATTAAAATTTTAGCTAGTCTTTTCATCCCAAATAGTCGATTTCGAAGCATCTAAAAAGACCCAGAAACTATCAAGACACTTGTGGTCTCATTAGGAATTCATATTTGGTCCAAAATAAAATATTAGTCTTAAATTATAAGGATTCCTTTATGAGATAAAAAACATGTTCTTACCATCAACCCCCTTAAAGAAATTCATCCCTTATATTAGCTTCCAAGGGCATTGAAACCGTATTTTAGAACAACTATGGACACTAAAAATGTATGTCAGCCTCTTACTCCCATGTCTCATCCTAAACACAGTCATGTTGCCAGAGCACACATACTAGAGGAAGAAACTATCCTATGAGGGAATTCATGATTAATTAAATAATGAATATATGATACACCCTAAATGAATCACATTAATATAAATAATCATTTTTTAGAATAAAAGTGTGATATTTGTTGGCATGATACCAAGGAAACAGTGAAACGTATAAGACATTGTTCAGGAAATAGTGTCTCTCCTGTAATAATAAATGATACGCTGTATTTCCAAATCTATTTAGAATCTCATACAATGATACAAAACGAGGAAAAAGTATTATTCTCCTATGTATATATCTATGCCCTATCTGGGGAGATATTTATAGGAAAATATGATCTTCAACCTCAATCTCATGAGGTCATCAACAATAATTGACATAACATTTATATTTAGACTAAGTTGTAAACATTTTCTTCTTAATCAACTAAACCTACTTTGAATACTCAAACAAGAGATGATGACCAATTAGGGACAATAGTCCTTCTTCAACCTAGTATATGGGTGAATGGAATAGACCACTATACATGGTCTCATAGAGTTCCATGCAAATCAGCACTAGAAAGCTAATATTATAGTGAAATCTATTAGAGGTATTTGATTTTCCAAAGAACCACTGAAATAAATGATGAATTCTTGTATCATGACCTCTAAGAATTTTATCATTTTTTTACCATCCATAATTCTACTGTGAATGGTTGTTCTCACAATCAAATGTATACTTAGAGTGTTCTATAACCACTACCATAACTATGAGGGGAAACGAGCATCTTTAATTGAAACAATAGTTTGAGGGACCCTGTGTAATCATATAATATCATGAACATACTATCTTCCCAACTCATCAACTGAAAAAGTCTCCAATATTTCCATTATGTGGGATATATTTTCTAGTCTATCAATGATAACCAAAATTGCATTGGTAGCTCAAGGATACCTCAGAACCCTAATTAAAAAGTCCATGGTTACATATTACCTTTTCCATTACGGGACTAGAAGTTGTGGTAACAAGTATTTTGGGTTCTACTGGTCCAACATTACCAATTTAAAATTGGAATATGTATTGATAAAACTTACAATCTCATATTTCATCATAGTTCAATAATACTGGTGTCACATATATCGACACATCATGGATATTCATGGATTAAATTCCAACTAATAAGCATAGGACTCATGCATATGTTTCTATCTCATACCAGAAGTAACCCATATACACCCAAGAATAAAAATAATATCTTCATAATCAATTGAACAATATTGAGGCCAATCCTCTCCAGTGATCCTCTCCCAATGAACCAAGACATCAAGATCCAAAAATTGACTTCTCTTCATATTTTCAAGGAGTGAAAAGGTAACTGTCAAGGTTGTGAGATATGATTGCTCATGAAAATCATAAAACTATTGATATATCTCAAAAAATATTTCCATCTACTTTCATTCATGACTAGATTTAGGCATGTCTTTCGCCTTTGTTTTATGACTTAGCACATTGGTCGCTGCATTTCGTTTTCTAAGCATACAGGTATTCTCAAAATCATAGTGATGATGATATTAAACCCATATTCCCTAAATTAGATTCATGTAATGGTGTGAAAAAAATTATTTCCAGACCTTGTGGTCTGTATACACCACAAAATGATCACCCATTAGATTGTGTCTCTAAAAATATAAGGCATAGAAAACTTCTTCTACTTGAAAATAGACCACAAACAATGTTAAAAATGGACTTCAACAACACTAAAAAATTATTACTACTAGAGTGATATTAAAAGTCGTGGCCTTTTATGAGCTCTAAAAATGAAATAATAAAGGGGTCCTTTATTTGTGATTTTAGAAGAACAAATAAATGAAAACATTTATCAATGCTTCCAAAATAGATGATAAAGGGGCATACAATAGCATACTATAATAGTCTGTTGTAGCATCGGGGTAGTGTTCTATAACATCACAATGCAACACAAAAAACGACATGAAACTACCAAAATCATGTATAATTATAGAGTTTAAATGAAGTAAATTATACAAAAAAATTCATCAAAAACTCTATATTATAGGCCATTAAAGCATTAGTTGGTATAATTAAATAAGTACAAATTATTAAATACATTAAAATTTAGCTGTCTTCTGTTATTTTTTGGCCCTAAACCCTACCTAAAATAAAAATGAAAATGTATAAGAAAAAAAGTCTAATGATAATAATAGTATAATGAAATAAATTATCGGAGTGTTAATTTTAATCTAATCATTGAGTCATACAAGAAACACTTTGTATGAGACTAAGTTGGCGTTGATTCATTCACGACACACAATTTATTATTCTACCTCATGAATTATCAATATGAAAATATAATTAAATAAAAATAATATAAAATTGATAGAGAAATTACCTAATTAATCAATGATATAATGTGGAGAACAATCTAGGATTGATTACTTAGTTTTGGAAATGTTATACACGTTTAAACTATAGTGATATTTATATATTGAAAATATACACATTGAATTATACATGTTACACCATGTGTCATATTAATATGTGTCTTATTCCTATATGTCTCAAATGACATATGAATCATTTTCTTAAAGTATCAAATAAATACTAATGTGTTTCCTCAGTTTTGATTACAGAACTTTTTTTTTCCTAAAATGACATTTTAAACCTAAAACATGTAATTTGAATAATACATAACACATCATATATCAGTTTGATATTGGAAATATATATACATATGTAAAATTAATTATGAAGTGATTTACTAAAATATCATGAAAACCTGAGTGAGTATTTTCTTTTTTTTCTACTACTGACACATTTAGAACTAAAATGTAAATTTTAATCTATTAAAAGACACATTTAGTTGTACTATGCACATCATCGATGATATTGAGGCGAGTCTTATTCCTATACACTGAAAATTACTAATGGATCATTGAAATAAATGTAATTACAATATAATTTTCTTATTAGTTTTGTGTTGACCGGTTCTCCTTTTTACAACCATCTATTTTAATTTAAAAACAAGATACCAGGAGCCATGATGGTCACATAGTTTGTCATATTGTGGTGATGATAATTCCTAAACATTAAAAATTACATAGAAATAATTTTCAAAAAATATCAATATAATCTAATTGTGTTTTTTATATTTTGAGATGTTCAATTGTCCTTTTTACAAAAATATATGTGAGTTTTAAAGGAAATGACACACTTGTGGTTATACCGGCCACACCATGAGTTAGATTGTGTGGAGCATGATTCACACTTGTCAAAAATGACTTTTTAATAATTGAAATAAAATATCAAGATAATATGATTTTGTTTTCTTAGTTTTTAGTCGGTCAGTTGACCTTTTTAATATAATTGATGTCAGTTTTAAATAAAAAGACGAACATGGGGTCATAAAAGTCACATTGTGTGTCAGATTGTCGTTCACCACATTCCTACATGTACCAAATGTCACATGTATGCTTTTAATAATGTGTCAAAGCCTATCATAATGTTTTTTCTTGATTCTGAGTACACCAGATATATTTTTTTATGAGAATGTCATTTTAAAATGGAAACATGAACATTGACACATATTGATCCCATTGTGTGTTGTTTTAATGTGATACCAATTTCTATTTTTAAAAATTACATATGAATATATTTAATAAATTCTCTATAATATCTAATATGTTTTTCTCGGTTTTCAATGAGTGTCAATTTTAGTACTAAACAATAAATTTTAAACAAATAATGGACACATTAAACCAAACCTGGAACTTCGTGTATCAGATTAAGGTGAAGATAATCCCTAAACATTATAAATGGATTATGTATTGTTTCCCTATCATATTAAAATACTCCAGATGAGTATGATTGGTTTTTTAGTTCATTTTTCTTTTTTACTAAAATCAATATGTATTTAAAAAAAAAGATACACATTGAGCCACACATGTCACGACATGCATCAGATTGGGGAATGGTTGATTCTTACATGTCTAAAATGGAAAATGTATTGTTGTTAAAATTTATCAAAATAATACAAACAGTTTTTCTAATTTTTTATTATGTCATTTTCTTTACTAAAATGTCATTTTAAATTGGAAATAAGCATATTGACTCATACTGATCATATTGTGTGTCAGTTGTATGGGAGATTTATTCCTTCACCTAAAAAGTGACTTATTAATAAATGTAAAAATTTATCAACAAAATCAAATTTAATTTTCTCTGATTTAGTGACTTGAATTTTTTTAACTAAATTGTTGATTTTAAACAGATAATAGACGCATTGAATCATAGAAATCATGTCATGTGCCAAATTAAGGTGGGGCTGGTTCTTACATATCCCAAATGAATAATGTATATTTTTACCAAAACTATCAAAACAATTTGAGTTTGTTTTCTCAGTTTTTACTATTTAATTTTTCATTCATATAAAAATTGATGTCAATATTAATAATAAAGAAACACAAGAAATCATATCGGTCACACCATGTGTCACATTATTGTTTGGTTGATTCCAAAACATCTAAAACTCTCCAAAAAAACTACTAATTTTACAACATTCACATTGATTTCATATGTCTTAATACAAACTTTTATTATATATTGAATCAATGATCTTAGGAAGATACTATTTGTCATTATTTAAATCCATTAAATAAGTGGAACATCATGTTCAAATTTTATGACAAGAAGTCACCACAACAAGCACGTGAGTCTCCTCAACTAGTCTGGATTTCAAAAATGAGAATGGTATTTCGTCCAAAACATCGATTCACTGTGTATCATTTTCAGTTTGACAGTGAAAGGCAATGAAAAATGAAAAAGTTGTAACATTGTTAGAGAGACACATTTAATCTATTTTGTGTATTTTTATAAATAGTTGATATATGAATATGACTTTCAAAAATATATGTCCAAAAAATAAATATGTATTACATAAAAATGATAAGGAAACTAAATTACAAGTATTAGATAAAATAACAATAAAATTAAAATAAATAAGTAGTAGGAATTCACTTTTTGCCAATGGTTTTATGCATTTTGGATGTATTTAATTATTTTCATTATCGCAGTTTTAGGCTTCAGGTCCAATCCCCTGTGAGCATGAGCAGCTTTAAACAAACCACCCGAACTCAAAGAATATGATCTGACCATATAAGAAGAAAATTATTATTTTAGTAATTCTAAAAATAAAAAAATATAAAATACATATGAAATGGTACATTAAATCTATTGATAACTATTTTACATTGAAAACATTTTTGACCATAGACATATGTCAGTCGTAAATAATGAATGATGAGAAAAAAATGAAAATATATCTTTCAAAACAATCAATCAATGAGTGTGGGGGATTAATGACAAAATAAAATATCTTCGATTGAAACTTTGAATCATCTGAGAGAATATATGGATATCATATTGGGTTCATAAAATATTCATTTTGTACAATATATAAATAATTACACATAAGATTTATATTAGCAAAGGTTAATGTTATAGATAATTATAATAAGGGAACTCAATATTTTATTATTTCAAGGAATTTCAGTATGCTGTGAAGAAAATGGGTAATTGAATTTATGAAAATAATTATTGCACCATGGTATGGGTTATTCTCTTAATTCGTCCAATGGTGAAAATTATAGACAATTTTCATCTGTATGAGCTCATCTTTCAAATAGTTGTCATTACATTTTGTTGTTTTAAAATCATTTTCCATCTCTTATGGACATGAACCTTTGTTTCATTAAATAATCAAAATATTAGTCATCCATATGATGACTACAAAAATAATAAACATAAAACATAGGGTGGATGAGTCCCAAACAAAAAATTGGTATAATAACTATTTTCGAGATGGAACTGATGAGGATGACTATTATAATCTATTTTATCGTATAAAATGGGTAAAAAGACCTATTTTTTAGAATTACGTGGATGGTAATTAGAGAATTCAAAGTGTGGAACCAAAAAGCAATATTATCGAATTATTTTCTTTTATATTGATTAATGTAAAATATATATACTCATTATTAGATGTGTTATAGATGAAATGAATTTGTTTTTATCAAGTACTAATTAGTGGTTATCATTTGAAATATGGTTACATTTTTACAATGATAAATAAAATTATATGAATTATTTTATTGTATTGAGGTTTATAAAAATTTATTTTAATTGTGTTTGATAGAGGAAATTGATTTGTTGTAGTGAAAGATTGATCACCTTAGATCATTTTACAATTAATTATTGACTTAAAATTGTCTTTGAAGATATTTTTATGATGGAAAGGAAAAATTTATTAATATTTTCTACTAATTTGAATGGGAAGATTTAAAATAAATACATAATAATGAAATATTTGAGGAAATTAATGTTTATTTTATTACCATAATGGAGATCTCAGGGGGTGGAGGTGTACTAAAAATAAGAAATTTATGGTAAGTATAATAAAGATTTATTATCAACTATTAGAAATAAATTCAATGGTGAAATGATTGAATAACATATATCGTTTGTGATCAGGATGTTTTAGTGAAAAATGGAAGGAATAAGACAAAATATTTGAGGATTGGAGAATGAAAAATTCAAATTTTTTAGTAGATCATATGAGGTATAATTTAGAGGTGTATATTATTGGTTAAAAATTTCCATGGTTTATAGATGAATCAAGGAAATCATGGAAAATTAATTTCTCAATAAAAATTTGAAAATGTGTTTCCCATTTGATTTTAAATTTATTACTCCAAACCAATGACAACACTAATCACTATCTGGATGAATTTTTCAAAATTTTGTGATTGAAATTAGGTAGATATAATAGAATATTGGTATTGGGAGCCTATTATACATCATAACATCATGAGCCAACATTGGGATCAGTATATTTGAAGTCATAGAGTACCATGTTTGATCCATGAAGAAAAAAATGCAATCAGGTTAGACGATACTTAAATATATATAAAAAAATGAATTTTGGGTTGATTTATTATAGGATAGTGCTACTGGAGTAGTTAAGCTACATGAATGTGTGATGATAAGGTGCAATGGATAATTGGGTGAAGGTAGAGATATTGAAAAAAGTAGATTTATTTTGGGCATTGATTTTTTTAATCCTTGAGTCACTAGAGCCTTGGAATAGTTAGAGTCAAGATTCTACCCAAGTTACAAGAGTAGATTCAACAACAAGAAGAATCATATGTAAGAGGCTTCCATAGAGTGATTAAGATATCTCGATATGATACATGATAGTTTAAGGCTCATAAAATAGACTAAGAGACTTTTTATCAACTCTACAAAAAATGCAATGAAAAAGATAGTAATTTATCAGTACTGAAATATTAGCGCTAATAAAAATTCATTTTATCATCAATTTTTTATCATTGATAAATCTCTATCTTTATCCGTGATAAAATTATCACTCATTAATACTTATAGTAAATTATTTAAAAAAGTATTACATTTTTAATGTATAATTATTATATACAATTATAATACATATATTAATACTTTTTAAAAAATAATACTATAATAGCTATTTTTCATATATAATTGCTTATTTATAATTATATAAATAATTCCTAAAAAATAATATTTATTTTACTATACCCTGAATGGATTAAAGGTGTTATTTTTTTAGTGATTTATGATAACCCCTCTTTCAAGGGAAGAGGGGGAACCCTTACAAGGCCCGTTTGATAAGAGATTACATGACCTATAGGTATTGGGAAATATACAGACTATACATGGAACTCCTCCTCCTAGATTCTACAATGTGATATCATCTCTCCACCATCGATTGGTTGTTTGGCTAGTCTTATGTGCAAACACAGGATTTTCATGATGGGAATTCCCCCTCTCTTTCTGAAAAATCTGCATAGATTCAACACTGGTGAATGTGTCAAATCTGAATCCCCATCTGTATTCTGCTCCTTTTAAATATTTTCTAATAATTTAAGCATAATTTCAGGTTACCCAAAGGCCTTGAGGTGGACTGAAGGCCTTGAGGTGGCGTGAAATCCATTATGGCCTGAAATCCATGGGTTTCCTGAAGGCCTTAAAGGGCCTGAGGACCAAACATGTGTCCCAAATGCCCAAACTGATGAATAGTTTTGGCTTTTATAGTATAGAACCATGTCAACTACAGTGCGTTCTACAATGCCTACTATAGTTTATACTACAGTACTACTATAGTAACCCATAAATATGTCTTCGCTTGGTTTTGAACTCGGGTCTCTTGGATGTACTTGTCGAGTCCTCACCAACTTGGATAAGGATATTTTGATTTATATTACTAAATATTTACCTAAATATATGTGAATATATATATTTAATATATATATATCTATAATTTTATTAAAATTATTAATTATTTAAATAAATAAATATAATTATTTATTTATATATAGTTAGATACTATTTAAACAAATATAATTTTTTAATTAATAATTTTAAATGTTAAAAAATAAAAAATATATATTTATAATATATTTTTACAATTTTTTTTACATTATTAATGAATATTTAATATTAATTTCATGCATGTTAAAAATGAGTAAAATTTAAAAATTTAAAATGTGCACACATTAATTAAAAACATTAAAAATTTGTATATGTTTGATTAATTAAATATAAATAATTACAAGTTGCATATATATTTATAAATATATAAATAAATATTGAAAATTTTAAAGCATTTTAAATAAATATATTTAAAATAAATAATAAAACTAATTAAATTCCCAGAAAAATATTTGTGTGTGTTCATTTTATATAAAACATAATTATAGTAACTTAGATGTGAAATCAATATAAAACATGTTAAATCAATGATAAATTGAAATATAAAATTACATTCAATTAGGTACATTACACAATTCAATTAGTTTGTATTTTTAATTCACTTAAATTTTTAATTATAAAACATTATTCACTACATATATCAGTATTTAAGGTAATGTATAAATATATGTTATTATATAAATCCTATTGATAAATCTCCATATATATAAATTTAATGTATTCGATTTATTAACATTATCAATAATTTTTAAATTAATAAAATGTGTAATATTTTTCTCAAATTACTTAATTTAAATTATTATTTGATTAATATTTATTTTTTATATATCTATATATTTATTATATAATATTTATATATATCTATACTATCTATATTTTATAATCAATTTATTCATTTTTACCAATAATTATATAATTACTAAAATCATTAATATTATTTTTAATATTATTTTTTATTTTTTAATTTTTTAAATATTTCACTTATTTTGAAATTGATGAGCACTACAAAATCAATGATAATAGGATACATTTATGTGTGTGAAAAATTAAGCACTGATAAAGGGGATCCAATATCAGTGCAAAAAATAAATCACTAACATAGGGGACCCTTTATTAGTGCTAAATATATTCAGAAAAAGGATAGTGTTGTTGAATGCCTGATTTTTCGTATTGTTCATGTAATTTAAGGCCATGCATTGGGTAGTTTCTCTGATGAGACATCAACTTCCATGATCTGTACATAACAAATTTCTCCTTCTAAGCCAGCACTACTCCCAAGATGATGAATGTGGAAACACAAAACCGTGTATGGCCTCTACTTGGCTCTAGAAAAAGTAAAATTGGTGTTAAGAAATTCCCTCAATTCCGATCCTGAAATTATATCTCACACGCTTCTCAGCACTGGATGAAAACCTCAATTTTTACAAGACATATTATATTTTAAGGAATGCATGATAAATATTGTATGAAAGGTATGTAATATCCAACCAACCTACAAACACATCATATATAAAAACCACAATTGAGAAGGTCCAAGGAAGCTGAATCACTCACCATATCTAGATCAACAAATACTCGTGATTCTCTGATAATATGACCCATTATGTGAAACTTTTTGTTCTAAATGTGGAACCTTTCAAGCTTCTAATAATGTTGATTCTCTCTTATTATATTCATATAATTCTTAATTTGTCCAGCATGGTGACTATGACTCAAAAAATATACAAATATTTCAACCACACATACTAAAAAAGATAATAGATATGGATGAAATAACATATTCATCCATATCATCAAAAGGGAAGGAATGATTTTAAAACATTATGAAATCACAAGACACTCATTCATACAATACCTTATATGGAAACATATACAAGATATTCCGGATTTCAGGACCCACGCATTAGATAACCTAATCTCTAGCCGAGTTTTCTGAAATCACAGGCTCTCATATAAGGTCAAAAAGATAATCTATTTCAGGAAGTTGATTCTTGTTCCTGACTGTAATCTAGTCCACACATCTTTAATCCATACATATATAAAGCTCCCATATTTATTTTTTTTATAAATACCTTTGTGAACCCTCAGATAAATTTCATGGCCATATAAAACCTTTCACCTCTAGATCCTCAAATTCTCTGTTGATCTCTTGAAGCTTTGTTGGGGCCGTCCTTTATGGAGGAATTGACATTGGATACGCTCCTAGAATGAGTTTTATTGTAAAATATACCTCTATACTGGGAGGTAATCTAGAAAAGTCATCAAGAATGATGTTCCTAAAATGATATACTATCAAAGGAAATGATTCCTGATCTATACCCTGATCCTCCATGAAGAAAATATAAATTTGTGTGGTCACTCAACTTATCCAATTTTTCTCTGGTCAATCTCTACTAGCATGGACATCCCTATCACCCTTATGTATATAACAGCTAGTATCTAGTTATGTAAAATATACCTTACTCTGATAGCAGTCCACAAAGTCATGATCTAGGACCAACAAGTCCCTCATGATAATGGAATTGAAACATTTCATCACATGAAAAAATAGGTCCCTTTTGAATGTATAACTTCCTAAACCAAGTTGGTTGTCCCTACAGGGTAATATTCCCTTTGACCTTATAACCAACAACATATCAAGGGTCATCACACTACATTAATACAATATTTCTGGCCCCAGAATTTCCATGATTTATGAAGATATAAATGAGTGGGAAGAACCTATATCATTTTAGGAAGAAATTACAGGGGAGGATACTAGAATAGTAACTCATACTATAGTGGTTCATGTACTATTCTCCTCAGGTATTGGTTATATGGAATGCATCTGGCCTGATCTAAGGTAATGTGCGACAGCTGGACTACCCTGAGTATAACTACTCTGCTAGAAATATTAGTGACTAGGTGTCTTGCTACCATGTCCACGAAATACTCCTCAACCAATCATATATATGATATTTTAAATCCTCTACTAACATGGAGTAGAAGATCTTTACCCCAATGGTGGAGATTTTTCAGCGCCTCTTCTACAAGAAGTAGTTGGAAGTGGCTGATAGAATCTATGAAGATTACCTATACGAATACAATACTAGAATATCAGGGTGTATCTATCATACTGAGGCATTATATACCTCTACCTTCTACACTAATGGAATGCCATAGAGCTACTGGTGCAGGTACTCTAGTTTCAACTACCATGATTGGAAACCTCAAGAGAATATGTCATTCGTTCAGAATAACTATTAGAATGAATGGAAAAAGATCCTCTATACCCAGTACTATCTCATTCCCATTGTGCTTTCTCTGTGAAAAGATATGGATTGAAAAATTAATTGAATTTATGTAGGAAAATTGCATTCACCTAAATAAAGATGGAATACATGAGCCCATCCTCAAATAACAAATCATACGAAATCTCTTCACCAGCTAGAAGTAGCCTAAAGCATTGTAACTCAATAAAACACGTTGAATAGTCCACATTTGATATAGAACCTTTCTATAGATTCATAAACAATCTAACTTAGTCATCACATGTTTCCTGAGGAAAGAAGATATAATAAAATGATGTTTGAATATTAGATCAGACTATTCCCGGATGTCGACTAGTCTGGGTAATCACATCAGCCCAACGCTTGTCCAAATCACACAACATGTATGCAAGAATATTGACCCTCATATTTGGAGGAATTTCATGATTCTCTAGGATATACTATAATTACTCTAGAAAAAAAAATAGTAGCCTATGAATAGTCATCACCTTAGAAGGTGGGAGAATTCTATTTCTGGAAATCACATGTCAGATCAGCCATTATAGGTGGAGGTCGTAGAGCACCCTACATGGACTACATTAGACATTTAAAACATTCATGTAGAAAAGAATTATTGTAGAGACCCAAGCATGACATACATGTAAATTAAATTACTTTTTTGGAATACCCTATACATAACAAAAACAAACACACAAGGACCGTAATATTTTAGTGTCTTTGGAAACTCAGAAAAATAATCTTATAATCATGGTGAAAGATCTTAAACATATCCCATAAAGATCATCCTATTTTGTTTTCATACCTAAGTCCTTTCTTTATATCCTGGGGAAAATAAAACATAAAAAGGTTGAGCTCAAATTCTTAATAAGGGAAAACATAGAGAACATAAAACAATCCATAAACATTTGAATGCAAAAACATGAACATAAAATCTAAACATCAAAATCATGAGCAATGACATAAATCTTGGATGTACATAAGGCATATATCATAAAGGAACATCAATCATGATAAAATAGCATGGTAATAAAACATTTATTTTTGGAGAACCATTAATCACATGATATGATTTCCATAGTAGCCAAGAGATTTCTACCAACACCATCTTAGTGGACAAAGTCCCTTTCAGAATCGAGTTCAAACCTCAATCCAGTCTTGTATCATTGAATCAGATCAAAATACCACTCTATCCAGCTCTATATCAGGAGATATAAATCATTACCCAATGCATTTGAGGGAGATATAGGTCCCACCCATCTCATAATGAAATCATTCTTTCATGTGCCACAAAATAAACATATATCATTCATAATAACCCAACTAATAAAGTCGGTTTCATAAACATCATCCCTTTATAAAATAATCCATATAAAAGAAATGAATATCATTTCATCATAAAAAAATCATACCATGTAAATAATATATACATTATACTTGAAACATAGACATACTAAATAATGTCATCTTAGATGGAAAATAGTTTTGATAAAATAATTGAAATGAATTCGTGAAGAAAATATCCTTTCTTCTTCAAAATCATTTTCTTTTCTCAAAATTACATGAAATTTTAAAAGAAAAGGATTTTTTTGAAAATAATCATGAAATTTTGTAGTGGAAGCTTCATGAAAATTTAGTGTTATAAAAACGAAAAAATCCATTCATGCCGTATAAGTTAAAAAAACATTATCCACGTACTTTTGTCAGAAAAGTCAAAAAGTTCCTCGTATGGTAAACAAAAGAAAGATTCCTTCCATAAAATGTGGTATAAGTCAAAAATGGGTAAAAATCACTTTAAACATATATGAAAATATTTTAAGAAAACATGGACATGGATGATAACAATAACCACAGTAAATACTTACGAATAAAAAATCCCGAATAGGAACTAGAATGGAATAATTATCCCTTACCTTAGGTCTGATATGCTTCGTACATATCCTAAACTCCTGTATAACTATTTAAATAATGTCATTTACTTATTACAGAATCATATTCATTAATATTGTATCATATATGGTTCACTTATTACTTTATATTACCCGTCCTTTTGTAAATTCCATGTTAAAGTAGCGTTTTGTGTAAAATCGTTTTATTTATCATATAGGTTTGGACTTGTTGTTATTGATATTATTATTAAATATATCATTATTTTAAAATTTTCAGAATTTAAATCATGATTTATATATCATATATATTTATTTTATATATATATATATATATATAATAAAAAATAAAATGAAATACACTGTTACGGGAGACGGTAGGCTGTACGTACGCATGAACGTTGTTTTCCATTCTTTATTGTCTTGAATGAAAAAATTGAGGAAATATATTTATATAAATAAATAAAATAGATTTATAATTTCATATATTTCATTTTTATTCATTATATATACATTATAATCATTCTTGAGTGGTTAACATGGAGAATGAATCTCATCTTGTCGTGGAGACCGTAATCCGTACGTATGCACGAGCGATTATATCGTTCCCATAATTATTGAATTGGTGTGTAGTGGATGATATAATATCTCAGAATAAGTATGATGCTATAATAATTTACATATTTATTCTTTACACCATTATACCCTTCCAAGTAAGGTGGTGGTGGAAAACAGATTACACCACGGCGCGGAGAGGGTATTCCGTACATATGCACGCACGGTGATTTCATTTTCCGTTCAATGAATAGAAGGTGAAATGGGGTTGTTTCATATTTATAAGAGCATTACAGTATATTAGTTATACTTATGTTATTACTTTATAAGGAATCAACTAAAGAAGAATAATTTAAAGAATAAATAAATATGAATGAATCGGTAGAGGAGATTACCTTTTTTTCGACGCACCACTTTTAAGCTTCCTCTTAAGGCACTAGAGTTTGTATATTGAGGAGACCATAACCTCTATTATGTTTCTAGGGAATTTTTTATGGGAAATGGTCAGGGGTTGGCCGAGCTTGAAGGCTCAAAATTGTGTAAAGAGAAGAGGGAGGAGGTTCCCTTTTATAAGGGAGGAGAGGGGAACTTTCGGAAAAACTTAAAATATTATTATATAATAAGGTCATATTCGGTTTATAATAGCTCCAAATTGATTAATTTAGAAGCTAATGTGGGGATGGGTCGAAATACTCCCACCAATAGGTTTTAGACAAGTTCAGGTTATTATTTTATCCTTATCATTTATATTTAACTCTATGTTAAATAATATTACCTTTACCATGTCTTCTTGTTTTCTTACACTATATGGTTTATAACATTAATATAACTAGCGATACGAACCCCAAGTGGTTTATTATTAATATATATAACATTATTTAGGTCATTTATTTGATCCTCATATTTTTAGGAATAGAATATCAATTAATAATATAATATTTGTTTTAAAAACTATTTTATGTCAATTTTGAAACTATTTGGTAATTGATTTTTGTGAAAATCATAACAGCATGATTAGTTATAAAAAAGTTAATTAAATCAATACTAATACGTCATATTAACCAAGAAAATTATTTTAATTCATAAAAAGTCTCAAATTACATTTATTTGGGTATTTATAACATCAATTATGTTAATATTTTATTAATTTGGTAATTACTATATCATCATTGTGTCATTCATAAATTAGATTATTTAATTTCTAAAAATTATATATAAAATACCATTTTTAGGAAATCTTTTTATATTTATAATGAATATATATATAGTCGAATTTATCTTATTTATAACCCTATATTAAAAAAAATTAGTTATTAAAATTTGATTTTAACTCTTTTAACTCCTCTTTGAATTAAATAATAATAAATATCCTAATCTAATTCATATGGACCTAAATGATAATATCATATTCCTAAGGTGGTTTTTGGTCTAATTATACTTATCTAATAGAATTAGGACATGTGTAAGTGTAAAAATAATATCATTTTTACCTTTAATTACCCTATGTAATTTTAACCGTGGTAAATAAATGTAAATAGTTACTATTTACCAAAAATTATTTTCATCTCATTGAACCACATTTTTCTTAATTATATCAACCATGTCTCTCGGATTTTTGAAATTCTATTCACATAAGTGGTAAAATTATGTATTATTCAAATTTACAGAAAGCTCCTAGGAGGTAGGTAAAAGACGATAAAAATTTCAATATAATTTTTATATCTCTAAAATTACTATAAACTGACTCCAATGAATTAAATGGAACTTATATAGGTATTATGTATCTATTTTGAACTAAAATAACTTTAAATAAAATAAATATTTATTTAAATAAAATGTCTGTTTTTAACTAGTAACTCAGTTTTTTCACTATTCATAAAAAATTTAAAGTTTTCAGAAAAATACCAAAAAATCACCTAGGCTAATATCGATATTCCGAATCCAAAAATGAAATCCATATTGATAGACAAAATTTATAAAAATTGAAAATGTGGGTATTACTATTCATACCGGCTAGTTCATAATAATATTATAATAATTTCTTGTTTAGTGAGACTCGGTATTGTGTATAACACATGCTATCGATGAAGGTTGGTCTAGCTTGCAACACAAGCCTAGAATAGTGTTTGAATATAATTTAAGCTAATATGGTGTTTCATATAGCGCAAGCTAATATTGTTTTAGCATAAAACACAAGACATCAAATTAATTAAAAACAATATTTCTCATAAAATATCGGGGTGTTACATTCTACCCCCCTTAAAATGAATTTCGCCGTTGAAATTTGTCAGGGTTATAAATTGTTTAATACTTGGATGTTTTGTTTGTAGGAACCCACATCGTAAAAGAAATACTAAAACTTAATTTTAAAAAGTAAAGTAATAAATGTAATGGTTTCCCAGATTAACTCATCACTGGCTTTCCAAATAGGAGAACATAGGTGGAAATATGGATATGGATGAAAAATATAAACATTAGGTTCTGATGGAATGTGGTAGAGAACATGGCTATAAATAATCCAACAATCACAAATCCATAAATTTGTGATGATCTAAGGTACCATCTGATTCATCAGATATGAGAGTACTAGAAAACATTTTTGGTTTTCCAGATCATTTTCCTAACGTTGTTGAACTTTTACATAAGGAGAAATACTTACTTGATTTCACTGTAATATCATCGTTGGTCATTCCCTGAACAATTTCCACTTCATCTCTATTTAAAGAAATGAGGTTGAATTTTTCATTCATGAAGTGTTAGCAGATCATGCGATAGAATGATAGGTCATTCTATCTGTCTCAAACAAAAGGTTAGTAAAAGTTATTAAATATACCTAAGTCCATCTATGTTGAGATTAACCATATATGATTCCAACAATGGAATTATACTTCAACTATCATACCGCTTAATAAAATATATCATATTTATACTAACCAGGGGATTCTTGTAGGCCAGTGGTAGGCGATAAAGGCATGTCAAACTTTGGCTATGGGTTCGATTCCCGCAACCTTGTCCAAAGTGACGGGTTGTTTCCTGTTCTACGGGTTTTCCCTTTTATTAAACTATACTATTATAACATTCCAGAAATAAAATCTAAATAAAAGTTCTATCCTTAAACAATACTATCTGATGTTCAACTTAATCCATTCTAACCATAAGAATTATCCAAAATACTTCTATCCAAACTCATTGTATAAAGAGAATGATTACTAAAAAGGTCATATGAAAAGCACGTGAATACCAACATTTATCCCTCATATATCACAAGATATATCTTGTTAATCACATTCCAAACATGTTATTACCTTAATCATGTATTCTTTTTGAAACATGTATTACCATAGAACCTTAGTGAAAACATGAATGCTATAAGAAGTTAAAACTTTCCACATACCAAAATCCCAAAACTTCTATATACTAAAACCATGATATCAATTTGTCATTATCTCAATCATGAGCTCATGAATACTATCAAACATGTTATTTTCTTCTTATCCCATCATTATTCACATATCATCTTCTTGCCAAAAATATTTCAATCACTTTTCATGGTTATTGGTACCATAAAATTTTAAAAAACCACAATAGAACAATACATAAATATTCAAATATTCCATGATACTCCATCCTTATTTTGGAATCCCATTACATTAACACTTTATCATTCCCCCACATTGTTTTCATATTCAACATCGCCAATAGTGATGACATGTGACTTCCCTTTGATGTTTTCCTTAAGAAGTTTTTGAGGTCGATTGTCATTAACCCTTGGATTAGGGCATTGATTAGAATAATTCTCCATTTCCTTTCACTTTTAGCATTGAAGTGTTAGAGGTGGGTTCTCTGTAGTCTTTTCTCTATTCACATAATTAGGTATTTTTTCCCATTACATAGACACTCATCTGCTTGATGACCTTCTTTTCCACACTTAAAACAGTTTCTATCCCCTTTATGACAATCTCCACCATGCTTCTTTCCACACTTTGAGCATAAAGAAACATCCATCTCATTTTCACCATTATTTTGAAATTTTTCCTTGAACTCCATCTTTTGTTTCTTTTCAAAACCATGAGATGGATATGTTACAGCACCTTCCATTTCTACATTGATAACACAACACACAATTTCTTCACAGTGTCTTATATCTAATGCCCTTCGATGATCTGATTTTAAGGCACTGAAGAATCGATCAACATTACTTTCTGGTTGAATGATAAATCCAGATGCATACCTTGCAAGCCCTGTAAAATTCGTCTCGTATATACCAATAGATTAATCAACATTTTTCATAAGCTCAAGGAACTCCTTTTCTATATTTGTTCAATGAATACTAGAGAAGTACTTATTGAAAAACTAGTTCTTGAACTCGTCCCATTCCATGGATGCAATTTCATATTGGGGCCTTGTATTCTTAATTAGAGTCCACCACTGGTCTGTTTCACCTTCTAAATGGTAAATAGATAAAATGACTTTTTCATGTTATGAACAGTGAAGAATGGAAAATATATTTTCAATGGTACTGATCCATTGTTCAACAATAAGTGAATCAGAAGAACCCTTGAAAGAAGGTGGACATTGCCTCATGAAAAAATCAATAGAATATTGTTCCCTTCTCTGCTCATTTGGATGTCCAGAATGATTAATAGCTTTTATAAGTATAACAATATGATTTCTCACTCTATCTCCCATAATATTGGTTTGTTTAGGAGTAAAATCATTGCATTTTCCATTGCATTGATCAACACGGTTCCTTCGGGTTCTAGCCATCATCTAAAACCCAAACAGAATAGTGTGAGAGGCAAAAATCATAATCAAGGAGGGGTACCTTAAATATCTAAAATCATAGGTTTAATTATAATATTGTTATCATAATTCTAGGTCTATAATTTATACTTATACTTAACCTTAGGGATGTCCCTAGACATACCTTAGAAATATCTCTATGGATCTCACTAAAGTTGTCTTATCCTAGTTTCCAAAGCTTAATTAAACCTTTCCTCAGATGCCAATTGTAGAGACCCATGCTTGACGTACATGGACATTACATTACTTTTTCGGAATAATTCATACATAAAAAAAATAAACACACTGGGACTGTAATAGTTTAGTGTCTTTGGAAACTCGGAAAAATAGTCTTCTAGTCATGGTGAAAGATCTTCATCTTCTCCCATAAAGATCTCGCCTTTTTGTTTTCATACATAAAACCTTTCATTGTATCCTGGGTAAAAGAAAACAAAAAAAGGGTGATCTCAAATTCTCAGTAATGGTAAACATAGAGAACATAAAACAACCCATAAACATTTGAATGAAAAAACTTGAACATAAAATCTAAACATCATAATCTTGGGCAAAGACTTAAATCATGGTAGTACGTAAGCCATATATCATAAAGAAAAATCAATCATGATAAAATAGAATGGTAATAAAACATGTAATTGTGGTAAACCATTAATCATGTGATATGATTTCCATAGTAGCCAAGGCATTTCTTCCAAGACCATCTTAGGGGAAAAAGTCCCTTTCTGAATCAGGTTCACTTCTCGTTCTAGTCCTGTATCACTGAATCAGAATAACTAACCATTCCATCCATGCATATCTCATGAGATATAAATCATTAACCAATGAATTAGAGGGAGATATAGGTCCCAGCCATCTCATAATGAAATCATTCATTCAGGTTCCATAAAATAAACATACGTCATTAATAATAACCCCACGAATAAAGTGGGTTTCATAAACATCATCACATCATAACATAATCTATATAATAGAAATGAATATCATTTCATCATAAGAAAAATAATACAATGAAAATAATTGATACTGTATACTTGAAACATAAACCTACTAAATAATGTCATCTTAGATGGAAAATAGTTTTGATAAAACACTTGAAATGAATTCTTGAAGAAAATATCATTTATTCTTCAAAATCGTATTATTTTCTAAAAAAGCCATGAAATTTTAAAAGAAAAGGATTTTATTGAAAATAATCATGAAATTTTTTAGTGTAAGCTTCATGAAAATTAGTGTTCATGAAACCTTAAAAATCCATTCATGCCGTATAAGTTAAAAAAACATTCTCCATGTACTTTTGTTAGAAAAGTCAAAAAGTTCATCGTATGGTAAACAAAAGAAAGATTTCTTCAATAACATGTGGTAAAAGACACAAATGGGTAAAAAGGACTTTAAAAATACATGAAAACATTTTTAGAAATCATGGACATGGATGATAATAATAAATCTAGTAAATACTTATGAATAAACAATCCCGGATAAGAACGAGATTGGAATAATTATCCCTTACCTTAGGTCCGATATGCTTTGTACGTATCTAAAACTCCTGTATAATGATTTAAATAATGTAATTAACTTATTATATAATCATATTTATTGTTATTATATCATATATGGTTCACTTATAACTTTATATTACCCGTTCTTTTGTAAATTCCATATTAAAGCAGCATTTTGGGTAAAATGGTTTTATTTATCGTAGGTGTTCTGACTTTTAATTATTGATATCATTATTACTTATATCATGATTTAATTACTTCCAGAATGTAAATCATTATTTATATATCATATATATTCAGTATATATATATATATATATAATAAATAAAAAATGAAATAAAATACATCGTTCATGGAGACGGTAGGCCGTAGGTACGCATGAACGTTGTCTTCCATTCCTTATTGAAATCAATGGAAGTAAGTATATGTCATATATATATACATAAATACAGTAGATTTATCATGTCATATATTTAATTATTATTCCTTATATACACTTTGTAATCATTCTTGAGTGGTTAACATGGAGAATGAATCTCATCGCGCCAGACGGTAATCCGTACGTACGCACGAGCGATGAAATCGTTCCCATAATTATTGAATTTGAGTGGAGTGGATGATATAATATCATAGAATATTTATGATTTTATAATAAATATACATAGTTATTCTTTACACCATTATACCAATCCATGTAAGGTGGTGGTGGAAAAACCGATTACAGCACGGCGTGAAGACTGTATTTTGTACGTACGCACAAGTGGTGATTTCGTTTTCCATAGGATGAATAGAAGATTAAATGGGTTTGTTTCATATCTATATTAACATATCAGTATATTAAAGATAATTATGTTATTACATTAAAATAAAACAACTAAAGTAAAATAAGTTGAAGAAGAAAGAAACTTGAAAGAATCGGTAGAAGAGATTACCTCTTCTTCGACACACCTCTTTTAAGCTTCCTCTTAAGGAACTAGAGATGATCTTTTGAAGAGACACGAACCTATATAATGTTTCTATGGAAGTTGATAAGGGAAATGGGAAGGGGTTGGCCGATCTTGAAGTCTCAAAATTGTGTAAAGAGAAGAGGGAGGAGGTTCCCTTTTATAAGGGAGGAGCGGGGCACTTTAGGAAAAACTGAAAATATTATTTTATAATAAAAAAATATTCAGATTATAATAGTTCCAAATTGATTTATTAAGAAGATAATGTGGGTATGGGTAGAAATAGTCCCAACCAATAGGTTTTATACATGTTTAGGTTACTATTTTGTCCTTATCATTTTGATTTAACCCCAAGTTAAATAATATTACCTTCACCGCGTCTTCTTGTTTTCATACACTATATGGTTAATAACGTTACTATAACAAGACTAACAAACCCCAAATGTTTCATTATTAATATATATAACATTATCTAAGTCATTTTTCCAAAACTTTTATTTTTAGGTATAGAATGTGAATTAATAATATAATACTTGTTTTAAAACCTATTTTATGTCTATATTGACACTATTTGGTAATTGATTTTTGTGAAAATCATAAAAGAATGATTAGTTCGAAAAAGTATATTAAATAAATACTAATATGTCATATTAACCTATAAAATTAGTTTAATTCTTAAAAATTCTCAAATTACATTTATTTGTGTATTTATAACATCAATTATGTTAATATTTCCTTAATTTGGTAATTATTGCATCATCATTGTGTCGTAAATAAATTAAATTATTAAATGTATAAAAATTATAAGTAAAATAAAATTATGTAGGAAATATTTTTATCATTATAATTAATATTTATATTCTAATATATCTTATGTATAACCCTATATTAAAAATGTTTTAGTTATTAAACATTGATTTTAAATCTTTTAACACTTCTTTGAATTAAATAATAATAATTGTCCTAATCTAATCCAAGTGGACCTAAATGATAATATTATTTTACTAAGTTTGTTTTTGGTAGAATTATACTTATCAAATAAAATTAGGACATGTTTTAGGGTAAAAATAATATCAATTTTACTTGTAATTACTTTATTTACTTTTAACTGTGGTAAATAAAAGAAAAAATTTACTATTCCCCAAAATTTATTTTCATCTCATTGAACCAAATTTTACCTACTGATATCAACCATGTCTCTTAAATTTTAGAAATTCCATTCAAAGAAGTGATAAAATTAGGTTTTATTCAAATTTTCAAAAAGCTCATAGGAGGTAGGTAAAAGACGATAAATTTTTCAATATAATTTTTCTATCTCTACAATTACTATAAACTGAATCCAATGAATTACTTTGAACTTATATAGGTATTATGTATCTATTTTGACCTAAAATAACTTTAAATAAAATAAATAATTATTTATATAAAAATTCAGTTTTTAAATAGTAACTCAGTGTTTTCACTATTCATCAAAAATTTAATGTTTTCAGAAAATACCAAATATTCACCCTAGGATAATTTAGATACTCCGAATCCAAAAATTAAATCCATTTTGAATGTTCAAATTTATAAAATTTGAAAATGTGGGTATTACTATTCAGAATGGCTAGTTCATAATAATATTATAATAATATCTCGTTTAGTGAAACTCAGTATTGCGTATAACACACGCTATCGATGAAGGATTCTTTGCCGTGCAACACAAACCTAGAATAGACTTTGCGTATATTGTAAGCTAATACGGTGTTGCGTATAGCGCATGCTAATCTTGGTGTAGCGTACAACACAATACATCAAATTAAATAAAAATAATATTTCTCATAAAATCATTGTGTGTTACAATTGTTCCCGAAATTAGGTATAAAATGTGGTACCTCATGTGTATATATTAGTATATTATGACATACCACATCAATAACAAGGTCATCACCCCAGTCCAGGTGCACAACATGAAGATGTAATGTTGAAATTTCTCTACAGATGCCAAAAACATGCCTCAAAACAATATTATAGTAGATAGTAACACTGGTAGAAGAAGAACATAAAAATAGGGGCTCACTACCAAAGGTATACTACGCCCAAATACCTGATTAGAAGGCTAGGTATTGGTATGTTTTCAAATTTAAATTACATGGTTTCCAATAGATGATGGTTCAATAGAAACATTCCTCTTCATTTAGTCTAAAACATTCATTTTTAAGGCATGATTCACATATTTATTCTTAATTTTCTTATATAGAGATATCTAATGCGCATCATAGGGTGTGGGAAAAGAAATTTAATTTTTCCTAGTGCAGCATAAAAGGTGACCATAGTTGTCTCACTTGAGGTGATTTCTCAATCATCTACTTACTTAATCTATTTAACTAAACTAATTATTTTTGGTTATTTTTATTTAATCTTGGAATAGAATGAAATTAAATTAAAATAAAAGATAAACTAACATGCAATGACAAAATCTAATTAATTCAGAAAGAACTTGGCCTTTATGGGTTGGTTTGTGGGTTTCATCATTATCCATGTTGGTATTTAAATTATGTTTGATAATTCAATTATGGGATCTTATTATTGAATTAGTATTATTTTATTTATTGGTGTGAAATCTTGAATGCATTTAGCAATCTTAACTTCACCTCCTCCTATAATCAAGGTTGATGGCACACCTCAATCGAGAGTGTGACATCTTCCAAGACCTGGCTCCATCGTATGCCATTTAAACCACTGAATGCCTCAAATCCATCGTATGAATAGCTTGTATCCAGTATAAGGGAGGGAAAATATTTTATAAAAGAATAGAAATGAGTTTGAGATCAGTGTCTTGGAGGACGATCGCCACACCCGTGCACATCACTTTTTCTCATCACAAACTTAATAAAACATCGGAATTGAAGCATAAAATAAATGATATTTACACATACCTCCCCTCAGCCAAGTCTCGGGTTAACCCCTCATATTTTAGGGTAATAGGTCACGGTGGATAATATGAGAAGAATAAAAGAAGAAAAGATGGAAATAAGATGAAGAAGAAATCATGGTGGATGGGTGGACACAAAAATAATGCATGAATTTTATTTGAAATCTAAATTAAAATTGAAAACTAAAGCACAAATAAAGAAATGCAATTAAATGGGGAAGATTTATGGCTAGCCTCCCTCGGTGGATATCTCCTCCTTGGTGCCTTGAAGGAATGGATGGAGAATGAGATGATTTAGGAAGGAGGTGAGGGCCTCCTTTTATAGACAGGATTTATCTCCCAAATTTTGACGCGTTGTAGACACTATTAATGACATCTTCACATGTTCCTCTATTCATGAATGTTGTTAATAAATATCTTGGTCATCTCTCCTCAAATGTTAAGCTAATATGGAAACCGTATGTTGGAGTTGTGAAATTTTCAATCTCGGATTTCTGTTTTTGTGAGAAGTTTCTAGGCCAGTTCCTTTAAAAGTGTGTCTTTTAATGTATGTGTTAATGAATTTAAAACTCACCCATATTTTTTGTAGAGTTGTTCCTGGATTTCCTAGTTCATCCTCATGTGGAATCAATTCATTTTAAGGTGCGTAGTCCGAGTTGGTATTTCGTTACCATTGTGGGGACCACGTTGTCTTCCAGAAAAAAATGTCCAACTTCAATGAATTTTTATACTCCTTAGATGGCCGAATCAGCTCTTAGTTCAGAAGACAAAAGTGGAGGAAATAAAATAAGGATTCTAAAAAAATTTGATTCAGAAAATTTGGAATAATATTTTTCAGTAAATGACCAAAATACCCTTGATATAAAAATCTATCTAAAATCCAGAATAAGGTGTTTTTCACATTTGGGCTCAAAATAACACTAATATCTAAAATCATGACAATTACCCATCCAATAAAACTTATGTGGGATTATAAACAATGATTTACAGTATAAAATATATGAAATTGTGAGCTTCATCACTCCCCCACACTTAAACATTTCACTCTTGGGTAATTATCTTACATCCAAATCAATTTCCACACAACAATTAAAAATGAGAAAATATCAATGATCTTATCCAAAATAGAATTCCATCATGTATCATATTTGAAAAAGAAATCCTATATCATTTTCATTTAAATCATTAAAATTTGTTCAACCTCATAAATGAATCCATGTCCCAATCACAACCTACCTAACATTGAATTTTATGTCACTCTTTACTCAAGTGAAATTGAATCTAGAGTTATACTCATACTTGAAAATCGCATGTATCGCCATAGGTTTGTGAAAATTCTCATTTATCCACAGCGTGAAACATGAAAATAAATTTAATCGTGAGAGATTTAATTAAAGGTTCAAATGATCTTGTGGCTTAGGGTTGGTGGGAAAATGATTGAAAACGTTTTAGGCTAGAAAGAGGAGGTAGGACTTTAATGTTCAATGCATGATTAAATGAAGGGAAAACATAGGTAATTCCTCTCTCAATCCCACTTGAAAATGTGAAAAAAAACTCACCACCCCCTTTTATGACATGGTACTTGAGCCATTAAGTGATTATAATGAATGATATCATCAATGTTCTTCCTTTTTTTTTCAAAGTTCCAGAACGGCACAGCTTTATTTTTTTTCATTGAGGATGAGCTGAAAATTTAATAGAATGAATGAATGAAAATTCATGACCTTGATTTTTGAGAGGTACATGAGTCATAAAATAATGTACAATGAGGAATTCAAGCTCATATCCATTTTTTTTCTTTTTCTTTGAAGGAGAAATGGATGAAACAAATGAAATGATGACACATGCCCAATTCACTTGTTATCCACTGCCCAAAGTATTTACACACACCTCGCACCACCCATAAATGATACATATCCCAATAAACACACACGAAAGGCCCTTTCCCCACACTTAAACTTGAAATAACCATGCAAAAATACTAAAAGTGCAGGTAGGTAAGGGAAAATTGTCTTGTAATGTGGCTTAAACCTATAAGGCAATTCATGGAATCTAAGGGCATACTAAGGATAAATGTAAAGGTGGGTCTCAAGATAAAATGTGGAAATCCATAGAGATGCCCCAATAATTTTAAATACATTCCATGAAATACAAACCTTCAAAAGAGAATTATTCACAAATTCTGGTTCTCAAACAAAATTCATGTTTCCCTCAAGAAAGTGTGGGTATTAGGAAGAATATGTAAAAGTGGTTTAGAATACCTCGCAGGATTGGAAAAATATTTTGATTCAGTGTTTTATGGGCATGGATTTCAAAAATTAGTCAAACTCATTAAAATTCTTAAAAATCCATTTCAGGGGAAAAGAAATCATTTCAACAATCATTTAAAATCCATTATTTCAAAAATCATTTCAACTCTTTCAAAATAAATTAATGTGTGAAAAGTGAAAATTTTATTCATTAATGATCAAAATATGATTTGGAACAAATAATTAAATGAGTTTAAATGATAATCATAAAATTTTAACTCCCTTTTGAAATATTGATTTGGGCCTCGTCCTCTAATGATTGGGGATTCCTTCTGTCTTCATGACCCTACAAAAGAAATATTACTAAATTAATCACAAGGATCATTTCATTTATCCTCAAAATGAAAAGAGGGAGGGGACCACATGCTAGACTAATTCCTAATACTGAATTTGAAATCTAAATTACTAGAAATCATGTAAAGATAAATCTTGGTATGATCCCCCAAGTGGGATCTGGAATCTTTTACTGCCTCTAGAGGGCAGTACCAGTTTTTATCCATAATCTGGTGGTGGATGAATCTTCTTTGATTTGAACCACCTCATGTGGTTCTTTCCCATATTAAAGTTATTTGTTCTTGTTGAGGAGGACTCCATAGACAGAGTATACCAGATCCTCCCCCTTCACAATTTGGTACAGCTTGCATGGCGGTGGTTGGATGAAGTAGGGAACCTCCTCTTCATTTGTCGCTACTTGTGCCACATTACCTTTCCCTTCTTGTGATCCCTTTATTAAATATTAATTGTCTTTAGGGTGCTCAAGGGGTTCCTCAACAGGTGCATCTTCTTTTGCCTCTTCATCCTCCAGGGAATAATTTGAGTCATCTGATTCTGAAAATTCAAACCAATTAGAAGTTATACCTAAATTCATTTCAACAAAATTGAAAGAATTTGAGTTCAAGAATTTATCATCTCACCGAGTTGGTTCATCTTGAATCTCTTATTCTATGGAACGTTTCTTTTGGAGTTTATTATCACATAATGGAGGTAGGTAGTCAGCCTCCTCCATTTTGAGTTTGGCCTCAATTTCATAGATGTCTTCAGTGAAATCTGGAAAGACTATTGGCACTTATTTCTTGGCCTTGAATCTTTTTTAGTCAGCTTGGTGTTCGTCGACCATGGCCATCAAATCTTCCAATGAGATCCATGTTGCTATACCTCTTTCCAATTGCTTAACCGTTATCATCATCACATCAATTCTTCATTGGAGGGCCCCCTCAGTGTAGTCAGTTTGTTCCTCCTGCACCTGTGAGTAATTGTTCCATGCAGAAAAATTTGAATTTTAATGGATCAAGGAAAAATATTTTTTTTTCATTTAAAAAAAAATAATGAAAGATATCTAAAATTAAAAAATGGAAAAAGTAAAGTAAACAACTGATTAGCTCCCCAGCAGCGGTGCCAGTTATAACACACACCTATTATAGGGCGTGGAAAAAGCAATTTAATTTTTCCTAGTGCAGCATGGAAGCTGACCAGGGTCATCTCACTTGAGGATCTGTATCAATCATTTACCTACATAATATATTTGACTAAACTAATTATTTTTGTTTGTGTTTATTTAATCTAGGAATAGAATTCAATTAAATTAAAATAAAAGATAAAACTAAGAGGCAATGACAAAATGCAATTAATTGTGAAAGAACTTGGCATTTATGGGTTGGTTTGTGGGTTTCATCATTCTCCTTGTTGGTATTTAAATTAACTTTTATAATTAAATTATGATACCTCATTCATGAATTAATATTATTTTATTTATTGGTGTGAAATCTTGAATGCATTTAGCAAACTTAACTTCGCCTCCTCCTATAATCAAGGTTGATGGCACACCTCGATCGAGAGTGTGACATCGTCCAAGACCAGGCTCCATCGTATTCCATTTCAACCACTGAATGCCTCAAATCCATCATATGAAGATATTGTATCCAGTAGAAGGGAGGGGAAATATTTAAAAAAAGCATAAAATTAGTTTGGGATTAGTTTCATGGTGGACGATCGCCACACCCGTGCACATCACTCTTGTTTATCACAAACATAATAAAACATCGGAATTGAAGGACAAATAACTGAAATTTTCGCATACCTCCCCCCCCAGCCAAGTCTCAGGTTAACCCCTCATATTTGAGGGTAAGAGGTCATGGTGGATTACATGAGAATAATAAAGGAATTAAAGAAGGAGAAAAGATGATGAATAAATCAGGGTGGATGGGTGGACACAAAAAAAATGCATTAATTTTATTAGAAATATAAATTACAACTGAAAACTAAAACAAAAATAAAGAAATGAAATGAAATGGGGAAGATTTGTGGCCAGCGTCCCTCGGTGGATATCTCCTCCTTGGTGCCTTGATGGAATGTATGGATAATGGGATGATTTGGGAAGGAGGTAATGGCCTCCTTTTATAGACAGAATTCGTCTCCCAAATGTCAACGCATTGTAGACCTTATTAATGACCTCTTCATGCATTCCAGCTTTCATGAATGTTGTTCATAAATATCTTTCTCGTCTCTCCTCAAAATTACAGCTAATATGAAAATTTTATACAGATGTTATGAAATTTTCAATCTCAGTTTCTGTTTCTGTTCGAAGCATCTAGGATGGTTCTTTTACAAGTGTCTCTTTTAATGGAAGTGTTAATGACTTTAAAACTACCCCATATTTGTTATAGAGTCATTCCTGGAATTCCTCACTCATCCCCAAGTGGAATAAATGCATTTGAAGGTTTTGTAGGCCGAGTTGTGATTCCATTACCGTTGTGGGGACCGCACTGTCCGCCTGAAAAAATGTCCAATTTCAATGAATCTGTATACCCATTAGATGGCCGAATCAGCTCCTGGTTGAGAAGAAAAAAGTGGAGGAAATAAAATAATGATTCTAAAAAAATTTGAATCATTAAATTTAGAATAATAATCTTCAGTAAATGTCCAAAATACCCTTGACGAAAAAATATGTCTAAAATCCAGAATTAGGCGTTTTTCACATTTGGGCTCAAAATAACACTAAAATATAAAAACATGAAAATTAACCATCCAATAACACTTCATTGGGATTATAAACAACGATTTATAGTATATAATATATGAAAATGTGAGATTCATCACTCCCCCACACATAAACATTGCACTCCGGGGCAATCATCTTATATTCAAATCAATTTTCACACAATAATTAAAAATGAGAAAATATCAACGATCTTATCCAAAATAGAATTACATCATGTATCATATATGAAAAAAAAATCATATATCATTTTTATTTCAGTCATTAAAATTTGTTCAACCTCATAAATCAATCCATGTCCCAATCACAACCCACCTCATATTGAATTTTATGTAACTCTTTACTCAAGAGAAATTGAATCTAGAGTTATACTCATACTTGAAAATCGCATGTATCATTATAGGTTTGTGAAAATTATCATTTCTCCACAGTGTGAAACATGAAAATAAATCTATTCATTAGGGCATTAATTAAAGGTTCAAATTATTCTGTGGCTTATGGTTGGTGGGAAAATGATTGAAAACGTTTCAGGCTAGAAAGAGGAGGTTGGACTTCTAAGTACAATGCATGATTAAATCAAGGGAAAACACATGTAATTCTTCTCTCAGTCTCAATTTAAAATGTGAAATAAACTTCAACACCCCCTTTTATGAAATGGTACTTGATCCGAGAAGTGATTATAATGAATGATATCATCTATGTTCTCCCTTCTTTTTCAAAGCCCAAGAAAGGCATATCATTATTTTCTTTTTCTTTTTTTATGGAGGATGAGCTGAAAATTGAATACAATGAATGAATGAAAATTCATGCCCTTGATTTTTGAGAGGTACATGAGTCATAAAATAATTTACAATGAGTAATTCATGCTCATCCTCATTTTTTTCTATTCTTTTATTTTTTGGAAGGAGGAATGGATGAAACAAATGAAATGACGACACATGATCAATTCTCTTGTTATCCACTACCCAAAGTATTGACACACACCTCGCACCACCCATAAATGAAACAAATCCCAATTAACTCACACTAAATTTCCTTCCCCCACACTCAAACTTGAAATAGCCATGAAAAAAATACTAAATGTGCGGGTAGGTAAGGAAAAATTGGCTTGTAATGTGGCTTAAACCTATAAAACAACTCATGGCATCTAAGGGCTTACGAAGGATAAATGTAAAGGTGGGTCTCAAGATAAAATATGGCTAGCCAAAGATATGCCTCAATAATTTTAAATACATTTCATGAAATCCAATGCTTCACAAGAGAATTATTCCGAAATTCTAGTTCTCACACAAAATTCAAGTTTCCCTCAAGAAAGTGTGGGCATTAAGAAGAATATGTAAAAGTGGTTTATAATACCTCACAGGATTGGAAAAATATTTTGATTCAGTGTTTTATGGGCATGGATTTTAAAAACCAGTAAAACTCATTAAAATTCTTGAAAATCCATTTCAAGGGAAAAGAATTCATATCAACAATCATTTAAAATCCATTATTTCAAAAATAATTTCAACTCTATCAAAATCAATTATTGTGTGAAAAGTGAAAAGAATATTCATTAAAGATAAAAATATGTTTTGGACCAAAAAATGAAAGGAGTTTAAATGATAATCATAAAAAGTTAACTCCCTTTTGAAATATTGATTGGGACCTCTTCCTCTAATTATTGGGGATTCCTTCAGCCTTCATGACCCTATAAAAGAAAAATTACTAAATTAATCACAAGGATCATTTCATTTAAGGTAAAAATGAAAAGAGGGAGGGGGACACATGCTAGACTAATTTCTAATACTAAATTTGAAATCTAAAATACTAGAAATAATGTAAAGATAAATCCTGTTATGATCCCCCAAGTGGGCCCTAGAATCTTTTACTGCCTCCAGAGGGCAGTACCGGCTTTTATCCATAATTTTTTGGTGGATGATGCTTCTTTTATTTGAACCCCCACATGTGGTTCTTGCCAGTTTGAATTTCTTTGTTCTTTTTGAGGAGGACTCCATAGACTGAGTATACCAGATCCTCCCCCTTCGCAATTTGGTACATCTTGCATGGCAGGGGTTGGATGAAGTAAGGAAGCTCCTCTTAATTTGTTGCTACTTGTGCAACATTCCATTTCCCTTCTTGTGCTCCCTCTATTGAATATTCGTTGTCTTTAGGGTGCTCAAGGGGTTCTTCAACAGGTGCATCTTATTTTTTCTCTTCATCCTCCATGGCATAATATGAGCCATCTGATTATGAAAATTCAAAACAATTGGATGTTATACCTAAATTCATTTCATCAAAATTAAATGAATTTGAGTTCAAGAATGTATCATTTCTATGAGTTGGTTCATCTTGAATCTCTTCTTCTATGGAAAGTTTATTTTAGAGTTGATCATCACATGATGGGGGTAGGTAGTCAGGCTCCTCCATTTTGAGTTTGCCTTTAACTTCATATATGTCTTCAGTGAAATATGGAAATACTAATGGCACTTCCTTCTTGGTCTTGAATCTTTTTAAGTCAGCTTGGACTTCATCGACCATGGCCATCAAATCTTCCAATGAGATCCATTTTTCTATGCCTCTTTCCACTTGCTTGACCATTATCGTCAGCGCATCGGCTCTTCGTTGGAGGGCCTCCTCAGTGTAGTCATTTTCTTCCTCCTGTACCTATGAGTAATTATTCCATGCAGAATAATTTTAATTTCAAAGGGTCATGGAGAAATTTTTTTTTTCAGTTTTTTAAAAAAAAATAATGAAAGCTATGTAAAATTTAAAAATAGAAAAATGAAAGTAACAACTAATTAGCTCACAGGCAGCGGTGCCGGTTTTAACGCACGCCTGTCATAGGGAGTGGGAAAAGAAATTTAATTTTTTTAGTGCAGCATAGAAGCTGTCTAGGGTCGTCTCACTTGAGGAGCTTTCTCAATCGTTTACTTACATAATCTATTTAACTAAACTAATTATTTTTGGTTGTTTTTATTTAAAATAGGAATATAATGCAATTAAATTAAAATTAAAGATAAAACTAACATTCAATGACAAAATGCAATTAATTGAGAAAAAACATGGCCTTTATGGGTTGGTTTGTGGGTTTCATCATTCTCCTTGTTTGTATTTAAATTAAGTTTGATAATTCAATTATCAGATCTCATTCATGAATTTCTATTCTTTTATTTATTGGTGTTAAATCTTGAATGCATTTATCAATCTTAACTTCACCTCCTCCTATAATCAAGGTTGATGGAATACCTCGATCGAGAGTGTGACATCTTCCAAGACCTGGCTCCATCGTATGCCATATCAACCACTGAATGGCTCAACTCCATCGTATGAAGAGATTGTATCCAGTAGAAGGGAAAGAAAATATTTAATAAAATAATAGAAATGAGTTTTAGATCAGTGTCGTGGTGGACGATCACCACACCCGTGCACATCACTCTTGCTCATCACAAACTTAATAAAACATCGGAATTGAAGCACACAATAAATGAAATTTCCACATACCTCCCCCCGGCCAAGTATCTGGTTAACCCCTCATATTTGAGGGTAAGAGGTGATGGTGTATAATATGAGAAGAATAAAAGTAGAAAAGAAGGACAAAAGATGAAGAAGAAATCAGGGTGGATGGGTGGATACAAAAATAATGCATTAATTTTATTAGAAATCTAAATTACAACTGAAAATTAAATAAAATAAAGAAATGAAATGAAATGGGGAAGATTTTTGGCCGGCCTCTCTCGGTGTATATCTCCTCCTTCGTGCCTTGAAGGAATGGATGGGGAATGGGATGATTTGGGAAGGAGGCGAGGGCCTCCATTTATAGGAAGAATTTGTCTCCCAAATGTTGATGGGTTGTAGACCCCATTAATGACCTCTTCACATGTTCCACACTTCATTAATGTTGTTCATAAATATCTTGGACGTCTCTCCTCAAATGTTCAGCTAATATGGTAACCGTTTGTAGGAGTTATGAATTTTTGAATCTCGGTTTCTATTTCTATGTGAAGCTTCTAGGATGGTTCCTTTAAAAGTGTCTCTTTTAATGGATGCATTAATAACTTTAAAACTCCCCCATATTTGTTGTATAGTCGGTAATGGATTTTCTAGTTCATCCCCAAGTGGAATAAATGCATTTTAACGTGTGTAGGCCATGTTGTGATTCCGTTACCGTTGTGGGGACCACGCTGTCCGCCCGAAAAAATGTCCAACCGCAATGAATTTGTATACCCTTTAGATGGCCGAATCAGCTCCTGGTCCAGCAAACAAAAGTGGAGTAAATAAAATAAGAACTCCAAAAAAATTTGAATCAGAAAATTTGGGATATTATTTTTCAGTAAATGTCCAAAATACCCTTGACATAAAAATCTCTCTAAAATCCAGAATTAGACGTTTTTCACATTTGCGCTCAAAATAACACTAAAATCTAAAAACATGACAATTACCCATCCAATAACACTTTTATGGTCTTATAAAAAAATATTTACAATATAAAATATATTAAAATGTGAGCTTCATCAATATCACAGTTTGATCATAATTGATTGTAATGAAAAATGAATATCGGCTCATACACTTAATCACTAAAATTCACACCCATTTAATTTCTATTTAACCACATATATATATGGTCTCAATCTTGATTGGTTATATACAATGGATTGACTCAGTAAAAATCCCATCTATCCTATGATCGCACATACAACTCATGAATTGAAAAATCTAATCACTTAATCAAAACCAAAGTGAAACACAGGAATATAGAAAACAAGTCTCACTCAATAATCAAAGGAATATCAAGAAAAAGAATGTAGAGAAAGGAACCTATATGACATATAATATGCATGGAATGTGAATTGTTATTTCCTTTAATTATTCATGGTTGATGCTCATTAACCTCATCTCATCGTACCCAAGATAAGATGCCAACAGAAATACAAATAACAATAATAACCACAAAACAACATATACATCACCCAATGATGAATGGATTAGAACAATAATATGAAAAATATATAACAATAATTCTTTTTTAGGTAATTCTATATTTACCATAATGTGGGTCAGCTACACCTAATGATGGCCTATAACTGAGTCCCTTGAATTCATAATTTCCTTTATATCTTCTCAAAATAGTAAATTAAAAATGTAACAATTTTAGTACAACATAGTGGCATCACAACCCTGGTTTCCACTCATAGTTTCACTAAGACTGGTTGGCTACATGGCCTCAAGTTCATCTACATAAATTCTAGAGGATTAATACAAGATGTGAGGGCCAAGCATGTTTCCATGATGATTCTATTTCTTAAATAACATATTATAAAACAATGGATAAGTATTATAACAATAGTTAGAGTGGGTAATCATTATATAAGTGAATAGTTTCTCATTCAACAAATACAAAATCAACTCTAACTAGAAGCTAAATCATATAAAGGAGATAATGATAATGTATGTCTGACACTACAAAACTGGAAAACATTGTATACACAGGAACAGGAAATGAATTCTATACAAAAAGTGAAAAAAAGAATCCAATAGTATACGAGCATCATGATCTCCATCATGTTTATATTATACAAAGATTCAACATATGCAGGCATGAAATATCTAGTATCCATGAACGGATACTTACCTTTATGAACACCAACATACATGTAATCTTCTTGGGTTACGATGGAATCCTAGATTGGGTGTGAGACCAATCACAGTATTCCACAAACTATAAGTTCTATAACATCATGTTAATTTAGTATAAACTAAAATAGTATGTTGTTAAGTATATAAAAAATTAAATCATTATTATAATGTAAATAGCCAAGTACCAAGTTCAAACTTAGGTGGGTTTTTAACAAATAAAAAAGTCATTAATTAATTAGGTTTCAGTTTATATAAATAAGTTAAGTGAGGTAAAACCAACCATATAATCACAACATGATAATGATTATAACAGATCTAAGATATAACAAGTCATCATGTAGTAATGACATTAATGGAAGTGAACCAAGGAAATAACCAAGGAATCCATGACCTCAAGGTTCAAACCAACTAAATAACAATATATATAATGTCTATAAGGGGTTTGTGTGTAATTCAGAGGAAAAACCAAGGAATTACACTATAATATATGTCTAATTGAATATAAGGATCTTATCCACGGTAAAATGGGATAATAAATGATTATACCCATCAGTGTTTTCAAGGATCCTCATGTCTGTAGACATCATGTTGGATCTTAGTAGTGTACCAAGGAAACCTATAATGATAATAATGGAGGGATAATATAGTTTCATAGAAGTCATCCACTAAAATACAATTATCGGGTAACATGGTGGGTCTCACGCTAGAAAACCATCATCCTTGAATCAGAACGAAATCCATGACTGATCAATTCACTCCCATGGGAGTCCAAGGATCCCTAAAGTTTTACCATTCTTAAAATGATGTCAATGTCAATATACAATAGAAACATTATACATTATTCATTAAATAAATTCGTCCAGGTAAAACAAATGGCTTTTATTAATCCATTTGGTTCATTCTATTCCAATAATTAGTATGACCCGAATAAAGGGAATGGAACCATTTATCAACTCATATATATTATAATCAATTCATTAAGATGACTTCACTACCTTCCATTATACAGGGAAATGGGTGATATAGACTTGAAAAAAAAACCATTTAACTAGTAAATTACATATTCAATTATTTTGATCAAACCATTACTGTTTGAGAACATAATAAAGAAGGATATGGATGAGAACCCATAAGAAATTGCAGATATTATATACTAGGCTGAGTTACATTTATAGATATAATATTTAATTAACCATTTATCATTCACTAATTAATTGGAGTACGTACCTCATATGTTTAAAGTGAAAATATCATATACGCGAGATAAATAGTAGAACTCAATAATAATTATATTGAAGAAGGGAATAACATTATTAGGGTGAATTACATCACACTGGAACAATGCAGTAGTAAATCACAATAAATAAAGATGAATAATTATAGAAAACAGTCTACTTGGGGTGTTCGACACTGAGGATGTAACCTCAAATGATTATGAAAACTATATGATATGATTCATAGAATACCATTATAATGACTATAATCAAGGAATATAAATATAATATGCCATATCTATTTAAATCGGGGTGGAAAATCAACAACAATAATTTATAAAATGGTGATACATAAGGGATGATTCGTAGGCCACCTAACATTTACTCATACAACACTCCTCATCAAGTATCAACCATTATATTGGACTTGATCAGAAGAAATCTGAATAATGTATTAACTCCAAGAAAATATAGAATATAAGATTGAATCTATATAAAACCATTATAGATAGGAGAAATGATGAACGACTCATGTTGATTGATGTACTTACCTATGTGCAACCAAAGCGGAGAGCAGAAATAGAATAGGAATTCATATCAGAGAATAGGATACAAACTTATATAATGAGGTTTTGAGAATTTAAATAGGGAGAGGGGATAGATTAATGTCTATTGCAAATATCCAAGGTTAAAGGGGTTCATTTAAACATTTTATTAAGGTAATTTTATTAAATATTTCAATAAAATAGGGGTATCATAGATTGACCGTATGATTAGCCAAAATGAACACCAACTATGTGCCTCACACTAGTTAAAGAGGGAACTGTCAAGGTTATACCACATAGTTATGGAAACTGTGTTCCAACTGTGGGAATATCATCTACTAAAAATGTTATAAATTTCACATAGGAATACATCCCCAATCACACGGTTAAAGAAAATCATGTGCTCTGTATACTCCTCTGAATAGCCCTATATGGTTCAGGATAACCATTTGGTCTAAATTTAATGGTTTCTATTAACCGTGTGGCCAAACAGTTTCTCCAATAAAATCTTGGTTACTAGATTTGAACAATTCATAGATAGCCACGACACACCGACGATCTCATTATCAATATGAAATAGATCCAAAAATGAATTAGACCAAATTTTCAAGGATCAATACATGATAAGAAACTATGTTTTTATATAATTATTCCATCATATATAGAATTATAATAATGATATAATTATCCTTTTCATCATATATATTTTTAAATACATCCATTACATATGGCTATGAAAAATTGACTACCTTACAACTATAGATATAGTAGGGAGTACGTAGGCATAAGTAACGTTTCCATTTTTCAATGATCAATACCAAAAGATGGTAAATATTATTTTAACATTCCAAAGCTATCATAATACAATATATAACATATTACTTATCTAAATATAATAATATATATCATTCATTTGATGGATTTAAGAAAAATAAATCAGATTAGTTGGTGGAGGTTGTAGTCCACAAGTACGCACGAATGATGTTATCATTTCTCAATGCATGAAATGGTATGAATGTAAGTGATAAAATATATATTTAAAATAATAAATATGTCATTAATATCACATATAGAAATTAATTATATCGTTATAAATAGTTTTATAGTACGATGTTCGAATAATATTTACATCGATTCATGTGGTGGTAGTATGTTATACAAACGAACAATGAATTCCTTTCTCATTCAATGTAAGTGTAGATGGATATAGGTCCTTCCACCCAAAAAAAATTTATATTCCTTATACATAATTTTTTTATCATGTTTTAAGATGGTTTTATAGATATATAAGAATAAAAAAATTGAAACACACAATAAAAACCAATACACCCTCTTCAGAATATCTCATTTCCCTAAAACCATATGGACAATAAGGTGGGTGTAATGGGTAAACAAATATCAATAGATTATGTGGATGGATTCTAGGAATGATATTTCTGTTGATATTAGAGGAAGAAAAAAATTGTGCATGGAGAAATGAGATAAATGTTCCCTTTTATAAGAAATCATAGGGGGACTCTTAGCATTTCCTAAAATATTAAATTAATATAATATAATATTAAATTAATATAATATAATATTAAATTAAAAATTGATATGATGTGAGTAATTGTAAATATAAAATGATTATGGGTATAAATTCCACTATAAAATAAAAATTCAATAAATTTATACCAAATTTAAATCCTAATATTTTGGTTTCAAACCTTATTTAACAACCTAAACTCTTATCATGACAACATGGATTTTAACTCTTTATGGGTTGATATAGTTAAAATAAATTGATAAATAAAAAAACAATTGATTTAGGGTTTATATTTTCATCCATATCATAATCACTTATAGAAAATTAATATTTTTTGGAATTTTTTGGAATTTAATAAAATATTATTTGTTAAAAAATATACATAATGAAAATATTTATAACTATTAATTATGTTGACTTTAATCCCAGAAATAAACATTGAAAATTAGAAAAAAGTAAGTTATTATATCTATAAAATTTCATATTAATATATAAAATTTTTTTATATCATAAAATGTCTGAAATTATATTTATTTTAATATTTTAATCTAATTTATTTTAATTTCCTATTAATTAAATAATGACTACATCAAGGTTGTTCAAGAATTTAATATAATTATTTATTCACTAAAAACAAAAAACAATTACCCTAAAGAACATAAATAATTTAGATTTATAAATACTATTTATAGATAAATATATCTTTTGTATAAAACTATATTATAAATGTAACAGATTTTTAAAAATAATATTATGGAATGTTTGGATTTTCTATAGATAAAATACTATAAATATCATAACAATTTAAAAATTAAAAAATTCCATATATTATAATTTTTAAGTATAATGGAATAAAAATAATAATAATAATTTAGTTAATTTTTTATGTAATTTATTAGTTAATATAATTTTATTTTTAACAAAAATTTATTAATTTACCATTTATCGTGGTAATAATAATTAGAACGGTTACTATTCATAATGAAAAAATTAAAACTGAAATACTTGATAAATTTTGACCTACAAAATCCAAATATAGAACTCATTTTTCAAAATTCGAATCAAAAAAGATTCCCTAGTTAATTAAAATTTAAAAAGGAAAAACCCAATGAATAAAATTTTTAGAGAAAAATGCCTTTTTCAAATAGAATATTTTTATATTATATTCATTTATAAAATCACTTTAAAAATTGATAATTAGATTATTTTAAATAAACATGAACTAATATTAAAGTTAATATTAATTCAAAATTTAATAATAACATGAATATTAAAAATATAATAAACGTTTTCATAAAAATGGTTATTATTCACTATTCTATGAAATATATATATTTTCTAAAAAAACTCATAAAATAATTTTTTTATATTTAAATTATTAATTAAAAAATAATATTATATTTTCATTAAATTATATATAAATTATAAAAATTATAATATTTACATATAAAAATAATAAAAACACATTTTTGATAAAAACATATGTTTTTGAAAAATAAAATTATTTTACTACTTTTTTACATTTTTTCATAGAACTAAAATATACATTAATAGTTATGTTTGAATTAATATTTAATTTATAAATAATTTTTTCGAATTCATTCCAATATATTTAAAGACTAGGTTATAGTGGTTATATTAAAATAAATAATTTTAATTGATTTTTTATGTTTGATATAGCTTATCATATATGTTATCAAGCATAGTGTTTAAAAAAAATATTTATATGTTACACTAATATAAATAGATGTCATATTGACGTTAACATAGTAAAAAACTAGAATATTATTTTATAGAATAGGGACTTGGAAGATCAAAATTAATAAGAGATTTCATTACTCGTGGGAAAAGAACTTGAGTAAAGAAAACTAGTAATATATGAGTAACATTCTAAAAAAATGAATGTGAAAGATCGCGAAAATGGTCCTCAAACCAATGAATAAAATATAATTCATTATATCATAATTATTTTGTTGAATATGAACCAGATAAAATTCAATTGGTTCTTTTAGTAAAATCCATCTCAACCAAGGTGGGTTGGTACGTAAATCCACTACAGTATTTACCCTTTCCCATGAACACACTATAACATCCCATAAGAAAATTATAACTATATTAATAAAATATTTACTTTTCTTATTCATACCTATAAAATTTTATATAATTTATTTTTAAATATAAATAAGAATATATTGGTTCATTATATATTATTTTTAACATTGGGTGTTAATAATTTTAATTTCCTAAAACATTCTCTGTAATGAATTTTTTTCATTGAACATTGATACTAATTTAAACATTACTAAATTATCTAGGGTTCTTTAAAAAAAATTTGATTATTTATAACATTCAACTTTCATCTCACTAATATTTTAATTATTACTCATGACGATGAAGCTGAAGAAAATATAGCTTTGACAGTTTTAATGAACAATGTTTATATATTATTAAAATTTATAAAAATTAATTTTTTTAACTCTATAATATTTAAAAAATATATAATACCTTATTATTCAGTTTATTTAATAGTATATAAAACTTATTAATCATAGACAATATAAAAAATACAGCATCGCTCAACTAAGTAATAATCTAACCAAAGAAATAGTTTTGTTATTATAGAATGAGTAATAATTTGATATTCTCTCATGTTAATATAAAATTTATAGAATATTAGACATATTTTATATAACATATATATCTATAAAATATATTCTTATAACAATTAACTATGAGAGGAATTGGAAAATGACTATTAACATTCATAGTGGTGATATTCCACACATACGAATGATTAACGAACCCATTTATCATTGTGTGGTTAAATTGATGGTATATATAAATTAATCATTTCATATAGTGATCCTATAATTTTACACATATCATTAAATGATTTCATGCATAATAAAAATAATATTACAAGTTAATGATTGTTAATAGTAGTTTCTCGGAATACTAAATACATAAAACTAAAAACTTTGGAATAATTAAAACATTTATTTAATTAAAATTTATAATGACCTCTGAGCTTCCATTATGATCATATGTATTCATAAGATGTCTGGGTGATAACATGAAAAAAGGAATTAGTTAAAAATCCCATTAATGGAATAAACATAAGAACAAATCATTTGCACATTGGTTAGAATGAATGACATAATGATATAAAAAGTCATGAAATACATAGAATCATTACATATAAACATGGGATCATATAAAAATGGATTCATAGTAATGTGGAAAAAAACAAAAAACATGAATTTAACATGATTCAAGATTGTTTGTGCATATAGGATCACATGTCAAGGTTAACAACCGAAACCATTACACATTGTAGCATGAGTCAAGGATAACCGCCAAGACTGTTGCACATAATGTCTCATGTGACTAAACCAAACCCTATGAATTGGTTTAATATATGGGTTCACCCCTCTAATTTTTTTATTAATACTCTTTATACATATATAATTATACATAATCAATAAAAAATAAGCATAAGGGTTACACATTGTATAAATTTTGTGGCCTAATCGTGGGATAAAGCATAAAAAATGGTCGTATCATAAAAATATATATGAAATAATGGAATTAGATCATTAATGGGAAATGATAGAGTATAATAGATATATATAATGAAAAAAAAATTCAACTTGTAATATTATCATTTAAAAATATAATATAAAAACTTTAGAATTATAACATTTTAGTGTGGTTAAAGGAAAATACCAAAGGTCATTTAAAACAAAAAATGGAATAATATTTTATATAAAGTCAAAAATGAACCATTAAGGTTTTAATAATAAAAATAATGGTTTTATGTAAATAATGGTTCCATAAAAACATATTAGAGAGTGAACTTGAAATTGGGTAAGAAATCAGGATGTGCCCTTAAACGGGTATGCTTATCAGGAATTACTGAGGAGGGAACAACTTAAAAACATGTATATATTTGAAAATAATGATTAATGGAACATGATACTAGATTTTAGAGCATTTAAACATAATTTATAAGCATTACATAAAAAACATATAAATTAATTTTGGTAAAAGGAATGATAGAGCCACCATATAGAATAATGGAGGTTTGTGTCGAATACCTTAACGTAAGTTCGAAGGTGTTCTTCACATGATCTGAATTTGATGGATAAAAAAATTACACTAATTAATTTATATGTACATAACTTATTATTTATGTAATTGTTTTATTGTAACCTTATTATGATTATTGATGACCTTTTGGAGGGTAAACGAGGTTCAATTACATATTTTGAGAGTGTTTGTTTCCTTGGTTTACATGATTGGTCTACATATATACATATATATATATATATATATGTAAGGATAAACATATAATATGATACTGCTTATCAAGAATTGAAATTGTTTGTTATCATTTAATATCTAAAAGTTTACATGGTTATAAAATTAATTTTGTTATTTGTAATGAAGATTGATCATTATATAAAACATTATGGAGAACCGTTGCTGTTAATTGGAGGCTTCAGATTACAATGAACCCATTTTTATTTATAAATTATTATTATGTTGAAAAATATACTAAGACATTAAATCATACATAATAAATATATTATAGTATGGTTCAACCATCAAAATGGTTTGATAACCCGAAATATAGATGTTAATGGAAATTGAAAACACGTTATCCTTGAATGTGACAAATTGACACATCTCAGATGGTATGTTCATTTCATGTATAAAAGGAGGGAAAAGGATGGGTGATGATGAATTGTTACATTTTCACAAAAAATGTCCAGTACAAGTGAGGTTATGGATTTATCAAAACAATTGGATGAATGGAGGTGAGGAGAAGAAATGAAAGAATTAAAAATGAAAGAAAATAGATGAAATAAAAAAAAGAGTTTACCTCTTGAATATAACATCCTTGAGAACATCTATATAGAAGATGATTTTCCCTTTTTAAGAGACCAAGAGATTATCAACATGAGAGAGTGTCTTAAGGATATATTTTAGTATCATTTCGACTATAAACAAGACTTGATAATAGTGGAGAGTAGAGGTAAAGATGAGTGGTATTTATAGTGGAGGAGAGGAGGGGTTCCCATTATTTTAATAATTATTATAATATTTTTTCTCAATATTGTGATAAGTCTTCATTTTTATTACCAAAAATAGAAAATAGATAATTCTATCTCAATTCAATGGCCTTTTACCTCATTCTTGGCTCAATCATGATGCATAAATTCATTTATTTTTCATTTATTGTAAATTATGGTATTTTACTATTCAAACAAATTATTTATTTTAAAAAAAATCCCAAAAATTCACCCCAAATATTTTTCTACCTGTATAATTCAAATATTATCATTATTTTATGAAAAATGATTATAAATAATAGAAATTTAGTTGAAATTTTATATTTATAACATTAAAACTTCTTTTCTAAAAATTTGAAAAATTAACAATGGTCTCTTAAAATTATCTTCAAATAATAAGTTATAAGAAATACATATTTTTGAATACTTTTTATGAAAATAAATTTTCTTTTCAATTGTTATATTAATCATAAAATATTAATTATATATACATGACTTAAAAAATACCCACACTTAAATAATAAATTTTTAAATATTTACTTATATGTACTGTGTTATATTTATCTCATATTTTCACTTATAAGATATAGAAATTTAATTTATACATTAATTATTTAGGTAAATATTCAATTGACTAGTTTACTATTCAAAATGTTTACATTAGTATACCAAAGTTGAAGATACTATTTAATCTGTATACGTTCATTAACATCTAGAGATAACTTTTTGTTTAGAAATTCCTTATTTATAAGGTTTATATTGTGTTCTATATGTAATATTATAGGATTATAATTTAATACATAATTATAATATGGGAATTTTCTTTATTAGACAATGGTTCATTACATTCTTACCCCCTTATGAAATTTCTCCCTTTAAATTTCATTTTACATTCTAAGTCGTAAATAGGTGTCAGCACATTTACTTTGTTGTGTCAACTAGTTCCCATGTTTCCTCATCATACTAATTGTTATGCCATTGTACATTGACCAGTTTAGTAGTCTTCTTTCATAGAACATTATCTTTGTTATCCAAGAACTTCACTGTATTCGTCTCATAAAAAAGAACAATATCACATGGTACCACTTCTTAAGAGAGTAAATATGAAGGGTTTGGTATGTACTTCCATAATAGGAATATTTGTAATAGATCAGGTAAATTAGACATAGTTGGTGGATGATCTAGTCGATATTCCACAATTCCAACACAATAAAGTATTTTTAAGGGGTCTATGTGCCTAGGGCATAGATTTTAATTCTTCCCTAACCTCATGACTGTCATCGATGGAGATATGTAGAGGAATAACATGTCCCCAAAATTGAACTCCATGTCCCATAAAAAATTTTGTGCATAATTATTTTATCGACTCTGGGCTACCATGATGTGCTTATGAATGGTTTTCACATTCTCAAACATTTATTCAACCATTTTAGGTCCTAGAAGATTACGATCTCCAACTTCATCCCAACATGTCGGTGTTCTGGTCCTTTTCCCATAGAGGGATTTATATATTGCCATTATGGCACTGGATTTGACTTTATTATTGTATAAAAATTCGACCAGTAGAAGATTTTGGTCCCATCATCCTGTGAATTAGATATATTATCTCTCAAAAATTCTCGTAGTGTATGAATAGTTCTCTTAGATTGGCCATCAGTTTGAGGATGATTGGACGTACTGATGTTCAGTTCATTTCTTAGTGCATGATTGAGAATTTTCCAAAACATAGAGATGAATCTTGGATAACTATCGTATACAATAGTTTGGGTTACTACATGCATCCTTACCCCTATTTCATATATTCATCCATTTTTTCCAAAGAGAAGTCGTATAAAATTAAAATAAAGCGAGATGTCTATAAAAGATGATCCATAATGACCCATATTGTATTGTTTCCCCTAGATGTCCTTTGATTTACCATGAAAAAAGCTATGGTGATGTTGTCCTACATTGATGTTAGTATAGATAGTGGTTCTGTCATCCTCTTAGAAATTTTCCTTTCCCCCTTCCCTTGTTTACATATAAAGAACATTGATATATATTCACCAATATCCCTCTTCATATTGTCCCAACAAAAGATCAATTAGTTATATGGATACATCATTCTACTCCCAGTGTAAATATAGAAGGTTGCACAATGTGTGTCATTGAAAAGCTCATTCTTTATCTCTGGATTGGATGGTACAAAAAATCATGACTCAAAATATACAAGTCATTCCTTATCAATAGAGAACATAGAGCATTTCCCATTTAAAATAACTTCTACCCTTTTCTGAATTTACGCTCCTTTTCATTGAGAATCTATTATATTCTTTATGAGGGATGGTTGATAAATACTTTTTGAAAGGAATTATGATTTTACCCAATTAATGATTCCCATGTCCATCCTATTCTACTCTAATAACATTGGATCCGTTTAAATCTCATTGTTGATAGTGATGCCAGATCCTTTCAACTTAGATCATCTGCCATATAATTTTCTTTACCGGGATGGTAGTGGATTGAGTAGTCATAATTCTTGATGAGATCAAACCATCTTCACTAGAACATATTAATACCTTTTTATAGGAATATATATTTGATACTATGATGATCAATGTGTATATCACACTTGTCCCCATGGAGATAATGTTTCCATATTTTAAAAGCAAAAATCATGGTCACCATATCTAGATCATATGTGGGATAGTTTTTCTCATGGATATTCACCTTAAATGAGGTGTAGGATAATAATTTATCATTTTATATCATCATATATCTTATTCATTTCTTTGATACATCTCTGTAAACCACAAAGAGTTCTCCAATTATCTGTATTTTGAGTAATGCTGGAGTGATAAGTCTCTTTTTGAGCACATTAATGCAATACTCACACTCTTGAGTCATGAAAAACTACACATCATTACATGTTTTCATGGTCATTCGGCTTGATAACAGGTGATATGTTCTTCACAAATTGTCGATAATACCCAACTAGACCATGTATTCTATGGATCTCTGTTACCAATGTTGGTCTGACCCACTCTTTGATTTCCTTTTCTAGGGAATGCTCAACATATATTCATTTTATAGTGATAACATACCCCAAGAATGATACTTCCTACAAAAAAAACACACATTTATTGTAATTTTCATAATTATTCTGGCATTGAAAATTCATCATCACAGTATCCAAATTTTCCACATATTCCTCCTAGCTATTTGTGTAAATCGGAATATCATCTATAAAGACTACACCAAATTTGTCAAGGACATATGTAAAGTCTCTATTAATTAAATCCATTAATATTTATAGAGAATTAGGGACTCTAAATGGCCTCAATATGAATTTATATTGCCCATACAACATTCTAAATGTTGTTTTGGGGATATCTTCTTTCCTCGCCATGAATTGAAGATATCCTGAGCAAATGTCCACCTTAAAAAAATAACAAGCCCCTCGTAGATTATTGAACAAGTAATATATCTTTGGGAGAATTTACATATTCATTGTTATTATTTTATTGACCTCACAATAATCAATGCAGAGGTGCATTGACCTATCCTTATTCATAAAAAATAGGAAGGCTAAACCCCATGGTGAAGCACTCAAGCATATAAAACCCTTCTCCAAATTCTCTTATAACTGGTTTTTTAGCTATTCCAACACATATTTGGGAATTATATTAGGAGAATTTGATATAATTTGGGATCTATGAATATATTCAACTCAGAAAACCATGACATGATCTGGAGGAAGACCAGCATATTTTTTTGGGAATACATCAGTGTAATCCCTCAGGACCAGCATTTGTTCAAGTAGTATCATCTCCTTTGACCCAATAATTTGAGATAACATTATTTATCATAAGGTATTAATATCCACTCTAGATAAAATGATTCTAATTGTGATTCATCTTCCCCCATACAGTTTTAATGAATTGGATGATGCTTCAGGATGTTAAGAGTGATCTCCCCATACCAATAGTTGATGATGGATTTGTATAAAGATAGTTAATCCATGATAATGATAACATATAACTCCGCTTAATTATATTTTACAAGATTCTCATGGAGGTTTCATCCAAAAACAGTAACTAGGGAGGACTAAAATTCTTTTTTTGAAATGATTTCCCCATTTTTTTCTCACATGTAACTCAACCTCCAACTTTTGAGGTGGGTTTTAAATATCCATAATAAACCTTCATGATATGAAAGAATGCGTAGAAGAGGAATAAAATAGTACATTCGCTATTATTGAATGGATAGCTAGTGTACCTATCACTGCATTGTTTTCTAGCTCCACCTTAGTTGTAGTGATTGCATAAACCCTTACTTGTTTACTTTGAGGTTTTTTTATTTCCTCTGAAAAAATATTGGCTTCATGAAATTTTTCTCATAATTCCCATGTTCAATGAATTTGTAACTTTACACAACAAGATGAGATTTGATCTGGACCTTCCATTCTACATCCACATTAGTTGGATTTTTCATATACCTATGATAGTTTTCACTCAGATTTCTCATTCTTTCACATATGAAGTAATTCCCGCTTCCCATTAGATAGTTCTTAGGATGCTTCTTCTTAGAATTTTGACACGAGGGATGTTCAATCTTCTTTTTATCATCGGATTTATTTTCCAAACAACCCAAATTATACTAAATTTTACATATTTTTAAAAAAGCCAATGAAGAAATTCAAAGAATATGATCTCTGTGACAACCGGGCCCCGGTGACAGCACAGCCACCCCGCCTTAACATGGTCGTCGGGTCCTGGCCCACCAGGTACCACTAGTTGCCCCGCAGACATGTGGGGCCCACCCCAGGGTCCACCCACGTGCCCGAACGGGTCATTTGACTAATGACAGTCCCCACAGGCCAACACATGTCCTTTCCAGTGTGCTTTGTCCTCACTCACACACACCCTGAGGAACTTCCCAGGAGGTCACCCATCCTGATCACTACTCCAGGCCAAGCACGCTTAACTGTGGAGTTCTAATCAGGTAGGCTCCTGAAAAAAGGTGCACCTTGTTGACATGAGTCATATCATTTAGTCATTTAACCCTTTATCATTTGGGGATGTTACAATCACCCCCCCCCCCTTTAGAGCACAACGCCCTCGTTGTGGTCCCTACATCTCAACCCAGGCAGTGCACCACGCACTTAAGGCTGGGTTCCTCCTCTGATACCAAATGTGACAACCGGGCCCCGGTGACAGCACAGCCACCCCGCCTTAACATGGCCGTCGGGTCCTGGCCCACCAGGTACCACTAGTTGCCCCGCAGACACGTGGGGCCCACCCTAGGGTCCACCCACGTGCCCGAACGGGTCATTTGACTAATGACAGTCCCCACAGGCCAACACATGTCCTTTCCAGTGTGCTTTGTCCTCACTCACACACACCCTGAGGAACTTCCCAGGAGGACACCCATCCTGATCACTACTCCAGGCCAAGCACGCTTAACTGTGGAGTTCTAATCAGGTAGGCTCCTGGAAAGGAAGGTGCACCTTGTTGACATGAGTCATATCATTTAGTCATTTAACCCTTTATCATTTGGGGATGTTACAATCTCCGCTTCAACCTTAATGTCACAATAGACAATTTCATCATAATTATATAAGTAACAAATCAGAAACACCTTTCATAGAATTCACTTTAGTCCACTAAAGAAGTGATCCAAATTACATTTTGTGTTCATGACAATACCAAAGGTGTATCTTACAATCCTTGTAAAGTATTATTCATATTCCTTGATATACTAATCTTCCTTATCCTTATAGGGAATTATCTGTCTATTTTGAGGCAATGAGTTTGGGGAGAATATTAATTCGAAAATATTTTAATGAAATCTTCCCAATAAAAAAATCAATTCCCACATTGGGCTTCATATTATTAACTAGTGTCCACCACTAATTAGCATCCCCATCAAAATGACAAACACCCAATATGACTTTCTATTCTCATGTGCACTGGGGGACAGAGAATGTATTTTCAATGTAGTTAATCCACTGTTTTGTGATGAGGGTATCTAAAGATCCACTGCACATGGGGGGTCTTTTCAACATGAATTATTCAACAACAATTTTATCTTTCCATGGAGGGCGGGGGGGGGGGGGAATTACATAATATTCAAGTTATTATTCATAACATGATATATATGAGATACTACTATCATAATGTTTTGAGCACCTGTTCCCATCATATTAGGCATGAAATCATCACATTTCTTATCACAATGATTCTTGGAAAGTGTTCCTAATTCTCCGACCATTAACTAACAAAAATAATATACAATTAGGGGGATTTAATACATATACAATAGGAATAAAAAAATTAATCATAAAAGGAGAAACTATTATTGGAAACTATAACCTAACTTTTTATTCCTTAGGTTTTAATCTAGTTTATAAATGATATATTTCCTAAAATATATTGCAATGTTATTTTTTCTCATAATAACATTTTTTTCTCTGCTTATGAATTTACCAAATCACATCCCCTAGAAGTGTCTAATTAGGAGTGCAACTTGGTCTAATTTCATGAACATTCCCCCATTTGAGTATAGCTCAATGTGGTGTTTTTGGGTTTTACCTTTTGATACTACTATGTTAGTTCCACGTCCACTTCTTTGTATCCATATAGGGAGGTATTTTCTTGATAAAAAACTTAGTATATACTTACAAAAATTTAGGGATGGTTTATAATACATATTCTAATCTCTAATTATTTTAAGAAAGTTCTTCATTCTTAATCTCTAAAAAAAATAGATCATTAAATGATACCAACAATAGAAACCCTATCCTTTTACACAAATAATTACCTAATTTCAAACATAATGAAACAAAATATTACAAGCCACATATCGTGAATTCTAGTGTATTTTAAGTCATGGTACAAAAAACTAAAAACATGGGAAAAAATAAAATATTTCTTTATTTAACCTTAATAAAGGTCTCCTAACATCCATTGTGCTCGTAAATCTTTATAAGATAACCTAGGAATAATATGAAAAAAGTGACGATCTAAAAATCACAGTAAGGGAATAAACATATGAACAATGATTTAGCACATTAGTGGAAAGGCATGACATAATGAGAATTATTGCCGGGGATCATATGGATTCATTACATATAAACATGTGATCATATAAAAATGGATTAATAGTAATTTGGATGAAACATAAAACATGACATTATCCCAAGTCAAGGTGATTTTCATATAGGGGATCACAATTCCACATTAACCACCAAGACTGTTGCACATGGTAGCATGACTCAAGGAAAACCGCTAAGATCATTGCTAATAAAGTCTCATGAGACCGATGATTAGCCAATTAATTAGAGAAGTATCTGGGCACACTCATCATGAATGATAACATTTTTCCATGAATGGAAGTATTTTTGGAAAATTTATAAATTTTACACATAAAACATAAACACATTATACTACTTTTATTATCAAATTTTTTGTAAAAACCCATAGGATTAATATATAAATCATAAATGGTATCTTGGGGAAATATTATTACATCACTATTATAATTATGGGAGATCTCTTATCTATCTATGGAGTAACCATAAAGGTTACACATAAAATATCGATCGTAGTATATTCCAAAACCACATAGGTGAAACCTAACATTTTAACTCTATCCCTTTACTCAGTGTAGTAGAGAGAAAACAGTCTCACCCACAATTTATTTATCAAATAATTAACCATAATAATTAAAAATTATAAGAACCATGACAAGAAAATAACACATAAATCTTTCATTAAGTAAAAATTCTTGAGGAATATGAATATTCCATTTTAAAACGACTTATCATTTTTATGAATCCAAGAACATATAAATGAAAAAAAATTATTTGGAAATAGGCACATATAATTTTAATGAAAATATAAAATGAATAAGTCTTTATAAAATATATGAAATCCGCAAAAAATGTATATGTAAAAAAATCATTATTAAAAAGCATAGTAACTTGAAAATGGGATTTTTTTAAAGAGTTCCTCTTACCTTTTGTCTGAACCCATTTTTTACTTTCACTTAATTTCTTGTATAAATAATTAAATTATAAAATAACCTAATTCATAACTTTTTTGACAAAAAAATATATATTTTTCAACTTTATGAAGTTCAATTATTGCTATTTCGATGATTTTTGAATATTATAATCGTCATTCCTATAGTGTTTGCTTCACTACTTTATGGTTGGTTCCCTTAAGTATAACAAGGGGAGTACATTCTGAATCGATGAAAAACTAATTAAGGGGAAATAAAATTTATTAATATTTTTCTATAATTTTAAATTGTTATTTATATATATATTTTTGATATGAGTATGATTCATTCAATAAAATATCATGGATAAATGATTGGTTTGTTTTTTTCCATTTTTCCAAACACCAAAAACTAATATATTTTTAATTAATATTATTTGTATAAATTAGAACTAAAGCATTAAAATCATATAATATAAATATTAAAATATTTATTAACCTCAATAATGGTTTTATGATAATCCTTGAAGGTGTTAATAGAAAATATAAAATCGTCATCCACAAAGGCAGTGATTTGACACGTCACAGATGATGTTTTCATTTTATAGAATAAGAGGAGGATAATAGAGGTTTTATGATGGATATCTCATTAGGAAAATAAAAATACATTATATGTATGATATTATAGTTATCATTAAACATTTGATAATGAATGTGAGGATAAGGTATAATTGAAAAATAATGAATGAAATTAAAATAGAATGAAAAATGGATTCTACCTCTCGAATGTTGTCTCCTTGAGAACCTCCTTAAGGAACTTTCTCTTCGTCCTTTTGTGGGTGAAAAATGTCATGGATGTGAGTAAGAGTCATGGGAAGGTAATTGGGAGGAATTTAGTCAATCTAAATGGTTTATTAAGTTTGAGGAGAATATTTGGTGAGTAGTGTTATATATAGGGAGATGAGAGGGGTGATTTTTTATTTTTTATTTTTATTATTTTTGGTCCAAACTCTCAATATTTTTGATTCATGTGACTATTTACAATAAATATTATATGATATTTATAAATAATGGTTGATTATATCTTCATGAAACCCTCAATGACTCAATAATTTATTTGTTTACTCATAATCTTAAATATCGTATTTTACAATATTCCATTATTAATTGAAATTTTAACATTTTAGAATAATACAAGAAATTACCCCAATAAAATTTTATGTTTGTAGAATTCAAAAATGGACTCCATTGTTTGAAGATAATTATTTATTTATGTTAAATTTATTTACTAATTAAAATAATCATTTATTCAAGAAATACATATTTTTATTTTATAACTGATTTTATGGTACGTTTAATAATTTATTAAGGGCTTAAAATTTTTTCATAAAGTTTTAAAATTATAAATTATTAATATTTGAGTCTATTTTATGAAAATAAATTGTATTTTATATCACTATATAAATTAAAAACTTGTAAATAAAAATCTGTGTTTCACAAAATTACTAACAGTTAATTTATTATTTTTAAAGCATTTATTTACTTATTTAATGATATAAATATATTAAATTTTCCTTTATGAGATACAAAAATTTTATTTATACCATTATGGGTGGGGATATTATTCTAAGGGACATATTACTATTCCAATTTCTAACATTACTATTCCAAAGGAATGGTTACAATTCTATTAGTATAGATTTGTTAATATCTATAAATACCACTTATTTAATTAAATATTTTAAATGAATGTCACTATTTAATTGCAAAACTAAAACATATAATTCTATAATTACCTTAGTTATTATGCCATGTACATGACAATAAACCTTATTTCACACATGGTTTGACAGTATGAGGTGATATGCATGAGATAATTCACATTTTTATTTCAAATCATTATTAGGGATTTGAAAAATTGATATATTAATAACCTAGGACAAACTGAATGTATTTTTTATTAAGAATAATATGTCATGATTCAGACATCCTATAGATAATTAGGTGTTCATCCCCCTATGATAAATGATTGTCACGTTATACTTTCTTGTTTTAGTCAATAAGTGAAACCCAATGGATTCATTTTAACATTTAATATGGGGGACAATGTGGTGATTAAAATGAGTAACTACATGTGAATTTGATAAGGATGAAATATATCATGTTTATGCCTAATCAGTTTTCTTGAACTATGATTAAGAATATACACCTTCAAGAACTCTGGAACACACCAAAGAGTATTAGGATGGAGTTTTCTATGACCTCGATTGATAGAGACCATGGATGTCAGGACCCGTCCAAGACGGCTTATGCTGTGACTACCGCAATCATGCCTCTAATAGGCTAGGTTATGGAGATTATCATTGAGTAGGCATTTCCCACCAAAGGGAGTATTTTTCTTATTTACATGTACACATGCACATATATCTATGACCAAAATGAGGAAATGAAAAAACAATAAGTAAGAAAATTCAAACATACCAATATATCGCAACCAATAGAGTATGATGGGAATTTAAAGTACTGAAAAGTACAATCGGGCCAGAATACAGGCACACCAAAAAGATCCTTCAATCCACAAATTTGATCCTATAAACAATGGTACTGGGACAATTTTCTATTGTCATAAGAGAACACCCCATTCTATATAAACTCACCACGCACCGCCTGGTTAGGGTCCACATAGAACTACATAACATGTTTGAAAGTCTACACAAGACACGACATGTGTAGGAGAAGCCTGTGAAGGGTGAGTTAAAGAATACTTAGTAGGAAACCCTGAAAACAGAAAGGAATGCCACATAAGAAACATAATTAAGAAGATATAATGTAGAAATAATACAAGGGGAATACACCACTATGAAGATATATTCATCTCAACGTTGGTATATGTCTATAAAAATATAACAAGAACATCCAAGTATACTCAGAATGGATTGTAAGCCTCATATTGTTATCCACTACTAGCTACACAGTTCTTCTTGTTACACGCTCATCCTAGGATATCTCACTCATCAAGATATCTGATGAATGCATGTAGAACCAGTCTAGTAAAAGTAACATAGAGAACACTAGGGTCTCCACATGTTACGTAGTTTCCCTAAGATATCTACTCTCGCTATGACTTAATGTTTCGATAACACACATAATACCAGTAACACACAAAGTGTAGGTAATACACGAAGTGTCCGTAACACATAGGGTGTCGATTAGTAACGCATCCCCTAAGTCACATAGTCACTAAGTCATTTAGAAACATCAACCACTAAAAACATGTCACGACCCATCCCTCAGGGCCCGTGACGTGAATACCCCATGCCCTCCTTCCATAAGCCAGGGGTTGGCGAGTAGCAACGAAAGGGTATATTCCTAAAACAGAAAGGAATTATCTTTAAAACTGTACAAATACAAAGGAAAATAACACAACAAGATTCCACTAGGAAGTAGAACATCACTAGTAAAAGGGTTTACTGAAATTAAAGGGGCTAGAATACATGCCCCACTGAAAAGGGTACAACTACAACTAAAAACAGAAAAAAATCTCCATCTATCATCCACCAAGGATCCTACCTGAAGGGTAGGTACATCTCATCTCCATAACTCTCCACATCAATGGTCCCCTCCATATACAACCTGGTCATGGATTCTACAGTCTCAGCCGAGCTGCTCGTCATCTGCACTAGACACAACAAGGTGCGGGTGAACACCATGTAGGGGTGAGTATAAAAATTCCCAGTAGGAACCCTGAGACCCCCTAAGGTCTCTCATAATTCTAAAAATAAACCCAAAGAGGATGATTTCAATCACAAGGTACAAAGAAATAGACATATCTCAAACTAGGTATAAGTAAATAACAAGAGTACATATGGTTTGTCGAGAATGTAGATCATCTGATTCTGTCGAGAGACACTATTGTTGACCATGTGGAGTCTGACCCTCAAAGGATCAATAGGTACTAACCCCTCCTTGACCCACTCAAGATTCAACCTGCCTGGAAATGATATGCCTTAACCCCCACTAGACCCACACAAAATGAGATCCACACAGGATTAGTATGCGCTGACCCACATCAGATCGATGAGCACTGACCCACATATGATATGACCCACACATGATTAGAATGTCACTGATCCATGATGGGCCACTCAAGGCTTGTCCTCTTTAGGTCTCATACTGCTGATCTACACCGAATCGCTAGGTTCTGATATACACATTACCGCTCGGTGCTGATCCACACAGGATTGCTAGGGGCTGACCGACATAGGATCGCTTGGTACTAACCTTTGTATGATCTGTTTCAACATCCACCTCACTACCAGTCAGTGGATTCCTGCTCATAGTATGATTGATTCTGAGAGAAATTCTCCCTAATCCATCTATATTATTTCAACTAAGATGAAGTCCCATGAAGATGTAGCACGATGATACATCAGGTCATAAGGGTCACAACACAATAGACGGTGCGACAACCATACGTTCGGTCTGTATGTTATTGGAATTTTAGTGATGAGGGCTTGGTAGGATTTGGATTTGATCCAACACTATTATACCCCAACATTATCTAGAACATTCATGGAGTATCTCAAATGTACCTTCATGCTCCAAGGATCCCAATGTCGTAGATGGTTCACCAAATAGATGTATGGTTCACAAGTTATGGCCTCTTAAGTGTTTCTGGCCCTGAGATGGGTCTATGTCCAGTCCGACTCAGTCGGATTGACCGGTCATGACCCAACCTGGGCCGACCCAATCCAGATCGGGTCAACCTAGCCTGTTCTGAACCCGCCTGGGTGAGACCGCGACGACCTCGGCCCACAATTCCCTAGATCATCGAATGGTCTTGCCCGTTGGCTAGTGCGACCCGCGCTGGGGTCGCGCTTTCCGCCTCATGAATGACTCAATGAGCCATTACGTTTATTTAAGGGTCGTGCCCAATGGCCCTGCCTTTTCAACTGCAAGGCCAACTAGAATCAGGACCCTTGATAGATTGATTCAGTTTCGAAGCTGTGAATTACTTCATTGTGGTGCACAACAACGTACCACCTTCACCTACGCGGCCGACTGCTACGGGCCACCCATCCGACAAACACGGCACCATGTAGCGCCACTTTTCCTCCGCAGAGGGCGGTTTCTGGTACCACTCTAGAGTCTCTTCTGTGGGACTCTAGAAATGCTTTGGAGGTTTGTTTTCACTTCCTCTCACGTCTACGGTCTCCTTGGGTTACCTCCCTCGCTGTGAGGATCCCATATTCTAGATTCTGAAGAGTTAAAGAATTTTCCTCTGAATAACGCAACCATAAAGAAGAGGCAGAGGGTCTGAACCTTGTTCGTTTGGCACGCTCCCATCTGCATTAGAATTATAACAAGTGGGATATTATTAAATTGATCTTTAATAAATAAACTCTGTTCAAATACCCCACAACATCAACTAGTAAATTCAAGAATGAGTAAAGGAATCGAGGTAATTTCTTGAATTAAATAAAAACCCCTACCTCATGAAACATTAGAGGTATCAAAATCATTGGTGGATGGAGAGTCCCCATCGGAGTGAGTTCGTCAGCGTGCGTTGATCCCAGATTGCAACTGCCCAAGCTTATGTCCTCTGTTGATGGATGATGTCACGTCACATAACCAAATGTTACTTGCTCGGTGAATCCATGTCAAAACTCCACCTCGAGCCTCACATAAATAGAGGGGGGAAAGGTGAGTAACACACCGAGGAAATAATGATGTTCATTAAATTAATAAACCTATTAATTTCCTAGTGGTGTGGTTACAGATAAAAGGGACTCCAGAAATTAATTTCTTTGAAAATTCACTGGTCTCCACCACCGTCACTCATCCACTGGAGAAAACAAAATAAATAACCTTTTATATTATATTATTATTTTTTCGTAAAGTCCAAAATTTATCTTTTTCTCCTAAAAACTATGGTTGAAGTGAAGCTTTACTTATGTGAATCCTGACAGTGTAGTTTCACCGGTGCCCTCATATTTTAATCTGATCACTGGTTCAAAAAATATAAAATGTCGCCCGTTCATTTACTGAATATACCTTTAATAAGTTCAAAAATTCATTCTGGGCACACCGGGTATCAGAAACATGCACCGTCAATTTTCACAAACTCATAATAATCCAATATAATTTTAAAAAAATTACATGGAATTTTTGGGTCCTTACATTCTCCCCACCATAAGCCTTTTCATCCTAGAAAGCTATAACAAAACTCAGTGAACAATTGGGGGTACATAGCATGCATTTGAGCATCGCGCTCCCATTTTTTCTCTTGGAGATTTATAGGCTTCCAATGAACACACACTAAAGGAATTGACCACCCATGAAGTACCCTCTCTTTTCGATACTCTATCACCACCGAGAACTTTGAAAACATCACCCCATCGGAAATGTCCATCTCAGCCCAGTTGAGAATGTGTGATGGATCATGAAAGTATCTCCTCAACTGTGACACGTGGAATACATTACATAGCCGATGCATCTATGAGGGTTGAGCTAGATGGTAGGCCACCTATCCTACTCTTCTGAGGGTCTGGAAAGGTCCGATGAACCTTAGAGATAACATTTCGCCCCTGCCAATCATCTGTAATCCTCATCAGGTTGAGACACTTATGAAGACATGGTATCCCTCCTCAAACTCCATGGGTCTTTGTCTCCTTTCGGCAGAAGACTTCTGCTGGCTCAGTGTAGTCTTCAGCCACTCTTGGATGACCTGCACCTTCTCTGTGGTGTCTTGTACCTACTCATGATCCATAAGTGCTAACTTCTCTAGGTCTGTCCATCAAATATTTTATATGCATGGCCGCCCGTATAAGTCCTCAAATAGTGCCATGCCGATGGAGGTGTGATAACTATTGTTATATGAATACACCACATTTGGTAGGTGGTCATCCCAACTGTGGTCAAAATCTTGGACAAAGGCAGGAATCATGTCCTCAACTGTCTGTATAGTCTGCTCCGTCTGACCATGTGTCTGAGGGTGAAAGGTAGTGACCAAGTATATATGAGTTTTGAACACCTAGTTAAATCCATTCCACAGGTGGGATGTAAACCATGATTTGTGATCCATGGTGGTTGTCGACGACACTCCATGAATTCTCACTATCTCCTTTATATAGAGGTGTCCTAATCTCTCTACTGATCCCTTCTCTTAAATGGGTAGAAAGTGGGCTGACATGGTGACTCGTTCAACGATCACCCAGATCGAATCGTTCTCCCTAGACATACGTGGTTTCCTTTTCATGAATTCCATATAGATAACATCTAACCTCCACTCTGTTACCTCATGTGGTTGAGCTTAGACTACTGGTACCTGATGCTCAGCCTTCACTTGCTGACAAGTGAGGCTGTGGAATACAAACTCTACCATTTCTTTCTTTATCCATGGCCCTAGTACTGACGCCGAAGGTCTTGTTACATATTCAATACTCCTGGATGTACTGCCAAAGGGGATGTGTGGAACTCCCTCAACACCTCCTCTCGAAGCATCACAGGTACCATTGTGCGTCCTCTGAAGAAGATGACGTGCTCCCCACCTCCATAATATCCATCAAGAGCCTGTCCTGAGGATATATGAGCACATTGGGTCTCAAATTCAACGTCCCTAAGTTGTGCCTCCCTGAAATTATATAGTAGTTGGGGAGTGACAGTCATATACTAGAGGTATGAAGCATCATACCTATCCATGAAGGATATCTGCAACGCGACTAGCTGCTCTGTCACCTCACTCAGGAGCTATAGACCAGACCTCCTTCTGAGGGCATATACTACTATGCTCCCTTTCTCAAAAGTATAGACTATCTCAAAGTTGTAGTCCTAGAGTAACTCTATCCATCGTCGTTGCTTTAGGTTCTAGTCCTTCTGTGAGAATATATACATGTGGATCTTGTGATTAGAGTGAATAGTAAAATGTTCACCCATCAAGTAGTTTCACCACATTATCAGTGCAAAGACCCCTAATGATAAATCCAGGTCATGCGTAGCATACTTTTTATCATCCTGTATCATCTTTCATGAGCTATAGGTGATCACCAATCGCTCCTGCATTAGGACACAACCTTGTACGGTCCCTGATGCATCGTAGGGAACTATGTACCCATTTCCCTCTACGAGTAGAATCAAGATGGGAGCAGTCATTAGTCTCTGCCTCAGCTTTGGGAAACTCTACTGGCACTTATCTGTCTATAAGAAAGGATATCGCTTCATTGTCAAGGCTAACATGTTTTCCGCTACCCTAGGGAAGTTACGTACAATTCTTCGGTAGTACCCAGCCAATCCTAGTAATATATGCACTTCTGTCATAATCTCCCAAGCATGAAATGCCTTTATCCTTGACAGATCCACTATGACTCAAGCCTCAAAGATAACGTTCCCCAAGAAATGGACATCCCATATCCAAAACTGGGACTTCGAGAGCTTTCCATAAACCTAGTTCTATCTATGTGTATCAAGAACAATATGAAGGTTCAGGGCATGTACATCCTCCAAAGTCAAAAATAGAAAGTTGTAATTGATGAAGACTACCACAAAGAGACTGAGGTATGGATGAAAGATCATGTTAATATGCCCCATGAACACTTCTAGAGAATTGGTCATGCTAAAAGGCATCACCAAGAACACGTAATGGATATACTGACATCTGAAGGCTTCTTAAGTATGTCATCTTCCAATACTCTGAACTGATGATAGCCTAATATGATGTCTATCTTTGAGAACCAATGAGCTCCCTTTAGTGGGTTGAAAAGATCATCTGTCCTCGGGAGTGGATACTTGTTCTTCACGGTCACTTGTTTTAGGCGCCGATAATCCACGAAAATCCTTAAACAACCATCAACCTTTTAGAGAACAAGATCGGGGATACCCATGGAGAAACACTAGGCCTTATGAACCCCTTTCCATGAAAGTCCTCCAACTGTACCCACAACTCTCGAAGCTCTATGGGAGCCATATGATATACTGGAGTAGATATCAGTTCCATCCCGGTGTACTATTTGATGTAAAATTCTACCTTTCTACGTGGGGTTAGTATTAGAACAACATCAGGATATACATCAGCATACATGTCCACCACTATAGGATAACTATAACTCCTCACATCAATTTCTCTGACGGTGAGGCTAGCCATCTAATGAGTAATCGGCTGCACTCTCCTATGAGATAATCAATATTGTTCTTAAAAGATTACATTCTCACTGGTGAAGTTAACTTGATCCCATACTCGTGGACACACCACAATTTATGCCTAAAACAGTCGATGTGAGCATGGACTGTAGATAGACAGTACATTCCCATGATGACATCGTAAATCCTCGAAGATGTTACTAGGAGATCCCAGCCGAATCTCTTGCCTCCTTGAGTGAGCTCACACAGCCTGCACCAGTTGGTAATCGTCGAATCTTCTGATGTATGAGCCTCTAATCGCAATGATCGAGCCAATAGCTCCATCAGAATATTCGATGTCTGAAAGAGTGTCATGGAAATTAAAGAGTGGTTGGGACCAGCGTCTATAATTACAACATCTATAGTGGAATAGACACAGATCATAACTGTAATCATCTCTGAGGCACAATGGTCATAGGCCTCTACTGCTTGTAGCTATGCTCTCCCCTATCCAACTGCTCCATGTGGTCAGGGTGGAACTCCTAGTGGTGGTAGCGGTAGAATCTCAGATCACCACCCACCGCCTACTGCATAGCCTACTCCTTTGTTTCATCCACCGCCATGAGGACCTCCTTGCTCGAATCTCCACCTCTACCTTAGCGATCCCCCGATCGTCTATCGATCGTCGGTACAACGGGTTGGGCAGTCGCAGTCCATGTGGCCCTTCCCACCGCACGTGAAGCATAGTCTGCTTCCCAGCTGTCCTTCTCTGCCTCCCGATCTCTCCACCTCCGAGCCTGCATCCCGTGGTCATCCACTAGTGGGTTTAGCCCACATGGACCTCTGGGTCACATGTCTACTAACCCTTGTAGATGACTTTTCTACCTGTCATCTGAATGTGGCTCTCACTATTGGTGAATTCTCAACAATGATGCTCCCCACCTACTGTTCTTGCTTGAGAATTCCAACCTACATTGGGATATTCAGTGATATCATCAACGCTCTGATCTCTCAACGAAGACCATGATCAATGGTCCCGACCCTAAAAAATCGGTCTCATACCCTGTTGGTGGAGTATCCTGAGAGGTCAGTTAATCTCACTGAGTACTGGGCTACTATCAGGCCACCCTACTATAATTGAAGCGGCTTTTGGATACGCATAGAGCAATGATTCTTTGGAACAAACTCTGTCGTGAAGAGGATCACAATTTCATCCTAGGTTATGGTCACCTCATATTGTGTTTCGATCATCAGGCTCAACCATCTCTGTACAGTGGGATGAAAAAGGATAGCCGTAAGGATAACAATCTACTCTACTGGTGTCCCAACCATGAAAAAAACTCTATCCTTGGCCACCAGACAGTCCTCAGATGACATTGGATCTATCTCACCTCAAAACTTCAGAGGAAATTTTCTCGGGAACTTTTGAAATGTGCTCAGTTGGCATGCACAGTCTGTTTGTGGGGCTGGTGGCATCTTCTGCACAACGGGTGGTGGTGCTACTGGTGCACTATCTGAAGGTGATACCATAGTATGATGGGACTCATCACTCAGTGGGCCATCATCATATATTGTCTCAAGAATCCTTATTGTTTGTCTATACATCATTATCCTACAAAGAAATAGGTGTGCCATGGTCAATAAGTTATACCTGGTGATTTGAATCAAAGAGGTTTAAGTAAATACATTTCCAAAACACACAAAATCATTATTTTCATGCACCGAGTCTGAAATCCGAATTCAGGGTCCTGGTTTATGGATATGTCGTCCGAATCACCAACACTATACTCCCCAAACTGAAAACTACACACAAAACACTTAACATTTTTCTGCATTAAAATGATTAGAGTCTTATTTTTTCGGTAGAACTGACTCCTCTAATACCACTTTGTCATGACCCGTCCCTCGGGGCCTATGTAGTGACTACACCAAACCCATCTTCCATTGGCCAGGGGTTAGTGACTATCACTATAAAATAATATCCATAAAACTGGATGGAATTACCATTAAAATTGTATAGAAAGACATCTCAAGAACATAACTAGATGCAACCATGAAGTAAAACGATATCAGTAAAAGTGTATTATGAAAATAAAAGGGTTGGAAGACAAGCCCAACTGAAAAGGGTAGAACTAAAATAGAAAACATAAAAAACTTCTACAATCATCCACTAGGAATCCTACTTGAGGGGTAGGTAAAACTCATCTCCACAACTCTCCACGTCAACCATAACCTCCATGTATCGTCGAGTCCTTGCTTCTACAGTCTCAGTCAAGCTGCTCGTCGTCTTCACAAGACACAACAATGTGCGGGTGAAGCCCATGCATGGGTGAGTATAACAATACATATTAAGGACCCCGATATCCTTGAAGGTCTATCATAATATCACAAAGGAAAACCACAATTCACGATCTCAATCACAAATCTCAATGAAATAAAAATAGCTCCATCCAGGTATAAGTAAAGAACATAAGTACAAATGATTAGTCGTAATTCTAGATCTTCTTATTCTGTTGAGAGGCACTACCACTGACCATACGGAGTCGGTACCACACAATATCGATAGATATTAACCCTCGCAAGACCCACATAGGATCCAACCCACCCGAAGTTAATAGGTACTAACCCCCGCAAGACCCATATACAATCGGACCCACACATGATCAGTATGCACTGACCCACATAGGATCTGACCCACAGAATATCGGTATGATGTTGATCCACGATGGGCTGCTCAAGGCTAGTCCTCATCGGGTCCCAAACTGATGATCCACATCAGATCATTAGGGGATGATCCAAACAAGATCGCTCGGTACTGATCCACACAGGATCACTGGGTGATGACCCACACTGGATCGCTCGGTACTAACCTCCATAAGATCTTTCTCCAACCTCCACCTCACTTCCAACCACTAGATTCTAACTCATAGTATGATTGATTCTGGAAGAACCAATCCCCAATCCATCAATCGAATTTCAAGTGAAATGAATTCCCATGAAGTAGTAACCTGATGATCTGACACGTCATAAAATTCCTAATGAAACAGATGGCATTTCAACTGGACACCTGGACTATAAGTTAATCTCATTTTTGAACTGAGGGTCTGGTTGGATTCAGAGTCAATCCAACCAGGCTATACACCAAAACTCATTAAAAATATCGTGGAGTACCTCAAATGAAACACCTCACTCCAAGGATCCCAGTGCCCCAAATAGTTCATCTAACAGACGTTTGCCTAGCATGTAACGTCCCATTAAGCATTTCTGGGCCCGAGTGGGTTCTGGGTCCGGTCCAACTCCATCGGCCTAAAGTGGCTTGGGCTGACCCAATCCCGCCATGGCATGCTGGGCATGGCCCGCTGGGCCACAGACAGACTTGGCCCACCGGCAGGATGCGGCCAGATGGGCAGTCCGACCCGCTGGCTAGCGCGACCCACATAGGGTTCATGCGGTGTTCCATTGGAAAGGCTCATAGAGTCATTAGGTTTATTTAAGGTAGGCTCTAGGTGGTGCAGCCGTGTCACTTGTGGGACTCACCGGACCTGCGGGACCCGTGGGACCCGAAGGAGGTGAATCTTGTTCCATCTCGCCATGGCTTCCATCAATGCTACGTGTGATGGCGCTTTGCCTCCACCTTTGCAGTCGGACACCTATCTTACCACTATGGGGTCAAGAAGCACTGCTCTTCCTCCATGGATGGCGGTTTCCGTCCGCTACTCTTGTCTTATGGCACCTCATCTGTGGGTCTCTGGTGATGCTCCGGAGCTCCATTTTCACTTCCTCTCACATCTACAGGCTCCCCAGGATACCATTGTCACTGTGAGGCTCCTGGATTCCAGATTCTAATGAGTTTAATAATTTTCCCCCAATGAACACAATAATAATGAAGTGTCCAAGGGTCCGGTTCATGTTCATTTGGCCTGCGCCCTTCGCGTTAGAATTATAACAAGCGAGATAATATTCAATTCATATTTAATAAATAAATCCCATTAAAATCCACCACAATATCCACCCACAATTTAAAGAATGAAGAAAATAATCAGAGGAATTTCTTAAATTAAATAACAACCCCTGCCTCTTGAACTGTTAGAGGTATCGTGCTCATTGGCAGAAAGAGAGTCCCCATCGGAGTGCGATCGTCGGCGTTCGTCGATCCCGGATCGTCGCCACCCAAGCTTCCTTCCTCCATCGGTGGAAGACATCACGTCACATTTCCATAGGTTTCTTGATAGGTAAATCTATCTCAAAACTCCACCGGATTCCTCAATTAAATAGAGGGGGAATAGTGAGTAACGCACCGCGGAAAAAATGAGGTTTGTTTAATGAATAGACCTCTTAATTCTCCATTGGTGCAGTTAAAATTTAAGGTGACTAAATCCATTAATTGGCTTGAAAAGTCATCGGTCCCCACCAATACTGGTAATCTAGTAGACAAAAGAAATGAAATAAAATGTTATGTTATTTTATTATTTTTTGGTAAAGTCCAAAATTTACCTTTTTATCCCGACCTCCTACGGTTTAATTGAAGATTCCCTTAAGTGAATCCTGGCGGTATAGATTCAATGTTCCATCATATTTTTAATCCAAGCACTAGTTCAAAAGATAAAAAATGGCACACGCTCATTTACAAAACATACCTTAAAAAAGTTCAAAAATGCAATCTAGGCACACTATGCCTCAGAATCACACGTCGTCAATTTTGACATATTCGTAATAATCCCATATAAAGTTAAAAAATTATAGGGAATTTTAGGGATGTTACAATACATCAAAATCCACAGTCATCGGGTCAAGTAATAAATAATGGAATGAATATGATCTCGATACACATATAGGGGTTCAAAACTAAGGGATCACATGAGGGACACCTGAACCTATTGGAAATATCATCCTATATAGGGGATAGGTTCCTATTTAAATATTAGTCACACCTTCTATAAAAATCCTATCTAAGCTTCCAAGAATATGAGTGTGGACTGACCGAGCCACTCAGTGTGATACATGCTCTAACTTGCTGAGTCATCTGTCGAAGGGAGGTAGAGAAAACATCTATCAGAATACAATTCATTCTTTATGATAGGAATGAGATATGACATCAAACCATTATATTAAAAGAGAAAGGGTACACTCTAAACCTATACCGATCCAACGAAAATCCCACTAATACATCTAAATAAGTCCACCTAGTAGCAAAGGCCCCAATGTCATGAATTTATTGTCAACTAGACACACCATTTAAATGATATGTCCATTTTAGTGAAATGGGCCGATTCAGGTTTGGTTTGGGACTAACCTGACTCAGTCCTAGTTAAACTATCCTAGAATGATGGGATGCTAGAGCTAGCTGGATCATCTAGTCTGTCCCGAACTATGGGCTAATTTGGTTGCACATCACGTTTTCCAGCAGACTGCATGCCAAACCCTGATCCATAGGGATGACCACCATGTCCCAGCTCCCACATGGCATGTTGCATCCATGGGCTCCACATGAACCCCATTTTCATATGCGGCTCCTTTCACTGGTTCCCCAGTCACAGTTCATGGCACTACTCCAGCTATGGGCTCCCATGCAGCCCCATTGGGCTCCCACATGGACCCATCGAGCTTCCATCCTATTATGCCATTCATTGCTATCATCCTACCATCATCTATTGTATGTGCAAGCATCTCCCACCATGTGTTTCTAACGGCAATGACACACCTGTGGAAACTTCCACAAGTTTCCAATTTACCTCCAGTACTATGTTTTACAAAACATAAGCACACATACACTCCTTGGGTCACATTCTTCATTGCCTCAATCACATACAAATGTTACGATTTATCCCAAAGAAAAACTACTAAAATGAAAATATCTCTTGAATCACTTTGATTCATCAGTCATTGTCATTGTTGAACCTCCTTCCAACCATGATGATCCCGAATCATTGATATCAGATCATTTCCACAAGGAAAAATTCATGATGATCGGGCCATCAAAATATGTCAAGTTGTGGGCCAAATGAAGAATGCTTGTGACGAACAATGAATGGGGGAAAAGACTTAAATTAACCAAGAGAAACATACCTGGATTGATGTTCTTGTCAATCATGGTTCATTATCATGAGAAATAAAATTGAAATCCAAAATATTACCCCAATATAATTCTCCCATAAAAACCCTACAAAGGTAAAACTTATCCCACAACAATGATTAATCTATGGGCCAATATTGTTGTGGATTGGTCTGTGTTCATCAGGGAATTCATGACCATGGAAAAGAAATCAAATCAAAAATTCTATACAGTGATTCTGTTAAATTACTGATGAATAATGGGCTCTATGACATTATCATTGGAATGATCCACCAAATTTGTTGTTTCTTGTTCTTCATTGGCCAATACATCAGTATTCGTTGGTGAGTGCTATATCTCCAAGACTCAAAGGACTTATAGGGTTATGACGATAACCTTGAATTATTTAAACAACATGTATTAAAAGAAAATGTGTCATTACGTCCAGAATAAAATATTTTTATTGATATATTTTAATAAATTTTACGTCGAAAAACTATCATTCACAGCCGGCCAATGCTGACCAATGTTAGGCCTTGCCTAATTAAAATACCCCCTTTCAAACATAATAAGGGTATCATATTTCCTCTATGAGTTATCATTTGTGTGTTGTTAGTATTTTAAAATAATATAATTTTATTTATTAATTTTATTGATAGTTATTCCCTTGGTATATTTTTCTATAGATGACTCTTGATGACCATGGTTAGGTCGGGCCTAGGGTAGAGCCATTTTTCCGAGCTCAATATTTTCCTAAGATTTCTAATCTTTGAAATCATAAAATGTTATATAACTTTTTATTAAATGTTTCACATGTTTTCTATTAAAAACATAAATTTTTTTAGCGAATTGTTCCAGGAACACCAGGCCTTATAATTTTATGAAATCATAGTGCTCAGTCCTAGAATGATCCCAACTAATTTATAAAATTAAAATTGGGAAAAAGTCGACTCATTAAATTCTCCCACCTTTAAGGATTTATTCCCTCGAAATCCAAAAAAGGGGTTACATAAAAAATTGATGGTATAGAGAATGTATTTGAGCCTCCCACTCCCTTATGATATCCATGGGATTCCCATAATGCAACCAAACAAGAACGAGGGGAATACACCTTCCACAAATGATCCCCTTCTATTGATCATTGGCCTCTATTTGTTTCTACTCAAATGTTTACCCCATCAATGAAGTGCAATGAGTCATCCACATATCTCCTCAACTAAGACATGTAGATCACGTCGTGTAGCTAGTCCAACTGTGAGGGTAGTTCAATGTAGTAAGCCACCTCACCAATGCTACAAAGTATTGGGAATGGGATGATAAACCTTGGTGATAACTTTCCTTCGAGGCCAAATAAATGTTTCCCATATTGAGGAGAGACTCAAAACAACACATGGTCTACCACATCAAACTCCAAATGAATCAATCACCTAATACAATAATATTTATGGTGTCTTTATATAACTTTAATCCACTACTGGATGACCTAATCCTTCTCTGTAGTCCCTATATGATCATTGGTCCCATGACCATAGACCCTCTTGGGTCAGTCCATGTAGGTGGAGACCAGCACGGTCGCTTGTACAGAGCCTCGAATGGTTCTAATCCTATGGTGGATGGGCCGCTTGTTTTGTACACAATATCCACCATAGGTTGGTGATCGTCCCAACTATAGACAAAAAATAATATGAAAGCATGAAGCTTGTCCTACTGAACATGAATGGTCCTCTCTCTCTGGCCAACTATCTAGGGAAGAAACTACATGATCAATCATAACTGAGTCAAAAATCATCCTGTAATATCTTAAACATCTTGGATGTTATATGAGTATCGTGATATGAAATATTCAATGATGGAACTCCCTGAATCCGAAGTATTTATGGCACATAATGACATCCCAATCTCTTTTATGAACTCTAATGTATGATTTGTAGGAAGTGGGCTGAGTTGGTGAGTCAACCAATGATCACACAGATGGCATCATACCCCCTTTATGTGAATTGTAAACCCATAATGAAGTCTGTATTATTCCATCCCATTTCCATTATAGCTCCTCAAGGGGTAGAGTAAAACTCACTAGAACCTGATTCCCACCTTCATTTATCGACATGTAAGGCATGCACACACAAAGTCACCAACATCCTTCTACATCACTGGTCACAAAAATAATGTCGGATGTCTTGGAACATAATTTCCAAACATGGATTTACTACTAAAGGGGATTCATGAAACTCCCTTAGAACCTACCATCACAACCCCATTGGTATAATCATGCATCTTATAAAAAGAACAACATTCTCCCAATTTTTGAATAAGTATCAGGGGAATTACCTATGGGAAATTGTGTATGTAGAGCCTCATAATTAGTATCCCTAAGACATGATTCCATCAATCACTGTAAGAGTGGAGGGGTGACAACATTTTAATGGATATATGTTGCTCCATGTCCATCCACAATAGATATTTTTAATGACACTAACTGTTTTGATTCCTCGTCCAGCAACTGTAAGATAGATCTTTGGTTGAGAGAATATGCTACCATTTTCATTTTTTTAAGATTATATATAATCTATAAGTCATAGTCCCAGAATAACTCTAACCAATTCATTTGTCTCACATTATAATACTTCTAAAAGAAGTTGTAATTGAGACTTTTGTAGTGGAAGTAGATGATAAACCGCTCACCCATTAGGTAGTTTCTCCACATCTTCAATGTGAAGACTACAATGGATGACATAAGTTCATGGGTCCTGTTGTTGTACTCATGTTATTGCAAATGGTGTGATTCATAGAAAATTATTGACCACCTATTTATTTGGACACAACTAATCTTGGTTCCTAATGTATCACAGAACACTTTGTATTCGACACCCTCCTTTGGAAACCCCAATTGGGAGCGCTCATCAAAAATCGCCTCAACGTTCGCTAGATCCATTACAACTCCAATATCTATGATGATGTGTCTGAGATAAAATATGATCACTTAGGGCTTCCTAGGGTGAAACATTATTCCTCACAAAGCCCTTCCTCTAAATTTCCTCTATATACACTCTCATCTCATGAAGATCTGCATGAACCATCTGATATGATGGTGGAGTAATCAGTGTCTTATAAGGGTGTATATCAATGCAGAAGACTATCTATTGTTGGGGAGTTAAATTTCGAACATATTTATTCAAGACATCCTTATACTATAGAACTATTACGAGCAATTGAGGAATCAAAACATATACTTCACTAAGTGTTTGGATAGAAAATTAAATAGTAATCAGATACATGCTCTTATGGGAGGGTCTATCATGAGCTATAAGGAATTTCCTTTTTCCAATAAAAATTGAATATTTTGTTCTATTACTGTAGTTGAACAAAAACCTCTTACTAAAACAATCAACATAACCTTGAATTGTGGCTACTATTCTATACTGAGAATGACATTGTAAGACCTCGATGCTAATATGAAGTTGATCGCAAGAGAAACCATCACAATTATGATTCAGGTCACACTATCTATAGTAGTTTATGATCATTGAGTCTCATATAGTTGGTGTATCTAAAAAAAGGTCTCTTCATTGATTTTAAAATAATTTTAAATTATCAAACAAAAAAATGGAAGAAAATAAAATCACTATCACATGTTTCAATCTACTATATCTAAATTAGAAATACATAGATCATACCTTGAACCATTCTTAGAGGTCTAGGCTCATAAGCCTTGTCCCCCTACAACTGTCTCCCCCCCATCCTCCAGCTCCACGATTCTGGTATAGAACACCTAGGGGTGGTAGTAGTAACACATCAAAAAATTGTAAACCTCTTACTGTGTCCACATATCCTCTTCCATGTCTCCCTCCAGATGGATCTATCTACTCATATCGATACATCTTCAATGATGGTTCATGAACCACCTCACCTAATGTAGGATAAACAGCGGGACAATCTTATGTGGAATTTCACTTACCATGATAATCATAAAAACACCTCTTCCTCATGGATCTATCATTCCACTATAAAATTTGATGAATCCTCATATTTTGTCGCTTATATTGTGAAGTTCTACCATCATTAGGTCCTCCTGACCCTACATCATGTTCGATCGTTGCCTCAAAATTGTATGATATGTGTTCTGTCCTTGAGCATCATAATCTAGTGCCAAAATAGAACTCCATTACTCAGTTTAGTAGGATTCATCAAATGGATCCATTGGAGGTAGTTCTACGAACAAATAAACAGGAGAAAGTGCCACCTTCTAACCATCCTGATGAAAAAACTAATTCGTCACTGGATACCCTTATGGAGGCCTAATCGAAAATCATATCAAATAATAGATCTTATGGAAGAAACTACATTGGTTGGAATTTTTATTGTATCTTGTAAGAAAACAATATTTACTTTGGTCTAGAGTGTATACCTAGTGATCTCACTGATGAAAAAAATTGAAAACACAAAATATTATTAAATGATGCATGTAACATTATTTTCACATAGAAATAGTGCCTTCATGCACTGAGTTGAAAATAAGCTATCTAGAGTCCTTTTTTATGGATACATCAGCCACCGCACTAACATTGGAGTCTTTATCCTGAGAGAAAAACTCAAAACACATAACAATGTTTCGCTAAAAAAATCTCAAAAACTCTTGATCCTTAGTAGAACCGACTTTCTTTGATACCACTCTATCATGAACCTTTTAAGAGGGGAATGTTCCATGACTACCGTATTCCCTCCTCAAATAGGCCAGGGCCTAGTGACTCGCACTGAGTAGGAATATCCCATAAATGGGAAGTATCTTCCTACTTACCTATACACATGCACACATCTACAAGAACAAATTGATGAATTGTAAAAACACTAATTAAACAAATGCATGCATACCACTATATCCTAACCAAGAGAGTATTAATGGAATTTAATGTTTAATAAAGTAAAACTAGACTAGAACACAAGCCTGTCAAGAAGAGTCTACAAACCACAAAGTCAATCTTATAAACAAAGGTACTTGGACTAATGTTTGTAGCCATAGGAGCACACCCTGATCTATTAGAACTCACCAAGAACCATATGGTCTAGGTCTTCCAGAACTATATAACATGGTGTAATTTCTAAAAAAAACATCACATGTGATGGAAAATCATGTAAAGGAATGAGTAAAACAATACTCATTATGACACCCCCGAAAACAAAATAAAATACTAGATAACAATCACCATGAAGAAGATACAACATAAAAATACAAAAAAGTGAAAACAACATTAAGAAGACATAGACATATCAACAAAATTATATGTCTATAACACATATGACAAGAACATTCGGGTATATTCATAATGGATTTGAAGCCCCAAAGTCACATCCACTTCTAGCTACACAGTTCTTCTCATAGCATGCTCATAATTAGAGATCTCACTCCTTGATCTATCTGATAGAAGCACGTAGAATAGGTATACAAAAACTACCCAAGAGAAGACTATGGTCTTGAAACATTACAATAGATTCCCTGAGACATCTCGTCTCGCTAAGACATGCAATTTTAATAAAATATTGAGTTTCATTAACACAAAGAGTGTCAGTAACACACGGAGTGTTGGTAACACACAGAGTGTCGGTAACACATGGAGTATCAGTAACACACAGAGTGGAAATAATTCATGTAGAACCTAAGTCATATAAACACAATGTCAATTACAAACATAAACCACTAAAAATTACCTAAATCACACTCAGCTGGTCTACTCACCTACAATGGAAAGAGTCTAATTTCGATACAAAGATAGTGGTCAATGCCCATGGCTCACTTGGGGGACACCTGGCCCTATAGGAAACATCATCCATGATAGGGGATATGTGCATGTATATATATTGGTAACACCTTATTCAAAACCCCATCTAAGGTACAAAAAAGAGGAGTAAGTGTTGGCTATTCCACTAGATGGGATAAATGATCCAACCCACTTATTAAACTATCAAAGCCAGACCCAGACTACTCTTTTGACAATATCATTCATCCTCTATAATGAAATTGAGACCGTGCATTGAATCCCCTAGGAAAAGACCAAGTGTACGCTCTCAACATTTTTAGATACAACTAAAATCACAAAAATTTGTCTTAAAAGGACCACTCCATCCCAGGGGTCCCGATTGCGTATAAATCTCATCAATAAGATGATCCTTTTGAAGGATATGGCCATTTTCATGAAAAAGACAGATCCAATTCTTATCATAGGTGGACACGACCCGTTGGACCTTACATGGTCCGTCGACCAACCTGACCTGGTCTGGTCGACCCAACCCTGCCTATTCCCACTCGAACCGGCCTATACCACTGGGCTCGGCCTGTAAGGTTGCTGGAGTGGCCTAGGTCATTTGGTCTGGCCCAAGATGTGGGTCAGTTTGGTTTCACATCACATGGCCCATTGAACCACATGCCTCCACCAGGTCAATGTGGGTTTACTTCATTCAATGTGGGTAGCCAACACGTCCCATATCCCATGTTTCTTATTACCACCACAAGATCTAAGAAGACCCAATCCGCGTCCCATGTCACCACCTAGAACATCGCTCTGGCTACAGGATCACATGCGACCCTATCAGGCCTCCTTCAACCTCAGTCGACTGCCGCTGGTTTCTCCTTCCACTGGCCACTATTTTTTATATGGTGCTATTTTTTTAAAATGGAAGAATGATTGTGATCCTTGGGCCACGTTGTTTGTACCCTGGGCTCAAATCAATGTTACAATTTATCCAAAAAAAAAGTCACTCGAACACCATTATCGCATGAATCTATTTAATATATAAGTCATTGTGGTCATCTCCCCTCCATCATTCCATGTTGATCCCATATCTATGATATCAGATCATTCACCAAGGATAGAGATCACAATTATAAATTGATCGTAACTTGTCAATTTTGAGCAGAAATAACGAATAACCACAATTAATGAAGAATGTGGGTGAAAATTCATAAATCATCCAATAGGAACAGATGTGTATTAATGTTCCTGTGGATTTTGGTTCATTTCCATTTAATCGAAAATTGAAATCCATAAAATAATCATCAGATAATTCAACCATTGATACCTCGCAAGGGTAAATCCCAGCCTACAACAATGATCGATCAATGTGGAAATCTATATATTGATTGATCTGTGTTTGTCATGTAATTAATGAATGGAGAAAATAAAATGACAAACAACCTAGACCAATTTTGTACAATCCCTGATGAAGAAAAGTCCTTGCATTGTTGATATCAAAAATATCTTTCATATCTGATGTTTTCCCAACTTGATTCACATACCTGTAGAATTTTGGTGGAGATACCTTAATATACGTGACTTAGTAGAATTTATACAGTTACGGTGACTACCATGAATTATTTAAAAAATTCATATTAAAATAAAACACGGCATTTCCTCACGAATAAAATATTTTTATCAAAATATTTTAATGAAATTTATATCCTTAAACAATCATTCAATACGGGCCCACAATATCCCATGTTAAGTCTCACTAAAGGAAAAAACCCACTAGGAACTCTACTATGGTATCAGATTTCCAATCCAACATACTGTTTGGGAGTTTTTATGATTTTATAATAAAATAATGTTTTTAATATTTTATTTATGATTATGCCCATTGTGCTTATTTCTATAGATGAACCACCCCGAACAAGGTTATGTCACAACTATGGTAGAGCCACTATTATGAGATCAATGGTGGACTTAGATTTATGTTATAGGAAACTGAATAAATGTTATTTCAAATTTTAAGAAAAATCTCATCTATGATTAATTAAAAACACAACATTAATTAATTGTTGTCATTCAAGAAATAAATTTTTGAAGTGTTTTATCGATAGTACTATAATTGCACGAATCATTCAGCAACAATGGGAAATTTTTAATTTTTGAAATGAATGTTTATTCCTTACCTTAATAATGATGAATTTGATCATTGGATTGTAAAATTAATATTGATCATCATTTCTATTTCTTAGACATTTATTTTAGTGTTTATTTAATGGGAGTCTATAATGATTAGTGACATTTTAGAGAAATTTATTGAAATTATATATTCTTGTGGAAACCCTATTTTTTAATAATAAATTTAAATTATATAGTCATTTGTTTAGAGGTATTGAAAAGCATTGGAGACCATACGATCTTAATGAAATCGTAACAATATTAAAAAAATATTATTAAAAATTATAAAAGAAAAATATGTTGCGTTGAAAACCCTAGTAATAATTTTATATAATAAGTAAATGTAAAGGAATTAAATCATATTTTTGTGAATGATTTGTGAATTATATTAATATATTTTAGAAAATGTAAATAATTCATGTAGTAAAACAACCTGTTACATCCTACGTGGAGGTGGGGATTGACCCCATGATCGATGGACAATATGGGTTTCATACCAACAATTGGACTACATGATGTCCTGATTAATATATCATTATTTTTATTTAATCAATTGGATAAATAAATATTAAGGATTACCCATTAGTATTTATTTTTATGTTAGAAATTAATTTAGTAACCAAATTGGTTTTGAAAAATATTTAGAGAAAGATAGAAATAATTATCACTCTTTTATGAATCTCAGAATCTGTAAAATGTAAATTATAGTGCTCCAGAAAAATAATTTTTGGATATTATTTTCTTGAATTAATGGATGAGTTGGAAATTAATTGCAGCCTAACAAAATTATGTATTTGTGCTTATAGAAATTTATCAAGTAGATATATTTCCAAACATACGTTGGATGTAAATTAATCACTCAACAGTTCTAAAATAATCTTAAAATATGTCATCCGAGCAGATTAATTTTTATTGAACCAATGGATATTTAAATAATTATAGATTTATTGTTTTATAGACCATACCTTTATGTTCATCATTTTCATGTTTGTGATCACTTTCTTCAATCAATCTATATAATTATTTATGATTTTATTCAAAGATGATATCTTAACGTTCCACTATTGTTCTCCAATATAGAAACCTAGAAATATGTTATTCCATGTGACGTTTTCACACTAGATTATAAGTTATAAAGTGGTTATTTTATTAACTCGTTTATGTTGTGTTTTTTATGCAATGTTATTTTAAAAAATCAAAACCCATATTTCCAATATCAAGAATAAATTTCAATGATAAAATTTATTTAATGTGGGGAGAATGTATCACACAGAAATTATGAAAGAATATCATTTTGTTCAATTGAGTGTATTACATGAAACCCCAAGGATAGAATGGAATAAAAAATATAGATAAATTAGGATATATTGTGTAAATTCATTTGATGCTATATCTTTCCCTAAATCAAAGACTGAGTTGAGCTTGTGTTACATGCAATAGTATGTTCCTTTGAAGGCTTGGGTTGCATAAAAGAATTTTTTTACTGAATTGTATTAATATTATTAGAATAAAATTCCACCTAGAAATTAAATTAATTATTATGAATAGGATTAAATAAAATAGGAAAATATAATTTTCAATTAATTGGTTAAAAATTAAATAGAAAATAATATGAATAGACAATTTAATATATAAGAAATGTTTTTATATAGAACTATTTTTATTCTTCCCATTTTGTTCTAACAACTAAATTTAATTAATTAGTATTATTGAAATTTATTAATGAATTTTATATATTTTATATTAAATCAAATATTTTTTACATTAATACAATATATTTGATATGAATAAAATAAGAATAAATCATATTTGTCTCATAATAAGCTATATTTTTCGAAAGGCAGTTTACAACTTTTAATAGAGAATATTTTTTAAATATAAATTTTATAAATTTTGAAGATTATATATGAAAGAATAAATTTTTTAAAATAGATACATTTAAATTGACTTATTTTCAATGTTTTATATCTTTTTTAAAGAGTTTATTTTTTAGGGATTGTGAAAAATAATGACATTTAAATGAAAACTGCTTTTTGGATAAATAATTTATAATTTAAATTAAAATTTTTAATTTGTATAAAAGTAAAAATAGTTCAATTATAGATAAATTAATCCAATTAATATATTTGTTTTCCATTTCACATTAAATTGGATATAAAAATGTTTCATCTTATTGAACAATTTCACTTTCAAAACATTCTTTCTGGTCTCATTTGTGGGATTAGTTCTAAATTAATTTCATCCACTTATATGAGTGTAATATGGAAAAATAGATTCCATATTTTGAATAATCATAATTTATAATGTTTATTATGGTCAACATAGTTTTTGAAAAAAAACATTACTGAAAGAAATTAAAATTAATTATAGTAATTAACAGGAAAATGTGTTTACTTAATTATTAATCATTATTATTAAGTATCCAAATGACCAATAAACTTTTTAAAAACTATTTTTTAAAATATTTTGATCATATACTCTCATTAATATCTTTGGGTTCATTATTGTAGTCACATGATGTGATGTTGGCCTCCCAATAGTGTTTACAAATATATATTTAAATGATTTCAACTCTTCCTCCATAATAAAAAAAACTCACCCCCTCGAATATTCAAATATCTCAACCATTTTATCACATAAAAATACAAAAAAAATATTCTCCCATTATATATCCATTAATACTAGAATACTCACTTTGATAATTATTAAAATCAAGTAAGTCTTTTGGTATGAACCAAAAGGATTTACATGAAGAAGAGGTATCATTATTCAACAAGGACTTTAGTTTTATTTCATTCTCCCACACATCAATTATTTTTATAATTTTTTTATATAATAACCTATATATGATAAATATATTTTTATTTTAATATATTACGTGACTGACCCACACCTATTCAAATTTCAATCAAACTTGATAGACAATCATCGTTTGTGTGTACGGAAGACTACCACCTCGAGAACCAATTTTGTTCATTCTTCAATTTCATCCTTTCATGCTTAATAAGAATAAAGGATTTATAGTTTATATATGATATATATGATATTTATAATTTTTTATTCTGTGTAAATTTTTATATAACAAACAACATCAACATTTCTATTTTATGGGAAAATAATAACATCATATGGGGATGTGTGGACTATCCCCTCCTCAAAAAATTTCATTTATTGACATGATAAATGGACTATATTATGTTTGTTTAAAAAAATATATGTGATATGTGTGGAATAATTTAAATACATGAATTTTTATATAAATATATATTATTTGTTTTTCTACTTTTTATTCGACAAGAAAATTAAAACAACGATCATACATACGCACAACCTACCGTATCCATGAATGTTGTGTACAATTTTCATATATCCAAATTTTATAGATAAATATAAAAAATATATATTTCATTTTTATGACCCTTAAATCATTTTTTAATTTCTAGATATGATGAAAAAATTATTGAATTAAACATAAAAAAGGCAACAAGTCATGACATACTCGAACAATAAGGCAATTAACACTCGAATGGATGAAAATAGTAAAGTATTTTTGATTAATATGTTATAATAGGTTATACAAGGATTATATATAATATCATAAATATTAAAATGGTTTATTATAAGTTAATTAATTTTTTAAAGCCATTTAACCTGAGTTTAAGGAGAATTTGAAGAAAATGATGCGTATGGTAAGAGATATGGGTCTCACATTTACAACCGTGAGTCAAACGCCTTATTCAGACATTATTTATTTTGTGTAGAGTACATAAATAACCTATTTTATTTTATATATTTATGAAAAAAATTTAATGATATTAACTATTTAATATTATATTTTTAATTTCCTATGGATTATGATTCAATAAATACCAAGTGGTATGGGATTTCATCTCAATTTCCCTTAACTGAGACATAGTGCATTGTTATGCAGTTAATTTTTTTTATTGTATATATAATTCTCAATAAAAATTAATATCATGAATTGATAATTATTAATGGAATTTTATTTTTCAATTACAATAATTTCATTTAAGGGGATGTGAATTAAGCGTTGCCATATGGGTAAAGAATTTTATAACTCAATTTCATTTCATTCAGTATTATTACATCTGCATTATAATTAATATTATAAGATTATGTAGACAATAACTTTTTAATATATATTTATTTATTTCCAATTAATTTTTAGTGTATTTTTAGTTGCTAAATAAAATCTATTCATTTATTAATTCTCAACTGAAAATTATGATAATTTTAATGTTTTATTTTATAATATCATTTTAATCAAGATTGTTTATTATAGAATATACATTAAAGTAAATTATTTGATCAATAATAAATAAACAATTATATTTATTTATTAAATACTTATTCATGATCTTTTTTCTAATTATAGTATTATTTTTACACTCTTTGGTACTTCAAATGTTTTATAAAAGTAATTTAAGAAAAAATGAATTTATATCTTTCATTGATAAGAAACAAATTTTATCTCCAAAATATATTTAATGAAAATGTTTTAAAAAATATATTTAACATTTTCGAAATTATTTTTCAGATAATTTTTCCCCTTTTTTATATATTTTTCAATGAAATATTTATTTCACATTCCGGAAAAATCACATTTTGGGAATTTTACAATGCAGAATGAATATTCTTTTTACCTCATATGGAATTAACTATTATAATGAAATTTATGATTACCTTCAAAATTTTAAAATATATATTTGAAGAAAATTTATAGAAAATTATTTTCAATGAAAACAAATTTCAAATTCATTTTAATTTAATTGGGTAATTTAATCAAGAATATTTTTAAATATATTTTTATTTCATCAATGAAAACAACCAAAATTATAACACCATTTGGTATATGATGTATTGATACCATTATTATTCTTTTTGTAGATGAATTTTGAATAATTTGACCCAGGATTGAATTAATATTCTCTTACTTGAATCATATTTTAGTCATTAATTTCCCTTTGAGTTATTCCCTATCATGTGACCATTGAACATAGAATTACCCCAAGATATCCATATCATTTATCTTGGATATGATTATTTCATAAACCATATTCCATTTTTACATAATGTTTTTACCTTTAGATTATTTGATTAGTAGGGAAATATAGGTAAGTATGTATCCATTACTCAATATGGATATTTGATAAAGCGCATGGTTTATCAATTAAATCTATTATGCGATATATGCGGATTATTTAGACATGCCAGGCATGGGATGGGACCAGTTAATGTATTACCCTAGATTCACCATAGTTTCATTCGATTAATTTGTTTTCTATCCTCATGAAATAGGATTTTACCCAGTATATTTTAAACTCCCATGAGAACAGATCTTGATGGAAATTGTATCATATTATATATAAATGTGATGTCTTATAATGAATAATCACCTTTATTTTTTTAGTTATTATTGTTCAATAGATTTTAACAATGTAAAAAATATATGTAATAACTTCATTCTAATTTTATTTATTAAATGGAATTTTTTTCATTTACTTATCTTTACATAGTGGTTTTTCTTTATCCAGTTATTTAAATGTTATTAGCTTTCAGTTATTTATGTTTTCATATTGTTTACACACGTTATTATTAGTTTATCAATTATGTTAATGTGTTTTATTTCACATACCTCAATTTATTTATCATTCTTTTTAATTCATTTTTCTCCCATTGTACATTACTATTACAAATAATTTAATCTCATAATTATTTTGTTCCCATTCCATAGGATTCCAATGGTGTTTACAATGAAATATATAAAAGGATATACAACATTGAATAAAGAAAATTAAAAAAAAACTATGTTTTAATTTTTTCATTATTTTTTTATATGTGAATCATGTAAATATCATGTTTTCTTTTGCTACTAAACTTTTCTGTCCATTTGGATGCAATTTCATTGTATCATATGCCAATGTAATGGTAGCATGACTACGACTCTTAGTTTACTAGGGTCTTTCACAACAATTAGTATCATAATAATGTCTTGTATATTACATATATTCATTAAAATTATCTTTATTACCTACTATGTAAAGCATTTTAGAAAATTGAATGACATTGCTCTGTGAGGTGGTAGTCCACCATACAGAAGAGAGACATTTTTATCCCCTATAGAATGGAATTTAAAAAACATTATATACGATATAATTATTCAAAATGAATAAATATGTCATAAATATCATATAAATACATTATATATATCATAATACCCAATAATGAGAGGTCTTAATTGAAAAATGAATTACACCTGTTAGTGAGTCGGTAGTCCACCGTAAACAAAATTGATAAATACGTAACCCATTTGATAGAAGTGGGGATGGTTGTAGGTAATTAAATAAAAAATAAATAAATAAATAGTATATTTAATATAAAAATTTTATTATAAAATATTGGATTAATAATAATTTATATAGGTAAAGGAAGATAAAAAGATAAAAATCCTTGTTGAAGAACATTACTTCTTCTTCGGGTAACCTACTTTAGTTTGCGCCAAATCAGTTTAAAGTTGTATTTTTGAATAAAATTAGGAATATTGGATTTGGTTTTGGATTAAATGAAATTAATTGGGAAGTTATAATATTAACCCATATGATTTTAAGGTTTGAGGATGATTGGTGAGGGGAAGCCTTTTATATAATCGAAGTGTGGTACACTTTTAGTTGTTGAAATGAAAAAGGTGTACCCAGGTTATCCAAATGAAAAATGGGTTACAAATTTGAGTATTATTGATTCTAAAAAATTATAAGGTCTATATAATTCCATAAATAAAATTTTATAAATTTTTTAATTTCATTTTAACCCGTATCCTTCTTGTTTTATTTGTATTAAATCCATTTTTACATTGACTTTAGAAAATATTTTTTACACTTTCACTATTCATTTTCATAAAAATTATGTCAACATTTTCAGATTATTTAAATAATTTTGATTCCAAATATTAAATCTATTTTTCAATAATCCATTCATATATGTGGAAAATATTAATTAAAAATTAATCATTCTGATAAGATGAGAAATTAGTTTTTCAATGAGAAAATATTCAAAAGTTTATAATGTTTTTATATCAAAATAAAATATCAAAATGATTAATATGACTTAATTTGGATTTTTAGATATAATATTCAAATAATTTTAATTTATAAACAAACATCATAAAATTTAACTTTATAAATAACCTCAATGAAAAGGAGGACTTCAATTAAAATTATTTATATTCTCTATTCTTAAAAACAATATTTTAAAAAATCACAAAAATATTACTGTATGATAATTTTGATATGATTAATTAGAAAATATAGTTTATATAATATGTAAATTTCCTAATATTGTTACAAATAAATATTATATTATGCACTCAAAGTGCTACTAAACATTCTTTTTGAAAAGTGTGGTTTTGTTAGAGAAACAATGATTTAAAATGGTTCGTTTTCATTTATAATTATTGGGTAAAAATTATTTTTATAATTTATTTATCACCACTAAAACATTCCAATTTAATTTCAATGATATAATATAATAATATATTATAGTTTTCATAGACCCATGGTTTTTTGTTTTACACTCTATTGAATATAAAAAATTTAACGAAATATATATCATGGGATGTTTGAGCTCGGAGTTTCTTGATGCATACTATAAAAAATATAATTTTACTATTTTACTATTTGTGGGACATACATTATCCTCAGTATAAATAAATATTATCCTCTAAATTTAATCATTATCTCTATAATCAAGAGTTTGATTATTGATTTTTTTTTTAAAAATCCACATCCTATAAGATTTAATAAAACATTTTATTGATAAAATAAAAAGTGAAGTACGATGGCCATATGGAATTAAACATAAATATGATTCAATGTTGGAGAAAATTTTACAGAAGATAAAAATATTGAATTAGAATAAATTGATAAATAATTAAAGATAGTTAAAGTGGTCATTGATCATAAGAAAATTGATTATTAGTTCAACTTTAAGGAACTCAAAATATTAAATCTACAATGTTTTAAAAGAAAATCTGATTCAACTAAAATTAATGGAATAGTTTATCATTTTTTCAAAGTCCATTATCTACTTTTTTGGAATTATTTTACTTTCTTAGATTCTAAAGAAACTCACTTACATGATATATTTCAATTTCATAAGAACAATTTCTACCTTTGGTTGTGCTTTGATCAATTTCCAATTCATCCCTCACCCTATGAAATGATTAAAATGACTTTCTTATGTAAGATGCACAAAAATACACTTTCAATAGATTCTAATATCTATCAGAGAGTGAAATTTATTTCTATATATATCTAACTACATTAAAAAACCCAAATCATTATCACAGGTTATTCAATATTATATAGTAATCATTGAACCTTGATTGTAATGCCACTTATTAAAAATTAAATATTATTTTTAACATTGTTTAATAAAAGAAATATTAAACTTGATATCATGTATGAGAGTGGTATGAATTAAAGCTATGTCATCTTTCAGTTTTGGGTTCTTTCCCTATGACCTTTTCAGAGGTGACAGGTTTTCACCTAGTATGTTGGTTATCCATTTTATAAATCTTTATCCATATAATTCTTATAATATTACAAAAAAATATGATTGTAGTTTGTGAAATAAATTTAATCATTAAATAACTTTTAATAAATTATTTCATGCCACAAGTCCCTTCATTCAAAGATACCTCATTAAAGAGATACTGATAATGACCCTGAAATCACCCTCCAGTAGGCCTTGGGTTGTCGACTACCAATGAGGGTTTAATAATCTCAAGAATGGGAGGCATTACCATGTATAATAATGTTAGATTAGTAGATAAGATGAATAATCTATAAGAAACACCATGAAATAAAAAAAATAAACCAAAAACATCCCACATGAATTAATAAAGACCCTGGAATATATAAAATTATCTAAAGAAAATACCAAAAAAATGATGAAATAGTGACCCAACAACTATCCATTTGTCCAAGCTACTATTGTCCTGCAAGGACCATGTATTCATCCTAGAAACCTGAAAAATAATTTATATACATAGGGTGAGAATAAATTTATACATATTATGAAATCCCATGTCTCTCATGCATATGGGAAAGAAGAACAATAATGCACCCATGAGAATATAGAAGAACCAATAGAACCTAACTCAGTAAACTATCCATATCAACCTCGCGAATGAATGAAAAATAAATAACCCAAGGAAATTAATAAAATATAACATTATTACATTAATAAAGGGTACCTCATACCACATTACTTCTGGTATCCCACTCGCATTCCCTTGTGTCGTACATTCAGGAACTCCCATATATTCCATATACCGCACCACCCCAAAAGAACGGCCCTAACACATCTCACTTGAAGTCACCATGGCTCAATGCCCCATAAAAATAGTAGAAGGGTATCATGTACATTAAGTATATGAACCTCATTCTTTCTTCCTACCATGAAAATCCCCCATAATAAGCCTCCCCAAAGTAATTTCAAATCACATATCCCCTAAAATACAGGGGCCATTACATCAGGCACAAATACACCATAGATATCACATATGAAATGAAGAAACTTTGGCTATCATAACAACCATCACATGTACTGACAGAACTATGACTGTTGTATCTTATACAGTACCAACCTCACTTTTATGTAGATCATGGAAGGGAGGCTACCCAATAATATGTCATCCTCATAGAATGTGGGAAGAAACACCCATGTGTTACTATATAGGTGTCATCATAGAGTGCTCAACGTGGTGGGTTGTATATTGAAATAAAAAAAATTATATACATATATCCACATACAAAAACATAACACATGGGTTAAAAACAATCACTAAAAAACTCAAAACCTCACCACATTTGATGCCACCCCTAAATGAAGAAAACCGCACCATAATCAACAACCCTCAAACACGTTTTTAAGAAAAAAAATCATTTAATCAACACTTTATTTTCAATATTTATCAAAAACCACATTTTACCAAAAATCCCACAATTTCATTATTCACCATCCACTTCCAACCCATTTAAAAACTATCCAATTCCATTCCAATAATTATTAAAAAAATTATTATTATTATGTATCACTAAATTATAATCTTGAAAAAAGAAACCACTACATCAACAGCCAAGAGGAAGAACTAAACAACAACAACATCACCACACCACAAATCACAACCATCCAAAAAACTCTCACCCCTACAATAATATCCAAAAAAACTCACTATATCAAAATCAAGACCAATAAACCACCTCAGAACCCCAAAATAAGGGCCATCAAACTAGTTCTCCACCCAAAAATTAGAACAAAAAAACCACCTCATCGCCAAAAATAACATTAAATAATCCATCTTACGACCCTAAAGTCCTAGGCAACTAAACATATCCCGAACGAAAAATGATTTTCAACAAACCAGAATCCCCACATACCCCATTCATAACACAACCACACATAACCACCCTAAAATCAATTCCACACTTCAAAAAAACATTAGAAACAATTTTATTGACATACAATGGTGGTTTTCTCAAATTAAACATTATTTTATGGGTGTCATCACACATTTAATAACCATGGGGAAGAATTTTTGTTAACTTAATATTTTTGGATAGAAAATTTACTTTTTAGGTTGATCCCAATAATCCCAATAAAAACTTTAGTCAAAGAAAATATCATGTAGTTATAGAAAATCCCCCAACATGAATAGTTTTTGGTAGTGAATCATGATCATACAATCACAATATCACAAACATATCAATGATATAAATGCATGAGAATAATTTCCCTTTTCCAATTAAATTAAAAATAACTAATTATTTATCTATGATTATGGAAAAAAACCCCAAAAATAGATTAAAAAGAGGAACCCCATGACACATGATAAAAAAATTGAAAGATACAAAAAATTACAAACCTCAAAGATGCCTTTCAAAATTCGGCACACAACAAATAGCGAAGAAAATATATCTGAAAATTAAAACCACAACACAAGAAACCATATTATAACCTACACACTAGCCAATGTTCCTCAAAACACATCCCAAACACACAACCAAAACTAAAATGCACTACTATAGAAAAACCCTAGTGAATAAAAGAAGGATATAGAAGAGATGGGAGGAGAACTATTCACATATGAGATATGGGAATCCAAGAATCAATCCATATCAAATGGAATCCAAAACACATGAAACTATCACTACTATATTTTATAGAATGAGAGAAGGGAGTGCTAACCCTTGGGGTTGAGGAAACCCTAGAGCTCTCCAAAATGAATAATTTCACTAAATAATGGACTTATATACAGTGTAGTCCCATTTCATGTTGTGTAAATTTTCAATTTTATGATCTGTAAAAAAATGTCGCCTAGAATGATTAAGAAATAAAATTAGTACACATCATGAACTCCCCATACACAATTTATAAACAACATTAACAAAATTTTGTATACAATACATGACTTGTGTTTCCTATAGCAGCTCTTCTGTCACTCTATCCTCCACCGAAAACTCACAAAACCTCCCCAATCCTCATCCTGGACACCTAAACACCCAAAACTGGAAATTTAATATGAAATTAAATCACAAAATATTATATAAGACACCACCTAAATTATTATCTCCATAGAGAATACGAAACCAATATATGAATTAAGGGTTCTAGACAACCACCAAATATGAAACCTCTCAAGGATATCATCATACATTAAGATATGCCAACTTCCAAACATGCCAAACCGGATGAAAAAAACAACTTGCACAACCTCATCACCAAAAAAATAAAAAACCACAAATATCTACCCTCTACACATCCCAAACCAAAAAGAATCACAATCAACACAACACATATCCCCGAACATTAGAATCAAGTAATTACTTCATCCATTTCATGATAGTATCTGATCCGGGGGAAATAAATCACCCACACTAGATTTATATCATCGCAATTAATGAATCTTGATAACGAATTAAGACATACCCTTTTCATATTTTATAAATTTATCAAAAATTAAAAATCACATATCATGAATGGTGGAATAATCATTTCATATAACAACTAGATCCAAACAACTCATAAAAAATAAAAACAAATTAAAGAAAAACATTAAAAAAAATATGAATAATAGGAAATCATATGTGTCTTTATTTAAATGGTACCCTACCCTAGGGGAACATGATTCCAAAACACATGATCTAGGGTATTTTTATGTCGATGTATCACCATCTATTGGTGATCCATGATCTCAACTAGATACTCCATAGAAATCACATCATCCTCCATATCCAACTCTATATACTCAATTTCATTGGTGTAATCATGATGATACCCAAAAATATGAGAGACATGGAAGACATCATGGATCCTCTAAATCCATGGAGGAAATGATAATTGATACACCACTTTCCAACATTCCCCAAAAACTCAAAGGGCCATGAATCCTAAGAGAGAAAAAAACTCCCTCTGAAAAACCTCCACTACCCACATCAGGGGAAAACCTATAAGAAAACAAGGTCTCCAATATTGAACTGAAATTTCCTCCCCATATGACTGGAATAAGACTTATTCTAGTTCTGTGCTACTTTCATCCTCTCATGAACAAGATTATTCTTCTATGTCATTCTTTGTACCATATCAGGACCAAGAATTACTGCATCCCTAACCTCTATCAAACACAACATAGAAAGACATGATATCCCATAAAAATCCTCAAAAAGATCCATGCCAATGGAAGATTGATAACTGTTATTAAAAGAAAAATAATCCATGGGAAATTTTTGTACCAGAGATCCAAAAAAGTTTAATATGCATTCCAAAAAATATCTAATAGCATCTATAAGGTCTTCTCTATATACACATCCTTCTATGGATGGAATGTAGTGATAAGGTGTAACTGACTGAAAAAATAATCCTATAATCCCCTCCAAAATATTGAGGTAAAATGGTTTTCCCAATTTGAGACAATGGACCTCAACACCCAATAAAACCAAAACACATCATCCTCATACATTTAACCAAAGGTTCTAATGTGGACAACTCACTAATTACTAAAAATTTCATTTATTTTCTAAACCAATTTTTGATCACCCATAAACAATAACAAACCCAATGATATCTAGGTAACCATGTGAAAAAATACATTGATATGTCATCACATTTATAATTGGGAAAATAAAAAGGCTACAATAACCCACTAGTAACATGATTCTTATCCATTACCTATTAGAACACCATACAAATTTCCTCAAAAATCACCACTAACTGTTTAATCTAGGGCCACCAAAACTATATATGTATTCTATGATACTTCATTGAAACATTGGGGTATACCTCTAAGGGTGAGACATTAATCTTATGAAGGAATACCAAATGAATCACTGTAACAACCCGATATTTTATGATAAGTATTCTTTTTAAATTAGTTGATGTTGTGTGTTTTATGCTACAACAAGATTTTCTTGTGCTTTATGCAACACCGTATTAGCGTGCAGTATACCCAACACAATTCTTAGATTGTGTTACACACAATTGCAAGTTCGTTTAATAATAGTCGTTCTACGCAACATTGAGTATATATATATATATATTCAATGTATAAATGAAAAATGGCTGGATTCTGTTATAACAAAACAAAAAAGGAGTCTTGAAAACACGTAACCCTGACTTGGCTTGCATTACACGCAATCGCGACCTTCCTTGATAGCGTGTGTTGTACGCAATACCGGGTTTTACTAAACAATGATATATTATTAAAATATTATTAGAACTAGCCATTATGAATAGTAATACCCAATTTTTGAAATTTTATAAATTTTATCTTTCAAAATGGACTTCATTTTTGGATTCAGAAAATCGAAATTAGCCTAGGGTGAAATTTTGGTATTTTTCTGAAGACTTTCAATTTTTGATAAATAGTGAAAACACTGGGTTACAATTTAAAAATTGACTTTTTATTTAAATAATTATTTATTTTATTTAAATTTATTTAAATTTATTTTAGGTAAAAATTGATACATAATACCTATATAATTTCAATTTAATTCATTGGAGTCATTTTATAATAATTTTAGATATATAAAAATTTTATAGAACTTTTAACCGTCTTTTACCCACCTCCTAGGAGAATTTTCAAATTTACATAAAACTTAATTTTACCGCTTTTGTGATTGGAATTTTAAAAATCCGAGAGACACGGTTGATGTCAGAAAGTAAAATGTGGTTCAATGAGATGAAAATAATTTTTGAGGAATAGTAACTTTTTACTTTTTTTACCATGGTTAAAAGTAAATAGGGTAATTAAGGGTAAAAATGATATTATTATTACCCAAACACATTCCCTAATTCTATTTGATAAGTGTAATTCGACCAAAAAAACCTTAAGAATAAAATATGACCATTTAGGCCCACTTGGATTATATTAGGACATTTAATATTAATTTATTTAAAGAAGGGTTAAAGTAGGTAATATCAACGTTTAATAAGTAAATCATTTTTAATATAGGTTTATACATAAGATAAATTCGATTATAAATATTCATTATAAAGATAAAAATATTTCCTACATAATGGTATTTTATTTATAATTTTTAGAAATTAAATAATTTAATTTATTGATGACACAATGATGATGCAGTAATTATCTTATTAATGAAATATTGACATAATTGATGTTATAAATACCCAAATAAATGTAATTTGAGACTTTTTATGAATTCCAACAATTTTCTAGGTTAATATGACATGTTATTACTTATTTAAGTAACTTTTTTCGAACTAATATTTCTGTTATGAGTTTCACAAAAATCAATTACCAAATAGTGTCAAAATTGACATAAAATAGTTTTTAAAACAAATATTATATTATTAATTTTTATTTTATTCATAAAAATCTAAGGATCGGAAAAATGACTTAGATAAGTTTATATATATTAATAATAAACAACTTGGGGTTCTTTTGGCTTGTTATAGTATGTTTATTAACCTTATAGTGTAAGATCACAAAAAGACACGGTAAAAGTAAAATTATCTAACATAAAGTTAAATATAAATGATAAGGTGAAAATAGTAACCTAAACTTGTTCAAATTCTATGGTATGAGAGGATTTCGACCCATAACCACCTTAGTTTTTAAATAAATCAACTTGGAGATAATTAAGACTGAATATGACTTTATAATTAAATCATATTTTTTTGTTTTCCAAATGTGCCCCTCTCCTCCCTTATAAAAGGGCACCTCCTCCCTCTCATCCTCACACCACTTTGAGCCTTCATGCTCGGCAAACACCTGCCAAATTCTCTTATCAACTTCCCTAGAAACATCCTAGAGGTCTTGGTCTTCTTCAAAGACCAATTTTATTGCCCTAAGAGGAGGTCTCAAAGAGGAGCTTCAAAGAAGAGATAATGTCCGTTACCGATTCTTTCAAATTTATTTCTTCTTCCACTTATTCTTATTTAGTTGTATCATTATGAAGTAATAACATCAGTATCACTAATATATTGATATGTTATTATAAGTATTAAACAACCCCATTTAACCTGTTATCCATCCTACGGAAAATGAAATCACCGCGCGTGCATACGTACGGAATATTGTGTCCACGCCATGGTGTAATCTATTTTTCCAATACCACCTTACATGGATGGGTATAATGGTGTAAATAATAACTATACATAGTTATTATAACATAATACTGATTCTGATATATTGTATCATCCACTCCAATTCAATTCAATAATTATGGAAATGATATCATCGCTAATGCGTACGTACGGACTACCGTCTCCACGACGTGATGAGATTAATTCTCCATGTTAACCATTAAAGAATGATTACAAATTATATATAAGCAATAATAATGAAATATATGAAATTATAAAGCTAATGGATTTATATATATATATATGTATGTCATCTACTTAATTCTATTATACTCAATAAGGAAACGAAAACAACGTTCATGCGTACGTACGGCCTACCGTCTCCATGAACGGTGTATTTCTGTCCATTTATTGATCTATTATATATATGTATATTCTAAATATATATTATATATAAATCATGTTTTATATACTAGAATTAAATAATCATGATCTATGTAATCATATTAATAATTAAAAGTCAAATCACGGAACATAAATGAATCGATTTTTTCCAAAACGCTACATTAAAATGAATTTACAAAATAACGGGTAATATAAAGTCATAAATGAACCATATATGATATAATAACAAAGAATATGATTATTTAATAAGTCAATTACTTTATTTAAATCATTATACAAGAGGTTCAGATACATACAAAGCATTTCGGACATAAGGTATGGGATAATTTTTCAAATCTCATTTTTATCCGAGATTTCTTATTCGTGAGTATTTACTGGGGTTATTGTTCTCATCCATGTCCATGTTTACTAAAAATGGATTCATGTATGTTTAATGTCATTTTAACCCATTTTTGACTTTTACTACATGGTATGTATGGAATCTTTCTTTTACGAGGTACTTTTTGACTTTTCCGGCAAAAGTAAGAGAAGAATGTTTTTTAAGTTATACAGCATGAACGGATTTTTACAGTTTTATAAAGCCTTATTTTCATGAAGCTTCCTCCAAAATATTTCAAGACTATTTTCAAAAAAAATTCTTTTAAAATTTCATGACAATTTGTGAATAGAAATTGATTTTGAAGAAGAAAGGATATTTTCTACAAGAATTCATTTCAAGTGTTTTATCAAAACCATTTTCCATCTAAAATGAAATTATTTCATATGTGTATGTTTCAAGTATAAAGTCTCTATTATTTACATGGATTCACTTTTCTTGTGATGAAATGATATCCATTTGTTTTATTTGGATTATGTTATGATGGGATGATGTTTATGAAACCCATTATTATTCTTTGGGTTATGATGAATGATTTATGTTTATGTTGTGGCACAAGTAAGAATGATTTAATTATGAGATGGGTGGGACCTATATCTCCCTCCAATGCATTGGGTAAAGATTTATATCTCATGAGATAGACATGGATGGAACGGTAAGTTAATCCAGTTCAGTGTTACAGGACTGAAACGAGAGTGAACTCGATTCAGAAAGGGACTTTGTCCACTAAGATAGTCTTGGAAGCAATGCCTTGGCTACTATGGAAATCATAACAAGTGTTGAATGGTTTCCACAATTACATGTTTTATTCCCATGCTATTTTATCATGATTTATGTTCCCTTATGATATAAGCCTTACGTACTTCCAAGATTCATGTCTTTGCTAAAGATTTTGTTGTTTACATTTTATGTTCATTTTTTTTCATTCAAATGTTTATGGATTGTTTTATGTTCTCTATGTTTACCCTTACTGGGAATTTGAGCTCACCCCTTTTATGTTTTCGTTTTCCCAGGATATAAAGAATGGTTGTAGGTAAGAAATAAAGGGGAATGATCTTTATGGGAGATGTTGAAGATCTTTCACCATGATTAGATGATTATATTCCGAGTTTCGAAAGACACTAAACTATTACGGTCCTTGTGTGTGTGTTTTTGTTTTGTACTAAGTATTCCTCAAAAGTAATGTAACATCCATGTACGTCAAGCTTAGGGACTCTACAGTTGGTATCAGAGGAAAGGTTTAGTCAACCTTTGGAAACTAGGATGTGATAACATTAGTGAAATCCCTATAGATATTTCTAAGGTATGTCTAGGGGTGTCCCTAAGGATAAGTATACGTAAAGGATATAGTCCTAGAATTACGGTAACGATTTTAGAATTTAACCTATGATGTTAGATATTGAGGGTACTCCCCTCTTTACTATTTTGTTTTCCCTAGCATGATTTTTGTCTCCCACACTATTCTTTTTGGGTTTTAGAAAATGGCTAGAAATTGGAAGATTCACGATAATAGAGGATATGGCGGACAATGGAATGATATTCTTCATGAGAAACCAAATGAAACGATATCTAGAAGTCCAAACATTGTTATTATTCCTAATCAGCAATCTCATAATATGATCACTAATCTCAACTTTGGAAAGTTTCCAGACTCATATAATAAGAGAAAGATTGAGTTTCATGATGATCATAGAGGAAAGAAAGTTAAATTTCACTCATGTAAATCATGTGGGAAGAGGCATCAGGGAGATTGTTTCAATGGATCTCGAAGATGCTTTGGGTGTGGAAAAGAAGGACACAAAGCCAATAAGTGCAAAGGAAAAGGTTTAGTTAACACCATGGAAAATGATAATGGTATTGCTATGACATCAACAATGATTAGATGTTTTAAATGTGGAATGTATGGGCATTATGAAAACCAATGCCCTAAGGAAAAATCTCATGAACCGAATCAACATGGTCATATGAGTCGTATTTATGTGGATGATGATGAATAAACTACAAATGAAATATGAGATGAAAGAAATGATGAAGCTCAGTCAGTGGTTTCAGAAGTTAGTGGAATGATTGTATGTTTATAAAGAATAATGTATGGTACTATGGAATAAAGAATCATATAAGGATTGTTACACTATTGTTTTTACTAAAGTATTTGAATGTATATGTTGAATGGTACCAGTAACCATGAAAAGTGATTCAAATATTCTGGAAAGCAGATGATATGCGCATAATGAAGGGATAAGAAGATAATGAGATGTTTTATTGTATTCGTGAGCTCATGATTGATATAAGGACTAAGTGATATCAAGGTTTGAGTATATAGAATTTGGAGGATTTTGGTATGTGGAAAGTGTTAACTTTTAACTGCATTCATGTTTTCACTAAGGTTCAATGGGTATTCATTCTTCAAGAGAATACATGATTAAGGTATTCACATGTTTGTAATTTGACCAACAAGATATATCTTATGATATATGGGGGATAAATGATGGCATTCATGTGATTGTTATGTGAAATTTTAAGTAATCATTTTATTTATACTATGAGCTTAAACCGATGTATTTTAGATAAGCCTAAAGATTGGAATGGATTATATTGGACATAAGTTAGTATTGTTTAAGGATAGAACATTTTTGGATATTATTGATGGGATGTTATTGTAATATAGTTTTATAAAAAGGACAACCTGCACGACGGGAGACAGCCCATCGCGTCGGACAAGGCTGTGGGAATCGAACCCACAACTGAAGTGTGACTGGCCTTTATCGCCTACCAATGGCCTACAGGAAGTCCCTGGTTAGTAGAAACAAGTTTTATTATATTATGTAGTATGATATATGAAGTAAAAGTTCATTTTTGGAATCGTATATGATTAATCTCACCTTAGATGTACTTATGTATATTTGATAACTTTTTTTAACCTTTTGTTTGAAAAAAAGGGAATGACCCATCATTCTATTTCATGATCTGTTATCAATTCAAGAATAACAAATTCAACTTCATTTATTTAATAGATGAAGTGGAAATTTTTTAAATCATGAACAACAATGAGATTGTACCAAAATAAAGTAAGAATTTATTCTAATTCAAATTCTTCAACTTTAGGGAAATGATCTTGAAAACCAAAAATGTTGTCCCGGTGCCCTTATATCCGATGAATCAGATGGTACCCTATATCATCACAAATTTATGGCTTTGTGATTGTTGGATTTTTTATATCCATGTTCTCTACAACTCTCCATCAGAACATGACAGTTAGATTTCTCTTCCATATCCATATTTTCACCTATGTTCTCCTATGTGGAAACCCAGTGATTAGTTAATTTGGGTAACCGTTACGTTTCATACATTAGTTTTTAAAGCCATGTTTTGGTATTTCATTTTACGATGTGGGTTTCAATTAAAGAAACTTTCAAGTAGAAAACCATGTATAACCCCGACGAATTTTGAGGGCGAAATTAATTTTAAGGGGGGTAGAATGTAACAACCCGATATTTTATGATAAGTATTCTTTTTAATTTAATTGATGTCTTCTGTTTTATGCTACAACAATATTTTCTTGTTCTTTATGCAACACCGTATTAGCATGCAGTATATGCAACACTATTCTTAGATTGTGTTACACACAATTTCAAGTTCGTTTGATAATAGTCATTCTACGCAAGATTGAGTATATATATATATTCAATGTATAAATGAAAAATGGTTGGATTCTGTTATAACGAAACAACAAAGGATTCTTGCACAACATGCAAGCCTGACTTGGCTTGCATTACACGTAATCGCGACCTTCCTCGATAGCGTGTGTTGAACGCAATACCAGGGTTTACAAAACAATGATATATTATTAAAATATTATTAGAACTAGACATTATGAATAGTAATACACACTTTTTGAAATTTTATAAATTTTATCTTTCAAAATGGACTTCATTTTTCTATTCAAAAAATCGAAATTAGCCTAGGGTGAAATTTTGGTATTTTTTTGAAAACATTCAATTTTTGATGTATAGTGAAAACATTGGGTTATTATTTAAAAACCGACTTTTTATTGAAATAATTATTTATTTTATTTAAATTTATTTTAGGTCAACATCGATACATAATACCTATATAAGTTCAATGTAATTCATTGGAGTCATTTTATAATAATTTTAGATATATAAAAAGTTTATTGAACTTTTGACCGTCTTTTACCCACCTCCTAGGAGAATTTAGAAATTTACATAAAACATAATTTTACCAATTTTGTGAATGGAATTTCAAAAATCCGAGATACACGGTTGATGTCAATAAGTAAAATGTGGTTCAATGAGATGAAAATAATTTTTGGTGAATAGTTATCTTTTTAATTTTTTTTACCACGGTTAAAAGTAAATAGGGTAATTAAGGCTAAAAAGGATATTATTATTACCCTAACACATGTCCTAATTCTATTGGATAAGTTTAATTCGACCAAAAACAACCTTAGGAATAAAATATGACCATTTAGGCCCACATGGATTAGATTAGAACATTTAATATTAATTTATTTAAAGAAGGGTTAAAATAGGTAAAATCAAAGTTTAATAAGTAAAGCATTTTTAATATAGGGATATACATAAGATAAATTAGACTATAAATACTCATTAGAAAGATAATAATATTTCCTACATAATGGAATTTTATTTATAATTTTTAGAAATTAAATAATTTAATTTATTGATGACACAAAGATGATGTAGTAATTATCTTATTAATGAAATATTGACATAATGGATGTCATAAATACCCAAATAAATGTAAATTGATACTTTTTATGAATTACAACAATTTTCTAGGTTAATATGACATGATATTATTGATTTAAGTAACATTGTTAGAACTAATATTTCAGTTATGAGTTTTAAAAAAATCAATTACCAAATAGTGTCAAAATTGACCTTAAATAGTTTTTAAAACAAATATTATATTATTAATTGTTATTTTATTTGTAAAAATCTAAAGTTAGACAAAATGACTTAGATAAGGTTAGATAGATTAATAATAAACAACTTGGGGTTCTTTTGGCCTGTTATTGTATGTTTATTAACCTTATAGTGTAAGAACACAAAAAGACACGGTAAAGGTAAAATTATCTAACTTAAAGTTAAATCAAAATGATAAGGTTACAATAGTAACCTAAACCTGTCCAAATTCTATTGGATGAGATGATTTCGACCCATCCCCACCTTAGATTTGAATTAAATCAATTTGGATCTATTTAAATCCGAATATGACTTTATAATTAAATAATCTTTTTTTGTTTTTTCAATGGTGCCCCTCTCCTCCCTTATAAAAGGGCACCTCCTCCCTCTCTTACTCACACCACTTTGAGACTTCAAGCTCGGCCAACCCCAGAACAATTCTCTTATCCACTTCCCTAGAAACATCCTAGATGTCTTGGCCTTCTTCAAAGGCCAATTTTAGTTCCCTTAGAGGAGGTCTCAAAGAGGCGCTTCAATGAAGAGGTAAAGTCCGGTACCGATTCTTTCAACTTTATTTCTTCTTCCACTTCTTCTTATTTAGTTGTTTCATTATGAATTAATAACAACAGTATCACTCATATACTGATATTTTATTATATGTATGATACAACACCATTTCACCTTCTATCCATCCTACGGAAAACGAAATCACTGCGCGTGGGTACGTACGGAATACCGTCTCCACGCCGTGGTGTAATGTGTTTTTCCAACACCATCGTACATGGATGGGTATAATGGTGTAAATAATAACTATACATAGTTATTATAACATCATATTGATTCTGATATATTTTATCATCCACTCCAATTCAATTCAATAACTATGGAAAAAATATCATCGCTCATGCGTACGTACGGACTACCGTCTCCACGACGCGATTAGATTCATTCTCCATGTTAACCATTAAAGAATGATTATAAAGAATATATAAGAAATAATAATAAAATATATGAAATTATAAAGCTACTGGATTTATGTATATATATATTTATGTCATCGACTTTATTTCATTATACTCAATAAGGAAACGAGAACAACGTTCATGCGTACGTACGACCTACCGTCTCCATGAACGATGTATTTATTTCCATTTATTGATCTATTATATATATGTATATTCTGAATATATATTATATATAAATCATGTTTTATATTCTGTAATTAATTAATCATAATCTAAGTAATCATACGAATAATTACAAGTCAAATCACAGACCATAAATGAATCGATTTTTCCCAAAACGCTTCATTAACATGAATTTACAAAAGAACGGGTAATATAAAGTCATAAATGAACCATATATGATGTCATAACAATGAATATGATTATTTAATAATTCAATGACATTATTTAAATCATTATACAAGAGGTTCAGATACATACAAAGCATATCAGACATAAGGTAAGGGGGTAATTTTGCAAATCTCATTTTTCTCCGTGGTAGTTTATTCGTAAGTATTTACTGGGGTTATTGTTCTCATCCATGTCCATGTTTCCTAAAAATGGATTCATGTATGTTTAATTTCCTTTTAACCCATTTTTGACTTTTACTACATGGTATGTATGGAATCTTTCTTTTACAAGGTACTTTTTGAATTTTCCGGCAAAAGTATGAGAAGAATGTTTTTTAACTTATATGGCACGAATGGATTTTTACGGTTTTATAAAGACTTATTTTCATGAAGCTTCCTCCAAAATATTTCATGACTATTTTCAAAAAAATATTTTTCTTTTATAATTTCATGACGTTTTGTGAAATGAAATTGATTTTTAAGATGAAAGGATATTTTCCTCAACAATTTATTTCATGTGTTTTATCAAAACCATTTTCTATATAAAATGATATTATTTTATATGTGTATGTTTCAATTTTAAAGTATCTATGATTTAAATGGTTTCACATTTATTATGATGAAATAATATCAATTTGTTTTATATGGATTATGTTATGATGAGATGATGTTTATGAAACCCATTTTTATTCATTGGGTTATGATGAATGATTTATGTTTATGTTGTGGCACAAGTAAGAATGATTTCATTATGAGATGGGTGGGACCTATATCTCCCTCTAATGGATTGGGTAAAGATTTATATCTCATGATATAGACATGGCTAGAATGGTAAGTTAACCCAGTTCAGTGTTACAGGATTGAAATGAGAGTGAACTTGATTTAGAAAGGGACTTTGTCCACTAAGATGGTCTTGGCAGCAATGCCTTGGCTACTATGGAAATCATAACAAGTGTTGAATGGTTGCCACAATTACATGTTTTATTCACATGATATTTTATCATGATTGATGTTCCCTTATGATATATGCCTTACTTACTTCCATGATTCATGTCTTTGCTAAAGATTTTGATGTTTAGATTTTATGTTCAAGTTTTTGCATTCAAATGTTTATGGATTGTTTCATGTTCCCTATGTTTACCCTTACTGGGAATTTGAGCTCACCCCTTTTATGTTTTCATTTTCCTAGGATATAAATAAAGGTTGTAGGTAAGAAAAAAAAGGTGGAAGATCTTTATGGGAGATTTTGAAGATCATTCACCACGATTAGAAGATTATATTTCGAGTTTCCAAAGACACTAAACTATTACGGTCCTTGTGTGTGTGTTTTTGATATGTACTAAGTATTCTGCAAAAGTAATGTTATGTACATGTACATCAAGCTTAGGGTCCCTACAATCACTTCCAAAAAAACCACCCATGAAATGAAATTCAGTTCTTACTATCCTCATATCATCCCTCTGAAGCATCATTATAGCCAATATGATCTGGAATCAGCACAATCAACGAGTCTACCCATTGAGACTTCTCTACAATTTACATTAGATACAACTAAACTATTATCTGAAAAAAATAATCCTCCATCACCATTCGCCCATTCATCTATGTGAAATACTGATGACTCCACCATTTGTGTCCACTAATCCCCAGACTACTAAACAACATCAACCCAAAAATTCATACTTAATTCGCGCTCAACAAAATTAGACTTTCCCAAGGTGTAGGATAAAAAAATCAGAATCTTGAAGAAAATACATCTGCCCAATCATCTAGAAATTATAATCACACTGATAAAAAATATTCATCAAGATGTTGTGATGAGTGAATATCTCAAAGTGCTCTCTATTGAGGTAATGTCACCACAACATGAGTGTGAACACAACTACCACCAGATCCTGGTCATGCTGAAATATTTACCCTTATTAAGATGTAACATCCTAGACCCATAAGAGATTAATCTCATCTGATACATCAATAGATATCCCAAAACAAGATAGGGTATTTTAAAAATACATCCATCGTTATAGCCTCAATAGAAAACTGAAGAAATGGATCAGTGAACAACTTCCCCTGAAGGAAACTAAATATTGTTTGAAAGTAATCAGTCCAAAAAAAATCCTGAACATTCATGGTCATTTTTTCAATGGTGGTATAAATAATTATAAATTTCTAATAAACCTATAATAATATACCAAAATACTAATAAAATTGGAATATTTTTCCATGTTCATAAGTACTACCCGAGAAAAATATTTCTAAAACGTTGATTGGTCCACTGCCCCACTCTACTAAGATTCCAAAATCCTTAGGAAATTCACCAATCGTTTCTAAAACATACACTTGGGAAAAATTTTGTACAGCTTCTAGAATCAATGAACCATCAAGTGAATTCTGATATGTTTATCATGCTCCTCCACATACATTGAATACATCAAAAAATCATCAATTAATATAATGATGAACCAGTATCAGAACACACAAACCCCTGGGTTCCTAAGCCACATGAATATGGATAATGTGTTTATAACATCAAATTGAAAAACTATAAATTCAATGGACCAATACCTGAATATGACGATAGTCTTTCGGATATCACCATTCTGTATGCCCATCTGGTGATATCCAGACAATATATTGAATATATAAAACAAACTCACAAATCTCATATTTTAAAAAATATAATCTATCCTCGGAAGAGGGTAATAGCTATTTAACATTTCCTTATTCATCCAATGGTATTCTATGAAGAACCTCATACTTCCATCCGACTTCCTGATGAAGAAAAATAGAGCGCCCCACCTTGACACACTAGGCTAGATACAACCCTTCTGTAAGAGATAACTAATACGAATCATCATACCACAAAAATAAAATGATTCTATATGATTAGGATTCATCAAATTTAGATTGGAATCAAGATAAAAGCCTATAATTCACTCGAATTCACATCGAGTGGGTAGAATCATATCCACCATAAAAACATCAATGAAATCACCCATAACCACGGGGACTTCCACTATCCTAATTTCCACTGAAACTATTTTCAACTCAGCCTTCATGAAAATAAGATGTTCCACATGTCAACTTCCCACATGAAACCCCTATTCAGAAAATAAATTCACAAACTGTCCATCCACATTTGAAAAGTGTCTCTCCTCCAAAAGTAGTTGATAATAGCTCACATGGAATAAATCTAGTTGATTACTGGATAACACCATAAGGATACATCTCAAGCAATAATATATCCTCACAAGGCCAATGTGTCCCCATAACTAGTCTACACCCCTAGAACAAATAAAAAAAGATGTTTTGGCTACCGACCACAATATTTTACACTCGGGTAATGGGAAGCCTATCAATGTCTAGTCCAAGATTATAGAATAGGGTGGGTGCAATAGAAGAGTGTGAATATCTTAAACAAAACAAGGCATAGAAAAGGGGACTAAAAACTAGTAATAATTTTGATTATCTATTCCCCCCTAGCACATCCATCTCCACATTGTGAAAGTAACCATGCCAGACTCATATCCCTCTTTGCTAATGACCACATATATGACCATTCTTTGGTCGAGGTCCAAAAACAGTATGAATATCCTTAGTTTTTCCTCAAACTACTCAATCTCCACTCAGTGTATCAGAAACCTTCTACACCTATAGTTTAAACAACCTCATGGGAAACAACTTCTAATAATAGAACCAAAACTATCCACCATGACAAAACTAAGATCAGGTAACCATTGGGAATTAGTTATAGTGATGTTTGAAAAACCCATAACAAAAATGAACTTCATAAAATTACCAATAATAGCATGGAAACCACTATCCCTAAAAGGATGAAAAAATATTTTTTTATGATCAAATCCCCACTGGTCAAAAACCAAAAGATCTTGGTTCCTAATTCCTATCACCGATGACTCTACTAATGAAATAACCATACTGGTTTAACTCTTGTTATAATCCTTCTCAGGAATATATCCACTCAATCACCCCCTCCTTCATTCTGAACCTCCATATATATCAACAATTTAAAATGACTATCTTCATTCTAGATAGAAGGATGGAGTTCCTTCTCAAGAAGTCTCACATGTGTCTCCTCATATGAAAAAATTTATAAGAAAATTTTAGTAGTTAATTTTTGTAAGATTCCCATATCTCATAATAACATACACCCATGTTGATGGGAAATATTCTTATGCCTATTTACAGTCTTCATGGTGGAAGAGAAAAGGTTTGCCCGAAACTATTTTGTATGGTCGTCCAATGAATCATCTTCTTCCTTCCAATATCTATGATATATCATTACGCACTGATGCATAGCTCCCTACATATGAAAAAATACCAAAGAGGCCTATCATCCGACTAGGGTCGAGATCAAATTGAAAGAAATATCTATATTCTCTATCCAACTCTATGATTCCACATCTAAAACACTTCCCTTGTATATACCAAAACCCTATGGATATATTTCATGCAATTCTCTCTTTCACTAATCATATTCCTCAACTAGAACAATCCTTCATATATAAATTAGATCTACCCACATAACCTTAATTTACTGAGCCACATGTAGATGAAAAACATGATCTAGTCTTGAAAATATGGAAAACGTCATAATACAAAATGTGTGATTTTTTATTTATATTAATTTTATTTCACATAATTCACTATGAAATTTCCAAAAAAGCACATAAAAAATGGTAACACAAGTCATCATGATGCATGTACCTTTTATATTAATATATCATAAAAACATTTCCACCTCACTTGGTCGTTCAATAAACATAATGTCTATGAACTTGTTTATGGTGTCCCTAAAAATCTCATGTTCTATCCAATCTCCATAGACTATGTCATGCACCAAGGTCAAATGGAACTATTTCCTTACCAACCCACGTAATCCTCACCATGAATAACTCCAATATTGATACATTATCTTAGCCAAAACCACTAATACCACTCCTTAAAGACCCCATTTTTAAAACATAACCCAATGAGGGGAGACATATAACAAACTCCAAATTCTCACCACAAGTATTCCCTAGGATGAAGACTATCACTAATGGTATAAAAATATAATATGGAAGGAATTAACTTATATAATAATGTATGATCGAGAGATAAGATGAATCATAAAAAAGAAACACCATTAAAAATATAAAATAATCCAACACTATACCACTTGCACGTCTAAATAAAACATGAAGAGATAAATTAATATATTGTGAAAATATGAATGAAATGATAAATAAATGACACAAGAACTTCCCAATTTTCAGAGATTTTAATGTATATCATGTTCCTTGTAATCCTCCTAGAAACTGAAAATTAGTTTACATGGGTATGGAGGGAATACATGTATACTAGGTAAGAAAAAAATTTCTCTCATGAACATGTGAGAAAATCATCCTAATACACCCATGAGAAAGCAGAAAAACAAACAACGCCTAAATAAGTCTACTACGCACACAAATCTCACCATGGAAATATCAAAAAATAACACAAGACAAGTAATATTATATAATATGAATCAAATTGATAAAGGATACCCCACATTTCATTAATATTGGTAAAACACTTTCTCTACCCCAATGATTTATGTTATGGATCTCCATTCTGGTCTTTATACCACACCGCCCAACAAGCATGGCCAAAAAACACCACTCTGGAAGACACACGTGCTCACTTCCACACAATCGTGACTGCATCATGTTTCCTCCAAAACAATGGGCCACAACACACCAACAACCATAATAAATGTGGTAGTGTATTTTGAAATGAATTAAATCAATCTGATTACCTCCTTCTACAATGCCCGACCCCTATAATAATCCCCCCAATAAGAAATATCAAATAACATATCACATGAAAACACAACTTCTATCACATCTCCCCAAAGATACCATGGTATCATATCTCACCCAAAGAAACCTTGGAGATCACAATAAATAATGCATGCACTAAAAACCTCCAGAAATAACATCCTATAAAATACCTACCTCATTTTGGAGAGATATCACGAATGTGTGGGAAGCCATCTAAAACACCCTTACATTATTAGCAGATATATATTTTTTAAATTTGTTTGATATCTTTGGTTGTACACTACACCAAGATAAGATTGTTCTATATGCTACACCAACGTAGATTGTGGTATAACCAACACTATTATTGGTTTTTGTCACACATAATTTCATATTCTTTATATTGAATTCATTTCACACAAGACCATGTATATGTGAATAACACAATATTATAACCTAGTCATTATAATGGTTGGTATGAATTGTATTAACATTCTTATAAAAATTATTTATATGAAATCAAGTGAGTCTATAAATTAATATAATAATTATATATGGATTCAATCTATTTTTAAAAACTAATCTTATCCATTTTCAAGACATGATATAAAACAAATTCAATTGTTTTTTTTTTATAAAAGAAATATTTTTAAAAAAAATTAGTTTTTTCGGCTTTGTTGGTGCACAAATTTTAAATCTATTTTTGTCTCTTTATAATATTAATATTGAAAAAATAAACATTTTTATTTAAGGAGGAATATAAAAATTTTTGTTTTTATAATTCTTGGTATTTTTTAAAAGTTTCATTCAGGTTGAATAGTAAAAATACTGATTTTTCTTGAAAACATGATTTTAATTTAAAGTCATTACATAGTAAAATTATGTATTCGATTAGTTTTATTTTTTAATTAGTTAATTTTTATCTGATTATTGTTTTTAAAATTATGTTATAAATGAATTTTAATAAAAATATTTTCCATTTAAAAAGGGGCATTTTAATAAAAATGTTATTCATGACATTTTACTAGTTTTATTTAAAATTTAATTTTATAACTTCTATTTTGTATTTTTTAAAAATGGATGAAAAATTTTCATTCAGGATTTCCAACTTTGGTATGTTCATCCATTTTATTCTTGACCAATATTAATAATAACCATGGTAAATTTTGTTACCAAGATAAAGGGTAATTTCAGTAATTTAGGTTAAAAATAAAATTAAAATGACTATAAAATGACAAAAACATATGAAAAAAATTAATTTTATGATTTGAATTTGACCCATAACACATATATATCTAAAAAATATCATTTAATGGACACTTGTCAATGAAAATAACTTAAATTATATTAAAATCAATGAAAGACACAATGTGCGATTTTCTTTGTGTATAATACCTATTATGAGTCCCGATATAGAAAAATGTGTGGTATAAATGAATAAAAGTGTTACCTTTAAACTTAATAGAAATATTACAATAACAAAAATATATTTTTTGACATTTTTGGGCCATTTATAATATATTATGGTATTTATAAATTTTAGTTTAATGAAAATTGAAAGATGTCACATTCAAGTTTTAAATAATATGTATTTTCTGAAATAAGGTTATACAGAAGCTATGTTATACTATAAATAATAATTTTAAATATACCATGATTATATTTATTAGTGTAGTTTATTTTTAATTTTTAGGAAATAAATAATTTCATTAAAGGCATATAACTTGATGATGCAAAAATTATTTAATTGATGACAAATCAAAAACAATTATTTAAATAATAATTAATATTTAATGACTAAAAAACAGTCCCCTATATTATTGTTCAAGTATATATCTACCATAATCATCCAAGGAGCTAGTTTTGGATAATTTAGAGCCATAAAGTAGATATTATGACACTTATACTATTTTATATAAAGTCATGTTAAACTTGTCACATTCATATTTTAATAAGTATAAAATTTTTAATGATTTATTTTATAGAAGACATATTGGACTAACAATATTACAATGAATTATACTAGATTTATCTTTTTAATTGATTTTTTTTTTAATTTTTACCAAACAAATATATATATTTAATAGTTACATAATAATGATGTAGTAATTATTTTATTAATGTAAATATCAAAATAATGTTTTCAAAATAAATATAATATGATATTATTAATATGTATAATGAATTTTATAGATGAAATAGTCCCATTAAGGATTTAATTAAATATCTTTTTGGTGGATAACATCTTAACATTATATTTTTAAAAATTACAAAAAAATGAATAGTGTCAAAATTGACAATAATGTTGTTTTTTCAAAAAATGTTTTATTAAATAATTTAAAAATGTACAGAACTATTTAATAAAATATAATAATTATATTTCAGTATAAAATGATCTAAAATATTTATTTAGAATTATTTTTCCTCAAATAAGTAAATATTTCACAATTTTAATATTGAAATAATTGTTACCCAAATTAGAATGATGTAGAATAACTATGTATTAAATTATAATAATATGGTTTAAATTGACCTAAAACATGCACAAACGTTATTGATTGATGAGATTACAACTATATATAGTTTATTATTTTAAAAAATAAAATTTTAGATGATCTTGGATGTTGTTTTATTTTATAATAAATTAATATTTTGGGAGATTCCAAATATTCCCCTCACCTCAAATATAAAAGGAAACATCCTTCCTCACTATTTTAATTCACTATGATCCATAAAGATTGTCCATCCATGAAACATTTACCATATCATATTCCTTAATAACATTATAACAATTTTGGTCTTCTCAATAATATAATTCTATTATCTTTAATAGGAGATCTATAGGGAGCTCGTCGAAGAATACACAATATCCTCTACTGATTCCTTCAAATTATTTCTTCATCTACTTCCACATAGTGAGTTTTTTACATTAAAAATTTATCACTATACTATCAACTACATACTGAGATGTAATTAATATTATGAAAACATCATATTCCACCTTCTATCCATCCTACAAAAATTAAGTCAGAACGTTTTTCTAAGTACAGCTTACCGTCTCCACGCCGTGGTGTAATATTGTTTTCACCACCATTTGACATGGATGGGAATAATGATGGAAATTATTACTATATATTATTATTTTAAAATGTTATTTATTAGGGACCATATATATATATACCATACACTTCAATACGAATTCATAATTAATTAAATGATATCATCGTTCCTACATTTGTACGGCCTAACATCCCCATGATGTGATTGATCAATTCTACATGATATCGATTAAATCATGATTATATAAATATAAATTATAAATTAATATGATATTTATTATTTCAATATAATATTTTAATGATATTATTCAGAAAAACATGCATAAAAAAGATGCAGTTTATACACTAATAATGAGTAATAAGGAAATATTAATACTAACCAAATGATAATATGATAATGTATAATATCATAAAATAACTAGGATTGTGGAATAAGTCAATGAAATAATCTAAATAATTATATTGGAGGTTAATATACATAAAAAGGATATTATACCTAAGGTGATGGATAATTTCATAATCTCATTATTATTCGAGATTGTTTAGATATAAGTATTTACTAGGGTTTCATTATCATCCATGTATATGTTTTCTAAAAATAAAATGTTTTAATATTCTCATGTGGATTTTTAATGTCTTTATTACCCATTTTTACTTCTTAATACATGGTTTGGAAGGACTCTTTCTTTAATTTTCAAAAAGAGGGACTTTTCTACTTTTCTAGAAAAAGTATGCGAATAATGAGTTTTTAAAATATACTGCATTAACAGATTTTTATGCTTTCATAACCCAATATTTTTATGAATCATACTTTACAAGATTTAAGTTATATATTCAATTAAATTATTATCAATTAAAAGTTTGAATAATTTTGAGATAAGAAAACTTTTTTGAAGAAGAACGGATATTTTCCACAATAATTAATTTTGATTTTTTATCACAAATATTTACTATCTATGATGACATTATCTAAACAATGTAATGTTTTGATCCCCATTATTACTATTATAGAATTATATTTATGAAATATATTTATTTAATATATATTTTTATGGAATTATTCTTATGAAACCTTGTTTATATCTTGGGTTATGATATGAAGAAGGATTTATGTTTTTTGGCACACGTATGTATGGTGTTCATAATGTGATGGGTGTGGACAATATACCCCTCCAATTCATTAGGTAATTAATTATATCTAATTATATATACATGAATAGAATGGAAAGTGAATCCAATTCAATAATATAGGACTTGAATCGGGAGTGAAGTAGGTTTTTCTTGGGCTTCTTCTTCTTTGATGAGATTGGTAATGAGAATTTTATAATATAGAAATGATTATATATCCTTAGGTATTTTCCACAATTTCATGTCTTATTCCAATTTTATTTTATCAAGGATAAGGTTCTTTTTTTATGTATTCCTTCTGTTCTACAAAAATTTATTTCATGAATCAATATTTTGATATTCAAAATATTTTTTCATGGTTTAACATTCTTATGTTTATATTTGTTTGTCCTTACTCACCATTTGAGATCACTATTTTTAGGTTTTCCTTTTCCCAGGATAAAAAGAATGGTTTTTTGTTGGAAAAGTAATGTGTATGCTATTTATCAAATATTTTGAAGATCCATCACCATGTTAGAAGGACGTGTACTATTTTTTAAAAGAAACTAAACTAATATTGTCTTTGGGGGTCTATTTGTGTAATTTGTTATATAATATGAAAAAGAAATGTAATGTACTTGTATATCAAGCATGTGTCATTGTAGTTAGTATAAGAGATGGGTTTAGACAGCCTTTGGAGACAAGGTTGTTAAAAATTTAGTGAGATCTATAAAGATATTTCTAAGGATATTTCTTAAGATGTCCTGAGGATATGTCCATGTATAGCTTACAATCCTAGATTTTTTTTGGTAATCATGATTAACCTAGGATTAAATCTAAGTTGTTAGAGATTTAATGTCCCCCTCCCCCATTGAATATTTTTTTCCTAGAATTATTTTTTACTATCATGATTTTATTTATGGGGTTTAAAAAATGGATGCAAGTAGGAGGACTCAAGTTAATGGAAAATATTTTGGAAAGTGGAATGATATACCTCATGAGAAACCAATTTAAATTGAAGTTGGTAGGAGAAACATCTTTATTGTTCCTAAACATAAATATAATAATATGTATAATAATAATATAATCTATGATGATTTTCATGACCAACCTAATAAGAGAAATGTGGAGTTTTATGGTTACCATTGAGGAGAGAAAGTTAAACTTTCATCAGGTAAATCATGTGAGAAGAGGAATCAAGGAGAATGTTTCAAAGGAATTATAAAATGTTTTGGTTGTAGAAAAAGTCACAAATATAGTAATTGAAAATTAAAGGGCTAAGTTAACACAATTTATAATGATAATTTTAATGTTACGACATCAATGGTGGTTTAATGTATTATGTTTGGATTATGTGGGAATTATGCAAATCGATTCCCTAGGGGAAAATATCAAGATGGGAATCAAGAAGGTCATATTAGATGTAATTTTTTTGCTAACAATGAAGATACTAAGAATGATATATTATATTAAATAAGTATTATGGAATAAAATGAAGAATCTTGGTAAATGGTTTTGGATGACAGCGGGAAGATTCCATGTTTGTCAAAAATGAGGTTGTATAAGTAATTTTATGGTATAATTGAATAAATAATCATCTAAATATAGTTATAGTATTGTTTTTCCTTATGTATTTGAATGTACATGTGGAATGGTACTTTTAACCATGAAATGTTATTTTGATATTTTTAGAAGACACATTATTTGAAGTATAGCACTTAGTATAAGAATGATTATGATATTATGATATTTGGATAAAGGTATTATAGATATGAATAATGAAATGGGATCATAATTATTTCCTTAAAACTAATTAAGGATTTTTTTTGAAAAATAATTTATGCTATTATGAGTGAATTTTATATCTTTTTCCTTAATAATAAGGACACATTAATGTTTTCAATAAGGATATATAGTAATTCAATAAATTACCATGACTTAATAGAATACATGATGAATGTGTTCACATGTTTTGAATGTGTCCAATAACAGATACCTTGTGATATATAGGGGATAAATGTTAATTTAATTTAGTGAACCAATTTATAATGTTTTGTTTTTTCATATTTCATTGGGATTTTATAGTTGTAAAATTATAGAATGTTTAATTTAAACTCTAGAGTATGTTTCTAGGATTATATTATAATCTCACTATAGGTGGACTTATGCATATTTGATTATTTGTGATAAAATATTTGTTGAGATAATGTCATGTAGAATGACCTATCATTCTATGTATGGATCGCATGATCTGCTAACACTTTAGTAATGACAAATTCAAAATCATTTCATTAAATAATTTAAGAAATGGGAATTATTAAAGGCTTGAACAATGGTGGGATTTTACTTTGGATGAATGTTTTGTTATTTTTCTTATCAATATCATTTTTTGATGAATAGTGAAAATACTGATTATTCTTAAAAAAAATTTATTTAAAGTAATTACGGAGTAAAAAATATTGAATTAAAAATTGAATTAGTTCATTTTATGTTACTATGGTTTTTAAAAATTATTTCATTTATGAATTTTTTATAGATTCATTTTCAATTTGAAAAGTGGAATTTTTAAAAAAAAAATTGTTTTTCTTGACATTTTACCGATTTTATTTTAATGTTAACTATAAAACAAATATGTTTTAAATTTTGAAAAAAATCAAGTAATGTTTGTATTATGACGTCTAAATTTCTTAAGTAGTTCCCTTTTATTTTTTACCAATATGAATAGTAACCATGGTAAATTTTGTTACTACTATAAAGGGTTACATAGGTATTCTAGGTTAAAAATAATGTTATAATGACTATAAAATGACTAAAATAATTGACTAAATATTATTTGATTAATTGATTTAGAACCTTAAAACAAAATGATCAAAATTATGTCATTTAATGGAAATTTGTTTTTTAAAATGAATTAAATATTATTTAAATCAATGAAATACACAAAATGACGTTTTCATTATCTATAATATTTATTATGTGTCCCAGTATGAACAAATGGGTGGTATCAATGAATCTTAAAGTTAATTTTTAAGCTAATAATCAAATTTCCCTCTTCTAAATTTATTTTTGACATTTTAGTGTCATTTAAGAGATACATTAGTATTTATAACTTTTTATTTAATGGACATTTAAAGATGTCACATACATGTTTTATATAATATAACATTTAAAAATTGTATAATAAATAGAAATTCAAATAAAAATACTAATTTTAAAGATAAAATGTTTTTCTTTTTTCTTGGTAAATTACTTTTAAATTTTTAAAAAATAAATAATTACCTTAACGGCTTATAAATCGATGATGCTGAAATTATTTAATAGATGAAAATTAAATAAAATTATTTTATTTAAATGATTCTAAATATTATATGACTATAAAAAACATTACCCAATATTATTGGTTTATTGTATATAGATCAAAATCATCCAATGGTATAGTTATTTAGTATTTTTAGCCATTATGAAGAGATTATGACCCATATATTATTTTACTGAAAGTGATGTTAAACTTGTCACATTCATATTTTAATAAGTATAACATTTTTAATTATTGATTTTCATGAATATGTATTCTACTAAAATTCTTCTACTGAAATATAATAGATTTATCATGATCATAGGATTTTATTTTTTGTTTTTTACCTATCAAATAAGTATATTAAATTATTACAAAATACTGATGTAATAATTATTTTAATAATTGAAATAACAAATTAATATTATAAAATATATTAAAATAAATATAATTTTTACCTAATTAATATTTCCAATAAATTTTCTATATGAACTAGATCATTTGGTGATATAATTAAATATATTCTTCCTTGATAAAATATTATTATGATAGTTTTAAAAAATATATATTTTCAATAGTTTCATAATAGACACTAATGTTTTATTGTGAAATAAATGTTCTATTAAATTATTTAAAAATAAAAAAACCTTTTTTAAAAAAATTATAATAATTATTATGGGGTATAAAATGATAAATTTATTTATTTATGATTTAATTTAAATCAAATAATAAATATTTCACCCTTTTAATAATAAAATAATAGTTTCTCTAGTTAAATTTAAATATAATAACTAATTATTCAATTAAAATGATAAGGACTAATTTTTTCCTACATACCTGTAATAAATTTATTGGTTGATGATATTACTATAATATAACATCTCATCTTCTAAACTATGAAATTTTTTACATTTTTTGGATGTTGTTTTATTTTATTATAAATGAATAATTTTGGAGATTCCAAATGTACCCCTCATGTAACATCCCAGGTAAATAAAGAATAAGAGATTTTCATATTAATTAATATTTGTGAATTAAATATTAATTTTACTTTAAATTGTTTTCTATGTTCAATAGCGTACCCGATACGCAACAACGAGTTTCTTTGAAATCATATGTTGCACACTTATAATATATTATTATTATAAATGGGCGTTAACTCCAAGCCTTTGTATTGGTGGGAATGAATAAAATAATCTAAAATATGATTATACATGTTTTTTAAATGTATTTACTTTTATCCAATAAAAGTTAGAGGCTTACAATGTGAATGAATCTAATTTTAAGCATAATTTACCTTAAAAGGTCGATTTACCGCCTTTTAATGGTGAACCCTCTTTAAATATAGTTTTGGACACATTAATAAATTCTAATTAACCAAATAAAATCTTTCTTTAGAATGGGGACAACAATATTTACTTTGTGTAAATTTATGGGATTTTTCCAATAAAGTTCATTGTTTAATGAATTGTAAAAAATATTGTATTTTAATTCAAATGTGCCTTTTAATCTAATTTATTTATGTGGTTAGAGTATATTTTTAATTGGTTTTAAAGTGAAATTAAAATATATTTTACCATTTAATCCAATTTTGGTCATTGGAATTAATTTCACATTTAAATTGGACAGAAACAAGTATCAATCTTTCGATAATTATTATTTCTTAAAAACACACTATTTGTTTTGATAACGGGAATTAATTTTAAAATTAATAATTTCCACTCATATGTTTTGAATTTGTAAAAATAGACATCATTTTTGAATTCGGAATATCATATATATCTTAGGCTGAAGTTTTGTTATTTTTCGGAAAAACTTCAATTTTTGATGAATAGTGAAATCACTTAGTAGTAGTTAAAAAAATTGAATTTTTCATTTAAATGTATTTTACCATTTATATGAATTGAATTTCCAAAATCTGACATACATGGTTGTTATTAGTGTGTAAAATGTGGTTCATTAAGATGAAAATATTTTTTGGTGAATAGTAACTTCTGACTTTTATTTACTACGGTTAAAGGTAAATAGGTAATTAAGGTAAAAAGAATATTATAATAATTTTAAATTACATAAAAAAATTTCAAAACCTTATTGGTTGAGTCATTAAAGTACATGGGAATCTTTAGGTCGATTTTGGGACCCCATTGAGCAACTTGGGAGTGATAATGACAATTTAGATTAATTAACTTAAAGTAAAGGTAAAAATGACAAAAGAAAATATCTTTTAGTAAATTAATTTTTAGAAGCAGTTATATAAATTATCATTTCATGTATAAATATTAATCGGAAATAAAAAAAGAATTACTATATCTGGTATTTTTGTTATAATTTTTAGACATCATATAATTTAAATTATTTATGACACAATAAGGATGCAGTGTTTACCTCATTAATAAATCATTTAAATAAAGAAGATTATAATGATTAAAATATTATCCAAAAACTTTCCAATTCCTATTGGATGATTTTATTTCGACCATGAGTCATCTTATATTTTACTATATTGATTATTGGACAATTATAATCCGAATATCATTATATAATAAAATAATGTTTTCACACATTCCCAAAGAGCCCCTCCTCTCCCTTCAAAAAGGAGAACACTTTTAACCAATTCCACTAACCTCTCAAGCCTTTTGGCTGGTCCAAAATCTTACTACATAAGCTCCATACATCAATATCCTCACCCTAGAAGCCATACCTTAGGCAGAAGGCACTTCAAGTAGTCCTTTTGGTTCAAACCAACGGAAGTTACCCAAATTAAAGGTAACAATTTCTCTTAAATTGTTTTCTTTTATTTTACTTCTCCAAACCCTAAAATCATTTTATTCATTTATTTTTTAACAACACCAGAATACTCAATATACTAGTATGTTGTTATGAGAAGTATTTTAACTACACTTACACACACCTCCATTTAATGGATGAAGAACATAATGATTATGTGAATGGAAAACTAACGCCTCACGAAACGTTGATTGTTCAGTATCTCCAACCGCCTCTCATGGTGGCCATTATGATAGAACTATATTTATATACGATATATTTTATATTTATGATTTCATTACTCTTCTATAATTTCCATTTATAGTTTACCTTTAGGATTTCCATTTAGGGTAAACACAATAATTTCATTTGAGGAAGTGCGGACTATCGCCCCCTCAAAGTGATATGACTCATTCGTACCATATGTGGTACATATAAAGGATATATTTAATGATATTATATATGATACCATACTAGAATTATAATACTACTATGTTTCATTATGTTTTAATTCCATTAAATATGAAATAGAAATGGAAGCATCGTTCATACGTACGTACAACTTACCGTCTCCATGAACGGTGCATTTCATTTATTACCTCTAAATGTTATGTACTATTATAAATACATGTATATTCTGGATATATATGATATATATGATATCCAAATCATGAATATAATTATGGATATAATGAACCTTTGACCACATGGACAACTTGTAAATATAAGGTGTTCATTTTTTACTCAAGTACCAAATATCGACAAAACAATCATTATTAACATAAATGATTACATAATGTCTATAACATGGTAATAAGTGATATAAAAGGAATAATAAACTAAAAAAAGGTTATAAAGAAAGTTATAATTAACATTAGTTTATTATTCATGAGATTAAAGAACAATCGAGTTAATTCGGACACAAGGTAAGGGAATTTGTTTCAATCTACTTCCATTGAGGCATATTTTGTTTTGATACACGATTTTCTTTTATACACTGTATAAACACCTTTTAATTTTCATTTCATTCAATGGGAATCTTTTTATATGAATCTTTTTACTAAACGAAAAAAACGAATTTTTTTTACGTAAGCTGTGACAATGAATTTTCCGCCGCCGTGAGTATTATTTGATCTTTGGCTTCCTTAACAAGCCGGATTATTTTTAAAAGGAAAATAAATACCATATACTCTTTTATGAATGTTGGTATTGAAAATTATTTTGATAATTTATTTGTTTTGTCAACATATTTAAGTGATATATTGTGATTGAAATGTGGAAATGCTTTCATTCCTTTATATTTGTTTTATGTCTTCTGATTTTATAATGGTACTTAGACATTTGGTGGGTGGTTACGTGATAAACCAAATGAAGGGTGGTCTCGTGAATACCAGGACGGGTGGTAACATTATAACCTCCAATGCATTGGGTATAAAAGTAGGACGAATGGATATCCTATTTAGTGATTTGTGTGGAAGTAGACCGTATGGTTATTCCATTTATGTATGTTTATGTCCCAAGTTACCTTTTTATGTTATGTGTTCATTATATTGGTTTTTTTTGGTAAAACGTTTGTTAAAAAATGGTAAGTAATGACATTTTATTCAGTTAATAATATTTACTACTTCATAAAGGTGAAAAGTATTACTTATGTTAAAGTATTCATGGTGTACTTGTTGTTTTGAAAAATTAATAGGTTTACTTCACGGTGTATCCCTTACTGTGCTTTTTATTCTCATCCCAGGTTTTTGAAATGTTTTTCACAGGAAATAATGTAGAATATGGTCATGTATGGGATTATGTAAAATCCATGCTGTCTTAAACATGGAACTAGATATGGATCGTTTTTTCAAGAGTTCATGTTTTGTAAAATAATGGATACTGGGTAGAAGTGTCTACTTTTTAATCTTTTGAGATGTTATAGTTATGTCCTAATTCTCTAAAACTCTAAACCTGAAAAGATCCTCAATGTGAATTATTCATTTAATTCCTGATTAAGTAATTATTTAAGGCAAGGTCCTTATAGTGTAACGACCCAAAATTTCATTAATGGAAAATCCCTCTTGATCCAGTTAAATGTTTATTTAGGAAAAAAAATGTTTATATAAGATGTCAACTTCTTTAGTTTAACGTTAAGATTTGTGACCGTTACTTTTATAGCCGTTGAACAATGATCATCTCGGTAGTTTAAATATAAGGCTTTAACGAACCAATTTTCTACTCAGACAAAGGAAGCGATGGCCTCATCCAGTAGAATTGCCCCTTACGAAGCCCATTTGTCGGAGCTCGGAAAGGAGGTGGCGTCTTTGGGATTTTCCCTTGACCAAGCCCAAGCTGAGCTTCATCAAGTCAAGCTCGAACGTGATCGTCTACGGGAAAAATGGAAGTTGATAGGGATTACCACTCGAGCGATGTTATCCGAGCAACCCCAAGAGTCTGTCACCATCGCACACCTTACCCTTAGGTCTTATGCGGCTATTTTAAGGGGTTATGTAACAAATAAGTAGCACCATGTTCATGTACATTATTTTTTTATATAATAATGAATATAATTTCTAGTCATTTTTGATATATTGTAATTAGTTTTTAAAGTACAAATGGTGTTTTTAGTTATTATTTAATTAAAAATTATATTTTATTAAATTAAAGGATTTTTTAATTAAATAATATTTTAATAAAATATTATTATTAATATTAAATTAATTTTTTATTATGTATAAATGATCTTATAATTTTATTAATGCAATTAAAATTTTTATTAAGGTTTGAAAGCCATTTCTGTCAAAACCCGTGAATTTTTTTATAAATGTCGGTTTTTATTTTAAAAGTAAAAATTCACATATTTAGAAAATTATTTAGATAAAATAAATATTATTTTTGGAATCAGGACGTCGAAATTATCCAATGGTGATTTTTTCATAATTTTCTGAGACAGTCAAATTTTTGGGTAAAAATTAAATACCATTTAAATATATAATGTGTTTTATGACATCATAATGACCCAATGGTGATGTAATAAAATACCATAATCCTTATGTTCGGCCAATATGTATTTTATCATTAAAATAATGAGGTTTTGGGTTTGTTTGACTTACTTTTCAAATCATTAATGGAGCCTTCAAGACTTATTCAACACTTTGCCTTTTTAAATTAATTTCCATGGGAGTGTGACTCACCTCCACATAAGCAACCCTAATTTTTTAATAAGTTCGGACCTTGTCCTTGTAAAATATTTTTTTCCTCTTTTATTTTCCAGAAACCATGGGAAAATACCATGGGATGGTTTTTGGTTTGGATTATTTTAATATAAGGGGTCCCAAACCTAAATAATAAAGAATTCTCTCACCTTTCCTATATAAACCCACCCAAGCTCCCACTTCCTCCTCACTAAAATCCCTTGAAGTTCGTCCAACCTCTGCCCTACTCTCTCTATAATCCTATCAAGGTTCCCCAAGCTCCCAAGAAGCCTCTCACAAGCCTCTCTCTATCCTTTGGAAGCACACTTCCAAGTAAGGGTTTTTCTTCCTTTCTCATTTTTGTCAATTTTTCTTTAAGTTGTATTGCCCTTTTAATTTCATTTATGAATGTTGGGGTATGGTTTCGCACCTCTCCCATACTTCCCTCTTATTATTTGAATGATGGGAGACCCCTTTCTCTCTCATTAAATGCCTCCCATGTACACCCGTTACTATGCCGAAATTCCGAAAGGAACCTTTTTCTCCTCTTTTATATTCAAGCAATACTTTTGTATCATGAATCTAAATTCCTTTTCAAATGTTGGGACATGTATCTATATGACCTTATTACTGTCCATTACATGTTAATATGATGAGGAACCCCTTTCTCTCTCATCATACTTTTTTATGAATTCTTATGTCACGCCGTTACGCTGCCGAAATCACACCGATTTTCTAAGCCAATATCATTGTGTAGTGAATACCATGCCCATTTCTCCATCAAGGGTATTCAACTTTATGATCATTTACTTATTGATTGTAATGTTTCATGTATGAATTCCACATTCCTTTATCGTGGAATAAATGATTATGTTTTATGAATCCATGTTTTATGATCCATGTGGCACACTTATGCATGAAATGAAATGTTTAAGAAGGGTGCACCCTTATATGGCTCCAATGCATTGGGTAAAGTATAGTATCATGATACGTCATGTGCAATGAGTGTTGACTCATGATAATTCAAGTGGAACGAGGGTTTACTCGTGCTTCAAGTGCAATGAGGGTTTACTCATGCTCCATGTGCAATGAGCCTTGGCTCATGCTAATTCAATGTTAAGTGTTGTTTCCACATTTCCATGTTATGGTTATCATGCTTTATCATGCCTTTATGTTCATGTTACTCTAATTCTCTATTTATGTTCCTATTTCCTAACATGTATTGTACTCCTCATGTTATTCATTGTGTACTCCCTTACTGGGCTTTATAGCTCACCCTTTTCTTTTGCATATCCTCAGGTTATCCCATGCAATGCTAAGTACGAAGGAATGTAGTGGTCATGTAAAGGAAGTTTTCAATAAAGATGTTGTATTTCAAGTTTAAATTTTTTATGTAATGATCCTAAGCCCCAAAGACACTAAACCTCTCGATCTTCTTTGTTGGATCAAGCGAAGCTTTATGTAATAAAGCATGCTTAAGTTGTATTAAAAAGCAGGGTTGTCATAGTTGGTATCAGAGGATAGGTTTAGTTATTTTTGGGATTAGGGAACCCTAGTAAAGCCTTAGATACAAGACTAATCATAATAAAAACATCCCTAAGTTTTGGTAAATACTAATTAAGTGGTTTATCAAACAAATACATCCCTGTCTGGATACGAGCAGGTAGAGGCGGCTCTGGCACAGATGTATCCTAGGGGTAAAACCCGAAAACACCGCTTTGAGCTAGACTCGAACGGGAACTGGTGCACGACAACGGGCCTTGCTGCACTCTTGGTTACGATACTCCCGGGGGATATGTTTTGATAAATTCACAATCTTAGTATGAACCCTTATTAAGGGAAAAATGCCCCTAAGGATATATGTTAGAAGGAAGATCATGAAAATCCTGGATTGAATCCTATAGACTCATGAGTTAAAGAGATTAAATTTTATTTATAAGTCATCAAATTTTGTCTTTGGATTACCCTTTATGTGTTACCCCTAACTTTCCTTTTATTCCAGCCAATGGCCGGTAATAGGAGAACTCGGGCTAACAACCGTTGTGAAGATCAGTGTGATGATTGTACTTATGAGATGCCCAATCCAATGGGAGCGGGAATCGCGAACTTTGTCACGCTTCTCTCTTAGAAAAATCAAGTTTTGAATAGAAACACTGGTCAAGAGGAACGTTCAACCCCCCCTAAGAAAGAACAAGTCGCTATTGAAAGCTTCATGAGACAAAGGCCTCCTACTTTTAGTGGATCATCCGATCCCACGATTGCTGAACAATGGATCAACTCCATTGAAAAGATATTCTCCATCCTCCAATGCTCTGAAAAAGAGAAGGTTCTCCTGGCGGCTTATCGTATGGAGGGTGAAGCTGATCAATGGTGGACGTTGATCAAAAATACGAAGCCTGAGGAGGAGATCGAGGCTTTGTAATGGAAGGTATTCCGGAAGATGTTTTTTGATAAATATTTTCCATGCACCCTCCGTCTTAAGATGGAAAGGGACTTCCTTTCCCTCAAGCAGAAAGATGAGGAATCTGTGGGAGCGTACGAGAAAAACTTCACAAGGCTTGCACGATACGCTTCCGGCTTTGTCATTACCCCCGAATGCAAGGTTGACCGCTTCTTTGGTGGGCTGAAGCCTAGCTTGCAGAAAGCATTAGCGATCCGTGACTTCGACAGCTATGAGGAAATTGTCCGATGTGCCCTCAAGGTTGAAATGGAGATCGGAGAATCACAGGGGTATCATGGGGACAAGAAGCGTAAGGTGGACTTCAATGCTGGTGGTCTGATGGATAAGTCCAACGGCGCTAAGAAATTCCAGCACCCCACTTGCCAAAAGTCTGGAAAGAAGCACCCTGGAAATTGCCTTAGGGGGACAAGAAAATGCTTCAAGTGTGGAAGAGAAGGGCACCTAGCTGTTAACTGTCAGCAAGAAGGAACCGCGTCTACGACAGAGGAGAGGAACGCTCCGTTCGAACCTCAACGCGTTGTTCAATGCTTCAAATTCAAAGAACCGGGTCATTTTGCGAATCAGTGCCCTAATCCAAGGGTTATCGGAGGCAATCAACAACCTCCAAGACAGCAAGGAAGAGCTTTTGCCATCACTTCTGCCGAAGTGAACCCCGACAACGAAGTGGTGACAGGTACGCTAGTTATTCATTCAAGAATAGCGAACTTACTTTTTGATTCAGGTTCTACGCATTCTTTTATATCTCAAAAGTTTAGTAGAACAATCCATGCACCACCACAAATCATGGAAGTAAAGATGTCGGTGAGTACGGAAAATGGGGCAATCATTGCATCCCATGAGTATAAGTCCTCCCCTGTTATAATCTATGGATTGAATTTCTCGGAGAACCTCGTCATACTCCCTTTGGTGGAATTTGATGCAATTCTTGGCATGGATTGGCTTTCCTTATATAGAGCCAACATAAATTGTCAGGAGAGGGAAATCACACTCCATATGGAGAATTGACCCCCGATTCTTTACAAGTGTCAGGAGAAAGATGAATCTCCTTTAACTCCATCATCTCAAGCATGGATATTACTGCCTTATGAGCACGCATATCTGGCTCAGATGATTAAGTCCAAGGAATAAACCACCCTTGAAGAAATGCCTATTGTGAGGGAATTCGCTGAAGTATTTCCCGAGGAACTTCCTGGTCTTCCTCCAAGAAGAGATGTTGAGTTCTCAATTGAACTTATACCTGGGGTGCTACCGATATCCAAGACTCCATATAGAATGGCTGTGGTTGAGCTTGACGAACTGAAGAAACAACTACAGGAGAATCTGGATAAAGGGTTTATACACCCAAGTGCATCACCATGGGGTGCACCAGTCCTCTTCGTCAAGAAGAAGGATGGGTCAATGCGGCTTTGCATCGATTATCGTGAACTTAACAAAATCACGATAAAGAACAGGTATCATCTCCCAAGAATCGATGACTTGTTTGATCAGCTGCGTGGAGCACAATACTTCTCCAAGGTGGACTTGTGGTCGGGATATTATCAAGTAAGGGTGAAGAAGGAAGATATCCCCAAGACTGCTTTTCGTACAAGGTACGGGCACAATGAATTCATAGTAATGCCTTTTGGACTCACCAATGATCCAGAAATATTCATGGACTTGATGAATAAAGTCTTTAGAGATTACCTAGATAAATTTGTGGTAGTCTTTATAGATGATATTCTAATATATTCCAAAACCAAGGAGGACCATGAGGAGCATTTAAGAACTGTACTAGAGACTTTGCGCAAGGAGAAGCTCTATGCCAAGTACAGCAAGTGTGAGTTCTGGTTGAAGGAGGTCTCATTCTTGGGCCATATCATCACAAGCAATGGGATATCTGTGGACCCCTCCAAAACAGATGCAATTGAGGGATGGCCGAGGCCAACATCGGTAACTGATATCCGTAGCTTCTTGGGGTTAGCTGGATATCATCGAAGATTTGTGAGAAACTTCTCACGATTGTCCAACCCTCTTACCAAGCTAACTCGAAAGGGAGTAAAGTTTTCTTGGAGTGATGAATGCGAAGAAAGCTTCAAGGAGTTGAAAAGGAGGCTTATCACTGCACCTGTGCACACTTTACCCACAAGTGGGGAGCTTTTTGTGGTATTCAGTGATGCTTCGAAGAAGGGCTTAGGGTGTATGCTGATGCAGAATGATAAAGTGATATCCTATGCCTCAAGGAAGTTGAAAATCCATGAGCGAAACTATCCAACGCACGATCTGGAGTTGGTGGCGGTGATCTTTGCTTTGAAAATCTGGCGGCATTATCTCTATGGAGAGAAATGTGAGATATATACTGACCACAAGAGTCTTAAATATATATTCACACAGAAAGAGCTTAATATGCGCCAGAGAAGATGGATAGAGCTCATCAAGGATTATGACTGATCAATACATTACCACCCTGGGAAGGCGAACAAGGTGGCGGATGCCCTAAGTAGAAAGGATCCAGCTATTCTATCAATGATGAGAATTGAGAGGGATCCAAACTTCTTAGATTTGATGAAGATAGATGTGGGAATCATAAAGAAGGGAACATCATCAATCCTTTCACAAATGATTGCTCAACCATCTCTTTTGGAAAGGTTAAAGGATGCTCAAAAGGATTATGCGAGAATCCAAGTAAAAGTGGAAGCTATCAAAAAGGGAAAATCCTCAGAGTTTAATGTTAATGAAGAAGGAATTGTGCGGTTTGGGAAAAGACTATGTGTCCCACCAAGTTCGGAGCTGAAGAAGGAACTTTTGGATGATGCACATAGTTCAAATTTCTCTATTCACCCAGGGAGCACAAAGATGTATCAAGATCTCCGAGAAAAAATTTGGTGGGATAATATGAAGAAGGAGATCGCTGAATATACATCAAAGTTCCTGGTGTGTCAGCAAGTGAAGGAAGAGAGGCAGATGTCTAAGGGGATGATGCAACCATTTCCCATACCAGAATGGAAATGGGAGAACATCACCATGGACTTCGTCACTGGACTTCCAAGGAAATCCAAAAGCAACAATGCAATCTGGGTTATTGTGGATCGTCTTACAAAGACTGCACACTTCATTGCTATTCGAGAGGATTTCTCTTTGGATCAACTGGCACAGATATATATCATGGAAGTGGTACGGTTGCATGGAGTACCACTATCTATTGTGTCTGACCGAGATCCAAGATTTACCTCTAAGTTTTGGAAGAGTCTTCAACATGCTATGAATACTGAACTGAACTTCAGTATGGCCTATCATCCTCAAACTGATGGCCAATCCGAGCGGACTATCCAAACACTTGAGGATATGTTGAGAGCGTGCTCAATGGACTTTAAAGGAGGATGGGATCAACATCTTCCTATAGCTGAGTTCTCTTATAATAATAGTTTCCACTCGAGCATCCAAATGGCACCATATGAAGCCCTGTATGGGAAAAGGTGTATAACACTGGCATGTTGGGATGAGGTCGGTGAACGTAAGCTTCTTAGACCAGAAATGGTCGAAGAAATGGTGGAGAAGGTGAAAACCATTCAGCAGCATATCAAGGCAGCCCAAAGTCGACAGAAGAGTTATGCAGATAATCGTCGACGAGACCTTGAGTTTAAAGTCGGAGACATGGTGTTTTTATGCATATCTCCGTGGAAGAAGGTCATGAGGTTTGGAAAGAAAGGGAAGTTAAGTCCAAGGTACATTGGCCCCTTAGAGATTCTTGATCGTGTTGGGGTTGTGGCCTATCGACTAGCACTTCCACCTACTATGGCCAAGGTTCATGATGTCTTCCATGTATCCCTCTTAAGGAAGTACATACCAGACCCTTCACATGTACTCTCTTCTGAGGTGGTACAATTAGAAGATGATCTTTCTTATGAGGAGCAACCAGTGAAGATCTTGGATCGTAGAGAAAAAGTTCTACGAAATAAGACAATTCCCCTCGTCAAGGTGTTGTGGAGAAACCACAAGTTTGAAGAAGCAACTTCGGAGTCGGAGGATATGATGAAGCTAAGTTACCCATATTTGTTTTAGTGTGGGAAAAGGAAAATTTCGAGGGCGAAATTTCTTAAGGGGGGAATGTTGTAACGACCCAAAATTTCATTAATGGAAAATCCCTCTTGATCCAGTTAAATGTTTCTTTTGGAAAAAAAATGTTTTTATAAGATGTCAACTTCGTTAGTTTAACGTTATGATTTGTGACCGTTACTTTTATAGCCGTTGAACAGTGATCATCTGGGTAGTTTAAATATAAGGCTTTAACGAACCAATTTTCTACTCAGACAAAGGAAGCGATGGCCTCATCCAGTAGAATTGCCCCTTACGAAGCCCATTTGTCGGAGCTCGGAAAGGAGGTGGCGTCTTTGGGCTTTTCCCTTGACCAAGCCCAAGTTGAGCTTCATCAAGTCAAGCTCGAACGTGATCGTCTATGGGAAAAATGGAAGTTGATAGAGATTACCACTCGAGCAATGTTATCCAAGAAACCCCAAGAGTCTGTCACCATCGCACACCTTACCCTTAGGTCTTATGCGGCTATTTTAAGGGGTTATGTAACAAATAAGTAGCACCATGTTCATGTACATTATTTTTGTATATAATAATGAATTTAATTTCTAGTCCTTTTTGATATATTGTAATTAGTTTTTAAAGTACAAATGGTGTTTTTAGTTATTATTTAATTAGGAATTATATTTTATTAAATTAAAGGATTTTTGAATTAAATAATATTTTAATAAAATATTATTATTAATATTAAATTAATTTTTTATTATGTATAAATGATCTTATAATTTTATGAATGCAATTAAAATTTTAATTAAGGTTTGAAAGCGATTTCTGTCAAAACCCGTGAATTTTTTTATAAATGTCGGTTTTTATTTTAAAAGTAAAAATTCACATATTTAGAAAATTATTTAGATAAAATAAATATTATTTTTGGAATCAGGACGTCGAAATTATCCAACGGTGATTTTTTCATAATTTTCTGAGACAGTCAAATTTTTGGGTAAAAATTAAATACCATTTAAATATATAATGTGTTTTATGACATCATAATGACCCAATGGTGATGTAATAAAATATCATAATCCTTATGTTCGGACAATATGTATTTTATCATTAAAATAATGAGGTTTTGGGTTTGTTTGACTTACTTTTCAAAGCATTAATGGAGCCCTCAAGACTTATTCAACACTTTGCCTTTTTAAATTAATTTCCATGGGAGTGTGACTCACCTCCACATAAGCAACCCTAATTTTTTAATAAGTTCGGACCTTGGCCTTGTAAAATATTTTTTTCCTCTTTCCTTTTCCAGAAAACATGGGAAAATACCATGGGATGGTTTTTGGTTTGGATTATTTTAATATAAGGGGTCCCAAACCTAAATAATAAAGAATTCTCTCACCTTTCCTATATAAACCCACCCAAGCTCCCACTTCCTCCTCACTAAAATCCCTTGAAGTTCGTCCAACCTCTGACCTACTCTCTCTAGAATCCTCTCAAGGTGCCTCAAGCTCCCAAGAAGCCTCTCACAAGCCTCTCTCTAGCCTTTGGAAGCACACATCCAAGTAAGGGTTTTTCTTCCTTTCTCATTTTTGTCAATTTTTCATTAAGTTGTATTACCCTTTTAATTTCATTTATGAATGTTGGGGTATGGTTTCTCACCTCTCCCATACTACCCTCTTATTGTTTGAATGATGGGAGACCCCTTTCTCTCTCATTAAATGCCTCCCATGTACACCCGTTACTATGCCGAAATTCCGAAAGGAACCTTTTTCTCCTCTTTTATATTCAAGCAATACTTTTGTATCATGAATCTAAATTCCTTTTCAATTGTTGGTACATGTATCTATATAACCTTCTTACTGTCCATTACATGTTAATATGATGAGTAACCCCTTTCTCTCTCATCAGACTTTTTTATGAATTCTTATGTCACGCCGTTACGCTGCCGAAATCACACCGATTTTCTAAGCCAATATCATTGTGTAGTGAATACCATGCCAATTTCTCCATCAAGGGTATTCACCTTTATGCACATTTACATATTGATTGTAAAGTTTCATGTATGAATTCCACATTCCTTTATCGTGGAATAAATGATTATGTTTTATGAATCCTTGTTTTATGATCCATGTGGCACACTTATGCATGAAATTAAATGTTTAAGAAGGGTGCGCCCTTATAGCGCTCCAATGCATTGGGTAAAGTATAGTATCATGATACGTCATGTGCAATGAGTGTTGACTAATGCTAATTCAAGTGCAACGAGGGTTTACTCGTGCATCAAGTGCAATGAGGGTTTACTCATGCTCCATGTGCAATGAGCCTTGGCTCATGCTAATTCAATGTTAAGTGTTGTTGCCACATTTCCATGTTAATGGTTATCATGCTTTATCATTCCTTTATGTTCATGTTACTCTAATGCTCTATTGATGTCCCTATTGCCTAACATGTATTGTACTCCTCATGTTATTCATTGTGTACTCCCTTACTGGGCTTTATAGCTCACCCTTTTTCTTTTGCATGTCCTCAGGTTATCCCATGCAATGCTATGTATGAAGGAATGTAGTGGTCATGTAAAGGAAGTTTTCAATAAAGATGTTGTATTTAAAGTTTAAATTTTTTATGTAATGATCCTAAACCTCAAAGACACTAAACCTCTCGATCTTTTTTGTTGGATCAAGCGAAGATTTATGTAATAAAGCATGCTTAAGTTGTATTAAAAAGCAGGGTTGTCATATATAGTTGGTATCATAGGTCAGTTTAGATAACATTAGGAGTTAGGGTATTGTTAAATTAATATCCATAAAATAATTTATGTTAATATTAAAATCATATAGAATTTACAGATTACAATGTTTTTTAGCCTAGGATATTTCTATGTTCAAAATGGTTTTCCGTAGAGGAAACATGGAAGCTATGTTTGGACGACATCAGGTGGAATAAAACCTTCCAAATCAGCAACCTGAGATGGTCAGAATCAAAACTGAACTGTTTGTTGCAGTGATGGCATAGTTGAATTAGGCTATAAATGGTGGTGGTATCCAGGCATTAGATCATCCAGATCATCCACAGAGGAATATGTCAGTAGTGGAGCATTTCATGAGGAAACATCCCCCATCATTCAGAGGATCATCTGATCCGGTGCTAGTAGAAGGGTGGATTAAAGCACTAGAAAAGATTTTCGATGTCATGGGTTGTTCATAACATCAAAAGATTAGTCTCACTATTTACCATTTTTAAGGTGAAGCTGATCAGTGGTGGTTGATGGTAAAATATATCAAGGATAGTGAGGAGATTGATGCTCTTGATTGGGATGAATTCAAAGGTATGTTTTTTTGAGAAATATTTTCCTAAGGTGGTTCGTCTTGGGTTTGAAAAAAATTACTAGAATTGAGGCAAGAGGATGACTCGGTGGGTGCTTATGAAGCAAATTTCCCTCGACTGGCAAGGTATACACCATATTTCATCTGAGATCTTGATAGTAAGATAAATTGATTTTACTCAGGACTGAAGCCTTGATATCGAAGAGCGTTATCATGTCATGAGTTCAAAAGTTATAAATTGTTTTCGATGTGTAGAGAAGGTGTAAATGGATTGTGCATATTATGAGGTGTTCTTTGAAAAACAACAGAATAAGAGGTCCAGTTGGCAGGCAAAGGGGAAGAATTCATCAATGAGTCTTGGAGGTAAGAAAACTAAATATCCATCTTATGATAAGTGTGGTAAAAAGGATCATGGAGAATTTTTATCAAAGTCCAGAAAGTGCTTACGGTGTGGTAAGTCTGGTCATATTTCTCGTATATATAAGTAAAATTATAAAGAAGGAAATGAAAATCCATCAGTAAGATGTTTTAAGTGTAATGAAATGGGTCATTATGCAATTGAGTGTCCAGAGAAGAACTCAACTGAGGGAAAGCAGCCAGACTAGACGAAGAAAGGGGTGGTTAAATCATTTACAACTACTTCAGCAGATGTTGGGCCATCAAATTAAGTTGTATCAGGTACACTGTTTGTTTTTTTCAGATTATGCCAATGTGTTGTTTGATTCAGGGTCAACACACACTTTCATTTCTGAGAAGTTTTCTAGTAAATTGGGAAATCCATCTCAAGATATGAATACAGAACTTACAGTAAAAACACCTGGAGGAAATGTTGAGATAAAAAGAAAGCATAAGAACATTTCTCTCATTGTGTATGGAAATAATATACCAGTAAACCTTATAGTTTCTCCTTTATTAGAGTTTGGTGTTATTTTGGGCATGGATTGGATTTCTGTTTATCATGAAAAGATTGAATGTAAAGATAAAGAGGTTTATTTTCAAAAAGATATTCAGTTTGTGTACAAGAATGAACCCTTGATTTTGATAACATATCAGGAAGAAGAAAGCCTGGTAAAAGATGTAAATGAATGTTACCTTGCACATATTTTTGAAAACAAAGGGACTATTCGGATTAATGATGTGCCAGAGGTAAATGAGTACCTTGATGTTTTTGTTGATGAGTTTCCTGGTATAATACCTGTCCGGGAAGTTGAATTTACTGTTGACTTAGTTCCTGATGCTAAGTCAATTTCAAAAACCCCTTATCGAATGGCTCAAATTGAACTTTTAGAGTTTGTTAAGAAAATGAAGGAGTTATTAGAAAAATGCTTCATTCGACCTAGCACATCACCATGGGGTACTTCTGTATTGTTTGTTAAAAAGAAAGATGTTTCAATGATACTTTTCATTGATTATAGATCATTGAATAACATTACTGTTATGAACAGGTATCCTTTTCCTCATATCGATGATTTGTTTGACCAGCTCTAGGGAGTTTAGTATTTTTTAAAGATTAATTTGAGGTCGGGGTACCATCAGTTGAAGGTAAAAGAAGTAGACGTTCCAAAGACCATGTTTCATAATAGATATGGACATTATTAATTTGTAGTTATGCCTTTTGGGTTAACAAATGCACCTGTTGTATTCATGTATCTTATTAATAAAATTTTCCATGAGTTCTTGGATATGTTTGTGGTTGTGTCATTGATGATATTTTGGTTTATTCAAAAAGTAAGTAGGAACATGAAAGTCATTTAAGGGTCATCTTGAAAACCTTAAAAGAAAAGAATCTGTTTGGGAAATCCAGCCAGTGTGAGTTTTGGTAATAAAAAGTTTCTTTCCTTGGTCACATTATTTAAGAAAATGGCATAACTGTTGATCATGTTGAATCAAAAGTTGTTGAAGAATGGCCGAGAACCACAAATATAACCGAGATTCGTAGTTTTCTTGGTTTGGTAGGTTATTAACTATGGTTTTTTGAAAATTTTCCCAGTTATCTAGTCCAATGACTATGTTAACTCAAAAAAGTATTAGGTTTATTTGGACAAAAGAGTGTGATGATTTTTTTCAGGAATTGAAAAGAAGATTGGTGAATGCTCCAGTTTTGGCACTGCCATCCAGAAATGGTATGTTTGTTATCTATAGTGATGCTTCGTTGAAAGGACTGGGTTGTGTCCTAATGCAGAATGATCAGGTAATTGCTTATGCTTCACGTCGGTTGAAACCCCATGAGTTAAATTTCCCTAAACATGATTTGGAATTAGCTACTATTTTTTTCATTAAAAAATTGGAGGCATAATGTGTATGGATTGAAGTGTGAAATTTATACTGATCAAAAAAAATTATATTCACTAAAGAATATTTGAACATGATATGGAGGTGATGGTTGGAATTAATCAAGGATTATGATTTCACGATCTTTTACCATCCGGTAAAAGAAAATAATTTGGCCGATGCATTGAGTCGAAAAATTAATACTTCATTAACAATGTTATGTTTGGAATGAGATACTTTGGTTTTTGATTTGATTAACTTTGGAATAGAAGTTGTTGGTTCAAGAAATTATTCGGTTTTGTACCATGTGTCAGTCATATCATCTCTATTAGAAAGAATTAAGAATGCACAGAAGAAAGACAGTGAGGTGTAGAAAAAGGTAGAGCTGGTTCAGAAGGGTACGTTATCTGATTTTAACATTGATAATGATTGTTTTTTGAAATTTTGGAATAGATTATGTATGCCTTGTGATTCACAGTTGAAGAATGAGTTGTTATGTGAAGCTCATAGTTCTCTATTTTCAGTTTATCCTAGCAGTACTAATATTTATAGATATATTCGTGAGTATTGCCGGTGGGATGGAATGAAATGATATATTGCTGATTTTACAGTAAAGTGTTTAACTTGTCAGCAGGTTAAATTAGAGCGATAGTTACCAAATGGAATGATTCATTCAAACTGGTGCTAGAGTGGAAATAGGAAAATATATCCATGGACTTCATTGTGGGATTAACAAAGACATCTCAAGGAAATAATGAAATCTGGGTTATTGTTGATCGATTGACTAAATCAGCTCATTTCTTTCCTATTTGAGATACATTCTTTCTAGATAAAAATTCTTGGTGGTATGTTAAAGAGATAGTCAAGTTTCATGGATTTCCCCCTCTCCATTGTATATGATCGTGCTCTCAGGTTTACTTTTACTTTTTGAGAAGGCCTTCAGAAGTCGTTGGGTACTGAATTAAATTTTAGTACAGCTATTCATCCACAATTAGATGGGCAGTCAAAACGAACAATTCAGACCTTGGAGGATATTCTACGTGCTTGTTCACTGGATTATCATGGAAGTTGGGACAAACATCTTTCTTTGGTTGAATTTTCTTATAGTAAATTTTTTCATTCCAGTATACATATGGCTTCATTTGAGGCTTTATATGGAAAGCGTTGTCGAACTCTAGATTTTTGGGATGAAGTAGGTGAAAGGAAGCTGATGGGACTAGAATTGGTAGAAGAGATGGCAGATAAAGTTCAGTTGATTCAAAAGCACATGAGAATAGCTCAGAGCAGATAGAAATGTTATGCAGATAACCGGAGGAAGGATCATTCATTTGAGGTAGGTGATCATGTCTTTCTCAAATTTTCTCAATGGAAAAGTGTGATATGTTTTGGCAATAAAGGTTAGTTGAGTCCGAGGTTCATTGGACCTTATGAAATCCTAGAGAAAGTTGGATCAGTTGCGTATATAGTGTCTTCACCCCGAGTTTATCCTAGGTACATAATGTTTTTCATGTTTCGATGTTGAGAAAGTATATGCCATATCCATCTCATTTTTTGAGCCTAGAGGTAGTTCAGGTGGAAGAGAATCTCTCTTATGAAGAACAACCTGTCAAGATTCTTGACCGTAGAGAGAAAGTGTTGCGGAATAAATTAATTCATCATGTAAAGGTTTTGTCGAAAAATCATATGGTTGAAGAGGAAAAGTGGGAATCTGAAAATGCTACGAGGGATAAATACCCCCACTAATTTTGATAAGTGAATAAAAATTGCGAGGAAGCAATTTCCAAAAGGGGGAAGGATGTAACATCCCAGGTAAATGAAGAACAAGTGATTTTCATATTTATTAATATTTGTGAATTAAATATTCATTTTACTTTAAATGTTTTTCTATGTTCGATAGCGTACTGGATACGCACCAACGAGTTTCTCTGAAATCTTACGTTGCACACTAATAATATAATATTATTATTTTAAATGGTAGTTAAATCCTAGTTGTTGTTTTGGTGGGAATGAACAAAATAAACTAAAATATGATTATCTATGATTTTGAAATGTATTTACATTTATCCAATAAATGTTATAGGTTGAAAATGTTAATTAATCTAATTTTAAGCATATTTTACATTAAAATGTCGATTTATCGCCTTTTAATGGGGAACCCTCTTTAAATATAGTTTTGGTCACTTTAATAAATTCTAATTGACCAAATAGAATCTTTATATAGAATGGGGACTTCAATATTTACTTTGGGTAAATTTTTGGGATTTTTCCAATAAAGTTCATTTTTTAATGAATAGTGAAAATATTGTATTTTGATTCAAAAGTGCCTTTTAGTCTTGTTTATTTATATGGTTAGATTATATTTTTAATTGGTTTTAAATTTAATATATTTTTAGCATTTAATTTAATGTTGGTCACTGTAATTAGTTTCACTTTGAAATTGGAAATAAACAAGTATCAATATTTTGATAGCTATAGTTTCTTAAAAACACGGTATTTGTTTTGAGAATGGGAATTAATTTTAAAATTAATTAATGAAACTCATATGTTTTTAATTTGGAAAAATATAAATCATTTTTAATTAAGAATATCAAATATACCCTAGGCTGAATTTTTTGTATTTTTCAGAAAAACTTCAATTTTGGATGAATAGTTAAATCACTTAGTAGTAGTTAAAAATACTGAATATTTTCATTTAAATGAATTTTACCACTTCTATGAATTGAATTTCACAAATCCTACATACATAGTTGTTATTAGTGAGTAAAAGTTTGTTCATTAAGTTGAAAATAATTTTTTATGAATAGTAACGTTTGACTTTTATTTACCACAGTTAAAGGTAAATAGGGTAATTTAAGGTAAAAAGAATATTATAATAATTTAAAATGACCTTATAACTTGTCCAAACCTTTTTGGTTGAGTCATTAATGACCATGGGCATCATTGGGTCGATTTTGGGACCCCACTGAGCCACTTGGGAGTGATAATGACAATTTAGATTAATTAACTTAATGTAAAGGAAAAAAATGACAAAAGCAAATATCTTTTAGTAAATTAATTTTTATAAGGGGATATATAAATTATCTTTTCGACTATAAACATTCATTATTAAGATAAAACTATTTACAATATCAGGGTATTTTTTATACTTTTTAGATATCAAATAAGTTAAATTATTTATGACACAATAATGATGCATTGTTTACCTCATTAATAAATTATTTAAATAAATATGATTATAATGATTAAAATATTATAAAAAACATGTCCAATTCCTATTGGATGATTTTATTTCTACCATGAGTCATATTATCTTCTACTATAATTATTTTTTACCATTATAAACTTAATATCATTATATAATAAAATAATTTTTTCACACGTTCCTATGGATCCCCTCCTCTCCCATATAAAAAGAGACCACTTCTAACCAATTCCAAACACCTATCAGGCTTTTTTTCTCGTCCAACATATACCCAATTGAGCTCCCTACATCCCTAAACTCTTCCTATAAGCCTTATGTTAGGCAGAAGGCACTTCAAGAAGTCCTTTTGGTTCAAACCAAAGGAATTTACCCAAATTAACGGTAACGATTTCTCTTAAATTGTTTTCTTTTATTTTACTTCTCCAACCCCTAAACTCTTTTTATTCCTTTATTTTGTAACCAAACCAGTATACTCAATATACTAGGATGTTGTTATGAGATTGATTCTAACTAGACATACACACACCTCCATCTAATGGATGATGAACATAATGTTTCTGTGGATGGCAAACTAACGCCTCACAAAACGATGATTGTTCAAATATCTCCAACCGCCTCTCATGGTGGACAATATGATAGAACTGTATTTATATATGATAGATATTATTTTTATTTTTTCTTTACGCTTCTTTTATTTCAATTTATATTATACCTTTATGGTTTCCATTATGGGTAAATGCAATAATTTCATTTTAGGAAGTACGGACTAACGCCCCCTCAAAGTGATATGACTCGTTCATACCATATGTGGTATGTAAAAATAATAGATTTAATGATATTATATATGACCCAATACTGGAATTATAATACTATTATGTATCATTATTTTTTAATTCCATTAAATATGAAATAGAAATGGAAGTAGGTTTCATGCGCATGTACGACTTACCGTCTCTATGAACTGTGTGTTTTATTTCTTACCTCTAAATTTTATGTATTATTATAAATACATGTATATTATGGATATATATGATATATATGATATCAAAATCATGAATATAATTCTGTTTGTAATGAACCTTTGACCACATGGACAACATGTAAATATAAGGAGTTCATTTTTGACTCAAGTACCAAATATCGACAAAACGAACATTATTAACTTAAATGATTACATAATGTTTATAACATGGTAATAAGTGATATAAAAGTAATAATAAACATCAATAAGGTTCTTAAACAAGTATAAATGAAGTTAGTTTATTATTCATTAGATTAAAGAACAATCCAGTCAAGTAGGACACGAGGTAAGGGACTTCGTCTCAATCTCCTTTCATTGAGGCATATTTTGTTTAAATACACAATTTTCTTTTATATGTTGTATAAACACCATTGAATTTTCTATTCATTCAAAGGGAATCATTTTATACTAATTGTTTTGTTAAACGAAAAAAATGAATTTTTTTTACCTAAGCGGTGACAATGACCTTTCCGTCGCCGTGAGTATTATTTCATCTTTGGCTTCCTTAACAAGCCAGAATGTTTTTAAAAGGAAAAATAAATACCATATACTCTTTTCTATATTTTTTTATAGAAAATTAATTTGATAATGGATTTGTTATGTCAATATAATTATGTGATATATTGTGATTGAAATGTGGAAATTTTTCCTTTCCTATATATTTGTTTTATGTCTTATTATTTTATAATGCTACTTGGACATTTTACGGGTGGTTACGAGATAAACCAAATGAAGGGTAGTGTTGTGAATAATAGGATAGGTGGTTACTTTATAACATCCAATGCAATGGGTATGGAAGTTGGCCGTATGGCTATTCCATTTAGTGATATGTGTGGAAGTTGACCGTATGGTAATTCCATTTATGTATGTTTATCCCCCAAGTTACCTTTATTTGTTATGTGTTCTTTAAATGGGATTTTTTTGTAATACTTTGGTTACAAAATGGTATGTAATGATCTTTTATTCAGTGAAGAGTATTTACTACTTCATAATGGTGAAAAGTATTACTTATGTTAAAGTATTCATGGTTTATTTGTTGTTATGAAAAACTAACAGTTTTAATTTTTTGTGTATCCCTTACCGAACTTTTTATGGTCATCCCAAGTTTTTGAAATGTTTTTTACATGACAAAATGTGGAATAGGGTCAAGGATGGGATCATGGAAAATTCATGTGGTCTTAAACTAGGAACTAGACATGACTCTTTTTTTCAAGAGTTCGTGTTTTGTAAAAAAAATGGATACTAGGTAGAAGTGTCTACTTTTTAATCTTTTGTGAGGTCACAGTTATGTCCTAAATCTCTAAAACTATAAACCTGAAAAGTTCCTCAATGTGAATTATTAATTTATTTCAAGATTAATTAATGTTTTAAGGTCGGGTCCTTATACCTCTTCTCAATTTTAAAAGGGAACATCCTCACTCACAATTTCCATTCACATTGATCTTTGAAGACCATAATTTACCATAAAAGTTTGCTTCTAAAAATCATTAGTCACATTATATCAGTTATGTTCTTCTCAAAAAGAAAACTCTAGTGAGACTATGAGTAGATCTATAGGGAGCTCATCGATGAAGATGTAATCTCCTATACTGATTCAATCACATTATTTATTCTTCAACATCATATTCATGATTTTTTTCAATTATAAATTAATTAATCCAGTATCACCAATATACTGATATGTTATTAAGATTATAGATCAACCATATTCCACGTTCTATCCATCATACCAAAAAAATCACCATGCGTGGGTACATAAGCTTACCGTCTATATGCTGTAGTGTAATCCATTTTCAACACCACATTACTTGGATGGGTATAATGATAGAAATAATTACTATATATTATTATTTAAACAATGTATTTATTATATATATATATATATACCATCCAATTTTATACCATTACAAAATAAAGGGAATTATATCATCGCAGGTGCGTACGTACGACCTACCGTTACCATGATGTGATGTGATTTATTATATATGAAACCCATTAAAGAAAATTTATATAAATATAAAGAACAAATAAAAAATATATTTAATATACTATTATCATTTTATAATGATATTAATATGACCTAAAAAGTATAATCAGAACTTATTTGAAAAAACATGCATAAGAAAATGAACACGTTTATACCCGAATATCGTGTAATAATGAAATATTATTGACAAATGAATACTAATATGATAAAACATAATGTCTTAAAACATACTATGATTCTAGAATAATTCAATGGAATGATTTAAATAATTATATAAGGGGTTTGAATATACACAAAATATAGCCGACCTACGGTAAAGGGTAATTTCGAAATCTCATCATTATTCTAGATTGTTTATACGAAATTATTATTTGTGTTTTTTCTCATCCATATTCATTTTTTTAAATTTAGTTTCATAATATTATCATATGGATGGTTAAAGTCATTATTAACCATTCTGTACTTTTTAATACATGGTTTGGATGGAATATTTAATTCAATTTTCATACGAGGTACTTTCTAACTTTTCCAGTAAAAGTGCAAGAAGAATTTTTTTTAATATATATGGAATGTACTGATTTTTATGCTTTCATAATGATTTATTTCCATGATTTTTAGTAAATAAGAATAATATTTTATTTTCAATTAATATTTATCTTGTAAAATTGTTTGGAATTTTTTTAAATGAAAATATTTTTGAAGAAGGGATGATATTTTCCTTCCAAATTAATTTTAAGTTTTTTATCAAAGAAAAATTTAAACTAAGGTGAAATTACCTATATGGGGGTTTGTTTATATCCTCACAATTACTATAGTGGAATGATATTATTGAAATAAATTTTTTTTATTTGGATTACAATTGAATGATTCTTAAGATGCCCATTATATTTCATTAGGTTATGGTATGATGAATGATTTATATTATTATGGCACAAATATGTATGATTTTCATTATAGGATGGGTGGGAACTATATCTCCATCCAATGCATTGGGTAAAGAATTATATATCATGAGATATACATGAATGGAATTAAAAGTAAATCTGATTCTGTAATACCGGGCTGAAATGGAAAGTAAATTCTACTCAATAATACAGTGCTGGAAAGGGGAGTGAACTCAGTTTAGTAATGGACTTTGTTCACTAATCTTTTGGAAATGAGACTTGTATAATATGTAAATTATATTCTATGCTTACATTTTTTTTATGAAATTCCATATTTTATTCCAATTATATTTTATCAAGGTTAATGTTCCATTGTGATTTATTCCGTACATTAAATTTGGTTTTGTTTAATGACTAAAGATATTGATATTCAAAATTTATGTTCATGTTTTAACATTATTATGTTTATTTTTTTTACCATTATTTAGAATTTGAGCTTACCCATTTTATTTTTTCTTTTCCCCAAGATATAAAGAATAGTTTTATGTATCAAAATTAAAGGGTAATATACTTATGGTAGATATTAAAGATCTTTATCAATTTTAAAAGAATGTGTACCATGTTTCCGAAGACACTTATCTAATACATTCTTTGGGAATCTATTTGTGAAATGTATTATATATTCTGTAAAAGAAATGTAATGTCCATGTACATAAATCATGGGTTAGTATATTTCGTATCATATTTGGGTTTATCAACCTTTTGGAACTAGATTTTGAAAACCTTGGTGACATCCCTAGATATATTTATAAGGATATGACAAGGGATGTCCTACTGATAAGTCTCCGTATAGATTAAAAACCAGGATTTATTTTTTGATAGTCATCTATAATATATTTTAAAAACTAAGATTTCAGTTATTGAAATTACTCCCCATTTATTGTTTTGTTTTACTAGAATGATTTTTAACTCTCGCACTTTTCATTTTGGGTATTATAAAATGGCTGAAAATTGGAGGATTATTGTAAATGGGGAAAATAATGGACAGTGGAATGATATTCCTCAGGATAAAACAATTGAAATTGGATTTGGAAGGAAAAACATTGTCATTATTATTAATCATCAATATCATAATATTATTAATAATTTTAAATATAGTGTGTTTCTTGACCCACCTAATAATAGAAAATGGAGTTTCATGGTGACCAAAGAGGAAGGAAAGTTCAATTTTCCTCAAGATAATAATGTGGGAAGAGGCCTCATAGAGAATATTTCAAATGAACTAGATGATTATTTGGGTGTGAAAAATAAGGACACAAAGATAATATTTCCAAAAGAAAAGGTTATGTTAACCCAATCGACAAGGAGAATGGTATTGTTAAGCAATCAACAGTGGTTAAATGTTTTAAATCTCGAATGTATATGAACTATTCATACCGATGCCCTAGTGGAAAATATCCGGAATAGAATTAGTATTGTTGTATGAGTATTATTTTTGTTTCTGATGATGAGGAATGTATAAAAGTTATATGAGATGAAAGAAGTGTTAAGGAATGAAATAATGAACCTCATTCAATGGTTTAAGATGATAGTAGAATGATTTCATGTTTGTCAATAATAATGTTGTATACGTAATTTTATGGTATTATATAATATTGAAACTTATATTTAAATTTACTATATTATTTATTATTATGTATTTCAAAGTACATGTTTAATGTTACCAGTAACCATGAAAAATGTATTCATATATTATTTGAAATCATATTAAGGGAAGAATAACCATTATTATAAGCATGATCTTGAGATAATGATATTTGGATAATGATATGGTGGATATAAATAAGTAAATTGGATGATAATGATTGCTTTAAAACTGATTAAGGATTTTTTTGAAAACAATTATATGCCATTATGGGATAATTTTATATCTTTTGGAGTTAAGAATAATAAAACATGCATGTTTTCAATAAGGATATATGGTAATTAATTCTATTATCATGACTTAAGAGAATACAAGAGGAATTTGATAATATTTATGTAATGAGACCCATAAGATATAACTAATTATATATGGGGGATAAATGTTAATCTAATTTAGTGAACCTCTTTCCAATGTTTTAGATTTTTATCTTTTAGTAGGATTGTATGGTAGTCAATTTATGGAATATTTAAGTTAAACTCTAGATCATTTTTCTTAGATTAACGTATTATCTCACTATAAGTGGACATATTCATATTTAATTACTTATTATAACCATTTTTTTGATAAGGATAGATGTAATGGCCTATCATTCTATTTACGAATCGTATGATATACTAACACTTCAGGAATGAAAATTTTAACAACATTTCATTGAATAAAAGATAAAGTGGAACATGTTCAAGGATCGACCAATTGTGATATTTTTATGAAATTAAGTAAGGATATCTTCTCATTCCAATTATTCAATATTAGGAAAACAGATCGTGATGTAAAAGAGTGTCCCATAATAAAAAAAAATTATGATATCAATGGCCTCTTTCACCCCTCTTTATTTTATGGTTCTCTGACTGATAACATTCTCAAGATCACCCACGTCTGTATGATCAGTGTTATTTATCAATATCAATGATTATTTACTATTTTACACCATTCCCAAATCATTACCTATGCTCAATTAAATAGATACCAAGTAATGATTTACTTTGGGTAATTTTTTTCTTCAAATTATTCTTTTCAAAAAGAGAATTTTTTAATTCATTTTTAAAATTTGGGTTTCTATGAAATACACTCCCTTGTATGAATCCTTCTATAACTGAGATGAATTTAGATATAGGAATTCACATCATAAGGGGAATAATGTATCAACCTGAGATATTTATGCGATATATTTTTTAAATTTGTTTGATGTCTTTATTTTGTACGCTACACCAAGATAAACATGCACTATATGCAACACCGGCATGACTCTAGATATACCCAACACTATGATTTCTTTTTTCTCACAAAATTTCAAGTATATTTGAATGATTTTATTTCAAGCAAGATAGATTTTATGTGAACAACAGAATATTATAACCTACATATTATAATGGCGGGTATTTATATTATAAACAAACATCTAAAAAATTATTAAATAATATTAAGTGAATATATAAAATAATAAAATAAATATTCATCAATTCAATATAATATTTATAATTCATCTTATATTTTTTCTATACATGCAATACAAACAAATTCAATATTTTGTAGATAAATGAAGAATTTTAAAAAAATAAAGTATTGTCACCTTTTGATGGAACACCCATTTTAAATCTATATTTTGACACTTATTTATATTCAATTTGACAGAATAAAATTATTATTTTAATTCAGAATATTGAAATTTTCTTTGATTGAATTTATGATATATTTCGGATAAGTTTCATTTTTTGAAGAATAATGATAATCCTGATTTTAATAGAAACAATTATTATCTATTAATGTCATTTCATGGAATGATTATGTTTTTATTAGGGTTAAATTTTAATTAACTAATATTATGAAATTATGGTTTTTGAAAATTATTTTATAAATGGATTTATTATAAAAACATTTTCCAGTTAAAGAGGGGTATTTTTCAAAAAAAGAAGAATTTCTTGAAATTTTTGCAGATTTTATTTTAAAATTAATTATGTAACTTCAGTGTATTGAATTTTAAAAAATCGATTTCAAATTTGGATTCAGGAGGTTTAAATTTTTTGTGTATTCCCTTTCATTTTTGAGCAATTAGAATTGTAACCATGGTAAATTTTGATACTGGGTTAAAGGGTAAATTATGTAATTTTGGTTAAAAATAAAATTAAAATGACTATAAATAGACTAAAACAAATGAAAAAAAAATTATTTGATGATTTTAATTCGACACATTACCCTCAAGGATCTAAATTGTGTAATTTAATGGACACTTTTACATGAGTATGACTTATATAATATTTATGTTAAATAAAGACACAAAGTGTCATTTTCTTTGTCTATAATGACTATTATATGTCCACATATGGAAAATGGGAGGTATCAACAAATATAAATGTTACTTTTGAACATAATAAAGATATATCCCTGATGTAAATTTATTTTTGACGTTTTGCGGACATTTGGAGGATATTGTGGTATTTATAACTTATTATTTATTTAAAAATTAAACATGTCACATTAATGTTTTAAATAATATATTATTTTTAAAATAAGGTTATACAATGGATATATTAAACAGTAAATACTAATTTGAATCTAACATGTTTTTATTTATCATGTTAATTTTTATTTAATTTTTATAAAAATATTATTACCTTAAAGTCTTATAAATTTATGATACAGAAATTATTTAACTGATGAAAAATAAATAAAAATATTTTATTAACATGATAATAAATATTAAAATACTAAAAACCCATTACCCAATCTTTTTTTCTAAGTATAAATCGACCATTATCATCCAAGGGTTGACTTACTGGGAATTTGGTGCCTTACATAAAATATTATTACACTTATTTTATTTACATTGATGTTAAATTTGTGACATTCATATTTTAATAAGAATAAAAATTTTAATGATTGATATTCTAGAATATATATTCAACTACATGTATTATATAGAAATATAGTATATTTTTATTCATTATATATTTTTATTTTTAATTTCTACCCAAAAAATAAGTATATTAAATAATTAAACAATACTGATGTAGTAATTATTTTATTAATGGGAATATCAAATTAATATTAATAAAAATGTCAAAAATAAATATAATTTTTGATAACTTAAATTTCATATTTTGTTTCAAGATTAACTAGACCTTTAATGATATCATAATATATTTTATTGGTGATAACAACATATCTTGATTTTTTTTTAAATCTAAAAATTTATTCATATCCAAATTGACACATATTTTTTGTACAGAACAATGTTTTGTTAAATAATTTTAAAATAATAATACATTTTAAAAAATATATGATAATTATTATATGATCTAAAATGATCTAAACTATTTATTTTTTATTTAATTTATTTCAAATAAGTAAATATTTTACCCTTTTATTATTTATATAATTGTTTCCCAATTTAAAATAAATTAAAATAACTAATTGTTAAATTTAAATAATAAGGTATATATTGACCTAAACAATTGTCCAAAATTTTTTGGATGACTATATTACAACATTATCTCAATAGATATAAATTTTTTTACATTTTCTAGGTTTTTGGATGTGGTTTTATTTTATTATAAATTGTTATTTTTGGATATTCCAAATGTTCCCCTAACCTTAATTATCAAAGGGAACATCCTCCCTCACAATTTCAATTAACATTGAGAATTCAATCATAGAATTTCCCTAACCATTTAAATTCTCAAATTCCTTATTCACATTCTAGAGGTTTTGATCTTCTCAATATACCAACCATAGAACCTTTTAGATGATATATATAGGGAGCTCGTTGAAGAAGATGTAATCTATCATACTGATTCTTTCAAATTATTTCATCTTATACATCTTTTTGTGAGTTTTTTACATTATAAATTAATGATTGCATTAAAAATTATATATTTATATTTAATTTATATTATAGAACCACAATATTCTTTCTTATATCCATCCTATGAAAATTGAAACCACGAAAAAGCTTATATACGGCTTACCATCTTCACATTGGGGTCTGATTTTTTTGTCACCACCACACGACTTTGATAGATAAAATGATTAAAATAATAACTATATATGATTATTTTCACTAGGTATTAATTCATATAAAATATATATACTCTACACTTTCAAACCATTTCATAATGAAGTGAATGATATCATCGCTCATGCTTACGTACGGTCTACCATCTCCGTGATCTGATGTGATTTATTCTATATGATATCTATTGAAGAATGATTATATAAATTTAAATAATAAATAAATATTATATTTATTATGTTAATATATTTTATGAATGATATGAACATGTCCAAAAATTGAGAACATGAAATTTTCAACAAAACATGGAAAAGAAAATGAAGCAGTTTATAGAAGAATAAAAAGTAATAATAAAATATTAGTACAAAATGAATGATAATATGATAATATATAATATAAAAAATTGAATATAATTCTGAAATAAGCCAATAGAATCATTTAAATCATTATCAAGGATGTTTTTATAAATTAAATGGATATATAACAAAAGGTAATGGATAATTTCATAATCTAAATTTTATTCAAGATTGTTTGTGTTAATATATTTACTGTTCTGTATTTATCATCCATGTTGATGTTTTTTGAAATTAAAATATTTTACAATTATATTATGGATTTTTAATGTAATTATTACATATTTTTTAATTCTTAGTACACATTGGGGGTGAAATATTTTTTTCATTTTCCATATGAGTTACTTTTTGACATTTCATGGAAAAGTACAAGAATAATGTTTTCATGTAAAATATATCAAGTTTATTTTCAATTAATCTATTTTATTTTAATTTTTCATTGGATTTTGAGAAATGAAAACATTTTTTAAGAAGAAATTATATTTTCCTCGATAAATAATTTATACTATTTTATCAAACGAAATTTCATCTACGATGAAATTCTATAATTGGGGTTATGTTTATATCACCATTATTACTATAATGGATTGATATTTATTAAATATATTTTTTAATATTGATTAGGATGGATTGATTCTTATGAAATCCATTTTATTTCTTAGGTTATACTATAATGAATGATTAATGTTTCTATTGGAACACATATGTATTGTTTTAAATATGTGACAGGTGGGACCCATATCTACCTGCAATGCATTGGGTAATGAATTATATCTCATGAGGTTGACATGACTGGAATAGAATGTAATTCTACTTCAGTAATACATTTCTAGAATGACATGTAAATCTAGTTGAGTAATACATGGATCTAATAAGAAGTGAACTCAGTTTATGAATGGACTTTATCCACTATGATGGTCTTGGAAATGATCCATGGATAATATGAAATTGATTTTCTATGCTTATGTATTTTTTAAAATTCCATGTTTTAGGCCAATTCTATTTTATCATGGTTGTGGTTCCTTTATGATTTATTCTTAAAAATCTTCCATGATTTATTTTATGACTCAATATTTTGATATTCAAAATATATGTTCATGTTTTTACGATCTTATGAATATAATTCCTACCATTATTGAAAATTTGAACTCACCCTTTTTATGGTTTCTCTTCCCTAGGATATAAAGAAAGGTTTTATGTAAGAAAACTAAAGGGTATGTTCATTATGCGATATTTTGATGATATTTCTCCATTTTAGAAAAATGTGTTCCCTGATTCTAAAGATAATAAAATAATACAGTCTTTGGGTGTCTATTTGATTAATATATTAATTATTCCTCAAATGAAATGTAATTTCCTTGTACATCAATCATGGGTTATTAGACTATCTATTAGGCCTCATCAATAGATAAAGAGGTGAGAACACCTTTTATGGCTATAATGATGGCTTCACATATTGCTCAACACAAGTGTGATGCATATGAAAATCAGAAAAATTTACATATGACCACTCACAAAAATCCAAACTATTCTTTCAGAACCGAAAAATAACTAACTCACAACATCCCAAATTATTTTCCACCACTTAATGTAGAAATAAAAACTAAAATCCATAAGAAACATGCATGTTATCAAGAAATTTCATTTATTCATTTCATTATTTTCATTATTTGACTATTATCGCATTTTACCATGTAGCCCACCATTTTATTATTCAGCAGACACTTCCTACCAATTATCCAAGGCAACCAATTTCATTTCAACCAATAATAAACAAATTATTATTATAATAATATAAATAATCATGGAATCTAACACAAATAACGAACCACTTCGTTTCCCCAAAATCATGAAAAAAATAACCACCTCACCTTCCCAAATGTATGACCAAAAAACAACCTCACCACCCCAAAATAATGACAACAAAACAACCAAGAAACCTGAAAAGAAAAGAATAAAACTCATGTCACTAAAAATATGTCTAACAAACCATCCCACCACTCCAAAATAATAATAAACAAACAAAATCACCACCCCAAATGCATCTCAAAAAGGCCACATATCTTCCCCATAGAATTACCACCATACCATCTCACCCCCCCAAATAACATCCTATAAACCATCATCCCCACATTCCCCATCCCCAAAAATACCACACATTACATCCCTAAAATTATTACCACACATCACTTCACATCAAAACCATTTTACATATTTTTAGATGATTTCATCATAATCAACTACTTTTATGGGAATTATCACACAATTCATAATCCATGGGATACTATTTTTTTAACCAAATATAATTGGCTTTCCAATTTCAATTTTAGGGTTATATCACAATAATTAAAATAGGAACAAAAATCACAACACATATCATATATTCGAAACAAATCCCCCATTTAACAAAATTTTCAGTGGGGCATCGAGCCCATAAAATCACAATATCACAAACATATCGAAGCTATTAAAATTTGCGAATCATACCACATTTTCCATAATTAGAATTAACTAGTTCTGTATATGTGATTAATGAAAAAAACCATAATGTAGAGACCCGAAGCTTGACGTACAGTGACATTACATTACATTTTCGAAATATTTAGTACATAACAAAAACACACACACAAGGATCGTAATAGTTTAGTGTCTTTGGAAACTCGGAATATAATCTTCTAATCCTGGTGAAAGATCTTCAACATCTCCCATAAATATCTTCCTTTTTTTAATACCTAAAACCATTCTTTATATCCTGGGGAAAAGAAAACATAAAATGGTGAGCTCAAATGCTCAGTAAGGGTAAACAAAAGAAATATCAATCACATCATTTTCATAAGAACATAACATTTTGGAAAACATAACCTGCAAAAGAGAGCATAATTTCATAACATGGGATAAATCATAGTAGTGAAATGAAATCACAATAATCATAACATAAAACATGAAACTTTGTGGCATACACACATAGTCATAGAGAATCATTTCTTATTAGTCAAGATTGATTTCCAAGAATATCTTAGTTGAAAAAGTCCCTTTCTGAACCGAGTTACCCTCGTTTCAGTCCTGTTTCACTGAACCAGTATAACCTACCGTTCCAGCCAAGTCTATCTCATGAGATATAAAATTTTTACCCGATGCATTGGAGGGAGATATAGGTCCCACCCATCTCATAATGATACCATTCTTATGTGTGCCACAAAATCATAAATCATACATCATTGCATAACCCATGTAATAAAAATGGGAATCTTAAACATCATGACCTCATAAAACAATTCATATACGATAAAGGAATTCATAAAAATAATTCCATCACAACATAATCAAATCAATGTAATAATAGGGATAAAAACAGAATCCTTTATTATCTTAGATGAAAAATAATTTTGATAAAACACTTGAACTCCATTCTTGAGGAAAATATCCTTCTTCAAAAACATTTTTTCTTTTCTTAACATGTCATAAAACTTTAAACTAAAATAAGTTGATTAAAAATAAAATTGAAAACTTGTAAAGGATGCTTCTTCGAAATAATGTTTTAAAAATACATTCATGTCGTATATGTAAAAAAACATTCTTCGTACTTTTGTCGGAAAAGTCAAAAAGTACCTCGTATGAAAAATGACAAAATATTCATTTCATATCTTTTACTAAAAACTCACTGAAGGGCAAAATTGGATTTAAACAATAGTAGGTGGATGGAAACAATATTACATATTGAGGAAACATGGATGTGGATGATAAAATACACCCCAGTAAATACCAATGTATAAACAATCTCGGATAAAATGAGATTGTGATATTTTCCCTTACCTTAGGTCTGATTTGCTTCGTAAGTGTCTGATCCTCCTGTATAATGATTTAAATAATGTCATTGACTTATTCCATAATCATACTCATTGTTGTGATATAATATATGGTTCACTTATGACTTTATTTTACCCGTTCTTTTGTAAATTCCATGTTAAAGAGCGTTTTGGGTAAAATCGTTTCATTTGTCGTCCTTGTTTTGACTTGTAATTATTCATATGATTACTTAGATCATGATTACATAATTCCATAATATAAAACATGATTTGTATATAATATATATTCATAATATACATATATATAATAAATCAGTAAATGGAAAGAAATACACCGTTCATGGAGACGGTAGGCCGTACGTACGCATGAACACTATTTTCGTTTCCTTATTGAGTTGAACGGAATTAAGTAGATGACATACATATATATACAAATAAATCCAGTATCATTATTATGTCATATATTTCATGATTACTTATTATATATACTTTATAATCATTCATGAATGGTTAAAGTGGAGAATGAATTTCATCGCGTCGTGGAGACGGTAGTCCGTACGTACGCACGAGCGATGATATCATTCTCATGATCGTCGAACTGTATTGGAGTGTATGTATACTATTTAATAATAAATATCAATTTAAAATAATAATATATAGTTATTATTTACACCATTATACCCATCCAAGTAAGGTGGTGGTGGAAAATAGATTTCACCACGGCATGGAGACGGTAATCCGTACGTACGCACACGCGGTGATTTCGTTTTTCGTAGGATGGATAGATGGTGAAATAGGATTGTTTCATACTTATAATAACATATCAGTATATGAGTGATACTGATGTTATTACTTCATAATTAAACAACCTAATAAGAATAAGTGGAAGAAAAAATAAAGGTGAAAGAATCAGTAACGGAAATTACCTCTTCTTTGAAGCGCCTCTTTGAGACCTCCTCTTAGGGCACTATAATTGGTCTTTGAGGAAGACCAGAACCTCTAGGATTTTTCTAGGGAAGTGGAGAAGAGAATTTTGCAGGGTTTGGCAGATCTTGAAGGCTCAAAGTTGTGTGAGGAAGAGAGGGAGGAGGTGTCCTTTTATAAGGGAGGAGAGGGGCACCTTTGGAATAACTAAAAATATTATTTTATTAAAAAGTCAAGTTCGGTTTTAAATAGATCCAAATTGATTTATTTATAGGATAAGGTGGGTACGGGTCGAAATCCTCTCATCGAATAGAATTTAAACAAGTTTAGGTTCCTATTTTAACCTTATCATTTGGATTTAACATTAAGTTAAATAATTTTACTTTTACCGTGTCTTCTTGTGTTCTTACACTATAAGGTTAATAAACTTACTATAAGAAGCCAAACGAACCCCAAATTGTTTATTATTAATATATATAACCTTATCTATGTAATTTGGCCGAACCATATATTTTTAGGAATAAAATAACAATTAATAATATAATATTTGTTTTAAAAACTATTTTATGTCAATTTTGACACTATTTAGTAATTGATTTTTGTGAAACTCATAATAGAATGATAAGTTCTAAAAAAGTTAATTAAATAAATAATAACATGTCATATGAACCTATAAAATTAGTGTAATTAATAAAAAGTCTCAAATTATATTTATTTGGGTATTTATAACATCAATTATGTCAATATTCCATTAATAAGATAATTACTGCATCATCGTTGTGTCATAAATAAATTAAATTATTTAATGTCTAAAAATTACAAATAAAATACCATAATGTAGTAAATATTTTTAGCTTTCTAATTAATATTTATAGTAGAATTGATCTTATGTATAACCCCATATTAAAAATGTTTTAGTAAATAAACTTTGATTTTAACTCTTTTAACCCTTCTCTAATAATAAATGTCCTAATCTAATCCAAGTGGGCCTAAATGGTCATATTTTATTCCTAAGTTTGTTTTTGGTCGAATTACACTTATCCAACAGAATTATGACATGTGTTAGGGTAATAATAATATCATCCTTACCCTTAATTACCCTATTTACTTTTTACCGTGGTAAAAAAAGTCAAAAGTTACTATTCACCAAAAATTATTTTCATCTCATTGAACCACATTTTCGTCCTTGATATTAACCGTGTCTCTCGGATTTTCGAAATTCCACTCACAGAAGCGGGAAAATTAAGTTTTATGAAAAATTCAGTTTTTTTAACTACCACTTAGTGGTTTCACTATTCATCAAAAAATGAAAGTTTCCAGAAAAATACCAAAAATTAGGCCCAAGATATATTTGATATTATGAATTCAAGAATGATGTCTATTTTATCAAATTCAAAACATATCAGTTACATTAATTAATTTAAAAATTAATTCTCGTGGTCAAAAAAATAGCGTTTTTTTAAGAGATAATAACTATCAAAAGATGGACACTTGTTTATGTCTGGTTTAAATGTGAAATTACATCCAATGACCAAAATTGTATTAAATTGTAAAAATATATTCTATATATAATTTAAAACCACTCAAATCACTATTAATTATTTCTATTAAAAAAGTTGTTTTTAATTAAAATTTAGTAATTTTCACTATTCATCAGAATATGAATGTTATCTGAAAAGTACCAATATTTTACCCTAAGCTAATTTTAATATTCCGAATCCAAAAATGAAGTCCATTTTGAAAAATAAAATTTAAAAAATATCAAAAAGTGGTTATTACTATTCATAACGGCTAGTTTTAATAATATTTTAATAACATATCATTGTTTAGTGAAACTCAGTATTGCGTACTACACACGCTACCAAGGAAGGTCGCGATTGCGTGTAATGAAAGGAAAGTCAAGGATACTTGTTGTGGAAGCTCCTTTTGGTGTATCATACAACACAAGAAATTAATGAAATTAAAAAGAATATTTTTCATAAAATCTCGGGGTGTTACACATAACCCATAGAAGAATAAGAAAAAACTCATCCCACATGACACATAATAAAAATAAATTAGGGATTCCCAACCTCAATTTTTTGACCTTTTGGGCACTATAGGAAAAAAATGAATGAAACCCAAAATAATGTAACAAGAAACCAAATATCATCTAATAATACACCCAAATATCACAGACACACATCCCAAACACCCATCCCAAACAACACTACACCACATCACTATAAATCCTATGATGAAAAAAGGGAAATGATTGAAAATTATAGGATAATTCACCATAAGTAAAATATGGGGTCTTGTAATAAATCCTCATTGAAAAGAATCACAAATTCTTGAAGAAGGTTCATTTATATCACATGTAATGGGAGAAGGTATCACTGAACATAGGGTTTGAGGAAACCCTTAGGCACTTCAAGCCTTAAAACTGTAATGCATTTAGGATTTAAATGAGCTATAATCCTCTGTCACATCATGTAATTTCTTTATTTTATAATCCATTGATAATAAATTCATCGAAGGAATAATAAAAAATATCATTATACATCACGAACCATTCCTGAACCTTTCGTGAACAATGTTCACCCATCATATAGAAAATACAAGATATGTATTTCATATAATATCTGTACTTCACCCCTACACATAATAGAAAACTCTAAAAACCTTCTCAAACATCCTCCCAAACAACTCTAACACCCAAAACATGCAATGTAAAAGGCTGGGAAGGCATGAAATATTACATTTCAATAGAACTTATTTGTTTTCAAATAGTCTAATAATCTTATTTGGAAATTATTATAGTGTAATTAATGATAATAAGAACCGAAAACTATTTCCATATCTCTAAAATTATGTATATAAATTGTAGATACATTATTACTCAAATAAATTTTCCACTAAATGTTTCGATTTCCATAAATTTCTCCCAAAATATCCATAATTATAGTAGAATCCCGTCATATAAAACTCAAAAAGAGCTATTTAATACATTGAACTAATGATCAGTCTTAAAATATTAAACACCTAATGGTATTAGTAACACATTTTTTAATTAATGCGTATAATATTTTTAAATTTATTAGAATCCTTAACTATTTCATGATTCATATGCCAAAATACCATCAATTTATTATAATTTTGGAGTCCCAATAAATACTTCAACCATTTTATTTCAATTTAGGTCATTATTTTGTTTAATAGGTATCCTTTAGATGAGGTAATTGACTCAATTAAATATACATGGTTATCTATATTTAATACAGTGAACTATTAATGGATCCCTTAGATGAGATTTATTTTCATCCATCACTATCTTCATTTTTTGTCATTATTTATTTTCCTCCTACATGTTTTGTCCACACATAACTCATTTTCCCATTCCATAGGGACACTTTTTTTTAAATCTAACACACCATAGTATTATCAATGGTCATTAATTATCATCATTAATTCAACTGCATCTGATTGGTTTGAAAATAAAATGTAAATTATCTTAAGAAAATCCCCTTGGAGTATCAAACTAGGTGTGAAATAAGTCCCATTTATGTGAACCTATTAATGATTTTCTTAACACCAATGCATTATTTTCACATTTATTAACCCTATATACATCTATTAAAGAACCACATATAGTTTTATTATATATAAATGGTTTTATTTGTAAGAAAAACGAAATAATATATTCCTTTACAGAATATTTGGATTTTCTTCAATATTTTTCCTCAAATTCTATCATAGGGATAGGATATATATTCTATGTTTTCATAAATCATGTTCCCAAGGTTTCCCCTAAATATCCTTTAATAATAACTATATCAATCATATCCCTCTTTTCCCAAAGACTACATCATAATATATTATATTGGTATAAGATACAAGGAATCATATACTGAATGTCTGAGTAGTTTATTATTATTGATAAACATGATACATATATTATTCCAAAATTATGTTTGAAAACAAATTCAACATATTTTTTAGAATAACATTATTACCTCAAAATAATACTTGAATAAAAATGATATTACACTTCATGGGTTTCTAGGAAATAAAAAATACAATTTAGAACTCAAATGAGAAGTAAAGGTTAAGTTAAATATAATAATCATGAATAAATAAACATAATAAACATTAAAAGGTAAATAAATGGAAACACATTGTATATAATCAATATAATGGAAATAAAAATTATATAAGGAATGACCAATATGTAATGGTAAATAGATAATGAAAAATTACATTTAAATGACATGACTATCTTTAATAGATATTGCATAATCAATACAATGAGGTAATGAAACAAACACAGATTCCATTTAATAAATATCATGATAATGGATTGCATACATAAATAATATTACTGTGAAAATATCATGGATAATAAAAATGTAATTCTTAATGAAGTAAATGATCAATTAGAGGACTCTATGATCTTACTTATCACCATACCTCAGCTATCAAGACCTTTCACTATATGTTTTAAAACTCAATGTAAAAAAACACGTAATGATAGCTTACTGAAATGTATCCTGAGATTGTTGATACATCATGGGGGATATCTATAACTAAGCCCCACCAATGCCTTAACATCCAATGCAGTACCCAAATATCAAATAATCAATTTAGTTCATGAAAAATGTGTCATATCAGTTAGTATATGTGTAGAGTAAAGAATAATAAATTGTCAATATTTCCCTCGATAATCAACTAAAAATAAATGTAGAAAATTTTATGTATGAATTATTTAATATCATGGAATTAAAATTATCCATTATTCAAGAATATTTATAATTAAGATAAATTTAACATGGAATGAAAATTGATCAAGATAATGTTATTTTTTCAAGAGAAAGTTAAAAGTACCAAAAGAAGGAGAGATGGTACAATAACATTTACAAATTGTTAGTTGTCTTCTCAAAACCCATAGGATGAAATAATTAAAACTGAATCATAACATATAATGTATTATTAATTGGTCAGGGAATTATATGCATCTGGTGATTTATATACACTGTGAAGAAGAAATTTTTTGGAAAAATAAAATAAAATATGACTCAATGAATAGAAATTGAGATGGTTTCCTTTACATAGTTAAATAATTTAAGTGGGTATTAATAAATGAACTTATTATTTGTATTAAATGTATATCCATATTAAACTACTATAAATATAAAATAAAATATTCAAATTTCACTACAAACATAATCTTATCCGGACACAGTCAATCAAGTAAAAGTTACACCCAGTGAATGAAAATTGAGTTAAGAAATTCCATACCTCAAGCATAATTTTGGTTGAACATTACATAACCTCTTCTATAATTATTTTTGGAATATTATTATTTTATAATAAAAAAATATTCAAATTTATAATGTCATATTAGATTCATTTATCTCATCATATCACCCATTTGATAAATAAAATTCATTATTTTCTTTATTTTCTTTTTCTAATTTCCTTGTTTTCTCAGGTGTGTTTCATCTTGAATGATTCATTAATTCTACATGTTATATAGATAAATCATATCTTTAACATCCTAACCAAGTATACAATGAAACTAGAAGCCATACAGGTCATCACATTACCTCAAGCATTCCACTTTGTACACCATAGACTACTGACTTGCAGTGAGAGTCAAATGGTGGTATGATGGGGAGTCTGTACTATTATTATTAGAGTGGAATAAAAATATAATAATAAATTAGGAATAAAAAATAACTGAATTTTTTTTAATAAATATAAATTAGTAGAAAATAAATATAAATGTTAAATAAAAATGGCTAACTCCAGTTACAACCACAAATGCATGTACATGTGATATTTGAAATGAAAGAAGGAAATATCAAATAGGTAATAAATACAAATATTGAATATTAAACAAAACGAACACAAACCCCAATGGTCTAACTCCAATACAATCATGATCCACATGTTAATAATTTTCTCATATATCCATCATACAATGTATAACATAATAAGTAAACCATGGACCTATGAATTTGAAGACATCCTTTGGTACCCCAATGTAATGGAAGCCCGAAGAGGGTGTGAGATATACTTCGTAGTCAACAAAATATATATTCTAATGAATATTATAATATTTCATTTTAAATTACAACAATCTTCAAGATATAAAATAAATAAATTTATAATTAAATGAATTTATAATTAAATAATTAAATAAATAAGCCTATCAGGCACAAGTTCCTTCTAGACACCTAGACAACCATAATTTCTTTGGACTGATATGGGATGACCCTAAATAGAGTGAACATATAATAAATTGGTATTATTTAAAAAACGGGTCAAGGATAATTTTATAGAAAGAATGTAATGAGCATGTGCATGTGAATTTTCCTGGTAGAGGCATCCCTCAATAATAGTTATGTAGTCTTAGTCTTTACAATTTATGTCATCGTTAGAATTTAGTATGATGAAACATAATCCCATCTGAGGTGATCCATAACAAAATATCAAGTATCACATTAGGGAACTACAAAATCAGAATACCATATGAGTCCATCTAAGGGATTTGTATAGGAATCACATATATCACTATAATCATGACATGTAAACAACTATCTGATCTCATCGCTAGTATCTCATATAGGGGATTGAGTATCACTAATGACCTATAATATCAATCTAGACACTGAGCCAATCCATAGTTGTCTCCCATAGGGAACCAGTGTTGCTCACACAAAGTTAATGAAAACACATAGTGAGATCTTTTCTAGAATAATTGGTTTCACTCCAATCATATATTATACAGACATATGATACTAATTAATATTCCTGACATACCTGACCAAGGATTCCTATAAGGATCCAATTATCTCTCTTGACATCATACGGGATGAGGTATTAACTATCCCAATTCATTTAATCATTTTAGTTTAAAAAAAATAAGGTCTAATCCCATTAATCATTCCATACATATGAAAAAATAGTCCATGCACTAATGCATGGAAAAAAAATCTCATAATAAGATTACTAAGAGAGTTCCACAACAATATCATGTCATTTAACTTATGGGACAATCTTCTCCGTTTTCATGGAATACTAAGCATTGGATTATAGTATTAAATTCATGTGTACTTCCCATGGAAGAAACACCATATATGTAATAATATAAATACTGGTCATGGTAACATTCATTCCATAAATGATCACTATTTTTGTTCTATAACAAATGGCCATATACACTAAGATTATGTTTTAGTGGATAAGGGACAACATAATGGAGTGTCATATCCTCCCGTATTCCATTTTTACCACAAGTTTACATTTTAGAAGACATCATGCCTCAGAGAGAGGTTTTTTTAGAATATTTATTTATTTATTAAAATAATAAATGGGTCCTGATTATAAGTGAATATAAAACTAGATGTCTATGAGTAACAATGATTCTAATTTAATATACAAGGGATAGTGGATAGGAGGACTTTTTTGTAATAAATTAAACATCTCATTTAAGAGGTGTCTTATGGAAATACCAGCATACTGCCTAATGATGTAGTCTATAAAACACAAGGCCCTTGAGGTAAAATCTATTGAACACCAACCTTACATCATAGAAGTCCCACATGTCCAATATCAAGGATTGATTTGGTGTGGATTGAGTGAAATAGAGGAATCCATCGAAATCACTAAATATAGTGTTATTTTTCTACACCAAAATAGCCCATGAGGATTGAGTCTAAACATAGAAAATAGGAAGGAGGAGTCATAGACTAAATGAGATAAATCCAATGCACCTAATGGTGCTCGAATACGACACCAATTATAGGAGATCTCCTCAAACATATAGGAGGAAGAGATGATCTCTATAAGGTGAATTATGCTTGTAGAGGTGGAGAGTAAAAGACATATTAGAAATGAAATATGTCTAGGGAAAAATTGTAATTTCCAAACCCCTTAAAAAGGTTAACGGTTTGGCAACATGGTTGAAAAAACAATGCTTAAGACAGAGACCAAGGAGGAGGGTCACACGGTTCTTACAAAGGGTCTGGAAAATAATGCTGAAACTGTTCACTTTCACAACGTTTGTAACATATATCATGCCACAAATTTATGAATCTCCTCTCACATGCTTATAAAAAACTATAGGATACCTTCATCTCTACTAAAAGAGCAACATGGTTTCAACTGGGGGCATCATAATTTTAAAAAAATTGTGTTCCCTAACATGTCTTCCCCATATTTTAGCTTTTGAAGACTGAGACTCTCAAAACAAGAAAGAACACCTAAGGCACCACCCAATCTTTTGACCAAGTCGAAAAAACAAATTTTTTTTCCAACTTGTATAATTTTATTTTGAATCATGTTTTAAATAATTACCCATTAACCAGTTGATAAAATTCAAAATCCATTGGAATTTTATTGGGTCCAAATATACATGATAATAAAATATCCTAGTGTCAGGGCATCTGATCACTGAGATAAATAGGGGAAACGGAATTAAACACCACCCAACATTTTTCATGAGGTTTCACATAGAGTTTGTGTTGTGTTTTGAAATTCCAAAAGAAACTTACAAGCATCAATTTAAGCATATGGAACTTAATATATAGTAACTTAATACAATACATGCACATGCACCAGAACATTAAGATGGTGCCTACCTGAGCTTTCCTAATAGAAGATATGATCACATCATTGTTACATTAATCAACCATCCAATGAAACTTTCCACCATAGGCTCTATTATTTAATATCCAACCCCAATCCACGGAACTATATCATCAGAATTCCCAATTAATTAGTTCTCTTAACATGCTAATAATACATCTGGAATTATTCTTAGCTTCAATGAATTGTTGAGTCCCAATCGCAGTAATTTAGATTGGTCAAGCTGGATTATCGTAAAAGACTCATCTAATTCAAACATCAATAACCTTATCCTAATGATGTATCAAAAGGGGGTCCCCCACTGATCACATAATATATATATATATATATATCATGAAGAACAATCTCTGGACAAGTGTTCTCAAAACAATCATCTCAAACTTTTAGTGAATTTCAAAATCCTGGAACAACTTTTTTAGATTATGGCACCTGATTATTTTCTATGACCAAGATCATCGATAGCCATAATCAGATATTGGTGTTATCTTTATCCCAAATCCCCATTCAAGCTATAATTTCTCATCACGAACATGGATGAATACCGGATCCAACACACTTGATGTATTTACTCAGAACATCCCATCTGTGGTTGACTAGTGCATAGGGTATCCTCAACCTCACCAAAAGAATACTAAGGAGCCCATCCATGTTATTGCACACTCTGAGGATTACTTCTGAGACATTGGTACACCTTTGAAACATCCACTAATCAATAATACTAATGGATACCAAAGATAAATCTATATGGAGAACATGTCGAAGAAAAAAATCTACTTCCTACGATCTATCAATAGATTTCTTACATAAGAAACCATGTAACACATAGAGGAAAGTGTTCCTTGAATACTACCCCTCTTTTGGTATGCAACTCTGTTGGATACCTCTTCTCAAAATCCACAAAATTTAAAATTTTTCAAGAAGTATAAACAATTCTCTCTTAGTATACCAATCAATGTCAAGATAGTGGAAATGATCAACTACAATAAAAGAGTACATTAAAAGTATATTAAGGATTACAAAGACGTCTGATGATGCTACCATCATAACCAATACGAAATTCATGGTATGTTTTTTAACAAACCATACCCAACTACCAGAGACAAGAGCAGTCAAACCATTACTATTTGACTTCAATATGAAAAAAGATCATCTTTATATACTAAAAAATTATCATTATCTGATAAAAATTTCTTTTTACAGCAGGCATCTAGAGATTCCTCTAGAACTACCATAGAATCCATCCATAACTAACAGTGCTCACAAATGCTTCATACAACAAACAATAACATCAATGAGCTACCTTGAAAGCCTAGACATGATCCCATGTTTCCAGCCCTATTGTCCTTCAAAAGCTGTAATGGCCATTTTGAAATGGTCATTCTTAGTTTTTTTCCTTCTACATATAAGGACACACTTTATCATCAAATGAGGTGATTCTCCCTACCTTTCAAGTATTTTTACCATTATATTTTTTTTTTGAAAAAGGGAACTCATCCCAAAGAATATGCTTCATTGACCACTAACTGTGGTCCAAGACATGGTAACATGATTTTAGAAAGAATAAATCAAAATGGGATGGAAAGTAGATTCCTTAATAAAATCTTAATACATATTTTCACTATATGTACATCAAATACTCCAACCATATTACATCCATTCTCTCCAAAAAATAGGCGTAAAAGACAAAATGACTAACCAGTATGTAAAAACACTGAATCCTCCTTTAGAATGTCATTTGTAGCATTATGAATAGTTAGAATCCATTTTATAGCATCTCAATGTGTACTGTTTATACTAATTCAAACCACACCTAATTTTCTATAGAAAAATGGAAATTCATTTTTATCACCCATAGTCATATCAAACCCATGCATCTAGTAGCTGAGGGTCCGTTGAAGAAATTATCCCAATGTTATACTATCCCATATGACAAGAAAATGGGATAAATACCTCAAAAATAATTCATCACAAAATATGAATAAATGAAGGCTCATATGGCTTACTATGAAGTAAACCATTCTCCTAGGAATGTCTAAAACTGTGATTTATGTGATACTCACACATGCAATGAGTATCCCAATTCTACATGATCAGCAATCGAGAAAAATGATTCAATTACAAACATGAATTTATACATAGGATGACAAAAAAAAATGAAAACACATGGCATAAATATGATTCAATTTAATGAGTCATGTATGTTTATGAGGGAACTACAAATCTTATGCTCACACCTATTTAAAATATGGAAAATATATACATTATAGTAGGGTCGCACTGAAAATATCGTTAGGATCTACCAATTATCACTCATTTACATGCTTGTTAAGAGGCCTATGAAGAACTCCTACATTTTAATTTAAAGTTCATCCTCAGAGAAAATAATAAAATTCTATTACACAAGAGCTTAATCTAAGAATAACACATGAGGATTCATTTTTTTGATAATTCTTAAATTTCCATTTGAAATTAATTTTTTAAAGATCAGTTTAAAAACATCAAGAACTCATCATATGGTAGTATGAGTTAGTACTTTATTTAGCTATGTTCATAAGGAAATATAAAAATGAGATATTAAACTACAATTTGGAAAATTTATTATTCAATTAACACCCCAATACATTTATTTCATTTACTATATAAACCCCCCATTTCAACTATATTAATTAATTTATATTATTTAAAAATTTTCATTATTATAGAAATATCAATTGATATATATATAAAAGAAAAGACCATTTAGGTTTCGATTTTAATTTTAATTAATAAATGCATCATATAAGTATAGTTCTAAATAAAATAAAGGACATTAATTAATTAATTATGTACTGTTCACATAAGGAAGCCACCATATTCATATATGTAAAACCATATAAATGGTTATAGACACATTAAATGACCATTAATATATAACATAAGTTTAACATAAATGATTTAAGAATTATGGAATAACAACATAATGATTACCTACATCTGTCTAGTTCTAATCATTCTATGCTAATAAAAATGAAACCCCAATTTATATTAATGATATATAATTTTGAATCATACATAGGTTTCAATTAACTTTTTAAATAAATGATATATCTTAGATAAAATATCTGAAAAGAAGAACAAATGAATGGAGAACTTTATTTTTCATGATCAAGTCAGTCAATATCATGTTTCAAAGCACCCTAAATGATTTTAAATCAAATAAATCATTCCCCAACTTAACTAATTAGGTCGAGTTATACATTAAAGAACTTATTTATATGTGTCAACATTCCTAATAAATAGAGTTATAGTCATTTATAATGGAAACAAATTCATTTTAAGGTGAAAATTTAACTTCTTTTATATTTACAATAGTTACAAGGCATGTTAAATATATATATAATGGTTTGAAAATGTTGGTCAAGAACTCCCAATTTTCAAAACTCCAATAAACGTTTTAAAATGTTAATTAGATCTAATATAATCACAACCCATAAATATTTTAGCCTATGTAACCATTGATTCATGGACTACCTTGCACGATTAGTTTTTCAATAAGAATTTCACTATAAATCTATGTTGGAAAACACCACATATATTGATGTTATAATTTTATTTGGCCCACTATTTCATCATAGTTATATCAGTTCATGTGAACAAAAGATGTAAATAAATGTAAATATTCTGAATATCCAGTTATGTATGACATCATAACTTGGAAAGATACTATGTAAGTAGGGAAAACACCAATGAATTATAAAAAATCAAGGCAAGAAAAAATAATTCAAAAATTCATTACATATAGAATACATACTAACAAAATCATTGAAAAAGTCACACTAATAGGAATGAAACTGAATTACATAAAAAATATAATACTAACCAAGTTACTCATATACCTAAGAAGACATATAATTGGTTGGAAAATAAAACATAAGCCACATCAACAAATCCAAATATCATAACAGTGCAATATTCATGGCAAGAAATATTCATGGAATGTGAATCAACATAATAAAATAACAAGTCATTGAGTACAATATCCTTACCACACCAGAGCAAGGGTAAGGTGCCATAAATATGATAAATCATTTATGATCAAATATTATTGCAATAACTCATGCTGAAATCATAGTCAATACTAACAACAAACAAAATTAACAACAGTTAAATCCATTGACACTTGATTCTCCCCATATGTGGGTGGATAACTCCAAATAACATCTATTTATAAAGCGGTGACACATTTTTAGTCACATGCCTAATAGACCAAAATAGTTAGAAAAAGAAAAAGAGGCTTTGATACTACTTATTAACTTCCCGACCCAAATAAGTATGAAACTAGTAGTCAGACTAGTCACCACTTGACCTCAAGTGTGCCTCCTCATATGCTCATGGATTTTAACAAGAAGCTAGGGTCTAATGGTGGTATGATAGGGAAACATTACCTTCATTTTTCAAAGTCAAAATATGATATAATAATAAGGTAAAACTTTTAAATAGTGGAAGAAACATTATGAAATTAAAATAAATGGTAGATAAATATCATAGCTCAATAAACATAGAAAATTCCATTTGCAACCATGCATGCATAGCTTTTTGGTGCATCTAAATAAATTAATAATCATACAACATGGAATAATGAATTGTTTAAAAATTATAAAAAATGACTATAAACTCGCTAGGGATAAATCCAAGAGAATCATGAACTCTAGTTCAGTAATGTACTCTAATATCTTAGGTATAATGCAAAAATTAAGTAATAAACCAAAGTCATACTAACATGAAGATCTTCTTGGGAACCAAAATGCTATTAAAACCTAAATGGGGTGTGGTATATACTCACTATGACACCACCAATAGTTTCAAAATAAAAATCTAGTCTATGAGTATATAGTACAACCATGCAAAAGCATAAAATAAATAGGTTAATAGTTAAATAAATAAGTTAATAAATTAACATATCGGGCATTGGACCTCTTAAAAAACCTAGAAATCCATGCCTGTTATAGCCAAATATGTGATGAACCCGAATATGGTGAAGTCTACTAATTTTTTATGATGAAATAATGGGGTTCAACATAATTAATTGGCTATAATAGACCAATCATATGAATGTTATTTATCTTAGAGGACGTGTCCTTGTGTATTGGTGATGTAATAATAGTCTTTATAATTGAGTCATCATTACAATTTATTAAGAGGAAAAATGATCTCATTTTAGGAGATATATGATGGAATCCCGCTTATTTTTCCATGTCACCAAAAAACCCTAGTTCCATTTCTGTCTGTACAAGGATATATGTAAATGAAACTGAAGAATCAGTCATGGCATGACATTTATACAACACTTTGAGGCTGTGGATGTTATCTCATGTTGGGGACTGAGTGTCACTGATGACCTGGTTTGACTATCTAGCCACTAGGCATGTCTACAGTTGTATCCCACGAGGAACCAGTTTTCTCACTTGGAGGTGAGGAAAATTCAGGGTAACCCCATAACTTGAAGAATAAGTATGACTCATAGAGCATATAAAAACTCCCTACATGACTAATTAATAAGAATGATGGACCCACCCATGGAATCCCAAAGGGATCTATGTGTCACTCATAGAATTGTTTGAGACAATGTCATAAAAATCAAAATTTCTTAAAATATTTTACATTTACCCAAAAGAGGTATAATCCCATAAATCAATCCAAATAAAAAAACAAAATAGGCCATGCACATAATAATATCAAAAATATCATATCAATGATTAAAAATGAGGGCCACACCTATAACATTTCATTTATCTTATTGGATATCCTTCTCCATTTTCAAAGAATAATATATATTAGATTATAGTATTATGGTCATGGGGATTGCTCATGGAAGAAAAAAAATAAATTAAATAACAAAGGACATGTTATTCCAACATCCATTCAATAAATGGTCACTAATTTAATTCTAGAATAAATGTTCATCACCAGATTGAATATGTTTTGTTTTCTAAGGGATGACATAAAAGGAGTTTCAAATATTCCCGTACTCATATTTGACTTCCAGTTTTCATTTTAGAAGATATCTCACCTCAATGAGGGTTTTTATTAGAAGATACATTAATTAATTTAATGTCATCCATGTGTCACATACCTAAGGGATGTTAAATCTAGAGGTACAAGACCAAAAATAAAGTTAATTTAATACAAATAGGCTACTATACATGATACATTTGGTGAGATAAATTAAACATCACCTTTAAGAGGAATCACAAATAAATAACAGTGGGTGGCCCAATGAAATTACCTATAAAACCTCAAGATAAGAAGTGAGAATGTATTGACCATATACCTTATAACATGGATGAACCAACGTCCAATATCAGGGCATGATTTGGCCTGATTCGAGGGAAAATAAAGAAACAAAAAATGCCTTAAAATCGTAGAATTAGATCATCCAAATATAGTTTAATAAGAGAGAAAATAAATAGATAAAAGTAGCAATATGATTAGTATGAACACTGAGATATACCCAACACACCTGATAGTTCTCTAATCAGACATTGGGTGATGGAAATCTCCTTATACATTGAGAAGGAAGGGTGGAGCTCTATAAGGAGGCTTCATCACATAAAGGGGAATAAAAAATAAGAAGAACAATTGAAATAAAGCAAGATTGGGAAAATAATATTTTTCATACCCTTTAATAAGGAACAACATTTTTCCAGAAGGCTTCCCAAACCATGCGCATGTCGTGCCTATACCGTTGTCCACAGACTGAGGTCACACAGTTCATGAATACAGTTTTGGGAACCATGCAAAAACCATGAATGTTTCCTATATAAAATCTATATAATGCTACATGACCTTTAAACTTTACTATTATAGTTGGAAAAAACCATGTGATTCCTCCATGTCTACTAATAGAGCTACACAAATTCACCTAGGGGCCTCACGGTTTAGAAAAAGTGTGAACCCAAACCAAATCATAAGTTCTTTTATTTTTTGGATCATGATGCTACCAAAACTCAATGGAACACCCAAGAAACCCCATGATCCTTAGAAAAAATTTAAAATCCCAAAATTTAATTGTTCCAACGTTTTTAATTTCATTTATATGATCAGTTGAATTAATAACTCGTCTACCAAAATATAAAATTCACATTTCCATGAAACATTATTCAGAAAAAACCATAGGAATCTACACTCTCCAAAATAATAGTCATGAATTAATTAACATATTTATATATCCATTATACATTTAATACCAATCCTAATATAAGGTTTTTGAAAAATCATGTATGTTACGATGATGGAGACTATTTCTCATACGTATATATGAGTAACATATCTATTTTTCAGCGATCATTATGGAATGGTAGTAAGTAATATTTTAACTATATATAATGATAATAATATCATAAATAAAATATTATATTTATATATATCTATATACATTATCCATGTGGTGTGGTGATGAAATGATATGCACATCACATTGTGAAGGTGATAGTCCACACCTACACAAACTATATTATTATCATTATTTCGGTGAACAGTTGAGAATGAAAATGTAATGTGACCATACTTTAAATGATAAACATGTCATTAATACCATTATTATGTCATTTTTATTAGATATATTTATTAATTTAAATTTATTTAACAACATTTAAATCAATAGTGAATAACAGATCACATCTCTTCCTGAGGAGGTAGTCCACTATACACACAAGTAACATTCTCATATCCCCTATGGAATATAAAAAAAAATATGTTATAAATACTAAAGAGTTATAATTATTTTTTCAATGTCATATATATAATTTATATCCATAATAATATGAATCCTTGATATGTGGTAATGGAAAACGATTGACATCAGTTCGTGAGATGATAGTCCTCCGTACATATGAATAATGATTTCCTAACCCATTTGATGAATGTGGAGATGGTTGTATGTCATTAAATTATCAAAATAACATCTTAGTAAGTTGATTATAATAAAATTATTATATAAAACTGTTATATTTATAATTTAAAGAGGTGGAGGAAGATATAAAACTAAAAAATCCCTTTGTAGAACAATACAAGTTCTTCGGGAATCCTCCATAGGTATTCACCAAACCCTTCCATTGTTGGATTTATTAAAAAAATAATGATACTAGAATTAGTGGGGGGGATGTGTAGAAGTAATGTTTTTAGATATAGGAATATAAAAAATTCATAATTGATGTGAATAGTTGAGGATATGGGTTGACCTATTAAAAGTGAGGTGAGAGGAGAACTTATAATTTCTAAAATGAAAAATGTGTGTCATTTTTATCACAAGTCTAAAAGGTCCCAAATTGAGTATTATATGTAATTAGTCATTATAGGGTATATATATTGGAATAAAATCAATTTAACCCAAATTTATAGGTCTTTTTAACACTTATATTATTAGTTCATCCTATACTAAATCTATTTTTACCTTAACTGTGGTGAATAATTTTTTTACTATTTTCACTGTTAATTTTTCTAATAATATTAAGATAAACATACTATATAATATAAAGTAATATTATTTAAAATATGTAATCCATTTAACAAAATCTAATTTCTATTAATAAAAATTTTTATTTAAAAATGTTCCCCACAAACGTGATGTGAAATTTGGTTTTCCAATAGAAAATGGTCAACAGTTCAAAATGATTTTAAATAAAAATTCAACATAAAAAAATTATAATGACATAAATTGTATTAATATATATATATATATATATATATATTAATTTTTAAAATTAAATATAATTAATGTTTTATTTTTCATTCTAAATAATTTTAATCAATTTTCAGTTCTTAATTAAAATTTTGCATATTTCATGATTCATCCAAAACAATTTTGGGAAAATCCCCAAAATTATCCAAAATATATATTTGATTTGATGATTACCAAAATGAAGAAAAAAAATTCATTTAAATTCTCTAAAAGTGGAAATAATTAAATTTAAATTCTGTTTTCAAAGTGTGACTAGACCATGTTTTATGAATATAAATTCTTTTAGAAAAAATTAATTTTTATTTTAAATGATTATTAATTTATTTCAAAATAATAGAATACCATATTTTTTATAATTTATTTAGTACAACTAATATAATAAAATTTAATTTCACATTTACAATTTTATACAATATTATGGTTCTCAACGAATTAGAGTTTCATGTTCAGTAAGATTATAATGAGATTAAATTAGAAGAAATATATTTCAGTGGCTGATTAGACTTAAAAATGGGTGTCCCGTATGTTTTTTGAATACAGTTATATAATTTTAGAATATATGGGTTCTACAGAAACTCTAACTAAATCCTACTCAAAACATCTAATAAAATTATCCAATTCCTTTTTAGTGGAAATAAAACTTCCACCAATGTCTATAAGCTCAATTGAATTGATAATATCAAAAGCGGAGGTATAATTATTAACAAGTTTGTTTTCTATTTTTATTTTATTTTACTCCATTCAGATCTTCTATAAAAATGAAGAAATAAAAACATATATATATCCAACAAACTAAAATGTTATTATGTTCATGTTAAAACCTATTTCCATTAGATTATCTATAAAATGTAAAATAAACACTCCCCTCATGTGTGTGTATAAACTACTAGCTACATATAGTGATGTGTTTAATTATCTATAGTCATCTCATATAACTATTTTAAATGATGAATAAAATGAATATATATGTGCTTTTTGACATATCAGTTTATTTTGAATGTCATGATGTAATTTAAAATAATATATATGATATTTATTCATTCATGAGAATAATAAGGATGTGTAGTGGTTTTTTTACATTAAAAAGGTAAACATTTCTTCATAGTTCAATAATGACACTTATGGAATGGTATGATTCCAAAAATATATACGAATCTCTTACATTCTAATATTAATGGAACTATTTAATGAATCACATAGCTCATCTTGCTTGATCTATCTTTGAATCACAACTGTGTATAGATATTTTAATTTTCACTTATGGTGGGAAAACATAAAAAGGGTTATTGGAATGTATATGTCATGACACTTAGAATGTATTTAAGATATTTGATTAATTTTATAATTCTATAGTGATGATGATTACATTACCCATATGGGCATGAAAATGGGTAAAATCACTATGGAGTTGATCATAGGACTCCCCAAGACATCGAAAACCAATAAATCTATTTGAGATGTAATTGATATTATTTTTGATGTTAGTGAATTTCAATTCATAAAAAATGAGTTTTATCACTTGGAAAATATTCCATGATATATATTAGAATTTTAAAAGGGATTTCTGTAGTAAAACACTACATTTTATCTAATTAATATTATCAGATTACCTCATTGTTATGGGAAATCAGTCAAAAGTTTAGAATATTAAGTATAATTTCAATATAGAATATCACAGTCAAACTAATGGAAAATATTAATTAGTCCTCATTAAACATGATATAATAATATTTTTCTACATTATAGAATTTAAAATTGTAAATTTTTAATGTATTACTATATTTATGTATGAGTTTTAAATTTTACAAGCAATTTTAATTTTCAATTACTAGAAATTTTGGAATTTTTTAGGGATTTAGAATGGAATTACATTAGTTAGAATCCATCAAAGTACAATTTATTTTTAGATTGAGGGTATATTATATTTTTATAGGTTTTAGTAGTTTCATGGGAGTACGGTGAATGAATGAGCTATTTTTAGAAATGAATTCTTGGTCTTATAGTATGTTTACTAATAGTGTAAACCATTCCTTCTAATCGATTGGCCCAAAATATATATGAAAAAAATTGTAGAAACTGAGTGGATTTTCCCTAGAGACTATGTGTGTGGCTATAATAAATTATAGACATTCCATACGGTTAAGGAATTATTTTTTAAAATTATTCACTATAACACTAAAAGGTGTTGGGCCATTGATAGTGGTGGAGCATGATTAGCACACGAGTTAGTCAACCATGAATCCAAACCATTTGAAATAAATCCATTTGTATACTAGATCATTCCCCATAACTAGTAGGATATATTATATGGATTTATCAAGATATATCAATTACATATATCTAATAGTATTGACATCATTCATAGAAATAAATCCATTTGTATACTACTTATCCATTAAACATGAGTCAAACAAAAAAAAGTACCTACTAGTATATTACAGTTTAAATTTTAGAATGTTTTCATTATATGAAAAAATTTAAATAGTCTACTGTTTTAATATCCAAGTATCATGTGGAATGATATATCATATCCTTATATAATATTAAATTACTTATCTTTCTGTCTCTCAAGATCAATACCATTAATATTTTAAACAATATCTTTTCTATTTTTAGAAAATAAAAAATTGTAATCTTTTGATGTTACTCATCTATTAGTTAAAAATAATTAAATTTAATCCATCATCACTGAGATATTATTTACATATTATGTAATATTCTAAATAATATTCAAAAATTGAGTTTGAAATAACAATAGTTTTTGAAAATTTAATTTCCATGATATTTTTAATATGTCCTTTAGAATTGTCTACAAATAAAAGTAGGATCCTATCACAAGAATATACAGATATAATAGTTTAGATATCACCAATAATGATCTTCTAACACCCACTATATATATATTATGAATCATTAAGACATCTATGTCATATTACTTATAATATATCCATCATGGTTAATGAGTTTTTCAAATTTTTACTTGCGTATAATCAGATTGGTAGCATAGACGTTTAGTAACCAAATATATTTAAAACATTTAGATCTGGGATGTCTAGAAATAAAATATTTATAAATAAAGGTTTTAGTATGCCCAAATTATTTTATAAATCTCAATGAGAATTTATTGTAATAATTTTCATAAATTCAACATTTAAAACATGTTACACTCGAAATAAATCCTTTGGATATTTTAACAAAAGTAGTATTTTTCATCCTTAGTCAAAAACTCTTATATCAAAATAATTTCTTATTATAGTTTATTTTAATCATAAACATCATTTCATCATATCAATATTTTCCTTGAACCAATTTTCATAATGTTTCATTAATAATAATATCTAGCTTTTTATACCAAAAATATATTTTAGAATATCTTATATATAATTGTAGAATTATAATTTATAAATAAAAGATATATTTCATAATTTTTAATTTCATTTCATTATCTTATTATAGACATGCTTAGAAAGGGTCATTTCCCCCTATGAATTAATTAAATATTCTTTCATGGCCTTTATTATATATTGAACAAAATTAATTAATTTAGTAATTTTTTCTGTTAATTTTATTATATCTGAATCATTGTATTTTTATAACATTTCATCTAGTAAAAACTAATATTAATATATTCAATTTCTTTACTCAGTTAATGAATTATTATCTGACTTCTTATTTTGTGTTTACATGTTTTTATATTATCCACTAATTCTAAAACCATCATTAAATAATTCTTTATTCACTTTACATTGTTTTGTGACATTAGAATTCCAAAAATTATAAGTATATATAGAATTAAAATAAGATTCTTCCTTATCATCATTAATTGATATATGATCATCATTATCATGAATTATTTTTTGAATAACAATGAATCAGGTCCCTTAAAATGTGTAACCACACATGAAAGGTTCATTATATCATGTTCACTTACAGATTAACTATATAAATCTAAACTATCTCAACAATTTCATCCTCTAATCAATTCTTTTTATTCATTTACCCATTTTCATTTGTTTTTTATTTTATTTTTTATTTTGGGAGAGTCAGTCATGAGGTTTCCTTTATCACTTCACCCATAACAATTCAATTTAATAAAATCATTGTTATTGTTAGTATTTCCATTCTTATAGTCATTTGTTTATTTCTTTTATAATGCATATAGCATCCATTATTTTTTATAAAAATTTAATCCTTCATGATAAAATTATCATTCTACTTTTACCTTTCTTGTAACTCTTATTCAAAAGAGTTAGAGAATTTGTTAACATTTGATTTTAAATAAATAACATTATTTATTATATAATCTTATCATTAGTGTTTTTTAAATCAAGTACACATTGAAGAAAAAAACATATTAGTTCGTGTATCTTATACTCACTAAAATATTTTTTATCAATCTATAATTTCATTTCAGTCCAAATATTTGGTAATGATTTCAATAACCCATAAGTAGAAGCTATATTATCTAGTTCTTCACCATGTGAAATCATATCATGTGTAGTGCATGTAAATCGGGGAAACATATTAGCCTGTCTTGAAATCCTTTTATTCTTAATATAGAATTCCCAGCTTGGTTCTCTAATCCTTATCATACGAATAGTGAGTAACTTGAGTAGTTTTCCATATGCTTTAGGAATTTTACAAGATAAAACATGGAATCACACGCGTTTACTTGTAACATAGTATGAAATAATTTCTAATTTATAATTCCAACCACAAATTACCATATTGTTAAATATATGTTTCTCTAGGTTATCTTTTGAAAGTTCTTATGATTTCTGCATTATTTTCTAGTGAACCCCACATAATTTATTTACTTATTATTCCCTTATGTATTTCAAATACAAATAATCAACTTCACCAAAAAATGATGAATTTTAACATATCTAACCGTTATTTTAATTAATATATTTCATATTCAAGAGCTGATATTTATTCCATAGACTTCTAGATCTAGAATATTTGGGATTCCATAATAGTTAAATAATTAAATAATCCATAACTATATGAACCAAATTGATACCGATGGTGGGTTTGGTGATATAGATATAATACATTATAGTTGGGAAGAGTATTACATTAAAAAATTAAATGAAAATATTCAAATAGAATTTATTAATATATTAATCAATATAGAAGGGTATTGTTCAGAAAATAATTCAATTGTAAAAAATAACTAACACACTATTTTTTACTAGTATATATATCCGAGATCTTACACTACTCATTGATTTTTTATTCATTGTGATAAAATCAGTAAACCCAAATGAACATCCCATATAACTATTTGTTATGCAATTTACATAGATCTCCTTTTTAAATATCCAATTGAATAACTAATAACAAAAAATATTATATAATCAAAAAAATAATCTAAACTATATTTTCTACTAGATTAGAAACCTTAAAACATTGTTTTTGGTTGGTATAAGAACCAATATTATACTTGTTTTTTTTAGGATATGCATAAATTGACTATATATAATAAAATGAAGAAAAAAATATTTAATAATATAAAACTAGACTAAGGATAAAAATATGAGCAAATGATATATAATTTTATGTAGCATGATGATCTCTAACCACTTCACAAGTATGGATTTAATCATTGGTTTTACATTGTGATCACCCTAATGAAATAGTATTCCATAAATATCTTGATCATGTTTGATGTTCCAATTCTCATCTTCATTGCTCCCTTGGACTGTATTTATAGACAAATCGAAAATGGTAATCTAGCATGATCATTTTACTTTACTTGGATTGGAGTTTCCAAATCCATAAACACTATTTAAAATAAATAAGTAAAAAATATTGTGTTATCTGTTTAGACATGTTATGTATTTAATGAATATATTTTGATATATAATTCCTCCAAAATTCATATTAAAAGAACTTCCAATATGATAGTTATATTACTCATGTGTTTTCAGAGTTAATAGAACAACATTAAAGATTTTAATAAAAATATAATATTTCAAAATTTTAAACATTTTATATATTTTAGAATCATTAAAAGTATAATAAAATTTAACACAAAATAATTAATAAAATAAACTATATATTTTTTAACTAAAAAAATAACACTTATAATTGAAATTTAAATTAAAATAAAATTTGAAATATTTTTTAGTAGTTGTACTAAAAGAAATTAAATACCAGTTGATGTTGTGCTATTGGGAAACGGTCATACATTTTATATCTAATAGAGTAATATATTTTTTATGTGATGGTAGAATATTATGTATACTTTTATCGCTAAAATATAGAATATATACAAGTACTATTTTTTATACCATACAAGGTTAGTGATTCTACCTTTACTATTGGGTCATTATAATAATAAATAAACATGCTCCACTACTATTGGTAGGATATTATACCTGTAAAAACAATATACCACTACTAGAATAAATATTTATACTATCATTTAATTGATTATACATAATACGATTAATAAAATTATACATGCAATGATTAGAATTATGCTTCAATGGTAAAAAAAAATATGTTATCATCAATAGGGAGCTATAACCCAAATATGGTAGATGCTACCAATGAGTGTTGATGTGACGAATCTCTAAAACTCTAGCTCCCTAGTTCTACATGAGTGACCTGCATACAATGTTCATTCTATAAACACATTCTTTTTAGTTGAATAATGTTACCATTGTAATAAGGGGACCAGTTTTAGGTGTGTGAAATATGAAATCTTGGACTCATGTTCCACTCACAATTTCATTCAGTCAGATTAGCCACATGGCCTAATGTGTCCCTCCCCATACACTAAGGGATGTCAACTAGAATTAATGGCCTAGGATCTATCTGTGGGTAGATGATTCCCTCATGAAAAGAGTAGATCATAGTGGATATTTAATAATTGAAATGTAATGAAGCATAAGAATAACTAATACAACTGTGTAAACAAAATATATAATGAATGGAACAGTAACCTTCTGTTGAGAAAGAATAATATAATCATCCAAGATACACATAATAGTACTCAAACTGGAAACATAATCATACACTCGATGATAATTAAACATTTCATGAATCTATTTTACTAGAAAACATGTATGCATTGAAGTAGACATAGAAATCTATACAGAAGAAGAATATAAATCCAAAAACAATCCATGTATCCCTAGGACATCTTGGATCAACTGCTTCTGAGCTACATAATTATCATAGAATCATGATCTGGTGTCCAAAGTGAGATGTTTCCCCTTCTGAACCCATGAACACATATATTATGCACGTTTACAATCTACCACCCAAATAGGGTGTGAGATAAATTTTATTAGGCTACCCCGAAAGGCGTCTATACCATCCAATATGAGAATATTAACCAAAATATTGTCCAGGTATATATGAATTTAAATAAAATATAGTAATTTCAATACATTGATAATGGCTTCATCCTCATATGGTGTCTGAACATGTAATCATCTATCTAATTTTGAACTATTGATATTAAGTCATGTAAAGAGATAGAAGATATAGACATGGAAACCTATAATAAAAATTACTACCGTGGACCCAAGGTAAAAACCATGGAATCCTCAATGTTGTTAATAATGAAAAAGGGTCATAGTTAATTTCCAAGGAATCCTTAACCTCATAGGTCGATCAAAGTCAGAAATAACATGTGTCCTAGCTATAAGTGGATTGAGTATAATCTTAGGGGCATCACACAAGTAATTCCACTATATATATAACCATGTCCAAGGATCTTCTCCATGATAAAAAGATATATGCATTACTAGGTGCAATGAGGTGAATCCATGGTGCCACATGTCTAAAGATATTAAGTTAGATCCAAGGATTTTATCTATGGAATCCTAATATGTGAAGGATACTAATTGGATCCTATGAAATCATGTTGAGAATCCACTAGTATAAAAGGACCATATTTCATGGTGGTTACCTCCCTTATTAACCAGTTCATTGAATTAGAATTATGTCTTCAAAGTGATCAAGGAATTCCCTTAGGAATCCCAGGATAAATTGACTGTAACAAGTCTATTAATGAAGAAAAAACAATATAGAATAGGTATGTCATTCATTTAAAAAATTAAATTGGTTTATCCCATTCATTTTATTAGTGTGAAAAATTTTAAATGGGAAATACAATTATTTAAAACATTGATTACATAATCATTAACTAGGTTCACTCAAATTCCTTCCATTAAGCATGGAATGGAATGTTACAGGCATTGAACAAATACATTAAATTATATTTAATTTTAGATAACTGATACAAATATTATAATTTCCGATAACAATTTAGATTCATTTATTCTATTAAAACATTTACCTTAGAATGGTCATGTGGTAATATATGGTACTATCCATTTAGAAATTAAAAATAATTTAATTTAAATATATACCATTATCAGGTGAAATTTGTAGCACATGCATATTGTGGCATAAATAGACATAACCAACTCACTAATGTGATAATAGAGGAAATACCCTACTTGGGGTGGTTGGCATTGACCTTGTAACCCCCAATGTTGTGATGACCATATACAAAAGGTTCTTTGAATGCAAGAATATTTATTATAAGAATGGAATTTGAATTAATTAGGAAACTCCCATTGAAATCTATGTGTATACATTGACCACAGTTTATAAAATGGAAATACATGAACAATGGGTCATATACAACCAATCTCGAGTGTATGACACATTCCTCATCAAGTATCGACCATTAGTTTTACATGGATTAGAAGAAAATGAATGAATAGATAAACACCATAAAATAATGAATTTGAGCTTTTATTACAATATCATTGTCCAATAGAAGACAAACAATGAAAAACATATGTTGTATATAGTATTTACTTATCCACATCCAATGTGATTAATAGGGATCAAATTGGACTATAGATATAGGAATATGATAAAAACTACTGAATATGTCTTCAAGATCACAAAAATTGGGAGGTAGGATACATATATCTCCTGAAATAAAAAAAATATGGGATATGATATGTTTATAAAACCATTAGGTAACTTTAGTCATATTTCCAATGAATATAAGTGGCATAATTTGGTCGTATGGGTGACCAAACCCTATTCTAACCATTCTTGGATAATTTTCTAAGGATTTTACTTGTACAGTTATGTAGTATGGTTTGAGAAACCATGAAATAATATTGTAATATGGATCTACTAATAAAATGTAGACCATATACATGGGTTTCCAGTCCAATTTTCATTGTTTTCTCAAACTGTGCATTATCCTTCTGTCACTATGAGGCCATCACAATTAGGGGTAACTTTGTGTCTTGTATCAGATGGTTTCCTCAAACCATTCAGATGGTTTGTTTCTCCAAAAAAGTGGGATCTAGGCTTTGAATAAACATTGGAGATCCCTGAAACATGTGTGACCTCATTAGGCATCCATATTAGAATAAGAATAATTATTTAATATGAAAATTATAGAATCCATGTCTAAATGAAAAATATAGTTCTTATAGTCTTCAACCATAATGGAAATCATCCCAAATTCATTTTTCAAAGGTGGAAGAACTTCATCTGAGAAAAACTCTGTCCACAAGGCATGTACATTGGCCTTCCACTCCCAATGCTCATCATTTACATGATTAGGATTAAATATTTCATATACTAAAGGGAAATACCAACCTCATAGATCATTTTTGATACTATCAATGATGCTTATAAGAGGCAATTAAAATGAATCATCAAAATCTAACTCAACCTCCTCAGGATCAGAAATAAAATTTAGTTTTATATTATTACAATGAAGATGTGAAACATGAAAGATGTCATTCATGGAACTCTACCTTTGATTTAATAGAAACTGATGGAATATAAAAACTATTATATCTATAATTTTAAATGTATTAAATACTAAAAAAATCACTTCCCATGAATTCATATTAATATATTCCCAAGATAAGTTATACCCAGATGAAAACATGATCCCCAACCTCGATCTCCCGGGGTTGTCTATGGTGATGAACATAAGGTTTCTGTCTAGATTGAGCAGTAGACCTATGCATTCAAATCATGTTTACATTATACAAATTCTCCAAAAAGGTATCAATCCCTAGCAGTGTTACCTAACCTACTTATAATGTGAACAAGGGTGAACAGAATGTCATATGGTATTTGGCCTCAAAAGTAGCCATGTCAATTATCTCTTGAAAGATAATATTACAGGAGAATTTAATGATAAGGATATCATTCTCCCATGAACCATCAAAATCATGGAAACTTATTTGTAGAATTTACTCTAACACGTATATAGTCCGTTAAAACTAGCCATTGGTCTAAGGGTGAAAAGTTGTGCTCAGAAGACCTTGTGTACACATAGATCTCTATAACCCCTACAAAAATAAATATGTGAAATGACAATATCTATAAAAATTGATAGTATTGGGGACCTCTTCTAGCAGAATAATCTCATGGAAATAATTTTTTCTTATCCCATCAACTGAGAAACTATCCATTTTAAGAATAAAGTGTTATACTTTTGTTTGTCGATCCAAGAACATACAAACTACATTACTACCACGAGGGTACCTAGGAAAGTCGATGAAAATGTCCAAAAAAACATATTCAAATTATCATTATTATACAAGAAGGGACTATAAGAATCCCACAGGTCACTAGTTCTCCTTGTTTGTCAGCTAAAATGTAAAACACATAGTGATAAAACATGTTATCTGACATTTCATCCCAGGGAACCAATATTGGCATCACATATCTCAATACCTCTTAGATATTTTTAAATGAGCGTCCCATTGATAATATTAGTAATATTGTATTAGTTTCTCTCTAGTATTTGTAGGAACATAGAAACATCCAAGTACACGTAGGATGTTGTCTCCATCAACAGACCCATCTAGAGGTTTTTCATCACTTGAAATACTCTCATAGAGAATTACAACTTTAGGATATGAGAACTACATTCTCTTTTACTTCACTAGGATGGTAGTTGTAGTAGTCAGGGATGAAAGAATAGAATGTTTCTTACTCTCATGAATCTCGTAATACATTCTGGAAAATAGGGCCATCAATTTCTATTCATCATAGGCTTCCAATTCGACATGGTCCTATGTTTTCTGACTCAAAGCATCTGTTACTGCATTGCATTGTCAAGAAGAATAGGTAAGCACTATGCCAAAACACTGAAGACATTTGACCCATATATATTGCATGAGATTAAATTAATGTTGTGTAAAGATATATCTACGACTCATATGGTCTGTATACACCAAAAGGGATCTCCAATAAAATAGTGTCTCTAAAAGAATAAGTCATGGAAAAAAATGGCTAGTTAGAGATCATGCATATTGTAATTTCCCTTACCAGGCCACAATGGCCATGATTCATATACAAAAACATTATCCTCCCACATCAGCATTAAAAATAGTTTAATGCCTGAAGAATCAAAGAATGCTATATAACCTTTATCGGGCTCTTGTAAAATCAGAATCAATACCAAAACAAGCCATCATTTTACCTCTAGAAAAGTTTATTCACGTGATTATGTCAACAATAACTTAACACACTTCTTATAAGACATGTATGAGGATAAGGAAGGGGAGATAATTTATATATAAAATTCCTATAATATACAACTGTCCCAAAGAAACAATATATATCAAAACAAATTCTTGGTCTAATCCCATGAAACTCATCACACTCATTCTCTAGGTCCTCGTATACTCTGGATTATGAGATTATATAAAACAATTATTGAACATTTTCAATCTATAAGTGGAACATAGTAAGATTTTATTATATATTATGATTAGTCACATTAATCATAATGACCTCTAGAAACCTAGGATGGTCACTATGATTATGAAAATACATCATGATATTACCCAAAAATTCCAAAATAAGAGAATCATGATAGGGATTGAAACCTGTATTCATCAATGCCATGAAAATTACAGGAGAGTTTGTATGATTAAATGATATAACACAATACCCATACAGACCATAACTACTATGAAAATCAATATGAGGAATGTTTGAAGTTCTGACTGACACCTGATGATATACCAACCTTAGTTCGACCATTGAGAATACCCTATCTCATTATAGGTAGTTAATAAGATCATGTATATAGGTAATCCAATACCGATTCATGATTGTAAGATTTTTCAATGATCTTTAATCCATTCATGGATTAAAGGACCCATCCGTCTTCATTGAGAAAAATGTGTGAAAAAAATGAAGTAGTATTGGGTCTCATAATGCCTTTACACTCTAAATCTTCCAACTGTCACCTAAGCCCCAGGAGCTCTATAGGTACCATATTATATGGAGGAATAGATACTAGATATTCTCATGGGATGAGTATTATCATAAACTCAATATCTCTGTATATATGTTTTCCAGAAAAATCATCAGGAAATACATCATTGAAAAGATCGACTATGGGTTGAAAATCATTTGAATTTTTTCCCACTACTCTATGAAAATTTAATAAATCTATTTTATAACTACACTTAGCCTATGATTCTCTGGTCTATCAATACTGTCTTGAACATTCCACTCACCCATTTGGAGATAAACTCTACCATCTAGTGATGTAAATGACTCCCTTTGGTAATATAAGTCCACAAATTCATTATAGGAAGCCAACTATTCCATTCTGAGAATGACATCAAAGCCTCTCAACACAAGGAAAGAGATGTCACAAAATAATGGATAACTGCCTAACTCATGGGGTATTCCCTGCATTGGAATATTCCTTTGGACTACACTCTCAAAGGGGATTCTAGTTTCATCACCACACATAGGTATTGAATTTCCATCCCATGACTTTCAACAATCAATAAGGGAATTAAGGAATGAAAAGAAAATATATCGAATAATGTAGATACAATAGTGGAGGATACTATAATAATAACTCATACTAAAGATGTAATTATAGTATAATATATTATTTTCTTCTGTAATACTAGAAAATGAAATGATCTATGGCCATGTTCTACACTTAACCTACCTTGTGTTGCTTTTATCTAATATCACTAATAGTAATCTCTATCTCTCTCTCTAAAATGGCAATGACCTCCTCCTTGGCCTGTCCTTTCGATGATACTCCAACTCCACATCTAACATGATGTAAATGAACCTACCCATCTTGGTGGAGCTCAAGTAGATCCTCATCTTCTAGAAGTAGATGAAATGATACATTTAAATTTCTTAATATGTCTCATACATCCATAACACTATGACAAATTCAGTGTTCTGCGACGGGGCATTTGTGACGGGATAAATTCTCGTAGCAAATGGTCCAACCCAAGGGTTATTTGCGACGGGGGGTCCGTCCCATTGAAAAAGGTAATGCACACTTTGGTGTGGGATCTGTGCTTTTGTGCGGGATGTGCGCAAAAGCATGGGATGCGTGCCAAAGCGAGCCAAGGTCATTGGTGACTGGGGGGGTCCCCATCGCAAATAGTGTGTCAGTGAGTGGGTATTTGTGATGGGTCCTGTTGAAAATACCGGTAGTGGAAAATGACATTTTGCGATGTGGTGTTGTCCTATAGAAAAAGGTGTGTTGGCATGTCTCTTTTTGCGACGGGTCCCATCAAAAATAACCTTTTAACCGCCGCCTGTAATTAATGTGGTCGAAGGTATTTGCGAAAGGTCACATCGCAAAAAGCACTATTAGCGACGAGAATCCCATCGCTAATAGACCAGTCACTACTAATCTAACCTATATATACCCCCTCAGTTTTCCTTTCCCTTTCTCTCGTTTCTCACTTCCTCTCTCTCACTAAAATCGAATTTTAGAGTGAAAATTAATCTTAGTTAAATTTTGTTTACAGAGAAGTTGTAAAGGCACTTACATCAATAAGAGATCAAGTTTAAAGGTACTTATATTTTATTTAATTTAGTATTTATTTAATTTTATTTAGGTTAAATTTAATTATTGTTGATTAGTTGTAATTCAATTAGATTTAAATTGTTTTCTAATCTGTATTTTAGTAATAGATAGTAATATTTAGTAATAATTAGTAGTAATTGGTTGTAATTAGTACTAATTAGTAGTAATTAGGAATAAATAGGAATAATTAGTAATAAATAGTAATAAATTGTAAAAAGTATGAATAATTAGAAGTAATTAACAATAAATTGTAATAATTAGGAATAATTAGTAATAATTATGAATAATTAGTAATAAATAAGAATAATTAGTAATAAATAGTAATAATTAAGAATAATTAGTAATAAATAGAAGTAATTAGTAATAAATAATAATAAATAGTACTAAAGAGTAGTAATTAGTAATAAATAGTAATAATTGGGAATAATTAAGAATAAATAGAAATAAATAGGAATAAATAGGAATAAATATGAATAATTAGTAATAAATATGAATAAATACAAAGAAATTGAAATAGTTAGTAATAAATAGTAATAAATAAGAATAAATAGTAATAATAAGGAATAATTATTAATAAATAGGAATAAAAATTAATAAATATGAATAATTAGTAATAAATATGAATAAATAGGAATAAATAGTAAGAAATAGTTATAAATTGGAAAAATTAGTAATAATTAGTAATAATTAGTAACAATTAATAATAATTAGTAATAATTATGAATAATTATGAATAAATAAGAATAAATAGGAATAAATAGTAATAAAAGGTAATAAATAGGAATTAATAGGAATAAATAGGAATAAATTGGAATAAATATGAATAAATATGACTGAATAAGAATAAATAGGAATAATTAATAATAAATAGGAATAAATTGGAATTAATTAGAATAAATACGAATAAATACGAAAAAATTGGAATAAATATGAATAAATAGAAATAAATACGAATAAATATGATTAATTAGCAATTAATAAGAATAATTAGAAATAAATAAGAAAAAATGGAAATAATTTAAAATAATTAGTAATAATAAGAAATAAATAATAATAATTAGTAATAAATAAGAATAAATAGGAATAAACATAAATAAATAGGAATAGATAGGAATAAATAGGAATAAATATGAATAAATATGAATAAATATGGATAAATAAGAATTAATATTAATAAATAGTAATAAATAGTAAAATATAGTAATAAATAGTAATAATAAAATCAATTGTAATAAATTGAAATAACTTGTAATAACTTGGAACAAATAGGAAGAAATAGGAATAAATATGAATAAATAAGAAATAAATAAAAATAAATAGGAATAAATATGAATAAATAGGAAGAAATATAAATAAATAAGAATAAAAAGGAATAAATATGAATATATAGTAATAAATAGTTGTAAATAGTAATAAATAGTAAAACAAAAATTAATTTCAATAAATTACTATAATATCTAATAACTTGGAACAACTTACAATGGATTGACGACATTCATTTTTCTTGATGACTCTTCTCCTTTCAACATTAATCGACTCAAAACATTATGAAAAGTATGCATCTATGTATGAATATCCAATCTCGTATGCACGAGTTTGAATATGAATTCATAGGACCACATTTTTTATTATCTGTTTAGGCAGCGATAGTTGCAAGAAGACGATTCATCGAAGAAAAGGGGGCTATTTTGTCTGACAGCTCATTTATGTGAATGCTTATCACACAGAAATCACAGTGATGAATCTGCTAGGAGGTACGCATATACATTCTCGTATTCACGAGAATGAGTATGTGTACCTATGAGAAGATTCTATAGTGTGATTTCAGTTAGATAAATTTTCAGGTAAATGAGTCGTCAGACAAAAGAGAATCCTTTAATCCACTAAAAATTATTTCACCCAAAATTAGTAATTGCAGCGGGACCTTTTGCGATGGGAGCAGGTTGCAAATAATCTAAATATAAAATTTTATTAACATTATTTGTAATGGACCCATAGAAAAAGGTTTTTATGTATATAATATATACAATCGAAGGCTTTGTTTCGACGGGGTAGTTTCTCATCGCAAATAATATTTGCGACATCCCTTCGCAAAAGGTTTATTTATATATAATGTATATAATCTGAGGGTTATTTTGAAAGGGACATTTCTTGTCAAGAATACTTTTTTCGACAGGACTGCCACAAAAAACAATCATTGCGACACTGTTTTCTACAACGGGATATTTGTGACGGGGCCCCATCGCTAAATCCTACTTGCGACGAGATCCCGTCGCTAATTGCTCGTTGCAAATACCATTAATTCCCGTAGTATAAGAATGAAACTCAATATGTTATTTATAAAAATGAAGGCTCATATTTCTCTTCTTTCTAAACTGATTGAATATAATTGTGGTACTAGTGTGGATAATCTTTCCAGCACTAATATAATTAGAACCTTTGAAGGAACACTTCCTGCTCCATGAATAATTACTCCCCTGCCTCAACACTGAACCTATGTGACCGATATTACTGTCTTCTATGAGGTTGCGCTTAGTGATTTGAGAATGGTCTGCTATCTCAGACAAAGTAGTTAGGTGAAAGGGATTCTCATGTGTGGATATGTCATATCTCAACCCATCAATAAAACATCTACCACCTGATAACTCGTCAGATGATAAAATTTATATAATCAACAAAAACATAGTTAAACATGATGAATAATACAAAACTAACATGACACATGTCTCTAGATGTGTAAAATCTCTAGCTCGGTTAGATCTTAGTGTATTAATATATAAGTACCAATATAAGATAGTATAGATGTTATCCCAAACTGGTCCATAATGAAGAACCACCGATGTAATCACATCCCACAAGCGCTTTGTAGAATTAAAAAACATGTTTGTGAAAATATTGACCATCTACTCTAGAGGTGGCTCGAGATGATCAATGATAGATAATGTGAAATAAATCACATATTCTACATTCTAAGGGATTCTACCCCACACTACAAATATGGGAGGATGTTACTGTGGGAACTCTCATGTCTGATCCACCAAAGTAAGAATAAGCCGTGGATTACACTTCATGGACTACATCAGACCTAAAAACTTTTGAAGAAGCTGTGAATATGTAGCCAAATTCGGTATAGAAGGGGGTTCTTCAGGGATAACTCTATGTAGTAAGACTAAAAACGCAGGGACCACTATCTCTAGAGTGTTGTTTTCACCACCCTCTAGTGAATGACTTGAAGAATTCATATTGGAAATTTTCTATTATTTCCATGGAAATACCTTAGAATGAATTTTTCTAAGAAACATGAACTAGTATTGGAATCAAAACATAAGGAAATGGTCTCACTACCCAAGGTAAAACCCCAACTACCTACATATGAAAAGTACTGTTATGCACTTTTGATTAATTTACATGGGTTCCAATAGATGATAGGGAAAGTCCTATTTTTTCTATTCACTTATTGGCATCCATTTTATTTTATAATACATGATTAACCTTTATTGTTTTTATAGTTTTATATACGTAAAATAGTGTTCTATTAAATAGAACACCATTCCCAGTGAATTAGGATCCATACACCTTACCACTAAAATTGACACCCATAAAAGTTCTCTGTATCCCCCATATATATTTGGTCTTATAATGTAACTACTAAAAATAAAAAGGATCAAATTGGAAAATTAACCATTCTAATCCATGAGTTCCCATACATATCATGAATTGAAACTACGAATCACCCAATCACATCCTCATATTAGCTAATATAACAAGAGATACATTTACAATATGGGAGAAAAACATTATATAAGATTCTAACATGAACTTATACACAAAAATAGTATTTAGATTGACTTTAAATCGTCAGAAATACAATCCCAGACACTATATAAGTTATATTAGGACAAGAATTTAATTAAAACCCATATCTCAATCAATAATAAAATGAATCAAAAGCGTGGAAGTAGTGAAATGCAACTATATAGAATTGAATATTCATGAAACATGAATTATAGTTTCTTTTAATGATGCATTTAATGATGATTCATTCTCTCATTTCATCAATCCAATGATAAATATCAATAAGGCATATGAAATCAAAGAACTCTTATGAAACACCTAATTGTGAATGTAAATTAAATGTAATATGTGAAACTAGAACAATAATTTCACATTCCTAACTAACATGGTATTTACCCGAAACATGGGTTGGATACTCGGATGAAAAAATTATAACCATATTCTATCCACTTTATAATTTCTTCGCTATATTAAAAAAAATACCAAAGAAATGAAAAACCAATATGATATCATTTTGTGTTGTCCAAGACCTGGGTTCCACTCATTAGTGCTCTCAGTCTCATTGGCCACGTGGACTAAGGCGTGCATCCTCATATTCCAAAGGCTTTCAACATGTAGTGATGGCCTAGGGAGTGTATATGGGTTTTATTTCCCTCATATTAAGAGTGGATCATATAGGGTATGTAATAACAGGTAAGAAGTGGAATCATAATACAAACTTATAGCACAACGAAAATAGACTGTATGACAAGTAGATTAGTAACACATAATAGTGGAATAAATATACCAACATGCAAGAAACAAATATAAACAGTGAAACTTGAAACATAATCATATTAAAAATGATGGTAACTCACCTAATTTCTCTACAGAACAAAAAAATAGGTATAAATGGTGGATGAAAATACAAGATACATAAATGAAGAAAATAAAGAAAAAAATATCTAGTATTCCAAGGAATTGGCCCGATCTTCTAGTACAATTCTCCCTTCTAATAATTCAATCATGATCAGGTGTCCAAATTGAGGCACTTACCCTTATCAACACTTTAAAACATATAATCTTCCTAAATAAAATCGATGGCATGAATTGGGAGTCAAATATATGTCAGTAGAAAACCCCCAATTACATTAGAACCATCTATTGTGTGAAAATAAAATAAAAAAATGTTCTTGAATATTTGTATGTAAGGACAATACAATTATGTAATTATCCAGATAACTACTTCATCCTTGGTTAGTTTATGAACATGTTATCGTATAACTAAATATGTTCCACTTATAATGAGTGATGTAAAAGGATCGAAGGTATGACCAATGCATCCTATAATAAAAATAATAATGGAAATAGAGGAATGAAGGTAGTAACTAAGGAATCCATGTTGATGAAAATAATGAAATAGGAACCATGGTAATAACTAATTCATCCTTGAACTCCGAGCTGACTATCTCTATAGTAAAATGATGTTTGTCTATAAGGGGTTTGAGTGTAATACATGGGGAATCACCAAAGGAATTCCACTAAAAATGGTTCTAACTAAGCCAGATAACCTTATATATGTTAAAATGCACTATGTGGGACACAGAACAATTTAGAGAATCTATGGTGTCATGTTTTTAAAGACACCAAGATGAATCCATGTAGTGTATACAATGCATCCTAATATTCTGAAGATAGTGAATGGATCATACAACGTGAAGTTGGGAATCCACAGTTATACATGGACCAAGTTATTAGGTGGGTATATCCCATGGAAATATTATCCTTGAATCTGAATGGTTCCCATTTATTTTTCATGTCATTCCATTTGGAATCAAAGGCTATCACATGTCCTACCACTAATTTTCTGATGAAAAGGACCATATGAAATAAGCACCTTATCAACAATTATTTATTTAATTATTTTAATGCATTACTCTAATATTTTAATAATATTATTGGTTCATTTCAAAATTTCCTTAGTTTGGAAATGTATAACAGGGATATGTAACTATTTAAAAAATTGTTTTCTTAATAAATTATTAGGCTCACTCTCAGGCCTTTAATTATCCATGGTATGGTGTTCCATATACATGAAAGCATGTTATTATATTACATTTAATAAGTCAAAATGATACATATTTTATTTATTCCCTTTACAATTATGATTTAATTAATCTATTGAAACACTTTACATAGAAGGGTCGTGTGGTACTATAAGGTTATAACCATTAATAAATTCATAAATCGAATATTTTTAACACATTACATTATAAATTCCAAGCAATGTCACCCCCATAAAGTGGAATAAATAGTCATAATAAATCTACTAATGGAATAAAATTAGAAACACCCTATATGGGGTGGTTTATGATGAGGATATAAACCCAAAAAATGGATGATCATATATAAAAAGGGCCCTAGAATACAAGAATTTTAATTATAGGTATGAAATATAAATTAAATATGTAATTCATGATAAAATATATTTTCACACAATGATGTAACTTTATAAAAAAAATATCACTTGAGGGATGATCCATATACAAATAACCTCTTGAATATAAACACTTCTCATTCGATATCGGCCCTTATATTGGTCTAGGTCAAAAGAATGCTGATGAACAGTTCAAAGACCAGAAAATAGTGCATTTCTGCTTGTATCAAAATAACATTGTCCAGTAGAAAACAATTGATGAAGGTCTCAATATGAATATAGTCTTTATGGATGAACATTTAATGATACGATCAAGTATAAAATCGTTCATACTAAAAATGAAAAATATCAAAAACTACGAAAGAAGGATTTTGGATCTCAAAAGGGGATGAAGGATACCTCTATCCACTAGAAGTTGAAATGAAGAATATGGTTTTTTTATAAATAAATAATGTCATTTTGTTTATTTTACTTATAAAAAATATGGGTGCATGGTTTGTCTTCTTGATTGGAAAAACTATCCGACGACCATTCCTGATTAAATAGAAAACGAGGGTACCCATATAGTTTGAATGCGTGATTTGTAAAAATATGTTCCAACCATGAAATATAGAGCTAAGAAAAAAACTAGATGTATTCATCGTGGTCATATAGTCCAATATACATAGTTTACCCAAATCGTGCAACCTCCAACTACTCACTACCATGACCCAAAAAAATTGGAGTAAGCATTCAACATATCATGTGCATTTTCTCCATGTATTGCAGCTACTCTTTTTCTCCGAAAATTTTTTGGTTTAGGCTCCGAACAAGCCCCTGAAATCCCATAAACACCCAGGAACTCATTACGAATCCATATTAGATACAAAAAAATAATTTGGCTATAATTTAAAGGATACATACATAAAAGAAAAAACGAGTTCTTCATCTACCATTGGAGGAAAGCGATATAAGATATAGATACTCATATACCAATTTTAGGCGTGTATGCATGAATATAAATTTATGTAGGTGAATTTTCCCTTAAACTGGTGATGTAATTCATGGTCTACCAATACATTAGTTGATATATTTCTTTATTTGATCCATTATACACTTACACGTGTTACCCTTTCATGTGTTGCCCTTATCTCTATTATAGAAACATGCTCATACACTAATTCAAGTTATTGAAAATCACTTGTACCCTTTCATAGCTCCACTATTTCCCTTACCCAATGTGTGGTACACATATACAATAGTGTGTGGTACCATTAAAAAACTATAATGGCCTTACACAATGGCACATGTTACCATTATACAATGTGGGTCATGCTTATGCATATTTTGTACCCTTATATATCTACCCCTATACAATAGTATAAATATTTTTTCTACCTTTCAAGAGTGTTTATATTATAAATATACCTTTATCTAATAGTTATCTAAGATGTTACAATTACAAAAATATATATAATAAAAATGTTTACAAAAATACTAAAATTTAAATTTTGGATAATTTTTTTTAAAAAATTTGATTACATTAAATATTATGTACATAAGTGACAAACCATTATAACATATAATAATATAATTAAAATAAATAACAAAACCAAGTAATATAAAAATTAAAATACATTGTACTAATTAAATAAATCAATAAATAATATATTATTATATAAAAATAAAATAACTTTATGGTATATGAAACCTGACACAATAAAAATTTTAAATAAAATAAATGATATGAGTTTTTATCTTAACAAACAAACTAGTAAAATATTAATACTCATATTGAAAAACAAATATTTCTCTACTTATTAACTCTCTCATGATAATGTTTTCTACCTCCCTCAATCCGAATTTGGGAATTAGTTTCTTCAATGTTAATATTTCCTCTTCTGACTAATATTCTCCGAATATGGTTTCCATGATACGTGTTATACTTACTATCCTCTATATTTCTCACATATTCTTTTTAAATGGGTGTTTTGTTAAGACTTATTTCACTATTGGATTTCAAAAAAGACATTGAACTCCCGATTTCTGAGACTATGAAAAAAAATCAAGGGGGTAATTTATTTATGGTTTGAGAATGTATCAAGATGAAAATTTATTTCAAATAAACACTATACATAATATCATTCTCGGAAGAGAATAATTATATTTAAGAAAATTTCAATACACTAAAAAATATTATTATTTAAATATTACAATTATGACCATACTGGTGGATATAATGGGTATGAATGTAGATAATTAAATTAATATATGTAATAATAATTCATTTATAGGAAAAAAATTTATTGACTAATAATAAATATGTAATCAATAATTTGTAAAGATGATTATGCATTAAGAATACATTTTCACTAATATAATTTTTATTTTATAAGAGGATATTATAAATAATTAATTTAAATTTTATAATGCTTATTAGATAAAATTACCTTAATTTTCGGGTAGAAAATATCAATATTTCTTAGGGACAATTTTTTATATTTTTCTTAAAATACTAATTTTGGAGTGAATCGTTAAAAAATCTAATAGTTGTTAGATAACTATTTATTTTCATTAAATGATGTAATTTAGTAGTTTTATTTCATTTTTAAATTACACATAATGTCACATATGATTAATTTTTTTATAATAAACTTATTAATTGCATTTGAATCTTTATTATATAATATTTTCATATAAGTTATATTTTTAAGTATAAACCATTTTCTTTCTAAATACTTTTTCATCATGTCTTCGTATTTATATTATTATTTATTTATCACACCTATATAAATTGAATTATAAATAATAGAACTGGTACTTATAATTGGGAGGTTGAAAATTTGTAAATATTACACTTTTATTTAGGGCTATTATGAATAATATGCTTTGTATAATCTTATCACCACGACAAGGTAAATCCAGTTAAACTAAATTAAACCTACATGGTAACATGAAGAAATAAAAATTCCTATACTATAATTATTTTTATGAGTTAATTTCATCGATATTTATATTAGTCTTGAAAATATGGAAAATTATTTCATCAATATGAGTTTGTTTCATCATAGTGTTTTTCATTCATTTTACTGAATTCATGGGTACTGCACAATGGTTTTTATCTTCTTTTGGCTCCATCATAGAATACTTTTACAGCTGATTCAGTTGAGATAGACATTCTTTTCATAGGATACTACGGATCTTGAGGCCTTGAAGCTTTCTTGTATTTATTGCACTTTTAGCTATAGGTGATTACATTATTGAAGGCATGATGTCTTATTTGAGATTCTTTGATATATCTTCATATATCACTCTAACGTTTGTGCGTGTGTAAAATCATTACACCTCTATCATTTATCATAATACTTTTTCTTTAATAAATTTCTTTGGGGCCTAAATTGTGTTACCAATTCATTTATATGTTTGTTTAAAAAACAATGTTGATGCAGTGATTATACAAGAAAGTACACAGATAAAAGTAAATTGATTTCAATGTATCAACATTATTTTGTTAAAGATATGTTAGGGAATGAATTATTTTTTAGATATAAATTATTTCATTGAAAATTTACATTTTAATACCATTTTATTCTTGAAATCCCTAATGTAAAATTGCGAGGAGTAGTCACAAATACATTTTATGAGATACCATATATTTTAGAATATTATCATAAGATTATATGATATATAAATTTATAAAAACAGTGAAACTACTATTTTTTCATAATATAATATCAGAATAATTAAAAATTAATCCATAAGAAATCAATTATAATTTTATTCATCATAGATATTAATGTCATATTTAGTACCAACATAGTTCTTGAATGACACTAACAAAGTAAAATTTTGTTTCTAAATGATAATAATACAGAATTTAATATATTATTTCATTATGTGTTTAATCAATATTATGCATATATGATTATTTTTATTGATATATTGTATCATTGTAGATATATAACATGAATCCTTTCCAAAAGGCTCTATAAAGCTTCTTCAAGGTGTGAAAAGCTAAAATAACATAACAAATATGTTGTAATTATATGAATGCGATTAGATATACTTTATTAATTAATATTAATGAATAAAATGGCATATAATAATTTAGGTATGTTTTTTAATAGTATTACATTTTCAAAATTATTATTATTTTCTAAAAAAATTACGTCACAATGACGAGACATATATGAAATTATTAAAATAATTAAAAAAAATTATTAAAAAAAATTAAAAAATGATCATATTTAGATGTGTTTGTGTATCCCATTTTTTATACATATATTTATAAAGGATAATTTATGATTAATGTAGGAATATTTGAAATTGGATTTTTTGTTTTTTTAAGCCATGTTGTATGAATACTTGAAAAATACATTAAATAGTATTTAATGTTCCAAATCTATTATTAAATCATTACAAGATTATTAATATTCTATCATGAATAATTTATATATATATATATATAATTTCATAGAATAAAATTCTTGGTCCTTTTGTGTGACACTATTTATATTTATAAATACCTTCATTACCATTAATTATTGAAAAACAGGGAAAACATAAGTAAATCATTCATATAAAAAGGGAGTCACTTCAAATATTTTCAAAAAACTAAAATTCTTTTTCTTTTTCCAACCTATACAAAAATACATCTTTAAACCTCCATTCCCACTTTTGACCATCCATTGGGGTAATCAGAAATCTCTCCCCCATAATCCTTATTATCAATCGAAAGGAGGCAACACATAAAACTAATTGAAAATTATCTTAAAACAATTTATATTTATTAGGTAATATCAATTATTAATTTATTATGTTTATCGGAAATTATGTTAGAAAAAAAATTAGTTTTTAAATGTACTATTTCCAATATTATTCTAGTAGTTTAAATTTTTCCCAAATAATTTATTAAAATATCTATTTAATGTCAACGATATGATCTTTGTAAGTTGATTTTTCCTCAATTTCACATAATTGGGACAAATATATAATATTTCAAAATTTTTATTTTATAATTTAAATAATTATCTCTTGTCATTAAATATCATAAAGTTCTATTTTTTCATTTCATAAAATGTTTATTTTAATTTTAATTACTTTATGGGGGTCATATGCATGAGTTACCCAAGCAGTAATAGTCTAACTTATAACCACACTTTCAACTAGGGACTACACATGAAAAATATCTGGTGGGGAAATTATATGATCTATCCATAAAATAAATCATTTTTTATTTTCATATTTTTATTTATTTGGTTATCAGGTAAGAAATATATTTTCATCTAATTTTTCATTTAATACGATTAATACAATCATTTTTAAAGAGTATGAACTTTATTTCCTTTTTGGTTGAATATATTGTTCTTCCAAATCTATATATTATATTATTTTTTAAATTTATTTACTATTAGAAAAAATTATTTTAAAATTATTCTTATACAATTTTTTCCCTATAATGGTTTAAAGGAATCATATTATTGTTAAAAAATGTATTTTTTTTTCATTTAACCGAAAATTTAAAACGAATATTTGTTTTAACATTTAGCAAATCAAAGAATTTTCTCACTATTAAGATTTAACATATCATTGATGTTTCCTTTCTTATGATCCATATTAATTTTTATTCAAACTCAATTTCACTTATTTTATAAATATTTATAAAATTTTATTAACTTAAATAATTTTAATAACATGATTTCAAAAGTAATTTATAATATCAAATTTAAAATAGGTTACAAAATTTATAAAGAATGTTATTTAAAATATTTACCTTCCAAAAGATGTTATGAAATATAGAAAAAAATAAATTTCACAAAAAAAAAATTTCGATGAATTTAAGGTCATCTTTCATCTCTTGCAGATTAATATTTTTTTGGTCATTGAATTTCTCATGATCATTCACATAATTATGATCATGTTCTATAACTATGTCCATTATTCAATGTTGATTTTTTCTTTATGGGTACATATTATTCTTTATATTTTATATGTTTGTTGAATAAATTTTATATCATCTATAAATATCATTTATTTTAATGTATCATTCTATGAAATTTATTCAATTTATTGGTAAATTATTATTTCCCCAAATTTTGGATTCTATACCGACATGTTTTGATTGGAATGGAATATTGATTCCAAATTATATCGGTCCTTAAATATGTGATGAATTCATTAGACATTGAATGTGATAACTGGGTACTATTTATATATTTACACTTGATTCATTGATGGTGTCTTGATACTAAACATGATGACATGAATTAAAGTTTGTCACCATATGATAATGTCCAAAAAGTTAAGTATTTATCCATACCTACCAATTACTAGAATTAAATTTCAACAAAGGACTAGTGATTAATTTCATGATATATTTGAATATGTCCTTTGTGGTAAGATCATGAATTTATTTAATTATACATTTCTTCCTCTAATAATTAAGTTTTTTATTTCAATGTGACCACTTTCATCTGTAGTGATAATTCTTTTTCATGTTGTTGATTAAAGGATATATGTATTTATTATTGAATATTCCATATTATTATTTATTATTTACTCATGATAGCTTCCATTATATGTAATCCTTACTCAAAATGAAATCTCACCATTTATTTTTTACATTTCCCTAGGTTTTGGTGAATTTCATTAAATGAATTATGTCAATAAAGGATTTATGTGTGATAAATTTTATAGAATATGATAGAGACCAGATGTGGAATAAAAAAATTAGGGATAATGGAAAAAATTACCATATAATGACACTGATATTGTCCAGTAATAGTTTTTTTTTCACTCTCTAAAACTCTAAACAGAAAATGGACATGTGTATATAAGTGATTCATATTTCAATTTGATGTTGTCGGTTTCTGATTATCAAAATAAGGTAATAATTATGGGTTTTAAAGCCATAAATATAATGATGATGTTTTAAGAATAGAATTCATAGAGTGTGGGCCCATATATATCACAAATATATATTATTAGATATCCCTCAAGTCCTAGATGTTCTTTTTTATGAAAAAAAATTACTTCGAAATACATAAAGATTTATCTAATAGATAATTCTCGAGGATTGGTTAATCGACCTAACCATGTTATTTTATGTTTTTTTCATCATCCAGATTCTCTAAATATTCTATAAACTCCACAAGAAATTTAATTGAGTGTAATTACTTGGATAAAACGTTGCTATCTTTAAGGATAAATCATTTTCTATCCACAATCCAACTAATGGGAAATGAATGCATCAAGCATCTGTATGTGTGGAATTCCACATCCATTAAGTGATTTATTTGATTTTACATCACCGCCACTAATGGAAAATTATAAAGATTGATGTAATTAATATATTTAATATTTAGGAAATAATAATTAATGTATAAACATAAATTCTAATTTAATTTCCTTTCCTCTAATGAATTATAAATTGAAACATCGCCCATACATACATGCATACTATTTCCTCCCCAAAGTGATTCATTTAATTTATCATCACAACTACACATTTAGTGACCCAAGACTATTACACATATTTTTACAAGATTTTAAGCACAAATATCCATTAATTAAATTCTAATGATTGAGAATCATGTTGTATGTAGAAGACTAGATTCATAAATATAAAAAATTGAAATATAATAATTTCTTTTCTGATCTCCATAATGAGCTCTTAACTCCCTTCAAGATCCTAATAGTAGATTGTATAACAAGCTGAAAACATTGAGAAAAATTCATGATCTAAAAATCCCAATAAGCAAATAAACATGGAAAACAAGAATAACACATGACTTAGAAGGAATAATATTATATCATAAAAGTTATATATCATGAAAAATATATATTGGAATAACAAATATAAAATCGAATCATATGACATTGGAAATATATAAATTTTTCAGAATCATATATCTAGACATAAGTACTTGTCATTTCCAACTACACAGATAATATCTTGTGGTGGATAGAGTCCCATAATAGAATAGGTTAACATACTATTCACATACATAACGACTCATGAGATTAAAAAATTATCCAACAAATTGGAGCACTATATGGGTTCACACATCATAAAATATATATGATTATATCTTCCAAATAATTAAATCAATCATAATGTATAATAATAATGGTTATCTATATAATGATATTGGAATCATAATCAAATCATAAGGAAAAACAAACGGTCGTATAATAATAGTATCTATGAAATAAGGGAATTAAATTATTCTAGGACATTTATATTAGATATTTATTAATTAATCATTAATAATGAAACTTAATGTAGTGAAAACATGAAAAAAGTGGTAATGTACCTTTAGAAATGTGCTAATTAAACTCAATTTTGTGCAAAAGAATTAATTTTATTGAATTTGGATAAATGGTTAATTATATACATAAAAATATAAATGAACTAAAATTATTTTTATTGATAAAATTATTGATATTGAAAAATATTGGTGGACAAAAACAACGTATTCCATATACTTGAACATGGATAAGAAATCGATAATTTCACTTTAGTTGAGTTTACATATCGATAGGAAATGAGAAGGAATCCTTTTAGTAACATGCATTTAATTACCAATGAAAGATGTTTTTATCTAGATATATTTGTTTGGAACATATATATTGAATATAATAGAATAATATGAGATAATTAAGTGTTTAATTTAGCAAAAGTGAGATAAAGCATTATACAAAGGAAATATGGATATTTGGATTGATACCTTGCCTTATAAAAAATAAAGTCATTACTTATGATTAATGTATTAGATGATAAAATTTTATTAATTATTTACTTAATTCATAACCTCTTCGATGTATATTTTATTTTTTTCTAATTGTATTATGTTTATTTGTAGAAATTTTGAGGAGTTATAATGATCAATTTCTTCATTCTGAGAGAATTTGCTTCATGATTTCATAGTCAGCTTACTTATGTAAAATAATGGGTGTCATGTAAAATGGGAAAGAATCACATCAAGTAAAATTAATTGATATTTATTTAATTACAAAAGGATAAATGGCCTCATATATATTTTTTATCAAAATGGGGATGGTTTTTTATGTAAAAACATTATAATTATGTGGTTAGTTCGTTTATACATGTTTTCCAACCATATCCAACTTGTTTAATTATATTTAATATTTTTTAAACATTTTAATTCTATACTCTCAAATAAATTCATAAATAATTTTTGAAATCTGATTCTACTGTAACATGATTTTTTTGAAAAGACTTGAAGGTGGTAATGGAAAATGAAAAATCATTATCCATAGGGATGTGTAACCACCATAATTAAAAAAATTGGTTAATTTTCATGAATAATAGGACACACTAGAAATTTAAAATTTCATTACATACATGTTACTGTAATTATTATGATATGATGGAATAAGGAAGTGAGGATATGGTAGAAGAAGAAAAGAAATTAAAAACGAAGTTTTAAAATGTTACATCTTGAATATAACCTCCTTGAAAGACCTTAGTAAAAATTAAAATTTGTATTTTGGTGAGTATAGTACATATTGATCTGGGGGGAGTGGGGATAAGAAGGGTAGGAAGATATTGGGATACCTTTATGTCTTAGATCGTGTGCGGAGAAGGGCTTGTGTGTAATGTTTGATGCCTCTGAGCAATAAATTCCTCTAAGGCCTATGGGCCATGTAATAATTAATCCTACGGGCCTTGTAATGGTTCCACCTCACCCCTTGAATGGTGTATTATCAAAAATAAAAAAAATGAAGGCCTTCAAGCCATTGGTGGAAATGGGGTTCTATTTATAAGGGGTAGAGAGAGGTGTTTTATATTATTATATTATTTTTTTTATTATTTTTGGTTATGACTATGAGTAGTATTATGTTTCAAAAAATCTGTTCATATATCATCCATGAATCCCAAATTCATGTATTTTTCTTATTATTTTAAATAACACAAATTATCATATTAGATTATTCACCAAAAAATTCAACTATTTATGAAAAATCTCAAAAAATAACCCTAAATATTTCAGGAAATGTTCATTTCAAAAATGGGATCCATTTTATGATTTTTTTTTTATTTTTAGATATTAAATTTTTAAATAAAATCCTAATTTATTTGAAAAATATATATTTTTATATTATAATCAATTTTTTGACTATTTGAAAATTTATTCATGGTATCATAAAAATATCTAATAATTATAATTCAATATAATATAAATGCATAAATCCATTTGATAAAAATAAAATTAATTTCCAATCATTATATTTATTAAAAAAATTTGTCTAAAACATTCTAAAATACAGACACCCAATATAACATCTTTAAAAGAATTATTTTATTGCACTATGGTTTAAATATAAAAAATTTTCATTTTATAGGACACCTAAATATTATTTTACACATCCATATGTGAGGTCACCATTCTAATATTAAGATTACTATTCATATTAGCAATATTACTATTCCAATGGTCAAGCTACTATTCCAATAGTAATATTATTATTCCAATAGATAGATTTATAAGGGTTAGAAAGGTTCATTATTTCATATAAATACCTCTTAGTACAATCATTTTTCATTTATTTATATTTATTATAAAGTGTATATATAATATTCTTTAAAATGAATATTTAATTCTTAATAATATATTTTATTTATACTTCTTGGTTTGTGAGTGTGGTCATTCTGGTGGATTGAGTAGGTCTAAGTTATCATATTATTATCATCTTAATTTATATTTATTATCCAAATATTGTATTTAAAACTATTATTTATTTATTTTTTGATTATCATGTCATTATTCTTTTATAAGAATATTGTTTTTCTTGTCTCTCTATTTGATGTATGGTATTTATACAAAATGATATAATTATAGATAGATAAATTCCATTGATAATATTATGGTTCATTACATTAACCCCTATTATGAAATCTCCCCATAATATTTTTACAAAATAAGGTGATAATATGTGAGGTTACCACTCCTTCATCTCTTCCACTAGATCACAATTCACATCTTCATTTTTATAGTTCTACAATAATAATTTTAATATTTTATTAGTATTTTTGCATAGAACATTATCTCCATAATCTAATATATTCACCAAATGATATAATTAAGAGATATCATCTTCTAAATGAACCACATCTAAATTCAATACATTAGGGGGATTTGATATTTACTTCATCAAGAGGGATACATGGATTAATTAATGTACTTAAGACTAGGTTGGTCAATATTTTATTCGATATTAAACAAATCTGTTGTGATCAAGAATATAAAAGAGTCCAATGTACCTTTGACATATATTTTCCTTCTTCCCAAATCATAGGACTGCATTCTATGTAAATATGTACTGCAATACCATATCTTCAAATTCATTCTCATGATACTATTGACAATTGAATGCATATCTCTCGAATGTCTTCAACTCTTTCATGACTTATAATCTTCCATTCACCGACTTCAACCTAGAATGAAATTGTTCTACATCTTTTTCTAGTATGTTCTTCTATGGATCCATTTAGATACATTAGTGGAAACATTCATTGTTAGATAATTACAAATTGGGAAGATACTGATCTCATCCTCCTTTGAAGTTCATTAATAATTCTCTCCCCATGTCATATGTTTTTAGAAATTTTTTCAGCATAGTCACTAATTTTTGGTTAATAAGACTTACTAATTTTTAGTTTAGTGTTTGGATAATTTTGGAAAGTTTTCCCAAACATGGAGGTAAATCTCAAATCATGGTCATGTAAAATTGACAATGGTACACCATGAATTCTCTCCACATCACTAAATTTTTCAAGAATGTTTTTCAAATGAGAAGTCCTTTCAAATTGTAATAATGATAAGAGTATTTTAAAGATGATCCAAACCAACCCATATATCCTTATTTCGTATTTATGCATTTATAAGTATAGATAAAAATTGTTTACAAATTTTACCAATTCCATGTTTGTGTGGTTATTGGTTGAATCATCCCATTATACCTTTTACTTCAATTATTCACTTTCTTACATTGCACACACTTTTATGTATATCCAGCAATCACTTTCTGTACATTGTCCCAAAAAAAGTCATCTTGGAGTTTTCAATACATCATTGTGATCCTAGGATGTATGGATAAGGTAGATCTATGTTGATATTTAAAAAATGGGTCTCCTTATCTTAGTATTAGATGGCACACATAGTCTTGACCGAAATATTAAAATCCATTCATCATCAATTTTTAACTCAACGGGTTTTCCATTTTTGATAGCTTCTACATCGTATAAATTTGATATAATCTCTCTGTGAATCCATAAATGTTTATAAAAGGGATGGATGTGATATCATTTCAGAAATTAATGATGACGTTATTTTTGTAATGATACCCATTTAAATCTTTTTAAGGTCTATCAATATTGGAAATTCCTCCATTCTTAACATTGATATTGTTGTAGGATCCTTTCTATATAGATCATAATTCAAAAAAAATTCTTCACCAAGATTGTGGTGGATTGAGCGGCCATAGTCCATGATGAGGTATAACCATATTTACTAGTGTTTGATAAACTCATTCAATGAGATTATATATTTTATTCACTTTTGATCATTATATATATCACACTTCTCAACCTAGAGATATTTCTGCCATATTTTCTATGTTGATAACATATCCTCTAAAACCATATAATTCATTGGATACTATTTATTATAAACAATCTACAGCCTGGATTCATTGGCCACCACTTTATAATTATGAATCCGTCCAAAACCTAGGTCTTTATTTGACGCATCACAGTATACCACAATGAAATTTCCACTTGTGGGTAGTGTAAGTATTGGTTGAATGATAAGACACTTTTTTAAATTTTTAAAGAATTCCTCATATTCACTATAATAGAAAAACATTACTACCATCCATGTAATCTTCGTTAGTGGGTTTTAAAATCATCAAAATTTCAAAAAAAATAACCGATAATACCCAGATAAAGAAAGGAAACTAGGGATATCTGTTACAGATATTGTCCATGGAAACATGTAATGGCCATTGACATAGAAGGGTCCGTATATATCCTTTTTAAGTAACAACATGCCCCAGCAATGATAAATACTTCATCAAGAACTCAAATTTATTATACTACGCATATGTTTTCTACCCTATCAAGGTATTTTTTATAGTATTCATATGATCTTAATGCTCCTATTACACTTAGAATATTACTTAATATAATCTTTAAAGAAAACCAAAAAATTTCAATGAAATCTAAAATGATTCAACTTATTATGTCCATGATTTTATGGAGAATTAGTGAGTCCCATGAGAATCATTATGAAATAATATTGAATATTCCTCATCCGTAAGGATGAATTTGGAATACATTCAATCATCACATTAAATAAGTTATATCATAGACAAGACCTACGTTATAGAGGTACTTGGCCCCGCAGAGTTGATCTAAGAAGAAATATTTCCATTGTAGGGGTTACTTGTTCATTGTCCTTATTTTTTGAGCTCACGATAATCAAGAAATATATTCATTTATCCATCCTTCTTTTTAATGAATATGACTGAAACACCACAAGTTGAAGCATGTAGGCATATAAATCAAATTTACATATTCTATTGTAATTGTTACATCTGTTTTCAAACTCATTTATGGTCATCATATAATTAGTCTAGGGGAAGAGTGGGAAATTATTCAACATACACATAAGTGTATTCACATACAATGGTCATGTCTTCAAGAATGATCATATCCTTTGTCTCAATCAGTTGATCAATATTTGATTCTTCCTTATGAAATATTATCCATGTATGGGAAGTATATTCTGAAGTGTGTTCATCCTCCTACATAAATTTATACAGAATTGGAGGACATCACTAGATTTTAAGAGTGATATCCCCTTACTGAAAGTTGATGTTATCTTTAAAAAAATATAAAAAATCCATACCCAATTTAGCATAAAACTCAAAATATTTAAGTAACATGGGATATGGTGGGATGTTTAGTCAACAGAAATTTATCCAGGGAAGACTTATATAATTTAGAAGAAATAATGTACGCATTCACTTTTCTCACAAATAACTTAACCACTATATTTTTGAGTGTTGATTGAATAGTTCTTTTAAACATGAATGATATGAAATAATGTGTATACCAAAATCAAAAAGTAATTTTCTTAATTTTAATGAATAACTAGTATATCTTTCATGACATCATTCTATTGTTCCACCTCAGCAGTACTGATAGCATATGTCCTGCCTTTTATCCATGTAGAGGTTGTTGTAATTTATTGTCTATGAAAAACCCCATCATAGGGAATTGGCTCACAAAATTTTAATTTTCATTACTATTGAAGCACTTTACTATAGGATAAGTGTTGATATAAACCTTCATATCATCTTTCAAATTAGAGGGATTATTCATACCCATTCAATAATGATTATTATCATGATCCTCTTTTCCTAATTAGAAGCATCTATGAGAACCCTTTATATTGTTCATGGGATGCGTCTTCCCATACTATTAACATGTGGGATTCAGATTTTTCATTATCTCTATTATTTATCTATTTATCCCCCCATATAAAAATAAATTTTCTTCAATTTATATCTAAGCCCATGAGACCATTAAGAGTCTCTGATCCTCATATCAACCATAAAGGTACACTAAACAATCTCTTCATAGCTTTCAATGTGTCAAATTTAACATTATTATTTAGATTTGGAATTGATATAATAATGAAGAGATCTATATTGATTATAGTCTTCATAAAAAGCCAAAGCTATATAATTAAATATTTGTATAGCTTTCCTCATATGCCCCTGATATATTTATCCTCCATTTTCATCAGTCCAAGGAATTCCATCTCCATCTTAATATGGTTCTTTTAGTGAAAATATTTATTGAAACAAAATTTTTTTAATTCTTACCATTCCATGGAATCAATTTACCCTTTATAAAAATTATTTTATAATTGTTTCCTACACTAATCAGCATCTTCAACTATACACTATCATCTTTTATTTCTCATTTTCTTACTACTGGAGGACAAAATGTATATTCTCAATGGATTTGATCCACTATTCTGTGATGATGGGATCAAATTATTCATTAATGTTAAGAGGAATTCGTCACATATTTTATTTAACTGAAATATTATATTTTATTGGAGGTAGAGGTTGGTCCACATGATTCATGTTAATATTCATAACATGAAATATTTGAGCCAATACTACTATGAAGCGTTTAGATCACATTCCAATCATTTTTGTAATTTAATTATTGAAATCATCATATTTCCCATCAAATTAGTTGTTGTTAGGCTTTCCCAATTTCCTAACCACTAAATAAAAAAGTAAAATAAAAATAAAGTTATGGGGAGGGTGACTTAATAATTACATATTGAGAATATAAAGAAGAAATTTTTTTAAAAATAATTAATAAAATTAAAATTAAATTTATACCCCAAAATATGATTCCTAAGATTCAATCTTGGTTATCTATAGAAATGTTTTATATACATAGACTTATATGAAGGATTGTTACTAAATTATTCATGTCTTAGTCCTCAAAAATAACTATACTATCCTATGTTACCAACTATAGTGACCCGTGTCTTTTACACATTTTATTACATAATTTAAATTATAATTATCGATCAAATAAAAACCATGGAAAATATCCTAGTTTATTTATACTGATATATAAATAATTATAGAAAACAGTTTTAGAATAAACCATATTCTTATTAATACCAAAAATAATATCCTTAATCCATTTAATATCCTAGAACAATATTGGATAACCTGGGGAATATATAGACAAAATAGATGTGCAAAAAAACCAAGTAAGGTAACAAACAAGAAAAAAAAATCATAACACAAGGGCCAGAAGACATAACATGATAACATAAAACTCATGGATCATGGGTAGAAATATAGAGTAATAACATATAGTAAATTTAATAATATGATCATGGTGACATATGAATTTGGATGTAATATATTTCATGTCATAAACATGAGTTCAGGCTAATAGCCAAGATGATATCACATGGTGGATAAAGACCCATAACAAGTTAGGTTTAATAGCTAATCCCATACAAAACAAATCATGATACAAAAATATTACCCAATATATTGGAGTAATATTTGGGATCATCAAACATAACATGTAAATGAATAGGTGTTCCACATAATGAAATCAAATATGTGGAATAATAATAAGGGTTACCCATACCAAATACTATGTTATGTAATCATTTCATACGAAAAAACCCAAAGAAAATAATATAATGTTATCAATGAAACAATCGTGAATATAATTTAATGGTATTTACGAAAGTAAATTCAATAACAGATCATGAATAATGAGTTTTAACTGATGCGAAAACATGACAATTTTGTAGAGTTTACTTTATAAATGAACTATTTAAGCAATGTTTTAGTGAAATAATTGAATGTTCATTAAAGATGATGAAGGAATAATTATTCACATAAATATATAAATGAACTAAAATAGTTTTCCATTATATATTGAGTGATTTTAGAAAATATGGGGGCCAAAATGAACTTATGATTTGTACTTGAAAATGGGGAAGAATTAGAGAAGTTCCCTTTAATCTGGGTTACTTATCTAGAGGAAACTAGAAGGGAACCTTTTTAAAACAAGTATTTCCTCTAAAATAAATATTATTTGAGCTATATATATGACTGTAATACATATAAATAATATTAGAAAATAATATAAGATTTATTAAGATATAAATTGAGGGAAATAGAGATAAATTGATATCAAAATAAATTATGGAGGTTTATTTATTACATTATGTTTGATTGTATTCTAAACATTCAATTAATCTCCTAGATTATCTAATTACATTCACTAATTAAATAATTAAAAACTGTTTGGGCACTTAATGAGGTTAATATTAATTTTTAATATATATAATATTAATGTTCTTTATTATTTGTAAACACCATTTTATTGAATTTTACTCTTTGGACATCATTTCACATTATGATTGTAATTCCTTCTTAAACTACACTATTATGTGGTACATTTTTTAACATCATTTAATATACCTAATGAACATGATTTTATTTTCTTATTTAATATTCAGGTTGAAAATTATATTGGGAACTATTCATACTTGTGGACTGTTGAAATATTCATATTGGAAGACCAGCAAAATGGGATGTTATGCAAACAATTCTGAAGAAGGCAGATTGGACACTATCCCACTATTGAGAATGTGGGGCCCAACATACATACCCAATGAAGCCAAAATTTAGTGGAACACTAGAAGTCATATATAGGAACAAAAAATTATACATGATCCATTGCTAATTCGACTTTCATTATGGTTATTAAGGCGGCCCAATTTGGAGATAAAATTCTAGGCCGGATTCTAAGGCCCATTAAATCAACCCACCAATTTAATTATATCTAAAAAACATATTATTTTGGGTTGAAATTTTACAGAGATCTAGGGGACATCAGGAGAATCATTTTTGTCATCTATGTCCCACTCCATGCACCTCTATGCGATGGGAGAAAGCTGGCTACCACCTCGGGTCAAGGGAGGAAAAGTCTACTCTCTCTTAACTTTCCACCCACCTATGCCCACCACCATTAATTGAGGTGACTTAAACTATTGTAGGCTCGACCCAATGCTTTAAAATTTCATATTTATGGCTTTGGTGGTAGATTATTTTATGATCCTTGGGGCTTTGTTTTCATTGTAATGTTACAATGTGGATTTGGCTTTGTAACGCTCTTTCTTCTCATTTAAGTTGTTCAAATCACCTTAGTTCTTAATAATATGTCTTCCTTTCCACTTATTTTGTTTCTCTTGGTATCATTTTGATATCTTTTCCTGAGGGTGTAAATTTATTCACACCATATATTGTGATATTCTTCACACAATGGTGGAGTGATACCTTTTTTTATGGTTTTTTTACTTCTCTAATTCCTCTCTCAAGAGTCTACATTCCACTTCCATTGAAACCATAGAATCAATATAGGGAAAAATAATATATGGGTTGATACATGGGAGTAGCAAGGGTCTATTTTTGATGTTATTTCCCACTCCATTAATTTCTAATCATTTCTTTTAATTTATAATTTTGTTTTAATATCTTTAAACTCTTTCATCATTGTTGAATTTAAGACCACACACATCAAGTGCTAAAAAGAACCATTACTTTTAAGTGATCAAAACATTGATCCTTCAAGTGAATAGGTGATTAGTATTAAAGGTTGTAGGTATTAAACCAGTAATTGATGATGTTTTTGTTATATTCTTAAATTAGCTCATCTCAAATATAAGAAATTGAAATCATTAAAAAAATGAATTCATCTAATCCACCCCAAGCGATAACCTAGGATCAACTCATTATCTTAATTTGAATTAACATAAATCTATTAGTGATACATTAAACCCATCTAAAATCAACCCAATTTGGCCATTTTATATAAAAAAACAATCCATATAATGTACGTGTCTGTAGGATACTTCTTAGGTCTCTGAGGATTCGCTAACCCAAGCTAAACTACAAGGAACGTTCTACCTTCATCTGTTGGGTAAATTTGAGTGTGAATCAAATTTTGGAACCATTTCTGGGGACCCATGTATGCCATATCAACACCCATTCTATTCTCCCTCATTTATTCTATTCTCTTCCCATAATCTCTTATCTTTTCTTTTTCTCGTTTTTTTTCTTTTTGTGCGTGTCTTCCTACACTCGTGATCAATAAACCGTCATGTTAGGGTGGATAGTCCTAGGGTTGGGGAGTCATATGAACCATGGGGATTGTTTCAATTAGATCATAATCCTCCAGATACTCCAGAGTCCAAAATTAATCCCATTTCAATGGAAGGTCTTCAATGAAACCAACTCATAAACCTGGGTGGAAACAAAAATGGAAATCCAAATGAGGCAGCCCCAAACATGGAGAATGTGGTCGATCAAACCATGAATGACTACCTCACACCTTATTGGACCAATTCAACTTCATGCATTAGAAAAAATTCCCTAGGAGATTCCAACTACATCTTTAAACCCCATGTACTTAACCACCTTCCCACATTCCATGGAATGGAGTCTGAGATGCCTTACCTTCACGTTAAGGGGTTTAATGACATTGTAGAAACCATGTGTCCCCCACATCAACTAGAATCAGATAAGTTGATGTTATTTCCTTTTTCATTAGAGGATTGAGCTAAAAATTGGCTAAATAATCTGAGACCATCATCCATCAAATCTTGGGACCAACTACGAAGATAATTCTACAAAAAATAAATTCCCCACCACAAAACAATTTCACTTTAAAAGAGTATCCAAAAATTTTCTAAAAAAGAGGGAGAGTCATTATATGAAACATGGGAGAGGTTTAAAGACACTCTAAACATGGTTCCACACCATTGTTTTTCTATTCCCGAATAAGTAAGAATTTTCTATGAAGTGTTGGGTCCGGGGAACAATCAATTCATTGACTTGATGTGTAATGGAACGTTTAAAAACAATTCCACAAATGATGCATATGAGTATCTAGAAATCCATTATGAACAAAACCAAACATGGAGAACTTCACCTTATTCTGAAAATCCAAAAATAATTATTGGAATTTATACACTTAAATAATACGAAAGCCTTAGGGAAAAACATGCAGAACACTCTATGAAGGTTGAAGAGATAGACCTATGGAATGTCCACGAAATCCAAATTGTAGACCCTATTTGCACAATTTGTGACAAACATGACCATAAGATAGACAATTGTCCAACCATTCTATCCATCAAGGATGTATTTTTTTGGAGGAATAACATTGAAAGTAAATGTTTTTGAACATTCAAAAGCCTCTATACTAAAACACCTTCAACCCAAGGTATAATGAGCACCAAATCTTCTACAGGAATGATAACCAACAACCTAGCCAACCACAGGGAAATATACTTTCCCCCATCAGAACTACCAAACCCATAACTAGTTCCAAACCCAAACTATCCAATACCATTAGACAGCGATCCATTTTCAACAAACCATCCCACCTCTAAAATATCCCCTGGGGAAAAACCAATCTGCTCAAGCACCAACCCAAACTGTTGCACAAAGCCTACTAGAACAACTAGGGAAACAAATGGAATGGATGAACTCAGAAGCCTCTTCCCTTAAAAAAGAACATCAAAACATCAAAACTGGAAGGGCACCCATGCCTACCCAGGTGGTACCATCCTCAAGATCAAGGGGAGAGTCAAGTTGTACACAAACAAATCATGAACAAATAAAAGTTGTGACTACTTTAAGAAGTGGGAAATCAGTTGAGAAACCTGAACAACTAATTCAGAACTGATCTGAAGATTCAAACATAGATGAAAATTTAAATGAACAAAATAATAAAATTGAAAAACACGATAGTATTTTCAAAGAAACAACTCTTTAACAAATAACCCACAACCTGCACCATTTACTCAACACATGATGGGGGAAACCAAGCTGGAATTGAGTGAAACATTGAGGGAAATATTTTCACAAGTCAAGTTTAACATGCCACTTCTCGATTCCATTCAAACCATTCCTGTATTCTAAAATTATGTTAAGGACCTGTGAAATTTTAAAAGATAATTTTCACATAAAAACCAATTCCTTTGGAAGCTAATGTGAGTACCACCATTCAGCGGACCATTCCTCCTTATTTGAAAGACCCGGGTTTCCTTTACCTCAATGTTGAACTAGGAGAGAGAAAAGTTTTCAAGCACTTGTGTGACCTAGGTGCTAGTGTCAATATAATCACCTATGTTGTGTACTGCTAGTTAGGCCTAGAAGAGCGCTAACCCACATCTGTCACACTTAAACATGCTGATCATAGCATTAAGGTTCCAAAGGGGATTTTAATGTACGTTCTGGTAACGGTTGAAAACGTCATCTACCATGCTGACATCATTGTCCTTAAAAACCATCCAAACTTAATGCATAAAGAACAAACCCCAATCATCATTGGGTGTACCTTATTTGTAATAATCAACTCTATTATCTGAGTCTGAAATAGGAGCATGACGATTACCTCTAGAAACATGAGTCTAGACTTGAATATCAATAACGCACGATCACAAATAGGGGATGATGAGGACATTCTTGAAGTAAACATGATATAAAGCATTGATAATGAATCCATAGAACATCATGGAATATTTGATGGATATTTAAGTCAGGATTAGATTGACTTACTTTGATAACATAAAGGAGGTTTATATCCTTGGCTTGACGAATTTTAAAATTTCTCTTATGATGAAGTCTTAGGTCCAACAATCAGTGAAACCTTTCAAAAAACCACTTTCATGGAGACCACTCCAACTTCCTTCTATAAATCAGATCAAGCCAGTCTAGTAGCTAGAGCTTCTTCATTTGTGGAATTAATCCAATCAGAAACACTAAGAAACAAAATTGATCTTCATCTAATGTCCTAATATTCTGCTGAAATTCTGAACCTACCTGAACGTGAATTGAAGGAACATCACGCTGCACTCAAGTATGCCTTCCTAGGGGACAATCAAACACATTAAATTTTCATTTATTATTCTCTTGAAGCCAATCATGAGAGGATACTTCTAGATGTCCTTAGGAAACATAATAAAGCCATTGGTTAGACCCTGTATAATATTCCTGGGATAAGCTCGCTTATTGGGACTCATAGGATTGTTATGGAATCTGATTCAAATCCATGTCGTCAACCTCCACGAAAAATCAATACTAATCTCATGGAAGTCATGAGAAAAGGACTTTTGAAATTGTTAGTAGTTGGTATCATATATCCCATAGCTGAGAGTGAGTGGGTCATCCCAATCCAAGTGGTTCCTAAGACTGCATAAATCACAGTGATAACCAATAAGGATGGAGATATTCTTCCAACTATGGTGAGTAGTGGATGGAGGGTCTGCATTGACTATAAGAAGGTAAACTCATTCACCAATAAGGATCATTTCCCCTTACCATTCATTGACTAAGTCCTTGAGAGATTGGAAGGTCATGCCTTCTACTATTTCATAGATGGGTACTTCGGGTATAATAAAATTGAGGCCTTCCTAGAGGATCGAGGGAAGACTATATTCACATGTCCACTCGGCACCTTTTCCTTCAAACGCATGCCCTTCGCGTTATGCAATTCCCCAGTAACCTTCTAGCAGTGTATGATGGGAATATTCTTAGACATGGTAGAGGATTTTCTTGACCTCTCCATGGATGACTTCGCTGTATTTAGGGATACATTTGAGGGATGTATTAGGAATTTGGAGAGTGTTTTGTCCAGATATGAAGAAACAAATCTGGTCCTAAACTGGGCAAAATTCCCTTTAATGTTTAAAAATGGATTAGTCCTTGGCCATATAGTCTCGGGTAGGGGTATTGAAGTTTATAACCAAAAGGTTGACATCATTTTTCACCTTCCATCACCCAGAACTGTTAAGGAAGTGATTTCTTTCTTAGGACATATGGGTTTCTATAGAATATTTATCAAGGACATTATTTCAATCTTCCATTCCATTTGTTCTCTCCTAGTAAATGATGCTCCATTTGTTAGGATAGAAAGCTATGGGGGTTCATTCTAAACCCTCAAATCCTCTCTCACCTCTCTACCCATTATGAAATCTCTAAATTGGATCCACCCTTTTGAACTTATGTGTGATTCCAGTTACTTTTCTATAGGATTTGTGTTAGGAAAATGTTGCAATAAAACTCATTATGTCATTTCTCAAGCAAGAAAATCCTTAAAGGATGCCCAAATCAACTACACCACCATGGGAAAATAGTTACACGTTGTTGTCTTAGCATTAGTTAAATTCAGGTCCTATATCTTAGGACCACCTATAATTGTCTTCACAGACCATTCAGCCCTAAAATACTTTTTCCAAAAAAAAGATTCCAAGGGTAGACTATTTAGGAGGGTCCTTCTCTAACAAGAATTTAACCTCACAATCAAGGACAAAAAGGGTGTTTAAAATGTTGTAGCTGATCACCTCTCTACGATGGAATTCAGAGACAACTAAAATCACATTTCTGTGTCTGATTAATTTCTTGATGAACACCTATACTCTATGAGTGACTGCCCTTAGTATGCTAACATGTCCAACTTCTTAGTTATTGGAGTAATTCCAAAATTCTTAGGGGCTCAAGATCTAAGGAAATTCCTTTAATATGTTTAGCACTATGTTTTTTATGATCCATACCTTTATAAGTTCTTCCAAGACCAAGTCATTAGGAGGTGTTTCCCTTAATCTAAACAAGATTCCATCCTTAAATTCTATCATATTGAGGCATGTGGCGGTCACTTTTCCTCTAATAAAACATCTCCTAAGGTTCTTCTCTGTGGTCTCTTCTAGCCCACCCTCCAAGGGACTCCAAAACATTTTTTCAAAGCTATCCTAAGTGTTAAAAAGTAGGGTCAATCACATAAAGGAATCAAATTTTACTCACTCCCATCTTAGTGATTGAAATCTTTGACTACTGGGGAATCGATTTCATGGGTCCCTTCCCAAACTCTAGGGGATACCTCTACATCATCTTAACTATTGATTATGTCTCAAAATGGGTTGAAGTCATTCCCACCATGTCTAATGACCATCATGTTGTGATATGATTTATTAAAGAGCACATATTTTCTTGATTTGGAATTCTTATGGCTATAATAAGTGACCGAGGAACCCATTTATGCAATTGTCCATTCTCTTCACTCATGTCTATGTATGGGATTTCTCACAAGGATTCCACAGCATACCATCCTCAAACCAATGGTCAAGATGAGTTAGAAAATAGGGAGATTAAGTATATTCTTGAAAAAACTATCAATCCTTCTAGGAAAGAATGGTCTGAGAAACTCTCGGATGCTCTTTGGGTATATTGTACAACATACAAAACCATCCTAGGAATTTCACCATATAGGTTGGTTTATGGAAAATCATGTCATTTACCTATTGAAATTTAGTATAAGGCTTTTTGGGTAATTATGAAAATAAATTATGACCTCTCATTGGTTGAAAAAAAAGGAAATTAGTTCTCAATGAACTTGGGGAACTAAGGATGGAGGCTTATGAACATTCAAGGATCAATAAAGCTGGAGTTAAAGCCTAACATTCTAGGAATATCAGAGTCAAAAAAATTGAATCGGGAAAATTTGTGCACTTGTATAGTTCAAAAATTCATTTACATGTAGGAAATTTAAGGTCTAGATGGTCAGGTCCTTTCATAGTGCATCATGTGTACCCCCATGGGGAAGTATAGGTTCATGATCCCACAAGTGGTTACATTTTGAAGGTCAACGTTCAAAGGATAAAACCGTTCGTTGAATCATTCAATAAACTAGAAACAGAGGTTGAGTTAAGTGACCAAACCTATAAACTAGGAAAAAATTGATAAAATTAGGATCCATGTCGGGCTAACGACGTTAAACAAAGAACTACCTGGGAGGCAACCCATGATTTTCACGTTTTCAATCATTTTTTTGTTTTAGTAAACATAATATTTTAAATAGGATTGATGAATATTTTTTATATTTGAAAATAATAAAAAATAGACTGTTGACTTGTTCTTCTACTATGAGTGTGGATGGTTATGAAATAGGAGTGCCATATTCATCTATGTCACATGGTGTGATTATTTAGTAATACCTTACCCACAAATTTAAAAACAAATCAATGTATCATCCATTAATTTTATTTTTATCCGTTTTAGGTTAAAATAAAAAATATATAATAATATTAATAAAATTAAAAGGTCACATCATAGGTAAACTGGCATACCCCATCACAACTGGCAAAGCCGCGGGGACTCAAACCCAACACTGAAGGGAGATAGGGGAACGCGCTTACTACTGTCCTACGACTTATTGTGCTTCCTTATTCTATAATTTATATATATATACTTATATTTTACTTTCTTTGTTATATAAATATATATATATATATGGTTTTATTTTCGTTTGTTTGTTTTTATTTTTTTCCACTAGGGAATTCTTAGTGTGACATCGAGATCAAAGGATTAAAAGGGAGTAACAGGAATTTAATCATCAACCACCAGGTGACTTTATTCCATGATCCTCATTTTAAATTTCGTTGAACTCCCATTCACTACCTCTACAACCATTAAAATTTTCTTTTCTTTAAAAACTAGGGACAATGTTATTTTATCTTGGGGAGATAAAATAAAATTTGTTTTCTGTCAAAGAAAAATAAATGAGTTGAAAAAAAGTGTTCCATAATGGAAGGAATGATTTCTTTAACCAAGAATAAGATAATAGACATTGTACACTTTGAAACTGAATATCAAATAATTTAGCATGCCACGATTTTTATTTTAATCCATGTATAATTTCATGAGCATAGATTTTGGGAATTTTGGCTGTCTAACGTGATATTTTGTGGTTTATATTTTCATCCAAATAAAAAAATCACAACGCATGCCCTTTGGATAGTGGGTTATTAGTTTGAGTTCATAGGGTCCCCCAAATAAATAGCATAGGTTTGGTGATCATTTTAGTTTTAATATGAGTATTCAATAAAAAAATTTAAAAAAACAATAAATTTGCGCATATATGAATGAAATGAACTAATGTGTGGATTTCGACACTTGGGGATCATAACTCCATAGTTGTCTGGCTTAGAGGTAGTAATTTTACCTATATTATTGGTAATTTGAATTTGTTTTTTGACTGAGTTAACTCGAGATGATTCCCAATTATATGGGCTTCACTTAGTGCCCAAAGGCCTTTGAGCTTGAGAGTCATTGATAATCTCTCGCTACAATGGGTGGACTCTTTTGAGTTCAATTTAAATTACCATGGAAAAATTGGAAAAACAAAAAAAACAAAAAAATAATACAATAATTTTTTTCTAATAATCATCTAAATATTGAAATTTGATTCCACCTAGTTCTTCCATCATTTCCCTATTCAATAAAGATGAACCCCCATGTCTAATGCAATGCACAACACGTCATCATGCTTAATTGATATTGGATAAAATATGGAGATGAATTTGAACAAAATAATGGGCTTGGATTTGGGATCTTCTTATTAAAATATTTTTATGGGTTTGTGATTGTTTGGTATAAGGGTTTTTCTTGATCATTGTTTATTAAAATGTTTTTGGAAAAGAGAATTGAAATTTCATATTGTTGAGATATATTTTACTCGGGACTAGCAAAACTAAAGTTGGGGGTGTGATTAGCCACTAAATGAGGCTAATATTCATTTTTAATATATATAATATTCATTTTCTTTTTTATTCATAAACACCATTTTAGTGAACTTTACACTTTGAACATCACTTCACATTATGATTGTAATTCCTTCTTAAAATACACTATTGTGTGGTACATTTTTTAACTTCATTTAAAGTACCCAATGATCTTGATTTTATTTTTATATTTAATTTTCAGGTTTATATTTATTTTAAGAACAATTCATACTTGTGGAGTGTTGGAAGATTCATATTGAAAGACCATGAAAATGGGATTTCAGGCAAACAATTCTAGAGAAGGAATTTGGACACCATCCCAATGATGAGAATGTGGGAAAAAACATAAAGGCCCAATGAAGCCCATGTTTTGTGGTATTATATAATCCATATAGAGGAAAAAATAATTCTTCATGATCCAGTGATAATTCATCCTTCATGGTGGTTATAAAGGCGGCCCAATTTAGAGATAAAATTTTTTCCCAGATTCTGAGGCCCATCAAATCCTCCAACCAATTTAATTATATCTTGAAAACCACATATTCTATTAGGCTGAAATATTATAGAGATAGAGGACATCCGGGGCTTCATTTTTGTAGTGTATGGACCACTAAAATTCCGCCATATAGATGGTCTTCTAGGTGCCTATGTTCTATGGAAGCAAACTGGCTTCCACCTCGGGTCAAGGGTGGAAAACTATACTCTCTATTAACCTTCCACCCACCTAGGCCCACCACCATTAATTGAGATGACTTCCACTATTTTAGGATAAACCCAAGGCTTCAAAATTTCCTATTTAAGGCAATCGTTGTAGAGGAGTTTAGGATCCTTGTAGCGTTGTTTTAATTGAAATATTATTATGTCGATTTGGATTTGCAATGATCTTCATTATCATGTAATTTGTTCAAATCATCTTATTTCTTAATAAAAATATTTCCTTTCCACTTATTCTGTTTTTAATCTTATCACATTGATATTTTTTCCTTATGTTATGAATTTATTTAAACCATACCTTGTGATATTCTTCACAGAACGGTGGAGTGATTGCATTCTTTTTATTGTTTTTTTACTTCTCCAATTCCTCCCTCATGAATTTACTTTCCGCTTCCATTGAAACCATAGAATAATTGGATTTATAACTCTTTTATGGGTTGATCCAAGAGAGTAGCAAGAGTCTGGTTTGGATGTTATTTCTCACTCCATAAATTTCTATTCACTTTTTAAATTAATAATTTTCATTGAAAATATCTAAACTCTTTCATCCTTGTTTAATTTAAGCCACACACTTCAAGTGCCAATATGAAGCATTACCTTGAAGTGATAAAAACAATGATCCATCATGTGTATAGGTTATTAGTATTAAAGGGTTTTGGTATTAAACCAGTAAGTGATGATTTTTTTATCTTATTAAATGAACCCATCTAAAATATAGGATATTGAAATCATTATAAAAGGAATTCATCCAATCCACCCCAAGCGATAACCTTGGATCAACTCAATATATTAATTTGAATTAACTTAAATATATTATTGACACCATAAACCCATTTAAAATCAACCCAATTTGGACACATTATAGAAAAAAAAATCCATAGAATGTAGGTGTTGGTTGGTTATTTCTTAGGTCTCTGAGGATTCGATAACCTAAGATAAACTACCAGGACCGTTCTACCTCCATCTCATTTGTAAATTTGAGCGTGAATCAAAAACCTATTACATATAAATTCTATTTATTTTAATTTTATTAATTTTATATATACAAATATAGATGATATTATAATTTTTATTTTCTTCATCCTGAGAGCATTAGTTTTATGATTTCATGGTCAGTTGACTTGTATATAGTGGATTTTTAAAAAAAATTAGTATACCACTTTGTAAGTGAAATAAAATATTATTCATAAACATAGAAAATAATAAATGGTCTCATATATCATTTTTTGTTTCGGAAAATGGTATGGTTCTTTGATTTACTATGTTATTGTTATGTGGTATGTTCATTTAGGCTATTTTACTGACCATAATGAAGTATTTTAATTTTATATAATATTATGTATATATATATATATATTACAAAAATAAAATAAGTTATAATATAGTAATTAAAATCTGATTTTTCCATTATTATATTTTGATAAAAATTATTGAATGAGGTAATGGAAAACAAAACCACCTTATCCTTGGAGATGGTTAAACAAAATAATTTTGAGAATCGATTCATTTCTTGTAATAAAAGGAGATGAAAAAAGGATATATAAAATATATTATTTCAAAAATAGAATAGTACAACATATAAATGATATTGTAATTATTATTCTATGATGGATGAAGGAGGTGAAGATATTTTATAAGAAGGAACAATTAAAAGAGGTATTTTGAGAATGTTACCTTTTGAATTTCACCTACATAAAAAACCACATAAGAAAATTGGAATTGGTATTTTGGTGACACCATCAACACATAGATGTGGTGAGGGTTTGGAGTTGGGGGTTTGATAGAGATTTTTCCTGATTCAATGCATCGAATGTGTAGGGACGAGAGGTTGTTATGGATGGTATTTATAAGGGATGAGTGAGGGAGGGGGTTGATTATGATATTCATTTGTTTTTTATTAAGGATCAAGACTATCAATAACATTGATTCCTGTGACAACATAAAGAATATGATTAATTTATGATATAACTAATTGGTTCTTATATCATCAATGACTCAAAAATTATTTCATTTTTCCTATAATTTTAAATATCATAAATTATCGAATTTCACTATTCACCAAATATTCATCTATATTAGAAAAATATAAAAAAATCACCGAAAATTGTGTTCAGTGTTTAGATTAGAAAAATAGAATCATTTTTATGAAAATAAATTTCTAAATATAAAAAAATTAATTTTTATATAAAATCCTCATTTATACAAAATATTGTGATGCTAATATTATAATCAAAATTATGACCCGTCAAAAAGATATTCATGTTCTCAAAAAAATAACTATTAATTAAAATAAATCATTATATTAATTTATAAATCCATTTTATGTGATCAAAATTTATTATAAATAATTATATTTATTATAGAATTGTGATTAAAACATTTCAAAATAAAGGAACATAATTTATCAGGTTAAAAACATTTTTTCCATGTACCATAGATAGAATACATTACATTTTATTTTCATAATATACATAAATATTATTTTACACTCCCCTAGTAATGGATACTATTCAAATGACCAGATTACTATTCTTAATGGCCATAATACTATTCCAACTGTAATGTTATTATTCAAACCACCATATTAATATTCAATCAGTTAGATTTATAACTATAATATAAGTTTTACACATAATATAAATACATATTATTCAATTTAATCTTTATTAAATTTTTTTTATCTCAAGTATATATATAAATATATTTCTTCAAAAGGGGTATAGTAATAAAAACATTTGGTTTATTTCTATACCATTGTACATGAGTGCAGTCATTTTTATAGATAGTGAAGATCCAAAAAATCATATTTTTATTATCCAATTTTATGTTTACTAAATAATTATACCAATTTAATTTTTAATGGAATATTTTATGAAAAATATATAATTTTCTATTTTTGAGAATAATATTATTTTTTCCTTTCATGATGTATGCACTTTATACTAGATGACATATTTATAAGAAGGGCCATTACAATGATAGAATTCATGGTTATTAAAATATAGTATTTTTTCAAGATGCGCATATATTAAATTAATATCATCCTTATCAAATGATTATGATTTTGGATCCATGACCAGGATACAATGTCATGAATTACTAGACTAATACTTGAATTTATGATAGAACTACATACAACAAAAAATTACTTTAACAATGAATTATTATTAAATATATACTACTAAATTATATATAGTCTATATATTTTATAATAAATAGAAATATGTTTCATATATGGATTGATCTTAAATATAAATTTATTAAAAAGAAGATAGAGTTTGTTCTTCTATTTGAAATAATAAGTTAATGGTTTTTTCTACAATCTCATGTTTAATCCGGATTTTTTATTTTAACATTATTGATGAAGAAATTTTATGCTCTATCTATCTCTTTTAAAAAATCATTGTTTTTATTCCCCTTTTTTATTTTTTTTATAATTTATTCTTATTTTCTCACTACCATTTAGTTCAAAAGTTATCTAAAGGTATGTTTATAAGAAAACCCAACCTTATTTCTCCAATTTTGATTGGAGACATTCTATTCAAAATATATATTGTTTATAATATTCCACGAATTTTAATATCAATTCACTAATTAATTTTTATGTTTATTATAATATATTATTTATTTTATTTATATATCATTTAAATGTAATATTTTCCATGTTTTTAGTATGGTTAATTTTTCCTTTATTTACAATTGTGTGAAGGGAATATAATTGAAATTGTTTACTAAATGATGTTGTTTCAACACATTTATTATCATTATTCACAATGATGGTTCATTTTCATGCTTAAATGGATTTTAAAAGAAAAATATTTTTCTATTAGTTGGATTTTTTATGAAAAGTACAAAAATAAGACATTATTTCTTCTTTCGTTCAAAGAATATTTAAAATGATTTTATAGAAGTTTTTTCAAATATTTAAACATTACATAATGAGTATTTTTCTTTACTGTGGATATTATCTAATGGTAACATAAAAATTCCTTATCTAAATGGATTATGATTTTTTTATTACGGGTATCATAAATAAAATAGATTATTTTCAATTAGTTAATTATGTTTTTAATGAATAAAAAATTATTTCATGTCTATATGGAATAAAATTAAGTAGTTTATCATTATGTGATGGGGTATTTTACTTTTACTCAAATTAATTGGGTAATATTTTATATCTCATGAGAATTAAGGGTTTATAGATGGTTATATCAATCACATGATTGTGCACCAAATGTTATCCCATGACTAAGAAGGTACAAAATTTGTAAGGACAAGCCTATTGTATAATTAATGACATCAAAGGTATACATTACCTGGGATTTTTATGTTTATGTTTATCAAAAAATATTATGAACTATTATTATCCCGATTTTATTCTCCCATAGAACATGATTCTTTGATGCTTTACACTCTTATGACCAATGTCATTCATTATGATTATGTTATATATCTGAAATCATGCTATAATATTTAGGTATTTGTGTATTATCATTGTTTTCTCATAAAATAATTATCACAAACAAGAATAGATACCATAGTACCCTAATATATAGACTGGTCCTTATATATACTGTTGGGAATTCACTATCCCCATGGGATGGTGAATAGTTCCTAGCATCATATCCGAGATTAAAATGAAAATTTTTACTACTCAAAATGATAAAACAATGGATGAAAAAGAATACAATTAGTACGCCAGACACTCCGTAAAGAGAAATAACCATAACCAGTAAGTTTAGACATCCAAATTAAACCATATCCAAAATACAATGCGACATCCATAATTAAATTTCCTACCAAACCCCATGTAAGAGGTGTACATAGCTCCAACGATCACCATCATCACTCTAGAGTCCCATAGATCAAAGGCAACTAACACAACTAAGCAGTGCTTTCCCTTAAACTATGGATGGCATAAAATTATCTAAAAACACAAAAAGGAAAAAGTATGGTGTGAAATAGACATCCTAATTGGGATTCACTATGTTTTAAAAAAGAAGTTTAAAAAAAAATCAATTTTAGTTCAATAATAAAATATATACAAGTATTTATATTCATTTAAAATATTATGTAAAATTATTCTTTCAAGTCAAGATATAACATAGATATAAAAAACCATATGAAATTATTATTTTTTATAAAAAAATTATAGAAAAAATTGAACTTAGTAAAATTTTTCTATGAAACTGGAATGTATAATCCAATTAAATAAAGATAATAAAAAAAATTTATAAACCTTGTGGAACATTATTTTTAGGGTATACGATCCTCATAATTATAAATGGTCATCTTGGATCATATATTTACTTACACTCCCTATGGATCAATCCATCATGATAACCAATCTGCAACCCATTTAGAGACCCATCAAAAGAAATAAAACTACACGTGGTTTATTTAATATTTTCGTCATTAATCCATTGTGAAGGAGTTAGTGTCATACCTTTATTTAACTAATTATCTAATAACACATCTATGTGATAAGTGATTCAATCAATAAATCAATAAGGCGAAAATCATTCATTTCATTATAATTCAGCAATAAAACTCAATTTATAATGCCTTGGAAAATATGTATAATTTTTCTTCATATATGGAATTATTTTGAGACAGAAAAATCTTACGATGCATGATTCCAAGGCCCGGAGTGCCCAGAATGAACTGTCGAAGTTTTGTTAAACTTTAAATAACGTGGATAAGAAGTTTTACAAAAATATTGGAATAACACATAAACAGTTTCTCGGATCAGAAATCATATGGAACCATTGCGTTTTGGATGGCGGGTTTATCCTAGGAATAACTTAAGTTTAGTCAGCACAGACCTCCTGTGAGAAAACCTAAAAATGGGTAATTGAAAATAAACTAATTAAATATATTATTTTATTTTTCAACATCTAATAACTCACAAATGGTATCTCAGATTGAAAATCTGAGACCACCTCTAAACTTATGATGGAATTCTTTATTTAAGAAGATATTATCATTGGTGGGTACGGCCCCCCAGTGAAAGTTAATTTTTGTCCATAAATAAAATAATAATGTGTCAATTATTTTATTTTAAAATACATAACTTTTAAAAGGAAACTAGGATTTGGAATTCGAGAGTATCGTTGGGTTTTTTTTGGGAGGGTTTCACTTGGACAGAGCCTAAACTCAACCGTCATGGGTTGAGGGTGATAGTTAATTATTTTTCGAATGTTTTTTCTGGTACGTTCAGTAAACGCACAAGTGGCGTTTTGTATCTTTTGAACTGGTGCACGAAATTGAAATTTGACGACACTATTGAACTCACAGTGCTAATATTCGATTATGGAGACATTCATTTTGTCCTCTATAGGTCCAGAAATAAAAAGTATGTTTTTGGGACTTTTTAATCAAATAAATTAAATAAATTTATTATTTTATGTGTATTTTATTCCTCCAACAGATGAGTTGTAAGGTGGGACCGACAACGTGTCAAGACAATAAATGGCTTGATCCTCCAATTTGAGTAACATCAAAATTGGGTTAAATTCAAAAGCTTCCTAATTAATGAGACCCACTAACTCTCTAAATTGTTACTTTCCCTCCCCCTCTTCTATAAATATGAAGCTAGGGAAGGGGTATCAGAAAACTTCAACAAGCAGCGAATTGCTGATGGAATTTCAGGACGCCAGACCCATAAAAGATGAATCCGACCTAGCCGGAGGTGACCTATGGCATCGAACCACCAATCGGTGACGTGCGAGTAGCGTCTTTGGGAGCCGGTCGCGGTAACTGAGAACATGGTCCACATGCAAGCGCAGAAGATTCTCCAACATTCATGGTATCGGTTTTAAGCATGTTGAATTTAATTCTATTGTTTCTCCTTATCCTAAATTCAGAACGATGATGGCCAAACAAACATGGCCATCGTCCCGCACAAAAACAATGTTTCTCTTTCTTTTATTTCATTACGCTTTAATCATGCATTCTTCAACACCTAATATTTATTTTCATTGTAAATACAGAGTTTTTCTGAACGCGATATTTAGACGCAAAGCCCACGATGCAAGGATAAAAAATATTCGATGATTTATTTTTTCGGGCATGGAATGAAGCCATAATGGCTCGCAGAAGTAAGAAGAAAAATATTTATTGGTGATGGAAACACTGAGATTTGGTGAACGCGATATGTGGACGTCAATCCTTCGATGCAAGGATCAATAATATTCAATATTATAATTTTTTAGGCTTGGTAGAAAGCTAAAATGTCTAGCAGAAGGAGGCGGCCTAATATTTATTGGCATTGGAAACACAGAGATTTTATAAGCGCGATATATGGACACGAATCAGTCGACGCAGGGATCAAAAAAATGAAATCATTTAATTTTTTAGTGTGAGAACGAATCCTCAATGACTCGCAGAAGGAGGTGACATCTGGCACCAGATAAACCACGAGGAAGGAAGGGCGATCAAGTTTGCACCACCAGATGATGAGAAGGTCGTGGCCCGTTGGCCACAGTGGAGTGAGGTCGGTGGCCGGTGTAGCAGTCGACTGCGTGATGATGGTGGTGGTGCACATCCTCCCCATCCGGTGTGTATGGGCTGTGACGCAAGTCCGCGACTGTGATGGAGGGTCGGCTGGTTGAGCCGGCCGCTGCTGGCAGTGCGACGCATGACCACGTTGCGAAAGAGGGCTGGCCATCCAGCTAGCCGTGGGCTGGACTGCACAGGTGGGTCGGGCTAGTCCCAGTGAGCCAGGTTAGATCCCTTGGGCTAGGATAGACCGAGGGACAGATCTGGGTTCGGCCGGGTCGGCACAAACTGGGTCGGGTCAACCCAGACCGGGTCAGACCAGACCCGGACCCACTTCAACTCTTTTCACTCTTCTGGGAATATCATGAGCTACGAGTGTCTGTGTGATGAACCGTCTACAACACCAAAAACCTAGGATCGATTCGGTCCATTAGGTATACCCCACATGAGTTTTGGATTAATTTGGGGTATGATCGAGTTGGATCGTACATGAATCCAACTGATCCCTCGAGACTAAAAGGCCAATAACTTACAGACCGTACGTCCGATTTACGCACTGCCTATTGCATTGAGACCCCTTTTACGTGGTGATACATTGGGATTATTCTTCATGGGAGTTAGTGGCAGTTTGATTATCGACCGATGTCTTGAGGTGCAGACCCTCCCAAAATCAATCGAGCTTAGTGCGGGAACTCTCTAGCTGGTTATAACATGAGAAATGTATCCTTTGTGGGTCTATGCTTTGGATCCTTTGTGGGTCTATGTTCAAGAGTCACACTTGGATCTACTATAGGAATACACATGTAACTACTCTATGATCATATGTGGGTCTACTATACTAGGATCATCTGTGGGTCTAAAGATGTACTAGGATCGTGTGCGGGTCTTCTGTACTGGAATCCTGTGGGGGTCTAACGATGTACTAGAATCATGTGTGGGCCTTCAGTAATGGGATCATGTGGGGTCTAACGATGTACTAGGATCCTGTGTGGTTCTGACGATATACTAGGATATTGTGTGGGTCTGATAATGTACTAGGATCCCGTGTGGGTCCCATGATTTTGGATCCTACGTGGGTCTTCCTCTTAACGGAGTATGATGATTTAGTAGTTACATCTAATCAACTCTACTACTGTACCTACGTTATAGCTAGTGTGAGATAACTCTTTTCCTTTGTGGTGATACCTTGATGGTATTATTCTACGTGGCTAACATGTGTGGTACTTTCCTTCATGGTGATACCTTCGTGGTATTCTTCTGTGTGGAATACTTGTGTGGTACTTTCCTCCGTGGTGATACCTTTGTGGTATTCTTCTCTGTGGCGTACATGTGTGGCACTTACCTTCGTGGTAATACCTTGTCTTATTCTTTTGTGTGGCGTACATGTGTAATACTTTCCTACGTGGTGATACCATGGTGGTATTCTTCTGTGTGGTGAACCTGTTTGGTACTTTCCATTGGGGTGATACCCTTATGGTATTCATCTATGTGGATTTACATTTGTGGTACTTACCTTTGTGGTGTTACCTTCATGGAATTATTTCCTTCATGGAACAACTGGTCTTTGAGATAATTAGTTGGGTGTCGTATTTCCTCAGGAATGAGATGGGTATACTTGGTAACTTAGGTATATGTATGGGAATATACCTAAGTAGGGTTTACAGTTGTTTTTATGGTTTGCAGTTTATCCACTATGGATTTTGTGAGATCTTTGAGGGCCTTGGGGTCCCAACTAAGTATCGTTATACTCACCCCAGCACGAACTATGCCCACACCTTGTTGTGTTTGGTGCATATGATGGACAACGCTGACTGAGGACGAGAGTATCAAGACTGGAGGTAGCTCGTAGATGGACCTTAGACGAGGCGTACCGTAGAGACGACTGTTCGAGAGCTGTATATACCCTTCAAGTAGGATCATTGGTGGGTGTTCACTGGAGTTTATTCATTTTACTTATACTTTCCAGTTTTATTGTACTTTCTAGTTGGTCTTGTATTTGGGACCCTTTTACTTACTCTACACATTCATTTTACTATTCAGTTTACATGTGTTTGTATCTTGTTATGTGCTTGGTCATGTGTGTTTATAGGATATAAAGTCAATTCCTTCACATTTTTTTGGGGGGAATATGCCTTTCGGTTCTAGTCGCCAGCCCTTGGCCTATGGAAGGTGTGCTTCATGTAGTCATGGCATAGGCCCTGGGGGACGGGTTGTGAAAAATTGGTATCAAAGGAGTCAGTTCTACCATAGAAAATTGGACTCTGGTCTTTTTAACATCAATATTGTTAATTGTATTCAGTGTGGTTATCAGTATAAGGAATCCAGTGTTAGTGCGGTGGCCGATGTGTCCATACACCAGGACTATGAATTTTGATTTCGGACTCAGCCCACGAAAACACTGATTGCGTCTGTTTTGAAAATATTTCTTTTATACTTCTTTGAGTCTGGTCACCGGGTATAACTTAATGACTGTGGCGCACCAATTCCTTATCAGGATTCATTTGAGTAAAAATCCAGCTTGGATTCCCAAAAGAGTACATGATGACGGCCCACCGAGCGAAGAGGCTCCGGTGCAGGGCCCTCTCACTATGTTGGCACCATTGGGTGGTGTATGAGCAGCACCACCACACGTTGGGCAGTAATTATGACTAGCCTCACTGGCGGATGGTGAAGGTTGACTGAGCGTGTTGCACAAGTTCCAATAACAGAGGCCTCTGAGGTTTCGAGAAGAGATAGATTCCCATGCAGCTGAGGGCTTGTTGGAGGTGATTTCTAGACTTTTCTGCCTAGTTGAGACACCAGTAGAGAAGATGGTGATCTTAGCTACTAGTCTTTTTCAATGAGAGACCGTGAGGATGGTTATCATAGTGATTAGGCTTCAGCATAAGGATCTTTTCCTGAGTTAGTACCTTCGAGTATTGTGTCAGTTATATCATTGCACATTGGTCAGCTGTTACAACCGGTGGTACCGATAGAAGACACATTTAGGCTTACTTCCTTACAAGAGTTTCACCATTAGATACCCCTCAAGTTTTTAGGTGATCCCGAATCACAGGTAGCAGAGTACTGGCTTGAGTAGGTGGTTGAGAGTTCTCTAGTGCCTCTACAGCTTCGACAGGGTAATATGTCATTAGCTGAGTATTCATCAAGGCGTACCGACCATTCCTGGTACTTGATTAATACGATATGATCTATGCTTCAGGGCTCAGACTTCTGAGTGAGGTGTGTTTATGATCATTCGATCCAGCACTATTTTTTATGCATTCCTACATATGTTAGGGTGATAGAGAGAACCATTGTGGTTGAATGTTTTTTAGCTGAGCGGATACAAGAAGTGAATGTTTGTAGTGGGAAAGCAGGACACTGGTGCCAGTTTTAGAGACTTGGGTGTTTAAAATGTTTCGAGAAGAGGATGTGACAAGGATAGATGAATATGCAGGGCAACAGACATGGAAGCAGAGCTAGGAGAGAAGCGTGAGGTAGTGTACATTTCGACATGTCACAACCACCCCCCTTTTGTGGACCCCACCAGACTTAGGGTGCTAGAGGAAAGGGGAAGGGAGTAGTTGCATGTGGTCGAGAAGTGTGACCCAAGGGGTCTAGGAATGATTCGACGTACGGTCCGTGTCTACTACAAGCTACCGTATATATAGATATAGGTACCAATCACTCATTATTTCCATGAATCATGTTCAAGACCTAGAGTTTCTAGTTAATCCCTTGATTTGGTCCTCATGTAGGGATATACCTTTTGGGGTAGACTCGATATTGACACTTATGATGACTGTGTGATTTTAACCTTAAGGATAGAGTTTCAGTTGGAACCTATTTATGGCAGCGTCGAGGCCTTACGATGGTAGTTTGGGTATGGAATAGGCATCCACATTTCATACTCAGATTGACTATATTATGAAAAAAGGTTGTGTTTTACCTAAATCATTGGAAAGTAATTTTCAATGGTCAGTGAAAAAGGAAACTCGGGCAGCATAGGATAAACTCATGAATCAGAGGGTGTAGCAGATCACTATAGTGTTGGATAGACCTACCCTTGTGGCAGCAGGAGTTTTGAGTTTTGAGTTCCAAACAGTAGTGGCTGAGCATGGGGACATCATTTGAAAAGATTTTTCCAGGAATAATTCCCTGAAGAGAGAGGGACGTCTTCTTTGGCTAGGTGCTATCGAAAATTTGTTCCCAACATCTCCAGGGTAGTGACACCTTTGTAAGCTTTGACAAAAAAATGGGAGCCTTTCCTATGGACGGTGAAGTGTCAGCAAATATTTCATGAGATGAGACAGAGACTAACAAGTAAATGTATGTTACCCATGACCTGGAGTTAGGAGCAGCGGTCTTTGCGCTAAATATGTGGCAGCTCTATTTGGTGGGTGAACGTTTCATAGTCTACTCTGATCACAAGAGTCACAGGTATATCTTCTCTCAGAATGACTTGAACCTGAGACAGTAGTGTTGGCCTCAGTTCCTCTAGGTCTATGACTTCGATGTAGTCTATATTCCTCATAAGGGCAATTTAGTAGAAAATTCACTCAGTAGGAGGTCTAGTTTGTAGTATATGAGTGAATCGGAAGAGTATCTAGCCACGTTGCAGATATACTTCATGGATAGAGATGGAGCAGTATACCTTCAGTCTATGATAGTCACACCCCCACTCCATCTGTGAGTCAAGGAGGTGCAACATGAGGACACTGACTATGAGTCTTGACATGCTCAGATATCCTCAGGGTAGGCACCAGATAAATTTTATGAAGGTGGTGAGAACATCATCCTCTTTAGAGGACGTATCGTGGTTCCGGTAGCGCTACCGGATGATAAGTTAAAGGAGTTCTATACATCCCCTCTAGTGGTAGATCCTAGTGTGGTGAAGATGTATCAAGAACTTCTGCATCAATAATGGTGGCTAGGTTTGAAGAAAGCAGTGGAAGATTTTGTATCACGATGCCTCACTTGTTAGTAGTTGAAAACTAGTCAGAGTCGGTAGAAGTCTTATACCAATAAGAGGAAATAAATCATGTCTTCCTGTGGGTCTCACCTCGACAAGGTTTTTAGATATTTTTATGGGGTAGCATGTTATCTTTGTGGTTCATCGGACCTCTCTAGATTTTCAGCAATGTGGGTGAGGTGTCATATTTTCTATCTCATTCCCCATAGATGCACCGGGTGCATAATTTTTTCCATGTGTCATAGCTGAGGAGATACGTGCATGATTCATCGCATGTTATCGAACATGGAAATATGGACTTAGATGATGGGGTGATACTTATGGATGTTCCAGTAGAGATTGAGGATCGATAGGAGAGGGTCCTTCGTGGGCGGTCGATAACTCTGATGTGCGTCAGCAGGCAGCACGAGAACCTCCAGAAGAGCACCTGGGAGTGGGAGGCACGGATTCATTCTTAGTACCCCAATTTGTTTTCTTTAGTACATGTTAAGGATTTCAGGGAGGTAATGACCTATGGTGGGGAGAATTTAATGTCCCATAAATTATGTATATTTTTTAATATATGGAATTATTTTGAGACCGCGAAATCTAACAACGCACGATTCCGAGGCCCGGAGTGCCTGGAATGAACCGTCGATGTTTTGTTAAACATTAAATAACACACATAAGTAGTTTTCCAGAAAAAGTGGAATAACACTTAAATGTTTGCACAGATCGGAAAATTGAGGGCATTGTTGTGTTCAGGATGGCGGGTTCACCCTAGGTGCGACTTAATTTTAGACGGTGCGGTCCTCCTGTGAGAAAACCTGATAATTGTGTAACAGTAATAAAAATAATTAATTAAATAATTTTATTTTTCTAATTATTATAACTCAAAAATGGTATCTTGGATTAAAAATCAAAGACTACTGCTAAAATCACGAGGCCATGCTTTATTTAAGCAGATACTAACTTTGGAAGGCGCGGGCGACCAGTGAAAGTTAGTTTTTGGCCATAAATAAAATAATTAAGTGAAAATTATTTTACTGTAAAATCCATAACATTTAAATGGTATCTAGGATTGGAAATCTTAGAATACCTTTGGGTTCATTGGGGTGTGTTTCACTTAGACAGAGCCTAACCACGTCCGGCATGGGTCTTCGGTGACTATTAATATTTTTCCGAATGTTTTTTCGAGTACGTTCAGTAAATGCGCAAGCGGAATTTTGTAACGTTTGAACCGGTTCTAGGAATTGAAATCTGAAGAGACCTATGAAATCATAGTGCTAATATTCACTTAATGAGGCATTCACTTCAGCAGTAGTATGTTCGGAGAAAAATCTTGTTTTTGGAACTTTTTATTATAATATATAATATAAATTTATTATTTTATTTTTATTTTATTCCTCCAACGGACGAGCGATAAGGAGGGACCAAAGAAGTTTCATGAAAATAAATGGATTGACCATCTAATCTGAGTAACAACAATGTTGGGGGAAATTAGAATGCTTCCTAATTAATTAGCCCCATTAACTCTCTTGTTCATAACTTATCCTCCCCCTCTCTTATAAATATGGTGCTAGGGAAGGGATGTCGGGGAGCTTCACCAAGTAGCGAATTGCGGAATGACTGTTACAATTCTAGACCCTTAGAAGATGAATCTGACATAGCCGGATGTGACAGATGACATCGAACCACCAATGGGAGACATGCGAGTGGCGTCTTTCAGAGCAAGTCGTAGGGAACTAATAACATGGTCCACCGGAAAGCATGAATGATTCTCCAACGTTCAGGGTAGGGGTTTTAAGCATGTTGATTTTTATTCTATTGTTTCTCCTTATCATTAATTCACAATGACTATGGCCAAATGAACATGGACATTGTCCCACACATAAGCCATGCTCCTCTTTATTTTATTTCTTCGCGCGTTCTATGTGCATTATTCAACGCATAATATTTATTGGAATTGGAAATACAAATTTTTCGTGAACGTGATATATGGATGCGAAGCCCACGATGCAAGGATCATAAATATGCGATCGTTTAATTTTTCGGGCTTGGAACGAAGCCGCAATGGATCACGGAAGGAGGCGGCCAAATATTTCTTGGCATTGGAAGCATAGAGATTTTCTAAATGCGATATATGGACAAGAATCCCTTGACCCAAGGATCACATATATGTGATCATTTAATTTTTTGGGCTTGGAGTGAAGGCATAATAGCTCGCGGAAGGAGGCGGCCAAATAATTATTGGCATTGGAAACATGGAGATTTGTTGAACACGATATATGGACGTGAATCCCTCAATTCCAGGATCGCAATTATGTGATTGTTTAATTTTTTGGGCTTAGAACAAATCTGAAATGACTCGCGGAAGGAGGCGGTGGCCAGCACCCAGCCGGCCGCAAGGAAGGAAGGGTGGCACGCATCCACACCGCCGGATGATGAGAAGGCCACGACCCATCGGCCGCAGCAGAGTGAGGGTGGCGGCCGGTGTAGCATTTAGCCACGTGATGGTGGTGGGGGCGTGCGTCTGCGCCGCCTGGCTTGCAGGGGCCGCGTCGCAAGGCTGCGTCTACGATGGAGGGGTGGTCGGTCGTGCCGGTTGGTGGAGGCAGGGCGACGCATGACCACACTGTGAAGGAGGGATGACCATCCGGCCAGCCGTGGGCCACCCAGTACAGGCTGCTCCTCGAATTGGGTCAGATCCCGCAAGCCAGGTCCGACCCAGGGCCAGATCCGGCTCGAACCGGACACGGACCGACTTCGATCCTTTTCACTCTTCCAGCCATATCTTGATGTACGTGCGTCCGTTTGACAGACCATTTGCGGAGTCTGAAACCTCGGATCAAGAATATCATTTTGGTAAACCCAAATTGATTTTTGGATAATGTTGGTGTACAACCGGGATGGATTAGACATGAATCTAATAGGGCCCTTGGGACAAAAAACCTATAACATACAGATCGGGCGTCCGATTGACGCACCATCTATTTCATTGAGACTAATTTTACATGGCGGTCCTTTAGGATACATAATTGTGGGACTTCATGGAAGTTGGATTATTGACCTTTGGTTTGAAGAGAGGAACCCCCCCCCCCCTAGAATCAAGCTAGCTTTATGCAGGAACCCTGTAGCTGGCTGTAACATGGGAAAGGGATCCTTTATGGGTCTATGCTTGGGATCCTTTGTGGGTTTGTGTTCGAGATTATCACTTGGATCCTCTCTACGAATCACCATGGGACTACTATAGGATACTATGTGGGTCTGTAGTACTAGGATAATGTGTGGGTCCGATGAAGTAATAGGATCCTGTGTGGGTCTGACAATGTAGAAGGATACTGTATGGGTCTGACGATGTACTAGGATTCTGTGTTGGCCTGATGATGTACTGTGGTCCTCTTTGGGTATGATGATTTAGGATCCTACATGGTTCTTCCTCTTAACAGAGTAAGATGATTCAGTAGTTACATATAATATTCTCTACTATTGTACCGAACTTATACCTAATGTGAAATGAGCCTCTTCCTTCATGGTGAAACCTTGGTGCTATAATTTTATGTGGAAAACTAGTGTGGTACTTTCCATCATGGTGATACCTTGGTGGTATTTTTCTATGTGGTGTACCTGTGTGGTACTTTCCTCCATGGCGATACCTTTGTTGTATTCTTCTGTGTGGTGTACCTGGTGGCACCTACCTTTGTGGTAATGCCATGAGGTATTCTTCTATGTGGAATACCTTTGTGTTACTTTCCTTCATGGTGATACCTTAGTGGTATTGTTCTGTGTGGTGAACCTGTGTGGTACTTTTTATTGCGGTGATACCTCTGTGGTATTCTTCTGTGTGGTGATACCTTTGTGGTATTTACCCTTGTGGTGTTACCTTCGTGGTATTTATTCCTTCGTGGCATAGTTGAGCGTTGAGCCAATGAATTGGGCCTTGTGTTTCCTCATAAAATATATGGGTATACTTGAAAACATAGGTATATGTGTGGGAATATACCTATGTAGGGTTGACAGTTGTTTTTATTCTTTGTGTTTTATCCTTTGTAGATTTTTTGAGTCCGTTGAGGGTCTTGGGGTCCCTATTGTGTATCGTTATACTCACCCTGCATGGGTTATTCCCGCACCCTGTTTTGTTTGGTGTAGACGATGGAAAACACTGACTGAGGACGAGAGTACCAAAACTGGAGGTAGGTCAGAGGTGGACCTTAGACATGGCATACCGCTAGACAACTAATCGAGAGATATACCTACCCTTCAGGTAGGATCCTTGGTGGGTGTTCAGATGATCTATTTTAGTTTAGTTGTACTTTCGAGTTGGACTTGTATTCTGCACCCTTTTACTTACTGTACACATTCTTTTTACAATTAAATTTACTTGTGTTCGTATCTTGTTGTGTGCTTTGTCCTGTGTGTTTACAAGATATAAAGGCAATGACTTATCAATTTTTTTTGGAATACGCATTTCGGTTCTAGTTACCAGCCCCTGGCCTATGGAAGGTGGGCTTGGGGTAGTCACTGCATGGGCCTTGGGGGATGGGTCGTGACACAATTTCCCTATTTTCAATTTTTATCAAGCCATTTAAATTGTAAAAATCATAGTTTTTATCAAATTTATTCCTTTAAAAATAATATGTGGTTGATATATTGTATAATAAATATAAATATGTCACATATATGGATTAATCTTAAATATAAAATTATAAAAAATAAATTAGTGTGTGTTCATCTATTTGAAATAATAATTTAATAGTTTTTTTATAATCTCATGTTTAATCAGGATTTTTTATGTTAACTTTATTGATAGAGAAATTTTATTCCCTATCTATCTCTCTAAAAACACATTAATTTACCTCCCTTATGTTTTTTATTTTTCATTACATGTATTCTTATTTTCCCACTTCCATTTAGTTCAAAAGTTATCTAATGGGATGTTTATAAGAAATCATAACCTTATTTCTCCAATTTTGACTAGAGACATTCTATTAAATAACTATATTGTTAATATTATTTCAAGAATTTTAATATAATTTCACCAATTAATTTTTATGTTTATCATAATATTTTATTTTCTTTATTTATATAGAATTTAAATGTAAAATTTTCCACATTTTCAGTAGGGTTTAATTTTTCATTATTTAAAATGGCGTGAAGGGAATGTAATTTAATTTTTTTACTAAATGAACTTATTTCCTTCTCATGCTTAAATGGATTTTAAAATAAAAATATTTTCTTATTAATTTGATTTTTTAAAAGTAAGAAAATAGAACATTATTTATTTTTTCGTTCAAAAAATATTTCTAATGATTTTATAAAATTGTTGTTCATATATTTAAAAATTCCATAACGATTATTTTCCTTTACCGAGGATATTAACTAATGGTACTATAAAAATTCATTACCTAGATGTATTATGATTTTTTTATTAAGGGTAACATAAATAAAACATATTATTTTCAATTAGTTAATTAGTATTTTAAGAAATAAAGAGTTATTTCATATTTATATAGAATAAAAATAAGCAGTTTATCATCATTTGATGGGGGTATTTTATATTTACTCAAATTAATTGGGAAATATTTAATATCTCATGATAATTAAGGGTATACAGATGGCTATATCAATCGCATGATTGTGCACCAAATTTTATCCCAAGACAAAGAAGGTACAAAATTTGTAAGGCCAATCCTATTGTAAAATTAATGGCTTCGAAGGTATCTTTGACATTTGATTTTTATGGTTATGTTTATCTAAATATATTATGAAATATTATAATCCCTATTTTATTCTCCCATAGAACATGATCATTTGATATTTCACACTATAATGACCAATGTCATTCATTATGATGATGTTATATGTCATGAATCATGCTATAAAATTTAGGTATTTATGTATTATCATTGTTTTCTCATAAATTAATTATCACAAACCAGAGTAGATACCATGGTACCCTGATATATAGACTGGTCCTTATTTTATCTTTTGGGAATACGTTATCCCCATGGGTTGGTGGGTAGTACCTAGCATCATATCACAGATTAAAATGAATATTTTCTCTACTTAAATTGATTAAACAAAACAAGAAAAATAATACAATCAGTATGCCAGACACACCATAAAGAGAAATCACCATAAGCAGTCAGATTAAAAATCCAAATTAAACCATATCCAAAATACAACACGACATCCCCCACAAAATTTCCTTCGAAAACCCATGTAAGAGGTGGGACATAGTTCCAACGGTCTCCATCATCCTTTCAGAGTCCAATAAATCAATGACAATAAACACTGCTATGTGGGGCTTCCCCTTTAACTATAGATGTAATAAATTGATCTAAAAACCCAAAAAGGAAAAATTGTAGTGTGAAATAAACATCCCATTAGGGTTTCATAGTGTTTTCAATAAGAAGATTAAAAAAAATCAATTTCTAGTTTAATAATAAAATATATAAAATTACTTCTATTCATTTAAAATTTAGAGTAAAAATATTCTTTCAAATAAAGAGGTAACATAGATATCAAAAACCATGTAAAATGATTATTTTATATTAAAAAATTATAGAAAAAATTGGCATAAGTAAAATTGTTCTATAAAAGTGAAATATATAATCCAATTAAATAATGAAAATAAAAATGGTTATAAACATTTAGGTACATTATTTTCAGGGTATAAATTCCTCAAACTTATCAATGTTCATCTTGAATCATATATTTTATTACACTATATAAGGATCAATCCATCATGATAACCAATAAGCACCCCATTTAGAGACATATCCAAAGAAATCAAACTAAATATGTTTTATTTAATATTTTCATCATCAATCAATTGTGAAGGAGTTACTATCGTACCTTTATTTAACTAATTATCCAAAACACCTCCATGTTACATGTGATTCAATAAATATATCAATAAGGAAAAAATCATTCATTTCATTCTAATTCATCAATCATAACTCAATTTTTAATGCCTTGGAAATTTCATATAGATTTTTTTATATGTGGAGTTATTTTGAGACTCTGAAACCTGACGGTGCGTGATTCCAAGGCCCAGAGTGCCCGGAATGAACCGTCGATGTTTTGTTAAACTATAAATAACAAGATTAAGATATTTTCATGAAAATTTGTAATAACTCTTAAAGGGGTACATGTATTGGATATTGGAGGGCACCATTGCGTTCATGATGGCAGGTTTACCCTAGGTGCGACATAAATTTAGTCAGCACAGGCCTCCTATGAGAAAAACTGAAAATTGCATAACTATAAACAAAATAATTAAATAAATTATTTTATTTTTCAAATTATTATAACTCAAAAAAGGTAGCTCATATTGAAAATATGATCCCACTGCTGAACTCGTGAGGTCATCATTTATTTAATAAGATACTAACATTTGCAGGTGCGGGCCACCAGTGAAAGTTAGTTTATGCTCGTAAATAAAATAATTAAGTGAAATAGTTTTATTGTAAAATACATAACATTCAAATGGTAACTCGGATTGGAAATCCAAGAGTACTGTTGGGTTCGTTGGGGCGTGTTTCACTTGGGCAGAGCCTAATCTCAACCGGATCTGGTCGAAGGTGACTATTAATAATTTTCCAAACCTTTTTTGGGTACGTTCAGTAAACGTACAAGTGGTGTTTTTTAACTTTTGAACTGGTGCACAGAATTGAATTATGAGGACACCGTTGAACTCAAAGCATTGTTATTCTCTTATGGAGGCATTCAATTTAACCACAGTTGGTTAGAGACAATGTTAGTTTTTGGAATTTTTTAATAGTATAAATAAAATAACATTAATATTTTATTTTTATTTTATTCCTCCAATAGATGAGCGGTAAGGTGGGACCAGTGACATGTCATGCCAATAAATGGATTGACCCTCCAATCTGAGTAACAACAACATTGGGGGAAATTATAAAGCTTCCTAATTTATGAGCCCCATTAACTCTCTGTGTCATTACTTTCCCACCGTCTCTCCAATAAATATGTAGCTAGGGAAGGGGTATCAGGGAACTTCACCAAGCAGTGAATATATGAAGGAATTCCTCGACTACAGACCCTTAAAAGATGAAGCCGACCCATCTGGATGTGACAGATGACATCAAACCACCAACGGGCGATGGTCAAGTGGCGTCTTTCAGAGCTGGTCGTGGGAACAAAGAACATGGTCCACCGACAACCACAGATGATTCTCCGACATTCAAGGTAGGGGTTTTATGTATGTTTAGTTTTATTCTATTTTGTCTACTTATCCTAAATAAACACGGAAGATGGCCAAACAAACATAGCCATCATCCCGCACATAAACCATGCTCCTCTTTTTTTTATTTCTTCATGATTTCTTCATGCGTTCTTCAACACCTAATATTTATTGTCACTTGAAATACTGAGTTTTGTTGAACATGATATATGGATGCTAATCCCACAACACAAGGAATGAAAATATGAGATCGTTTAATTTTTCAGGCATTGAACGAACCCGCAATGGCTCACTAAAGAAGGCAGCCAAATATTTAATGGTGATGGAAACACAGAAATTTGATGAACGCGATATATGGATGCGAAGCCCTCGACGCAAGGATTGAAAATATGTGATCATTTAATTTTTCAGGATTCGAATGAAGCCGCAATGGCTCAGGGAAGGAGGGATCCAAATATTTATTGGCGCTGGAAACATATAGATTTTCTGAGTGCGATATATTGATACGAATCCCTCGACACATGGATTGAAAATATGAGATCGTTTAATTTTTCGGTCTTAGAATGAATCCACAATGACTCGCGGAAGGAGGAGGCGGCCGACACCCATCCGACTGTAAGGAAGGAATGGTGACACATGTCTGCATCATTGGATGATGAGAAGGGTGTGACCCGTCGGCCGCGGAAGAGGGAGGGTGGCGTCTGGTATAGCGGATGGCCTTGTGATAGCAGAGGTGGTGCGAGTCGATTCTTCCCAGCATGTAGGGGCAGCAGTCGAAGGCCGCGACAGCAATGGAGGGGCGGCTGGCCGCACCGGCAGCTAGGGGGCGGCTCGCAACCGCGCCGTGAAGGAGGTATATCGGTCTGGACAGCTGTGGGCAGCCGTACCATGGGCCGCCCAGCGCAGGCCGGGTCACACCAACAGGCCGGACGGGACCCAGCAGGCCAGTTCTAATCCCATGGGCTGGGTCTAACCTATGGCCAGATCCAGTTCGGGCTAGGTCTGACCGACTTTGACCCTTTTCACTATTTCATTTGTATCTTGAGATACGGGCATCTTTTTGATGAACCATCTTTGCTTCCAGAAACAATGGATCGATACGGTCCTTTTTTATACCCCACATGAGTTTTGGATAAATTTGGTGTATGGCCAGGTTGGATCCGACACAAATCCAAATAGGCCCTCGGGACAAAAAAGACAACAACTTATAGACCGAGTGACTGATTGATGCACCGTCTATTGTATTAATACCTCTTTTATGTGGAGGTCCTTTGGGATACATCTTCATGGGACTTCGTGGTAGTTGGAGTATCAACCTGTGCCTCGAGTAGCAGACCCTCTCATAATCAAGTGAGCTTAGTACGGGAACCCTGTAGTTTGCCGTAACATGAGAAAGGGATCCTTTGGTGGTCTGTGATTGGGATCCTTTGTGTGTCTGTGTTCGAGAGTCTCACATGGATATTCTCTAGGAGTCCACATGGGCCTACTATAAGATCTTGTGTGGGTCAGATGTACTATATCTTTTGTGGGTCTGAGGATATACTATGATCCTTTGTGGTTCTGCTGTATAGGATCCTTTGTTGGTCTGACGGTATTCTTGGATCTAGTGTGGCTCTAAAAATGTACTAGGATCATGTTTGGGTCTGATGATATACTAGGATCCTGTGTGGGTTTGATGATTTAGGATCCTACATGGGTCTTCCTTTTAACAGAGTAATATGATAATGTAGTCACATCTAATTATCTCTACGACTTTACCTAAGTTATATCTATCGTGAGCTAAGTATTTTCCTTTTTGGTGATTCCTTGGTGGTATTATACTATGTTGATAACCTGTGTGGTACTTTCTTTCGTGGTGATACCTTAGTGGTATTCTTCTGTGCGGCTTACATATGTGGTACTTTTCCCCATGGTGATACCTTTGTGGTATTCTTATGTGCGGTGTACCTGTATGGAACATACCTTTGTGGTAATACATTTTTGTATTCTTTTGTGCGACATACCTATGTGGTACATTCCTTCATGGAGATACCTTGGTGGCATTCTTTTGTGTGGAAAACCAATGTGGTACTTTCCATTGTGGAGATACCTCTATGGTATTATTCGGTGTAGTGTTACCTTGTTGGCACTTACCTTTGTGGTGTTACCTTCATGGTATTCTTTCCTTCATTGAACAATAAATCATTGAGCTAGTTAGTTTGGCCTTGTATTTCTACATTAATGAGATGGGTTTACTTGATATCTTAAGTATATGTTTGGTCATATTCCTAAGTAGGGATTATAGGTGTTTTTATGCTTTTTGATTTACCCTTTGTGGGTTTTGTGAAACCTTTGAGGGTCTCGGGGTCCCTGGTAAGTATCATTATACTCATCCCTGCATGGGCTATTCCTGCACCTTTTTGTGTTTGGTGTAGATGATGAATAGAAATGACTAAGGATGAGAGTACCAGGACTAGAGGTAACTCGGCGGTGGAACTTAGGCGAGGTGTACTACAGAGACGATTGTTAGAGAGTTGTACCTACCCTTCTGGTGGTATCCTTGGCGGGTGTTCACAAGAGCTCTTTTAGTTTACTTGTAAGTTACAGTAGGTATTGTATTATGTCCCCTTTTACTTACTGTACACACTCTTTTTACTATTCAGTTTACTTGTGTTCATATCTTATTTTGTGTTTGGTTGTGTGTGTTTATAGGATATAAAGGCAATTCCTTCTCTGGTTTTTTTGGGAATATGATTTTTGTTGATAGTCTCCATCCCATGGCATTTGGAAGGTAGGCTTGGGGTCGTCATGGCATAGGCCTCGGGGGACAGGTCGTTACACAATTTCCCTATTTTTAATTTTTAACAAGCAATTTAAATTGAAAAAATCATGGTTTTTATCAAATTTATTTCGTTTAAAATAATCATTCTCTAATTTAATTTTCTTGTGAAATCATTTCATAATAATATTTTCAAAATTAATGTATCTCTTCATCAAATTCCATCAGATTTTTCAAAATCAATGAAAAATGGGTTTTCCTACAAATTATATACCTTGATAAAAAATGAAATCATGGTTCAGAAAACAATTAAAAACACATTTAAATCATGAAAAATTATTATTATATATGGAAAATGATTAAAAAATAACATAACATTAATCATAAGATCAATCGATAAAACACCAAGAATTTGAAATCCATGTGAGAGTCGAATGGCTAAAATAAGTAAAAGGAAAAATCCCTATACTAATGAGCACCACAAAATTAATTCTATATTAATCGATAACATGATGATCTACTAAGCTCAATAATGGAGAGATTGGAAAAAATGAATATCAAAAATTGAGGAGAGGTCTCTTACCGAAGAATAATCATACACTTCCACCAAATCCCCAATCCATGAAGGATGGATGTTAGTGGAGATAGAACATTTATTGGGATCCTTTATAACTAAATAAGTTTTGCGATGGTTGAGAGGAGGGATGTTAAAATTTAAAATGACCAGATTAATTTATGTCTATAAAAACATAAGCTATGTCATATCCCCCCATAGGAATGGTGTAAAAAAGGTAACAAACCCATGACCATGATACACCCACACCAGACTATGCCACAACAACTCAATATTAACCAACCACATTAAAACATCCTAAATATCAATTAGAAATTTGGAAGGCTATGGTAAAACCCATACACCATGTCATTTCCACACTCAAAAATAGAAGATGCACCACGAGCTCCTCCCTATGGTTCTATGGTGTAGCCATCTACTAATGATGTTTGGGTTTCTAAATAGAAGGAACCTGCCAAATCTATCCCTTAGGAACCAACACTGCACCGGCCTCCTTCATGTCACATTAGGATTCCCCACGCTACATCCCCTACACCATGGTGTAGATATCTATTAAAAAATAACATTTTTTCAAAACTCCAATGATTTATAAACCGTCAAAATGAAATAAAAAAACAAGCAACATGTTGTAAAAAACGTTGTAATAGAATGTTATAAAATCCCACAATACAATCTCTATTCCACTGGAAATCCTATCAAGAAAAATTCATGTCAAATAAATTAGGCCATTGTTCTCTCATCAATGTCTCACTCTTTGTTATATTGTGTGAATGATAACCATGATTCCAAAGAACACAAACCAAAAGTATAGATTCTCTATGGAGATCCTTTGTTTCTGTATCAACAAACCAATCTAGTTTCACAATTATTGATAAATCAGATTTAATATTAAGATCCCCATAGCTCAAAACATGAGATGGTTCGACAATAAAATTTTGAAATTATGATACATGAAACATGTTTTGTATAGAAACAAACTGGGGTTGAATATGTAGGATATGACCCACATTATTAGCCCACTCAAAAACCTCAAATAGTCATACATATCTCAATCCATGAAAATATAATTATACCAATCATTAATGACTCATCATATGTCAAACTACTGATAATACATGGAAGCCAACTAAAAAATACAAGGTTCTATGTCAACAATCAATATAGGATTTATTCTACATCAACAAAGTCACCATTAATTGATGAATCAACTAAATCCTCTATGTAATCTCATGGTCCACGATCATCCCAATTTTGGATGGTTGAAAAATCTTTGACAGATAGAATATTTATTTTCTAGGGAATCCATTGAAGGTCTCAATGTTTTCAACACCGATTTTTGTCTAGAAAAAGTAGTTATTAGAAAACTCAACCATTCCCATGTGGCTATCCTAAACACAACCAAAGATGAAAATTCAGTCACATGGCTTATTTTCAAGACATTTATTGACCATTTGGTCTATAAATCCATCTACAGATGGTATTCCATGATCAAAATAACATAGGATCCCAATGCCTCCTAGGGGCCTCTCAAAAATCATGGAGTGAATCAAGGATCGTTATCGGAAACTATATCATATGGAACTCCATGAAATATTTTGATCTGTTTCACCTAGAGACATTCAAAATAGTCAACCATGGTTGTATCCTAAATTAAAATTAAGTGAAATTATTAGGTCAGATAATCAATTATTACCCATAATATATTTTCCTTCCAAAAGGGTACATAGTATCCCCACAATGAAATTCATATGCATCTCACCTTTCTTCAAGTCAATACCAAAAAATAGATATATAAATCTAAATTGTATTTAGTTATTGACCTTGACATGCTGACATGTATAAATGTGAGAAAAAAAATCAATGATTTATCTATGCGAACATGGATACTAGAATCAACTCTTTATATCAAATAACACCTTTATGATTCATGGGTAACTACCCAATACGAATTATGGAAATACCCCATCATGAATTTCTTCAGTGTAAAAGGAACAATGAACTACTTTCAAAAACATAAAATACAATTAGATTATCCTGAACAGACAACAAGGGACTCTCTAACATAAATAGAGGCTGTAATTACAAATAATTAATCATCATGTTGTTTCACCTGAATAATCATCTTAGAATTGGAAGAGGTCAATTAAATGTTCATTAAAATAATATCTCTTACATCCCCTAAAATCACTAGATCCAATTGATAAAAAAGATACATAAAATTTCATTATTTTGTGGACTCTTTGGTGAAATGGGTTCAAATTTTCCAACTCAATGCATCAACGATGACATTTACCTTTTAAGGGATATTGTCATTGTGGAAATTAAAATATTGAAGGTACACCACCCAATGAATCTTCAAAATGTTCTGATGAATTTCGAATAATATATTATGCATACTTTTGTGGTAAAAAAATATGGAAAATAATTATCTAAAAAGGTAATACCATAAATACATGATATGATGCATCAATTTTAGGAATTTGGGATATTGGGAAGGATAATAATTCTAAAGTGGATAATGTTTTTTCGTACCATAAGCTACCATGTGATCACCCTGTAATAGAATATATCCCAAACCTGAACCCAATCTATCAAAAAATTCCACATATCCCTACACAAAATTGGGTATAATCAACATTAGTGTAAAATTAAAAATATTCTCCAATCATCAGAAAAATTATAACATTTAAAATAATAAAGGAACATCCCCCTACACATGCGATTGATAGCTATAATTTGATTATCCATATTTAAGAACTCTTTAACAAACATATGGTAATACACCATCGAACCAAAAAATCTTTACATTTTAAAAACATCACACAATTCATCCCATGTTATCATAGATTTCACCTTCATAGTTTCTACTAAAATACCATGTTATGAAACCCCTGGTTCAAATAACAACACTTCCCAAATCAAGAAACTATAATTTTATATATCAATATAAATACTGTGATACCTAAAAATTTCCAAAACTTCGCTCAAATGATTCACATAATCCTACTCAATTTTTGAGTAAACCAATATGTCAAACCACATACCATAATTAAAAATTCAATATAGTCAAGAAAAATTCAACACCATAAAAAATATGATTGGTTAGATGGAATATAATCAAATGATAATAAAAATGGCCACACATACTCCTTAATTTGGTCTCCATAATATCATATTCCATAATTCCTAACTGGTGGTAACCAAACATAAATTAAACACAGATAACCAGTTCACCACTTTTCAATGATTAAAAATTCCCCTAAGCATGGAAAAATATACCTTTTAATTGATAAAAATTGATTGAGTATCTCATAATCAATATAAAGGTGATGTGAAAAATTAGCTTTATGTGAAAAAACAATATACCCCACCTAAGGTGAGACACTAAGGTGTAAAAATTGATTAATAAATAATCCAACTAAGTATTCACCACCTTCATTTTAATTTCTTGAAATATAGTAAGAAGTATTATACATTGGATGAGAACCATGTTCAAAATCAATTAATAAATACACTTAGCTTACTAGTGGAAACCAATAAAAGTATGAGGGAAACACTCCAGGAAAAAATATTAATATAATTGGTATATCATAATTAAATTATTCTTTTTCTACGTCAAAATAAAGCACAAATATCAATCTTCCATACTCTGGTAGAGGATGTACGGCTTGAATAAAACATATGTCCCATTCTCCCAAGATAAATATGGTGAACTCCATCAGGGGTAGAAAAAAGAGACTCATTGAAGGAAATAATAAATTTTTTTCTTTATGGGTAATTGTCCAATCCATCCCAAGAATGATGTATAGTGAATTCATGTCATGTATTTGAAAATCAAATGATATCATGAGATCTAATATGGATAAATCAATTGAGGGAAAATTTATAACATCCTTTATCATAACGTTGAGGGTATAGTTATATGCATCAAATTTGGAATAATATCTATAATAATTCTCGTAAAATACACAACGTGTGTGGATTGGAGTGGGTAAGATGGAAAAATGTCAAATAATGTCGTAAAAAATAGGATATTATAGTGATTTTACCTCTCACTATCATCAGAATCATATCATGTTTCTATAGAGAGTCTTCCATGGAGTGAAGAAGCATCCTTCTACATGTCTTTGGCTAGAACCCCTACGTTTTTGATGTATTTACATTCTCTTTAATACTTTTTGGAGATTATAAATCCCTTCCACATTGAATGGTACAGGGAAAATTAAATTAAATCTATAAATAGAATGAATAAAAACAAAAATATAGATCTTGGGTTCCACAATGTAAACCAACTTACAATGTCAGGATGTTTCACATTGGGAGAATGTCAAAGGGCCTCTACCAGATAATGTTGAAAGACTATATGGTGTATGATTTCAAAAACAACAAGAATAATCGCCAATCATTATGTTTCCTTTAAGTGAACTAACATAAATTCAACGGGTATTATGAGAATCCCATTTCAACCCATACATATTATCCATGCCAATCTCATCTATCTAGTTTATATCTAGAAAATCCACATAAGAAGTGAGTTTCATCCTGAAAACATTGGATAGTTTGTCATATTAAGGAATCATATCAAATATTTGATATTTCAATTTCTAATTTTTCCCTACCTCAAGAAAAAACAGAATAATTTAAAAAAAGTTTCACATATTAATTCATAGTGCAATCACCTTTCAGGATGCAAAGAAACTCCATAGATATTTCCAAAATAATAGATTTTTGATAAATCTACTACATTAAAAGATATCTACCTTCACTCTACCCAATGAAATTTTGTTTATTTATTGTAACAATAAAATCACACCATCCTTAGATTTTCCCCTAAATCATTAAGGTAGACCATTTCACCTTAGTAGAATAATGTGTTTCCAAGAATAAAAAGAATATCAATATTTTTATACTAGTTCTAATCCTATTAAAGATAATATGATAATTGGAAAATTGTTTGTCTCTTCCATGAAACTCTTCATTGAAATCTCTAGGTCCATCCATTCGATGCTACATGTTTGAAGTATAGAATGGTAACGGGTTTGGGTAGTTGTCCCACATCTTGTTCAACATGCACCACTTTCTTGAAAACTTTGCAATCAATGAGAGGTTCTGATTACTATGGTTCATCCACATCTCCCATATATGATCTTTTCAAAAGTCTCATGGGGAAATGGTACTACAAAACATCAATATGAAAAATCGAAATAATCATCAAGGATACTCATGTAATTAACTGAATTGAGAGATATGTGAATTATAAATTACATCTGTTTATAATTCAATTTTATGGGTTTCAAATTACATTGATAAATTATAAAAAAACTATAACTTGATAAATTTCTTTTTCAAGGATAGTTGTTTTCAAACACCTATGGTGACTAACATCTTATTATATTGAGTTATAGCATAGAAATCACTCATACCTAAAATTTAAGTCAAAAATTCTTACATTCTATCTACTATGACATCTCAATTTCCATACCAACATCACAGAAAGAATGTGAATCAAATTTTATACCATTTTGTTACAAAACATCGTAAATACCCTATTATATTGATTCATTGATAGTTTTTAACATGTCCTAAAGGCCGTTCTTGATCTTCATGCATTGGGGAATATCATATAGAATCATATAAATGAACAAATGGAATTGTTTTTTAATAAATAAAAATAAAACCAAATAAGATACACTAAGATACATTTAGTATGAAAAACAACACTAAAGGAAAAAGTACCACATGTAGTCAGATAAACTTCCCAACGTAAAAATCATTCAAAAGAAAAGGGAACATCCACCAAGACACAGTATCTCAAACTATATTCAATGAGTAGACCATAACTCCATTGAACACCATCTTTACTCCAATATCATTTGGGTGAAGCACAAACACCACGTCCATGTGGCACAATTTATTTCCAAGGACCCTGTGAATTAATATCTATAAATTCTTATTGGAAGAGGTGGGGTGTGATCTAAACTATCCAACCAGATCTCACTATGTGATCCATAAGAAATTAAAAAAACCATTATGCTCAATTTTAGAATAAAGACAAGTCTATTCTAGTTAAATTAATATATTTTTTAAAATAAAATCAAATCAAGATATTGATGATATTGAAAAAATGAGATAAAATGATCATTTTATATAAAAAATTTATTTAAAATAGCTTCCATAAATAAAAAACTTCGATAAATAGCATCATGTAAAAACAATTCATATAATGATAACCACCAGGGAAATAAGCCCTGAGGTACATTAGTTTCATGCTATTTGATACTCCCAACTTCTAAATCTTCATCTTGTTTCCATGATGTGTGAACACTCCATAAATCTTGGTCCATTTGGATAATAATTCAATACCACATTTGGTGACCTATCTTTGGAAACCTTAAAGAACATGGATTATAGAGTTTTGTAATCTTCAATAAATTTTTAGGGAGTAAAATCACAGAGTTCATGTTTTAATCACCAACTAACTCCCCATTCCCACATGTGCTTCAATAATTTTAAAAATCATAGAAAAATCACTCATTTCAAACATCTTCATCAATTATGACTCAATTTCCATTGTTTAATGTTTAAAAATGACATTATAATTTCACAATCAAATCATAGGATCCATATAATTCAATCCATTATAAATAATCTTTCATTAATTATATTTTCATTTAAAATAATTTCAAAAGAATATTTTTTCAATTAAATTCATATTTTATAAAATTCAATCAAATTGATAAAAAGTAATTAAAATTGGGTTTTCAATCAAAATACAGTCCTTACTAAACCAAAATATTCATAGTTCAAAAACAAATTGAAAACCCATTTAAAATAAGAAATAGTAAATGATTTTATATTAATAAAAACCTTTTATAGAGATGTATGCTATTAATTACATGTTTAGTCAATCAAACACAAGAACTAGGAATTCCATCCAAGATTGAAGGTCACAATAAGATCTTAGAAAAATTACAATAATAATAAATTTAAAAAAACAACATCCATTTCTATATATATCAGGACGATATACTAATATTAAGGGGGGAAGAGAAAATAATGGATTTCATGTTGAGGGGAGTCCTATTGCTGGAGATTAATCAATGACAACCACCAAATATTTAATTTAGTAATAATGGTGTTCAGAGGATCAAAAATATCTATTAAGAGCCTTTATAATTCAAAGAACATAATGATAAATTAGAGGTGGGATGTTTCCTCTTATAACAAATCTGGACATTTTTGTCTTTTAAAACATAGTCCTTGTCGATAACCCCAATGGTAATGGCGGAGATGGGTAAAATTACCATTAAACAAAGTGTTTCCACACTATACATGCTATAGAACATCCTGGACAACCAACCTCTAAAAAACGTGCAATAAATCCTTTTAACATGAGGCATGAATATGCTATAGCACATATACAATGATATTGATATCACCAAAAATGTATATCCATCAAATACTCCACTATAGGGATCCTTGTGGAAAACAATGACCTTTACTATATGGGTGTCCAAATTGGAATAATAGAAAAAATTCATCCCACAAACACATATACTTTGACGACCTCTACAACACTGTAGTTAGGAATCTATATTCAATATCCCCTATAAAATGGTTTAGCTCTCCATTAAAACCTATTAATTATTTTAATACTTCAATGGCATCTAAAAATAAAAAGAAAATTAAAGGGATTTTAAAATAATTAATAAGGAGTACCTAATAGTTGTAACAGAATGTTACACTAATTCTTGTATTATGAGCACTGATTATCTTTAAATATGACCTCCCATAATTTTCATTATAGTGAATTTAGGCTCATATATTCTTATTTCCCCATTTTCTCAGGATACATAAAAGGGTATTAAGTATGGTAATTCAATAGAGGTACCATGTGAGAATAATGATTGAGGGAAATATTTAACATTTCTCTTAATTCAGATAGTTATGCACCTAGTCTCCAAGGACAATAGATCTGTGTTATTCTTGGGCTTCTGTTATTGTGAGATATACTTACTATTCTTATAAAATGTGTAATATTTATTTATCAATGCTTTAGTCACCTAATAGATCCATTTTCTACATATAATCATTATTGGAGTAGGTGTAATACAATTTTTAATAAAACACTTTGTATCACTAATAATGGGTTTTATTTTTTTTAATGTTATATTGGATGATCAAATTTATAGATTTATTGTAGGTTTTATTATTTTATGTCAATATATTGTGTTTTATTTCATTTTTTAATATTTACATTTAGGGTATCTATTATATTACATGTAATATAGTGGATGAGTTTATATTTTTATTGGACATAAGTCTTTTTTATATATAATTTGTTGTATTTTTTTATTAGAAACATCAATTCTTGTTTGTATCACATGACCTAGTAGAGGCTAGTTAAGTTAGTTTACTTACTATTTGGTTGATACATGATAAAGAAAATTGGTATAAAACATATTCAAATATTTTCTTTGTCCATACATTCATGTTCATTGAATAATATTGAATTATTAATTATTTTGGATTTTTTCCTAATTAGGAACATCACTTGTGATTTATATACATGTTGTTTTATATTCCACACTATTTATATTGGTTTTATGATGATAAATGTTAATAATATAATTTTCCTATTTATATAGTGTTAGTATGATTGATAAATACATTACAAAGGCATTTACGCTCTTTAGGTGTTTATTTTTTATCAAGTAAAAGATCAATATTAGAATTATTATAGTCTTAACTAATAATATCTTATAGTCTAGTTTCAATGGGTTTTAGTTATCCAATATATGAATGCACCAAAAAAATATTACAAATAACACAATGTAAAAATAGAATTAGTTTATAATAGTTTGTGAAATGAAGGAAATGGATATTTATGAAAATTATAATGAATATATCCAATTTACATAGTATAAATATTGGTTATCCTCGATAATGGGTCCGAAATATGTTAATTCTATTAATGAACATCAAATAAATTAAGGATGAACCAAAAGGTTGTTTATAATTTCTAATTTCGGTCATTTACAGTGGTTATTTGAATATTTATATCATGTGTTATTTAAACAACATAATACCAAATGGAAGGGGATTATGTTCATTATTAAAAATATAAAAAAATTAAAGTTTTAAAGGATTATTAAAATATTATTTAGATTGATACAATTATTTGGATGATTTTTAATATGAATCCATGTTACACATTAGAATCATTTAGATAGAAAATTTTGATAGGAATTCAGGATAATATGTTAACATGAATAATTAACCCTTATTAATTTTATAGGGTTTGTGAATGTAAACTAATATATTAATTTAGTGTTTAAATAAATGGGATATTATCTCAACTAATCGATATACAAAAAATATTCCTCCCACGAATTATTAAAGTTGATCCATTATGTGTTTTATTACCTCACATTAAATTTTCCAAAAAACAATAAAATATAAATAATATCTAGATTACCTTTAAAAAAATTATAAAAAACTCTAAAAATCAAATTTTTAATTGTGATATCGTGTCATAATTAACACGTGTTTCACTTAATTAAAATTATTTCACTAATTTTATCCTTTCATGGATATTTATTTTAGGTTCACATGTAATTAAATAGTTATATTTGTTTGTATTTTGGGGATATGAAAATATAGAACATAAAATGTGATGGGAATATCCCTTTAAACATGATATTGAGTTAAGACAAAATCTTATTGGGACTTTTAAAAATATAATTTTTTGTTATCATACATCACTAAAACAAGATTATATGTTTATAGAAGTGTATTGAGGACCTTTATTTACAACCACCAAGAATTGTTGAAATCTACTTTCCACTGAAAAAATATAATTGGTGTAAATAAAACCTATACTCATTAATTATTAGAATTATTTATTCCATAAACCATCACCAATTCAATATTAAATGATTGTTTTTTGAAATATCCATGGATAAATGTTTAATTTCATTTTCTATATATACCATTATTACTGCTCTCTCAATTACATTCTTATCTTCGTCTTATATAATTTATCTTGACTCCTCTCATCCCAACGACCTGTTATGATTCCTCCCCACGTGATGACATCCGCGGATATACAATCACAAAATCTAGACTCGAAATGGACTATCCTGGTTTGAAAATACTATCTATGGTTTTCTTCTAATTGATAAAATCCTCCAGTCATAGATTTTTCTCCACAACTCCCTCTCTATATCATATATCTATTAACCAACTAGTCAATACACAAAACTAATAATACAATTGGTGATTATTCTACCACTCCCAATTTTGTTAATTTATCTATTTATGTTTTTTAAATTCAATGATATTATTTTATAAAAATTGTTTTATTGTTTTTTATACCTATTTATTAACATTGTGAATGGACATTGTGAATAAGAACATATACAATTATCAATATATTAACATATATTTTATTTTCTATTTGGTTATTTTTTAAAACAACAAGTAAATAAACTGTATTCTATATATTTCATCAATAAATATCACTTTTTCCAATGTGTGTAAAATATTATGTGTTTGAGTGTGATTGTGTAATGATTCAAGCATTTAATTTACTCTCACATATATGATTTTAGTTTCCTAAGGACTTTAAATATCAAAATTTATTATAATTTACAATAAACTACGATTTCATATTTTTAAAATAACCTCAATAGGGGACTAATGTTAACCATATGTTATATTTTCATCTTGATATCATTTCACTAATATATGGTATGTTATTTCTATAGTAATTTTTCAATAGTAAAAAAATCAATTAAAATGATTACAGTATATAAAAAATAAAACTAAATATCTAAAGGATGTGGAGATATTTTAGGAATTTTTAGATATAAATTATTCTATAGATGGAATATTTAAATTACCATGTTATACATATAATTTTAAATGATATTTGAAAAGTTATTATGTTTATGAATAAATTATAATAAATTATAATCCTATTTGATCTAGGAGGTAAATTTCTCATTATGAATCAAACATTACAGAAAGTTAAATATTTTTTCTAAATCATAATCATCCTGCTACTTCGCCATTATTTGAGAATGGAATTCATAATGAAATTATTGCTTTTTTAGACACTAAAACAAAAGATGATAAAGAATCTTAACTGATATTATATTATCATATTAATTATGAATATATCAATATTGGGGGGACATAATTAAAAATAAAATACCTAAGAACTCAATAGTTAAAAAACCACATTTGATAGCATATACAACTTGCGACATTAAACCTAAATGAATCCCAAAATATTATTAATTAAATATGACCATTATAACATAAAAAATACATTTATTGTTATGAATCTTATTAAATAAATTATGAAATATATATGGGCCTCTTTAAATAAAAATTTATTTATTAATTATAATTAAATTATTACTTAATTTTATGTAATTTTATTTTATTCATCAAACATTCATTTTTTTAAAATAGAATGGGTTTTATTTATTTTATTGTTAACATATTTATCATTAATTTATGGAAAATTAGAAATTATACAATATAAATATGATATAATTTTTAAATCCCCATATCAAAAAAATCATTTGGTAAAAAAAATTTGTTTCTTTGAAAAGATTGATTGTTCACGGATTACTCAAAATACCAATTTTTTGTAAAACTATCATTTTCATTCATCTAATAAGTATCGTTCTAATTTAAATTTAATATAAAGAAAAAATAAGAATTATTTAATAATATATTATCAAATTAAAATCATTTTAATCATAATTATGCTTAATTTTAGTGTAAATACATTTTTTGTTAAAAAAATAAATTTTACAAAAAAAAGCTTTTCGTTACGTTTTATAAATATATATTAATGGTAATTTTTTTACCATATATAAATATAGTCTTGAATAATGGATTCCATGTTTGGAATAATTTTTTACAAATTTGTTAAATATTTTTATTTTTACATTATAAATAGTAGTTCTAGTAAATTTGTTAACACAGTAAAGGGAAAATCGGGTAATAAGGATTTAAAATAAAATGATAATGACTAAAAATTACTCTAACAGCAACATTACAATTATTGGATGAGTATATATAGTTAATAATAATCCCAGTTTTGAATATTTTTCCTTTTTAAAAAATTTGTCCCTAATTTTGACCACTTTTATTATTTTATATAATGATAATTAAAATCATCATTCTATGTGTTTTATTATTATCAAAAAATTTACATAGGGATAAATATATTATTTTTATAGTTATAAATATTTATTCTAAATATAAATTATTTTTTATTCTTGGTAATATATATTTTTAAAATTCACTAATGATATAATTTCCTTTAATGATTATAGTATATTCCCACAGTGCTTGTGCAAGAAGAACAAAAATTAATAAAATGAATTCGAAAACTAAAAAATAATATTTTTTGAATAATATTTTTGTTCTAATATTTTTAGATAAAAATATATTATTTTTTGTGGTATTTATGAATTTTTTATAAATTCCATTAATTTATTGTTTTTTTAAATGTCAAATTAGTTGAATAGTTAAATAATTGACATTAATATTATTTTATAATAATAAATATTCTATTGAATGATCAAAAATTCCCAAAAATATTATTTTCAGTCATGTTAAATGGATAAAATTTATCACATAAACCATTTCCCATTTATGTGTATTTTTTCCTTTTATAGTGACTATATCCACCCCTAAATAGTAAATGATTGATATTATGGTAATTTTCAAAAGTTCAATGGGGGATGAAACTAAATGACAAGGGTAAAAATATAATCCAAACATGTCCTCAATTTTATTTGATAAAATTATTTTGAGTCATCATCAAATAAAATTTTAATAATGTAATTTTGTATACTTTTTTACATATAAAATACATTAAATTAATTTAATACTTTATGAAATTCCATGAATTCCCCTCTATTAACATATAAAAGGACAAAACTTCTCTCAATTATTCATACAACTCTACACCAACAAGCTGAACAAAAAAATTCTAATTTCTGTTATCAATACCCCTATCATATTCCTTGAAGGTATTTTCGTTCCAAATTTCCAATTATAAATTCATTAAACGGACATATAAATGATGTCTATTAAAGAAGATGTGGTCATCTTTATCATGACTTTTAGATTTATTTCTTCATTAAAATCATCTTAATGAGTTATACCCATACTAATAAAATAATCATGTGTCATAGACATAAAAAAATGTTACTATGACTATGGGACAACCATATTATATCTATTTTTGGTCCTTTTAAAAGTGAAAATTTCAGTCATATGTGCATACGACTTACAAAATCCATGTAGTGGTGTAATTCATTTTAAATAATAATTTAAATTGCATTGTTTAAAAGACATAAATAATTAATATACATGATAAGTATGAAATAAATATTATTCTATAATTATAACATCAAATATACATTCATACCTTTGAAATTTTTTAAAAATAATAATACTACTTGTGCGTAAGAAGGACTTATTGTCTCCACAAAGTGACGTGATCCATTTTTCTGTAACACTATATTTGGATAATAATAAGGATGGATATAATGAATATATATAACACATATGATATAATACTGATTTTAAATAGATTAATTATTAATTTTCATTATTTAGTTGAATATATAGATCGGAGAAATATAACGTTTAAGCATACTTTGATCCAACCATCTCCACGAACATTGTAATTCATTTTTATATTTTTATATTTAATGGATGATTTAAATGTATATTTAATATAAATTATATTTATATATTGTATAAAACTATCTATATGATGGAACCATGATAATTGCTTCTGGAATGATACTACTGAATCAAAATGTACATGAATATCTATTTAGTTAACACCTAAAATGTTTATTATAATAAAATATTATAAACAAAATATTGACAAAAAGTTCTAAATTTATCAAATGTGACATTATATATTTATAGAAATTTTTCGGGTGTTTATGTATAATGAATTTAAACTTATTATAAAGGACATCAAAGAACCTATGAGGATTGTCAGACATGGTGTATGATATTTCATCTAAATTTCCTCTACACTGATAAATAATTTGTAATATGAACCTCTATACCTTTATGTGGATTATATACTACCCCCTTGAGGTATTTAATATGAATATATATATTATGATTACTAATTGAATTAAAAATTATTTTTAAAGAGAAATGTTCAAAATAAAATTTGATAATGTTTTTCTTCTTGACTAGGTATATTTTTATTCCATTTCTTTATTTTAGAAATAAAATTTACCAAAATCCTTTTTATTTTCAAAATAAATTTATAAAATATTTTCTCTATTATCATCTTTTTTTATTTTATTAATGTAATAATATAATTTTTTCATGAAAGGTGTTCTTTTATACATTCCTCACAAAAAGTTAAAAGGAATTTATTTTGACTTATATAGACGTTACATAAACATCCACCACCATTAAAATTTTACACCATTTATATTATTGTTTTAGTTTTGATTGTTTAAAAAATAAAATAATTTTATGAAAACAAATTTTTAATGTTACTTTTTCAGCAATGTTTTTTTTAAAATCTATTTTACTAAAAATTATTCTTTTTTGTTCATCACTCATCTCTATATCATTTTCACTTAAATCAAATGTCATAAGATAAATTCACTTTATTTTTATAATTAGAAAATAAGTTAAAATAAAATTTCTATATTATTTTCACAATGGATATTCTTTTTTCTTAACCTATATACTATTTATCCAAATAGTTTTTTACATTGAATTTTATTTATTTAATTGATAATTAATGATAATTATTTTTCTTTAATAAATAAAGAAATATGTTAATAAGTTATACTATTCATGAATTAAATTTATCATTTGATATACGTGGAAAGTAATAGACATGGAGAGTTTTTTGGGGACTGGAATTTTATATCCCCTAGATGCATCAACTGGTCTCATGAAATAAATCTATAAACTATCATTAAAAGAGTTTTTGGTGTATGAATACCCATAGATTTAAACTATCACGTTACTAGGTTTGGATTGTAGAGATATCGTGATGGATAAAAACATGATGACAAATATTAATAATATAGTTCACTAAGGATTCTATTATTATAATCAATAATGTTACTACATTGCTATTGCCCATGAATTTAATTTATTCAATAATTATTTTAAAATGGATTATTTTTCATGTAATTTACCATTACATATTTTTTATTCATCATATACTAATAATAATATCCCTTGTATTAACCTATAAATATAATGTTATCTCATCCTTTTTTTCATTTCCCTATGATACAAAGAAAGACATTATAAATAATTGAATGGATGTATGAATTTTTTTTATGATATCTACTTTTATATTTCTAATGTGTTAAGGAAATCATGTATGTATCTATTTTTTCAATACTGACATATTAATTGATCTGGTACATTGATGTCCTTTATATCATTGAAAATGTAATAAATTAACCACTAAAACTATGTCATTAGTGTTGGTATTTTTAAAATATATGTTTTCTGAATCTATAGAATATTTGAATCAAGGGGTATTCAATTTTTTTGAAAAATATTCATAATTTTCTATTATACTTCAATTATTATATATAAATTGTTTTACAGAAATTTAAAAAAAATAAATAACTCTAAAATCATAGAGATTCTATATGAGTTTCATAATGAAGCTAATATCCCTAAAAACATTTGAGTAACAAATGTTTTCAATAAGTTGGGTCTCAATTAAATGAAGATATATCCATGTTCCAATGGTATTATTTAACATTTGGAGTGAAGATTCCTATATAGGGTAGTGTAAATGTTGTCATACATAAATAAAAAAATGAATGAATAATGATATAATGTTGAATAAACAACTTTTTCTGAAGAAAATGTGAAATAATTTCCCCATTATGGTTTTATATTAATTTATCATGAATCCCAGATATAATTTTTTATCCAATGAATCTGAAAGAACATAGAATATCATATCACACATCATGGAAAATAATCGTGACTAGTTTGTGTGTCATCTACGAGAATCATTATAATGGATGTATTTTGATTATTTAGATTTAAATTTTTTTATAGTCCCTAGTAACCTGCATATAGGATTGGATTCCAATGGTGATTATACATTTTAAACTTTCAGTACTATTAATAACATATGGATTGTTATTTTGATCCATTATTATTTTCTACCATTGATGAGTATAAAAATCCACTCATATTTTAAAATTTTCAAAGGAAAAATATTCCATAAATTCATCCACCTAAACATAAATATAAAAATTATTTGATAATGGTGTGAATAAAAATGAAGGATCAAAACAAATTGTTTAAAACACATTCTTCTCTCATATGGACCGTGATTGAGTTTTCAGGACATGATAATTTGTCTAGCTAGAAAATTCACAAAGGAAATGTATGTCTAGATTAAATATTGATTTTGACTCTCAATGGTTTCCTTATAGAACAAAATTGTTTTCCATATTATGTCATGAATTCCTAGATGAATCTCATATATTTATCTTTATTCCATCCATGTTTTATGAACAATCTAATTCCACCCCAATCAAAAATTTGTATATTGTTCAGAAATGTTGACGAATTTATCTACATTTTTTGTATAATTTGTGAAATACAATCTATTTAATGATGATAGAAAATATATCATAGAACATTAAACAAAAATGGAAATTCAAAATGAATGGAAAATTTTCATTTTTCAAGAAAAATAAATATAAACTATAGAAGTTACTTCATAATAATAATGTTATGAACATTGAGAATATTAATTGTGTTATTATTATTTTTAAAACACATAATATTGAGATAAAAATATAGGATCATCAAAATTCATGAAAATACATAGATTAAAAAATATAATGTGTGATATATGGGTAAATAAGAATGGGATGTATCCAATACCATTTTTTTGATTAAAATTAATGAAAAATATTTATTCGATTGGAGGAACAATAATACGTAAGTACCCAATAGATATTCTAGGAAAATGTAATAGCATATACAAATAAAACAATATAAGGTATGTGAACTAAAATGCCTAAAGTCACATAATATGAAAAAGTATCTACCATTTTATGAATATCATAACATGTCACCTATTTGAATAAAAATAGTGATCATTGATTTTGAATGATATTCAGAAAACACTTTGGTAAAAATTAAGAAAGTTAAAAAGCGTTTGAAATTATTGGTAATACTATAGTGGAAAATTATTAATCCATAATTGATAATTTTCAAATGAATATTCATTTTGACATTTTATTGGATAGTTTATTTTTCCAAAGTTGATAATGTTTTAGGTCTCATTAAGTATAAATGGATGTATCTTATATAGAGTTATTATCATGTTAAATTTTCACCATAATTAAATTATATTTTTTCAAACTCCAAACATATTAGATTTATTATGTGTTGATTCATTAGGTACTTTAGTCATTTGAAGATAAATGTGATGAATAATTCTCATCTAGAAGGATAAAATGCCAATTTTTAGTTCAATTAAAAGTATCACAAAATTTATTTTTTGTATAAGTTTGGGATTGGGGTATGATTAAATAGTGTTTGACATGTTTAGGATATCCCAAATAAGATTAAATCCTTTAGTAAAACAATAATATTTGTGATTTTATGTCATCCAATTTTTAAGATATCCTCATATTCAAAAACAATTTTGATGTTCATAAAATAAAAATGACATCTATTAATAAATAGTGATATTTGAGGACCTTTCATTGAATAGCCAAAGGCACAATCAAATATTTCTCATTAGAGTCCAAATTGAAATGAGAATTAATTTTTTAACAAATATAATATTGATTTTATTCACATCATGTATGTTTATAAACAATTTATTATTATAATATATTTATAATTATATTTTTTAAATACTAATATTATATACCCATTTGTAAAGATCATAAATTAATATAGTTATTTAATATTTTATAGTGCTTTAATAAAATTATCATGAGGGACTCCAGTTATTTTTTTGATATTAGATGCCTATAAATTTGATGGATTTTGGTTTCATTCAACATAGAATAAAGATGTTTCAAAAAACTAAAATCATGGTATCCTCATAATATTCAAAGAGTAATGATATTATGGAATGTTGATTGATATTTTTCAAATAATTTATCATGGAATCATTTTTTTATTCACATTGTTTTAATGAGATATTCATTATTGCTTACTTATGGAAACATTAATATTTTAATTTATATTAGTAAGTGTGATTAATTAGATCAATATATTTTTGGAATTATAAGAAAAATGGTATATTACATTGATGATAGAGACGATGATAGATGGACTAGTATAGTCCATTTAAATCTAAAAGACCTATATATTGTGGGTGATGACTTTGAAGAACAGTTTACAGAAATTGAACCCCATCAATATGAATAAATTCATATATTTTTTCATTATTACGCTGATTTTTTATGTCATATGAAATATGGTTAAGTTAAGGATATCATGTCAATAATGTATGAAAATCAATTATAAAATAAACCATTGTACATTTAATCATCCTTTAACATAGTAATAAATAATTTTTACTATTAAAAAATTGTGATTCATTATTTAATAAATGTTTCTATAAATGTTTATTAACATTAAATTTAAAAATATTAATATGTAAGATTGTAGAGGATAATTTTTATACTAAATAATCATGAATCCCACATTTAGAAATATTGGTATGAGGTTGAAGTTATTTCCTTTATCCTTCCAATGAGAATAAATTAATAGTTTGAGGGTAAAAAGAATTAAGTTTTTTATTTTATATAATAATACATTATTTTACATAAAATATTCCATCAGATTTGGGAATCAAATTTACTCTTTGAATACATATATATGAATGGGAATTCTTATATTGTTAGTTTTATATTTTACTATACACTTGTATGATTTAACCTTTTGAAATTTCTGTCACTATAGTTTGAACATTATGAATAGTTCTCTTAACTAAATGGTTTTCAATCCTTAGTATATATTGTGGGAAGATTATAATCCATCTCTAGTGAATATCCATACTCTATTTGGTCAGTGAGTAGATGATCATGATTTCACCACATTATTGTATCACCAATAACATCATGATGGTATTAGTTAGCTATTTTTTATTAGTATGTATGTCATTGTGAACACAAAATTTATTTCATAGTTGTACTCACAATTAAATATGGTTATTTAATATATATATATATATATATATAGACAAATTTAAGAAAGAAACAGACATACAAACATATGATGTTTAGGGATTAGAGAATTTAATGAATTTTGTGAAGTTTTTCAGTGTTTGGATACCTAAAAATGATACATAATGAATGTATAATCAATTTTTATTCGTATTTAATATGATTGGAAGACACTACCCACGGAATATCATGAATGGTTCCTGGTTCCAATCAATTTAATGAATCAAATAATTGGAAATAACATAAAGGAAAATGATAAAAAAAATTGATAGGAAATTTTTTTACATGATATTTCTATAAATATTATTGTATTAATAATTTTTACTTTTCTTATTTGTATTCATTTATTTCTTTTAAAGTGGATGAATACATTGCACATTTAAGTATATTGAAAACATTTTGAAAAATAAATATATTTCCTGTAAAAGTAATGGTTCTAGTTCAATAAAAACTCATTAATACAATGAAACATTTATTAAGAGGAATAATTATAGATATCTAGAGTGTGGTGAATGTATTTTGAGGATATGTTTTTCACTAATCAATAAAATCTATTTTAAAATGTGATATTTTCCTTCTATTAATTTCCTAGTCATTAAATAATATTCATTCTTAAAAAAAATTAACATTCATATTAATATATATTTATTTGTGTAGTAATTTATTAGAAAATATAAAATGATTATAGAGAAGCTGAAATTCCCACACACTACAGGTTTTAAATTTTTTACTAAAAAATATTGATCAAGGTAATATTATTATAATTTTTATATCTACATATATATTTGTGTGGGTGTTCCACTATAAGTTACTCTTATTTAATAATTCTAAAACTTCTACATTACTAAAATTTTATTTTTATGTTGTTCATTAAGATGATTGGACCATATTTTGTTTTGATGTGCCTAAAATATTAGATAGAAGATACATAATTAAAACTTCTAATAGAAATGGTTCAAAATAATTTATTTATAACATTATTTTTATAAATAAAATTATTATGTTTTATTCATCAATGTGTATACTAAAATTAAATAAAAATGGAATGAATATAAATAATAGTAAACATCATTTTCCTTGAGTGATATTATTTCCTAAGATTTAGGAAATGATAATAAAGCTTTTTCTATATAATGGGTTATATACCATCCATAAAAATAATATTTTTCTGGTCTCCAACATCATTATTAATGAAACATTCAAATTAAATAGTTATTAGTAATGGTAATGATCCATCAAATTTTTTTTACAATATCAGAGACCTGAATATTGGAGAAATAATCATGAATCATAATGGAAGATGATTAGTTTGTTGATGTAGGGGATGAAATGAATAATTTATTTTTGTACACAACATTGATTATACCCATATAAATTATATCAATGATATGAAAAAAAATTAGAGGAAAATGGTTCATGTTTATATATATATATATATATTATAATATGGATTATATTAATTTAATTTTTATTTTTATATTCATTTAATATTGGAAGCATAAAATTTGTTTCTTTATGATAATGTGTAGTATTTATGACCTAATGAAAACCATATTAACATATATTCAATTCTTGATGTTATATAATGATTTCAAAATTCCCATTCTTATGAATCCTCTTATTTTATGACCATTTTTTAATAATAATTGATCACAGTTTGTCCAATATTAATCTTATAACATTATATAATTTTTTTATTTGTTATTCTAGATTAAAATGTTCAAATAATTGTAGTTATATTAATTATTTCAATACCATTTTAGTAGCAGAGTTATCTATATTTCACATGTATAAGAGTCTAAATGGAAATGGATGTTTTTTCATTTTTGTCAACATAATGTAGTTTAAACCACCATTGAAATGTGAAAATCAACATGTTTACTATATACGGATATTAAAAAAACTATTATGTACTAAAAAATAGTTGGTAATGGATCTGGTATTTGAGGAACCACTATGAAAATAGTTTTAGGATGTCGTAATGGATTCTAAATATAATAGATAAAATATAATATATTGAAAATTTATTAGTAATTGTTATAACCACTAAAAATAAAATTTATAAATTTAGTTTTGAATTTATTAATCATAATGGTTTAATAATGTTTTTATGGAACACATGTAGAAAAAATAAACCACCATGTTGAGATTTTAAAGACCACTATGAAAAAAAGTTTAAGAAACTGCATCAAATCTAATAATTCTATTTTAAACCAATGTATATGAAAAATAAAATGCTATTATCTAGAATACATGTAGTGATTCATGATTGTAATGACATATAATTTAGAGTAAAATTTATTTTTATAAATTGATATTTTTTTAAAATATTTATGTATCCTCTTTTATATAAATAATTTTATATTTCTCGAATGATTATTTGAGCGATGGATCTGAAATAAATCAATTGTATTTTTAATCAACTAAAATTTCTTATTACAAGAATTAATAATTCCACTGAACAATTTATTCCTCCACTTTATTTTAATATATTTTGAAATTTTGATTTAAACCCAATTAATCAATTTATCTTGTATATAATTTAGGGTATTTTGATCACATTTTTTCAGGTTTTTCATACAACCTCCATCTTTGAAAAAATAGTGAAAACTAATGAAGGTTCCCAATTTTTATGTTAATAAATATTAAAAATTTGAATTATATAATAATTTCATATGGTAGTTATGTTATGTAAATAATAACACAAAATAAATAAAAATCTAGAGTAATGGTAGAAATGAATGGTGAATCACAACAGGGTAAACTATTAACAAATTATCTATTATATTATATACATATTAATTTTTTTACATTACATCCTATTGATTATATCTCCTTGAATTGATAATTGGATCATTGAAAATCATTTATAAAATTATTTCTATAAAATTTTATTTTATATTATAATTAAATGTACATAAAAATTTTATGTTGTTTCCAAAACATTTATAGCCACTCAATATACCGTTAGGTATCATGTGAAAAATAATATACTATAATGGAAGTGTCCTTACTCACTATATATGTTATCTTGACACAGGTAATTTTATATATGTTTATGATGTTCAATATTATGCATATCCATTTTTATTATATGTTTATGTTTTATTTTTTTATGTCAATATGTAATTTATTAAACAATCATGTATTGTATATTTCATTATTAAACACTTATGTGTGTGTAGGTTCCATGTTTCATTTATCTAAACTGAGCATCTTAGATTACCCATTTCATATATTTACTTATCTATGAAGATAATTATAATAAATATTATAAATGATATATATTATATAAATAAATATGTAGAAATAATTTTTAGTTGTTATATAACTCACATACATTATAAATTATTTCAATGTTCATGTGTACAATATACCCTCGTAGGAAAATAAAATGTATATCTACTAAGAAATATTTTGATGTAGTATACCAATTCAATAATGGAAAGTAGTATTTTTATATATAAAGTCATATTACTTTATAATTAACATCATAGAGTGGTTTATAAATTTTTTTATGAACTATATTTTAAGATTAGTTATAATGAAAATGATTTTATGATAGACCCTAATACAATAAACAAAATCATATAGAAAAGTTTATATCTCTTTATTTTTAATGAAAATTTTAGGAAATAAAGGCAATAAATTTTTAATATATTTTATATTTCATAGTTTTACAATGAAAAAAATATATAATATTTCCTTATTTGAATTATTATGCTCAGTAGATGAAATTTTAATCATCTTAGAAACTAATTTCATAATCTTAATTTTCCAAATGAGAATGATATTGAAATTAATGATGGAATAAAAAAATTATATTTATTTAATATAAAATAATACATGATATAAAAAATAATATAGCTCACATGGAGTAATACTATTCACTCTAATATGGTATAACTACTCTTGATCACACAAATAAGTTATAATGTCTATGTTTTAATGAAACCACTAATTAATTTTTATGAGAACAATTGATTAATTCATAGGAAAAAAATCATGTCATTATAAATATTTGTGGAATAGAATTATTATGAACCAAAATAAATTTCAGTGTGTTAGAATGTGGTGGTAATTGATAAATAACCCAAATTAAAATTGTGATATAATAAGAATGGAAAAGAAGGATTTTGAAATACTTTTCCTTGATAATAATTTTCACTAACATATTTATAATAATGAAAATATTGTACATAAATTTGGAAAGAGATAAATATGTGAGTATGGATTAATGAAAATTCTAACATCATGTTATTAGAAATATTTTCCACTAATAACATCAGTAACCCATATAATAAGATGTATTGATTATTTAGTGGTTTATGTTATGCCTCAAATGATATTTGGTATCCCAAAATTTTCCATATATTAATATATTAATATGACTGCCATCAAAAATAAAATTCTTTCTATAAATCTTACATCACCAAGAGAAAATATATAGAATTAGAAGAAAATACATTACTATATGAAAAAATCATGGATATTATTTTAAAGGGATGGTCAAATATATTGGTTGTGGGGTAAGAAAATAATAATATAACAAGTATAATAGTATGATTAAATAAACCAAAAAGTAAAACATAAATTATAGTTATTTGGGAAAAAATTAATATAAAAACCTAACAATCGGTTAAAATAAAAAGTAATAGTGAAAATGTGAATAATTTCATAATTTTGTTGTTGTACTAAAAATGGAAACAGTTTTAAATTATTGAATTATAGGAATTATGGTCATTTAGTAAAATATTTACCATTTAGTTGTAAATAATGGTTCCACACATACCATTTTTTCCTTTTTGTTTGGTTTGGATGTTGATTTACCTTATTATTGACTATGAAAGGAGTTATAGTTCAAAATATCCATTGTGAATATTTTTTAAGAGAATACATAGGAGTATTTAAATTTGAAATCACGGATAATCCAATGTTAAAATAATAATATCAATACCAATTATGTCTATTGATATTGTATTTTTTGTTAGATTGAATATTTAATAATCTAATTTAACTTCACTATTGAGAAAATAACGTAACAATTTATAAGGAAAGTATGAAAAATATATAATTAGTTGATAGATTTATTCAACTAAAACATATATTAAATCAACCTCGAGTAACATTATTTAATTCATATTGTGTATGTAAATAATTAAATTTTTAAGCATTGTATAATAATAAAAGATGTTTACATCATAAAAAACACATTAATTATTTTCTATATGAGTAAAATTTGGTATCTTTTGATAAATAAATAAGATTACATATTGATCAAAGTCCAAATAAAAAACCTATATCCATGTCACCTGAAATGAGATATTTAGTGGGGGTAGTTGATTTTATGATAAAAATACAATAAAATATGATGAAGGATTTATTAATTAATGTGTTTCTCCCTATAGATATCCCCAAAAATTTAAATGACGTTCCCTAAGAATATGATTTAGTAGATTACCAATATATAAATAAACTATATAATGATGAATATATACCCTTTTACTCTAACATGAAAACTATTCAATAAATTTAAAATTCATCAATAATTATGAAAAACTAATCTATAGCATCGATACCATCAGTTGAATGTGATGAAACAGGTTATAATTAAGGGAAATTTTTATACAAGGTATTTAAATTATGAGTATATATATATATCCACATGGTTTTACAAATAAACCCCCCGTATTTTTGGATTTGATTAATAGACTCTTTAAGGTGTATTTATAGAATGTATTAGTTATTATAATTAAGGATATTTTATTATTCAACAATATTTATAATGACATTCAGTTCTATTTATATATTTTTCTTGATTCATTGAAAGAAAAAATAATTAAATTCTTTATTCAAAATGTCTGAATTTTCAGAAAAAAAATACTCATTTTAGTTATTTTTTAAATGATGAAATATTTCTTATCAAATCCAAATATAATGTGGTTAAAAAGTTTCAAAACCTTAAAATATAACTAAAATATATAGATTAATTGGGTTATTTGATTATTATCAATTGTGTTTTTATATTTTTAGGTTAATTAATCCAGTAATAATGCTAACATATAAATTTATTAAACTAACATGTATTGTGACATAATAAACAAGGTGCCACTCAAAGGTTCCACAAGTCATTTTTTTTGTATGGCCTCAACCACATCTTTCTAATTGGCAGAGGCTTCTAATTAACACTGAGGTCCATGGGTATTTCCATATGAAATCTATCCCATCATTACTCGAGTGTAGTATGTCAGATATGCAGTATAATAGTAGGTAAATAAAAGAATAAGTATATATGTGAAAAAATATCATATAATAGATGATAAATCAACAATAACTGGATGCTGAATCGTATAATAAAATATGATGATAATGTTTTTCATGACTCTAAAAAATTGAAAAATTGTTATATGTGGTAGTTGGAAATACATTCTGTACCAAATAATAAAAAAGATCATGTAAATATTAAACTACATCGAGCTCTATTTTATTCATCTTCTATCAATCAACATCATAATAAAATAAAAAATATCATGGGTCTAATGCAGGATTCTTCCCTTTGTCATCACTTGCATACAATTAATCTTCCCAGATACCAATGGAATCTGGAATAGAGTGTGAGATAAATCTTAGGAGGCCAACACAAACAATTTATATAACATTCAATCTATATAATATAAAGTAACTGATCATTCTTTAAAACATATATAAAAGTAATGTAGTATATTAACAAAAATACCCAAGTACCTGATTCAGCCTTTGCATGTTATTTAACATGTAACCAATCCATTATTTATTTTTCTTCTCATTTATATAAATAAGTAACTTGAAGTAAAAAACATCACTAACATTACCTGTTGACAATAACAACAATAATAGATATATGATATATAAATGAATCATATACTGATGATAATAATGAATGAGATCCATTGTAATAACCATGGAATCTTTGAGCTCAAGGGTTGAGCCAGCTCTGTATCATTTTTTCGGGTTATAAGGGATCTACATGTAATACAAGGGGAAAAACCTTGGAATTTCACTATAGCATGTGTCTAACCGAGTCCAAGGACCTCATTGAAGGTAAAACATGACAATAAATGATTTTTCCTAAGAGTGTATCGAAGGATCCTCTTATTCATTGATGTGACCCTAGATCCAATGAGTGTATCAAAGGAATCATATAATGATAATAATTCATGGATCTTAAGATTTGACATTAGAAATCCAATAATAGAAAAAAAAATTGAGTTTCAAGATGGGTATCACCCATGGAAACTGACATCAATGAAGTTGAACGAGGTCGATGAGTTCTCAGGGAATTCCCTCATGAATATATGTTTAGATTGAGTCTTAACATCCCATTAAATAAGTCATGGTATATAAGTAATTATAACCATATACTTGATTTTTCAGATAAATTAGTCCATTTAATGCTCATAACTCATAATAATCCATTTGGTTAATTTCAAACATTTCCTTAGTGTGAAATGGATAAAGGACATGAAACCATTAATTATTTGATATAAGTTATAATCAATTTCGTTAGGTTCACTCCACTATATTTCACCGCACTTGGAATGGGGTGATATAGACATGAAACCAATCCATTTAATAATTCAATTACATATTTAATTTTTTAGTTCACACCACAACCTTTCGTAACAAGACAAGGTAGGCAACAGATGAGAAACCATATGAAATCCGGATATAATGGACTTGGCTAAGATATACATATACATATATACTTTATAATTAACCATTTAAGATTCATTATTTAATTGGAATTATTACCTTAGAATGGTTCAAGTGAAACTAAAATATACAAGGTATAACAATCTTCAACACAACAATCATTCTATTGTGGAATGACATACCACTATCAGGTTCAAGTTATATCAGAAAGGAATGGTGTTGCAATCAATCACAATAAACCACTAGAGGTATAATTAGGGAAAACCCCTACTTGGTATTGTAAACATTTTAGATGTGACCTCTAATAATGAGGAACATATATGAAATAGAATAATATAGTACCATTCTGACAGCATTAAGAAGTGAATATGATATAATAGGTTATGCTCGATGAAATTGGCATGAAAAATAACAAAGGAAATTTATAAAATGGAATAAATTGAGGGATAATTCATAGACCACCTAAAATACACAAATAAAAATCTTTTCATCTAGTATCATCCATTAATTTGGAATGTATTATAACAAATTTGAATAATGGACCAATGGCTTGAAAATAGGGCATATGAGAATGCATCTAATTAACTCTATCGAGGAGAAAATAAATAAAGAGTAACTCAATAAAAATTGATCAATTATCTATTTCAATCGGACATGATGAATGATAATTGAATAAAACATAGAATTGGATAATGGAAGGAAATCCTATGAACAGAGGTTTTGAGATCTCAATGAGTGGAAGTGGATAGCGTGTTATCCACTAGAAAGGTCCATGGAGGAAGGGTGAGTTTAAACAATAAATTAAGTAAAGTTGATTAACTTTTATAAAGAAAATAGGGTCACATAGTTTTGATTCATGGTTTTCCAACCCATGTGCCTCCATGTTCATAAGTAGGGAACTCATAGGGTTAGCGATACCATATTGAAATTATACAAATTTCTTTTACAAAAAACTATAGAAACTTATCGTGGGTCTGTTAAACCTATAAAATTATTAGGGAAAACCAAAAATAGTAATTTTTCTTCTTTCCATCCCAAAATAGTTTTGGATAAATGTAAGGTTGGTCCTTTACAATTGGTACTATCCTTGAAGAAAACATGTTTCCCCAAAATAGATAGTTTTAGAGCTCTGAAAAAGCTTCTAAATCCCCCATGAAACCTATGATTTAATTAGATATACATATTAAGTCGAAAAAATAATTAAACCAAATTTAATTGTATTTATAACAAAGATAAAACAATGGTTATTATTTTCTTCCCCCAATAAAAGAACTCATCACTAATATCACCTTAAAAGGGTAGTAAAACACTTTCTAATAACATCTATGTCTAATGAGAATGTTTGTCATCAACCCACTCTCAAGTCTCATCCTGAACATGATCTTAATTCCATAACATCCATACAAGAGGAATAGATTGGTCTTGGAGGGCATTCATGCCCTAGTAAATGAGGCATATTGGATACTCCTCATACAAATCATCAACATCTAACTAAACTTCCTTGTTATCAAAAGTGTGAGATGAATTGGAATGATACCAAAGAAGATAGAAAAGGTAGAATATGGATTTCATGTAATGACACTTATAAAGTAATTGAAACTGATAACCTACTAGAACAACTCTCACCAGAATCTCAAACGGCCCAATAAAATGAGATAACAACTTACATTACCTCTATATTCATCTATTCCCCTGCCTAGTTGAAACCAATGAGAAAATATGATCCCTGGCCTTGAAGCCCATAGGTTGTCAACAATGATCATGATAATATTTCTTTCTTGACTGGTCGGTAGATATATAATTAATGATATGCTGAACTTTCTTTGAAGTATCCAATATGATTGAATAACCTATTAGAGCTACCTGTCATTCTTCTAGACATTATAGGGTTACCCATCATAGTCAACCATACATGGCCTCATAGGGTGCCATCTGAAGCATTTCCTAAATGATATTATTATAATAGAACTCAATAAGAGGGACATACTTCTCTCATGAACTTTCAAATCCAACGATGCATGCTCATAGCCTTTTCTGTAACACCCGTATGATCCATTATTCCTTTCCCTTAGATTGATGGTAAAAGGCTATGATTAGAAATACATGTGTAACCTTGGAATTCTGTATCCTAAACTAGATCCATGACATTAGATGAGTTTCCATATCTAAAATTATAGTTCAATGGACTTCATGTAGTCATATGATCACACAAATACATTGTCTATTAGATCAATAACTATGAAAGTCTCTTAGATAATAAGAAAGTGAGCTTTTTTGGTCAGTATATCAATGACAACCCAAAATGTTACACTACCTCAAGGATACCGTGGAAAGAAGATAACAAAATATATAGAATAGTATTTCCATTTAATTTTTGGGAATGTAAGAGCCTGTAATAATCTTGAAAGCCACTAGTTCTCCCCATACTCCTACTTATAGTTGGAATGCCTTGTAATAAAACCCACTATCTGATGTTTCATCCCATGCCATTAATACTCACGTTTCAAATCTCAAAATAGATTGGGGATTCCTGGATAAAATGCCAATAGATATGTGTGAGACTGTTGAATCAGTTCCTCCTTAACATCTAAAGGTACCCAGATACTCCCATGGACATATATGATGAATTATATACCAACAGACCAATCTGAAGGTAGGACCTCACAAATGATACTCTCATAGAGAACAAATTCTACATGATCTGTAAACCATTACCTCTTCACTCCTTTTCTGATATCGGTTGGACCAATCCCCTCAAGAAAATTTCCCATCACTCTAGATTCTATCAACTAGTAGTGAGGGAATAGTCTGTTTCTATGGGAAGACTATGCCTTCAAAAATATTGTGTAGAATTTTATATAAGTAGTATATGATTTGGAAAATAATGGAAGCAGTTTAAAAATGAATAACATATCCAATAATAGATATTAAATAATCTTTAAATTGAAGATAAATAATATACAAAAGATGATAATAATGTATTTCTTGTATCTACAAAACTAGAAAATTAGTATACATGGTATCAGGAAATGAAATCTATATAAAGAAAAAATCGTATCCAAAACTATATAAGCATATCGAGCTACAGCTCCATCATCTTCTAACATGATCCATCTTAAGAAATAATTTAATTTCACATATCCAATATGAGACTATTAAAACCAAGTCGCAACATAAATATGTGTTACATCATTTTTCAGAATACATAAAAAATTACATGAACATATGCCCAAAAATATTATTATTTTAGTGTCATTAGAATCATGTAATTGTAAACACTAGAACATGGGTGATCCACATTATATAGCATTATGTTCACCAATACGAAAAAACATCAATGAAATATCATAGATTATATATATCTTTTTATGTTGGGATGGAATCATAAAAAAGTTGTCATCTAAAATGTTGAATAATGGTAAACATGGGTGATATGTAATCATAAACATGATAATATAGGTATGATAAAATGATCATAACATAAAATTATAATACCCTATATAAGAAAGAATTTAAAAAATAATAATTGATTAAGAATTAGTGGTTCATATGGCCTGAATCATAAGTAAATAAATTACGCAAGCCATGAAAGAATAACATAGGAGTAATACATAGAATTGTGGCATACACCTAAAAATGTAATATCATTCCAACTAAGTCGAGACTCGTCAATAAAACTAATCTTGGAACTTCATGGGTACTAAACTTACTGGTAAGAACACATCATCATCCCCTAAATTATTCCTTTCCTGATAATGCATCAATTTTCCCCAGCTTTATTTAGTGGATCAGGTTTCCCAATCCTCCTATCTTCATGGGGACTACACCTACCAGGCAGGACACACCACCATCCTAAGTCTAAGTAATTTCATATTAAGGGACCATGTTTCCCCATATTCCAATAGTGGATGAAGCATATCGACTCAATTACCATTATTGTCTCAATAGATATAAATATTTACCCAATGTATCAGAGGTAGACATAGGTCATAACCATAACATAACTGAACTACTCATTCATGTTCCATTATATAATAAATTCTTCATCATATCATAACCCATAAAAGATATGGGTTTCTTAGAAATAATAACATACATCATGAAATTAAATATTTATAAAAAACATTTAATCACATCATAACCCATAGAAAAGATATAGGTTTTATAATCATTTAATGAAACCATAACACATGAAAAGAAGTGTGATTCAAAAGTATATAACCATTGGAAAAAACTATTATCATAAAAATAATTCTATTAAAAATTTTACCATCCAAGTAAGAATATGAATGTTATTTTTAGATAATTTCCACAATAATGATTAAACTATAAAATAAAGTGAAATATTTAATTGGGAAGGAGTTTGAAAGATCACATGAAGCATTTCTTAATAAAATTAGACATTCTTGGAAAATAAATTTCATAAAACAATTTTGAAAACCCTTTTATAATAAATAATTGTTTTAAATTTGATTTAAAACCTTTCTTGGGGAGAATAACTTTTTAATTTTGGTATATTCATTTAAAACCATATAGAATTTATAATAATATTTTCTATTAAAAATGATATGAAAACTTATAAAGGAATATTTTGAATATTTTGAATAATTTTTTCTATGAAAAAAATGAAAACTCTTATGTAAATGTTGAAAACATTTTGAAATCCTTTTTAATTTAAAATACTTTAAATAATTAAATATAAGGCATGAAATCATTTGGAAATGAATTTTCCATGAATACATATAAAAGAATGTTGAAAACATTTGGGAAAACTTTTTTGAAATATATTTTTTAAAAACCATTAATATTAATAATTTTAAAAATATTACTGAATTTGTTAATTTTTGAATAACTATCCTTATAAATGTACAATGTAATCATTAATTAAATGATAGTTATTATGGTAGGTATGTCGGTACACAATGATCATTCTTTTTCAACCTTAAATTTTTATAATAGTTAGTTGATAATATTATGAAAAGAAAATTCCCTTTAAAACCATTTTGTAAAAAGGTAATACATGGATAAAATTTAAAATAAACATAATAGTATAATATTAAAAAAATTGAAAACATTTTTATAAATCATAGTTTTAAAATAACAAATATTTCTTGTCTAAGAGAAGTAATAATGTCAGATTTTCAAAAAAACAATTTTTTAATTATATTAAGAATGAAATAGTGGGAAATTGGTTTTTATGCCTAGATATAAAAATAATAACCATATTTAAGTAAAATTAATTATATTTATTCATATATGTGTTATAATATTTAATTAATTTAAAAATTATCTTAATCAATCTCAATAAACATTGAGATTGTAGACATAATCCATTACCACTTTGGTAACATTGAATCATTGTAAAATGAAAACAACAATATTACATGAATATTAAAATATCAGCAAAGTAATTATTTTTATGATATAAAATAACATAATTATTATATACACATCAAAAAAAATTACGTGTTCGTAACATGGCTTCTGTCTAAAATAAAGAAAATTGATACAGAACAACTTTATCGATTTGGTAATTTTGAAAAATAAACCAAATGAAATAAATATCATTAAATGGATACATGAATACCTATAAATTTAAGTATATGAATAATTTAAATAATTACATGGGATGTATACACACAAAAAAAATGAAATGTGTGGTGAAAAAGACACATATCTCATGGAAATAAGAAGTGGGATGAAATTCCCTTACCATAAGTCTTGACTTTATTTGAGCACATTAAAACATCCTATATAATACATATAAGTTTATTATAGATTAACCAAAGAACTATATTCTCATATATAATGCCATATAATATTCACTTGTGACAGTACATTACATGTTAATTAATGATTCAATGTTAGAGTAATGTTTCAGTTAATAATTTCTTTTCTTATCATACATGTTTTGACTTGTTAGTCTTGATCCTCTTACGTAGATTATTATATAAATATTTATAGAAATTAAAACATGATTTATATATCATATATATAAAGTATATAACTATTTTTATTAATTTTTAAAATATATAAATATTAAATGATATACACTTTTCAAGGAGATGGTAGGTCGTATGTATGCATGGACGATGCTTCTGTTTTATTGTCATATTGAAAGAATGAATGTAAATGAATTATATGTATATAAATATAATAAAATTTTAGTAGAATTATTAATTTATATATTTCATATACATTTAATAAACCTATCTTTTATATATTCAATGTAAATTATGATGGAATCACATCGCTTTGAGGAGGCGCAAGTCCACACTTCCACAAATGAAGTTATCACATTTACAAAAAATTGAAAAACGATGATATTGATGATATTATAACTAAATATGTATAAATAAATAATAAATATCACACACATAAATAAGTATGAAAAGAAACATTTTTCTCATCATAATTCCCAACCATGGGAGGTGTTAAAAGAAAAATTAACAACATCATTTTGGTAGGTGGTAGTGTGTTGTACACAAAAGCGGTCTTTCATTGCCCATTAGATGAAAGTGTGGGTAACTGATGTTCAAAAACATTTAATAAAAACATATAATTATAATTATGAGAGTCAGTTCTTTATATATGTATGGAATAATTATAGTTTAAAAGATAGAGAATGAAAATGAAAGAAAGGATATTGAGGAAGGATGTTACCTCTTCTTTCAACAACTCCTTTCGATTTGTAGAAAAGGGATTCCTGGGTTAGATTTATGAACAATTTATATAATAAAGGAAAAATTATGTGATGTTGGGATATTATTTTATTTGAATTTATAGAATAAATAGGTATGTAGAGGTGCAGATATGTGGGATGGGTGAGTGCCATTTTATAATGGAGGAGGATTAGCATTCTTATAAATTTATGTAAATGGAATTTCACCCAAGTTTTTCCTATGACAGGTTGCTACAAAAATCAACCAAATTCGAAAAAAAATTATTATATGGTTTAAATAATACCACAAAATCGATTTTTACAAGTTTTTAGGTAATTTTTTAACATATGATAAAGTTTTAGTCCTTTATTAAGTTAGTGTTCCCCTTTGTCATTGTAATTTATTTTAATTATCTTCAATATTTAGTTTTGTTAAAAAATTATTGTACTATTATAATTATAAATTTTTGTTATTATAAATATGGAATCCATTTTTCCATATTCTTATCACAAAAGTGATATGTATTAATTTAAATATAATCCCTCGGATAGGACAATTGATAAGGTTTTTAAAGAATTTTTTTAAAATATTGGTACCGTTTTATATCAAATTTCCATGTGAAATTCATTCCAGTGACCTAAATTGGGATAAATGATTTATATTTCATATAATTAGCCTTTAAACCCAATTTGAAATATAATTATACATATTAAATAAATTATATGAAACTGTAGGTTTTAATTTAAATGTAGTATTTTTCAATATTTATCAAAAAACTATATTTCATATAAAAATACAAAAAATCACACTAACCATGTTTTTAGGTTTTCATTTAAAAATCTAATTTCATATTTACATATATACTTTTTAAATTTTTCTAAATATATATTAAAAATATGATCACCGTTAAAAGGTGTTAATACTTCTTTTATAAAAATAAACGTTTTTAACTATAATATTTGGACTGTTCAAACATTATCCCAATAAAATATATTTTATAAAGGTAAAAAGTAGTATGTTGAATATATATATTAATTTCATTAATACCATTCACCAATTTTAGTTAATTTAATTTATGAATATAAAATTATTTTGTGAACATAAAAGTATTTTTTATAAAAAATACATTCTCTTTATATTTGATTGGTTCTTATATAAATTTATAATTAATTTATAACTAATGAATTTAACCATGAAGTTTCATATGTAATTTAATCATGTTTATAATGAAAAACATAATGGATATGTTACGTAAAGAACCGGAAATTTCAATGTAATGTTTTTTTAAAATACATTGAAATTTTATGAGTTTTCAGTTTCTGACGGTGGCTGATTCTGAGGCCCGGTGTGCCCGGAATCAATTTCTGAAGTTATGTTTGGGTACGTTCTGTAAACGTATGTGCAGGTTTTTCTATCTTTTCAATCGGTGCTCAGAATTGAAATTTGAGGGCACCGAGGAACTCGCAGCACCGATATTCTCTTAAGGGGACCTTTACCGCAGTTGTGTTTGCTCAGGAGGAGATGTTAATTTTTGGGGATTAAAAAACTTAAATAAAATTGTTGTGAACAATTTTATTTATCTTGGGTAGTTATATCCTACAAGGGGAAGTTATTGGTGGGGCCCACAACCACATATCCTCTCATGGGAGGATATTTGTGAGGTGGGTCCCACACTATCCCTAACGTATCACCTCCCCTAAACTCCCAATTAACACCTCATTAATTAATTTCACAACTCCTCCTTTTAAATTGTGACCTTCCACCTCCATTTCACTCATATTAATTCTTGCCACCACATTTCAATTAATTAATAAAACTATTCAATTAATTAATTTAAGAGTTTCATTTTTGAAAAACATGTGTGAATAAAATAATAGCATTAGCTATTATTTTTTGGTGGGTATTTGTTGTGTTGGGAGAACCTTGGGAAAGCACTAGAGAAATAGAAAAGAAGTTTTCTTCTCTCAATGAAGAACAATGTCCTTCCAATGATGAAATGTCGAAGAATGACGATCATCTCTATCGATCTTCAGTAAAGCCAAAGGAGAAGGAGCCACCCGCACGGAACGCCGACGACATGCCATCCTCGTCCCCTTCTCCCCTGACATCAATGAGTTCATGCCGCCTCCCCACGACTCTGTCTACGAACGAACCATATTTCATGTTAGGGGGATTATGTTCAATTTTTATTGGGATTATGTTCAATTGTAATTGATTAAAATTGTTCATCGTTCTTTATTGAAACCGTTGTTTGTTTTTGGCCATATGATACCGCCTAACGCGGAGGCTGCAGGCCGAACGAACATGGCCCGACAACCCGACGTTGATCCTTGTTATATATAGATGGCGAAGGTGATGGAAGGGATGGTGGTGACCGGAGAAAGCGGCGGCCATATGCCGGCCACGTGGAGAGAAAGACAGTGACCCGCAAACGCGGGCCGCTCGGCCGATGAACAACCAGCCGGCTAAAGTCGGCCAGACCAAAGAGACTGCAGCGCCACAAGGGGCTCTACACTGTGGAGGTCTGCGGCCCCCACTCTGCTGGCTGCATCGGTGGGAGAACCGGCCAGCTCGTCGGCCAACCAGGTTAGAGGAGGCCGCGGCGCCACCTAACACCACGTGGGGTGGACAGGGGCCCGTCAAAGCAGGCCGCTCGCGCTAGAGAACCCGGCTCGCTTCGGCCAGCCGGGAAAGAGGGCACCGCCACTCAGTGCCCCCAGTTCGAGAACTCGGGGGGCCGCGCCCGCTTATCGCTCGGCCAACCGAGCCGAGCTACGGCCAGCCAGGTCAGGCCGCGCTGCGTCGGGTCGGGCCGCACCCCTACAGGTCTTTCTGCGACGCGTTGTACCTGGCCGAGCCATGCCCCACTGGACCGGGCCACGTGATTCACTTAGCAAGTCAGACACAAGCCAGGTCGGACTCGCCAAAATCGGTTCGACCCGACCCGTCAGCCACTGGGCTTAACGGGCCGGGGCCCTTACCCTTATGTGCGAATAACTTCTAGACCATTTGTCCGATCGACACGCCGTCTACGAAACTGGGAACCTTATGATGAAACGGTCCTTTTTTTTGATAGTCTAAGTTTGTTCTAGATGACTTTGGAAAATGGTCGTGCTTGGAACGAGCGTAATTCCAATCGGGCCCCTAGAATGGAAAATCCAAGAACTCTCAGACCGAGCGTCTGATTGACGTGCCATCTGTGACGTTGGGTTTCTTTTGAAAAGATGGAACTTTTGGATACATAAAATATGGCTTCATAACAGTCTATTTATCGACCCATTGGCATGAAGAGTGGACCCTCCTGGAATCGATCATGTTGTGTGCATGAACCCTAGAGTTTGATGCGACTGCACCGACAATCGTACTGAAATCCTCTGTGGGTTCGACGATGACGACAGTCGTACTGGAATCCTATGTGGGTTCGACGACGACAAAAATCGTACTATAAACCTCCGTGGGATTGACGATGATGACATCTAAACTGAATCCTCCGTGGGTTTGACAGCAACGAGACTGGACTGAATCCTCTGTGGATTTGACAGCAACGAGACTGGAATGAATCCTCTGTGGGTTCAAGATCATCGAGACTGGACTGAATCTTCTGTGGGTTCGACAGCAAGGAGACTGGAATGAATCCTCCATGGGTTATATAACAAGGAGACTAGATGGAATCCTCCCTGGGTTCGATAAGAATGATACTGGACTGAATCCTCCGTGGGTTCGACAGCAGCGACATACTGTTGTTTTCGGTTTCTACTGGTATCTGTCATTCGACAGTGAAAGATGATTCAGTTGCTAAAACTAATCGTCTCTTTCTCTATTTAGGTTGTGTATACCTGTGTGAGCTGAGTATTGACTTTCAATAATTATAATTGATGTGATTGACTTATTTCATGTGTGTACTGGGTTGTGCTTGAGCTCGATAGTTGGAGCCGAACTGGATTGAAGACTTAGGTATATGTATGGGAATATACATAAGTAGGGTTAGTTGATGCACCTTGTTTTGTATCATACTTCTTGATTATTATTAGTGGATATTGTGAGACCTTGTGGGTCTCTGGGTCTAAAATGAGTATCTTTATACTCACCCCTGCATGGGATATGCCCACACTACGTTGTGCTGGATGCAGACGACGGACATCACTGATCGAGGAAGTGACTTGTGGAGCTGAACGGTACCCGGAGGTGGACCACTTGATGAGACATACACGGAGCACAAGGAAGAACCCATGGTGCTGAGGAGGCCATCTGTACCCACCCTTTAGGTGGGATTCCTAGAGGACAACTCAGTGGTTTCTGTTTTAGTTTACTGTAGTTGTAGTAGTTTTTCAGTTGTACAGTACTTACAGTTGGGATTGTATTTCTGGCCCCTTTCCTTTCAGCATTTACTTTTTTTATTTAGTATAACTTAGTGATTTCTTCTGTTGTGTACTCTGTTGTGTTTGTTTACTTATATAAATGCAAGTTCTTCCCTTTTTTTATCGTTAATTAATCCTTTGGTGCTAGTCGCCAGCCCCTGTCCTATGGAAGACGGGCTTGGGGTAGTCACGGCACGGGCCCCGAGGATGGGTCATGACAAATTGGTATCAGAGGAGTCGGTTCTACCGCAGAACTCAGAACTTTGATCATTCTTTTATTTGAAGAAATATGTGTAAGAGTATTGAGTGTGGTTATTAGTACAGGGATTCCAGTGTTGGTGCGACGACCGATATATCCATACACCAGGACATTAAACCTTGAATTCTAACTCGGTGCATGAAAACACTGATTTCATGTGTGTTTCCTTTGAAAAGTTTTATTTTTGATAACATTGTGTCAGCTCACCAAGTATACTTATCGTCCATGGTGCACCTTTTTCTTTTCCAGATGGCCCCAATAAGGCAACCATCTAGGGTTTCAAGTTACGTATGGGATGGTAGCCCACCGAACGACAAGGCCTCGGTTTAGGGCCCCATCACTGCGAAGGCTCCAACGGTACCACCACTCGCTGAGCCACTGATACCACCAGCCCATGCAGTAGAGAGTGCACGCCATCTGAGCAGGTTTCAAGAGTTCCAGAAATAGAGGCCTCCGAGGTTTCTAGGTGAGACAGATTTTCAGACGGTCAGGTGTTTGCTGGAGGTTTTAGCATGAGTTTTCCACACAGTTGGGACACCCACTGACTTGATGGTGTACCTTGTTGTCAGTCACTCTCAGGGAGTAGCTGAGAGGTGGTGGAGCCTGATGCTCCAATTTTATGATGAGGCAACTCTCACGTGGGGAGACTTCAAGGGCCTTTTCAGGGAAGATTTTGTATAAGAATCTTTACGCTCTGTGCGGGATCAGGAGTTACTGCTCTTTCCGTAGGGATTTCCGACTGTAGTGGAGTCTTATACAGCTGGCAGTAGACAGATGACACTGAATTACAAGCGGACTAGGCCAACAGGTGGGCAACCCTAGGATATAGGTATGGTTTTGCAGGGAACACGAGTTAGAGCCAGCCATACGAGGAGCAGGCAGTGCTATACATGTGGTGAGAAGGGTCACATGGCTCGAGACTACCTGACCCGTCATGCAGTTGAGCAGTAGGTATTAGAGGGACCTCCTAGGTAGAGGCATAGGTTCATCCATGGTGGTTTGCTGGGAGCAGGTGGAAAGGAGCAGGACTAGCTCCAGGCATGGAGATTTTTGTTAATCATGCTTCTAGCTTGGTTGATGTCATCATTTGTGGTTCCTTTGCTTCTTTGTACATTGAGCTGCTACAAAAAAATACACTTGTCCTTGTGACTTTTTCTTCCATGTCCTTTTTATATGGTTGATACTGAGAGGTTCTGGTTAAAATTGTTGACATGACCCTCACATTCGATATTTTTACTGGAGGATACCCAGGGAAAACACACTGCTGCTGATAGTGTGACTCAACCCTTGGAGGCGAGAGTAACGATTGGATCTCTTGGTAGTAGCGCCGATGTCTTAAGACATCATCCATGGCATGGAATAGTACCGTTCATGTCAGTATTGACTTTATTAGGCAAAGAATGTGGTTCATCCAAGGGATGAGACCGGATTTCTCTTTTCGGCAAAGGAGAAATCTTAACAGTTCATGTAGGACGTAAGAGAAAAAGGGTGTAGTCGAGTTCTTTACAAACGGCTAGTCACACACATAGTTCGTTGAGTGAACGGTTTACGTTTTACTCTAATCTCAAAAGTCTCAGGTGTGTCTTCTTGTAGAAGGACCTGAACTTAAGATAGTGACGATGGCTCGAGATCTTCTAGGACTATGACTTCGAGATTGTCTATACTATTGGGAAAGAGAACGTTGAAGCAAATGCTCTCAGTAAGAGATCGGGCATACAGCTACTATGAGAGGCGATAGAGTAGCTAGCTACATTGAAGATATCTTTTGTGGATATAAATGGAGCATCCTTTCTATAGTATTTCACAGTCACTCCTCCACTCCTTTAGTGAGTCAGAGAGGCACAGTGTGGGGACATTGTATGTGAGACGTGACGTGCTCAGATAACCTCCGGACAGGCACCTGATGGATATTCTAAAGAAGGGGAGCACGTGATACTTTTTTGGGGATGTACCATGGTACCAGTTTTACTATAGGAGGAGGTTCTGAGGGATTACCCCACTTCCCCTCTAGCGGTACATCTAGGAGAGGCGAAGATGTATCAGGACCTCAGATGACAGCACTAGTGGCCTGGTATGTGGAAGGTTGTAGCAGAGTTCGTTTCGCGATACCTCACTTGTCAGTAGGTGAAGGCGGAGCACCAGGTCTAGCAGTCATGGTACAACCCTTATAGTACCCAGAGTGGAAGTGGGATGGGATATCTATTGATTTTGTGATGGGGATTTCACATACATCCAGAGGACAAGACTCTACCTGGGTGATCGTAGACAGACTCACCAAGTCGGCCCACTTTATACCGATCAGAGAGCAGGGCTCAGTATAGAGCATGGGATGCCTCTGTAATTGAGAGATCATATGGATTCATGGTGTTCCATAGACTATCGTCTCCAATCGAGATGCTCGATTCACTCCCCGGTTATGGAAGGGGTCAAAGGAGGATTTTGGGACACAATTACGTCTAAGCACCACCTTCCAAACTCAGACGGACGACCAGACAGAGAGGACCATTTAGACTCTCGAGGACATGCTCCCTACATGTGTCCTCGACTTTGTCCACTACTGGGAGTATCACATACCCTTGGTGGAGTTTGCATACAACAACAGTTACCACTCCACCATCGGGATGTCCCCTTAAGAGACACTGTATAGCTGACCTTGCAGATCACCTCTGTGCTGGAATGACCTGGGGGAGTCAACACCTGTAGGACCAGATATGGTTCAGGCTACAACGGAGAAGGTGAAGATCATCCATGAGAGGATGAAGACTGCACAGAGTAAATAGAAGTCCTATGCTGATAGGGGACGGAGACCACTGGAGTTTGAGGATGGCGACCAAGTCTTCCAATGGGTCTCACGTCGATGAGGTCTACGGCAATTTGGACAGGGCAGAAAGATATCTCCGTGTTTCATCAAACCTTTCCAGGTCCTCAGTAGAGTAGGCGAGGTGGATTACCACCTATCCCTTCCACCTCAGTTGTACCAGGTGCATGACGTCTTCTACGTATCTCAGTTGAGGAGATATGTGCATGACCTGTCCCACATCATCGACCATGGGGAGCTGGACATCGATGATGGGGAGACATTCACGGAGGTCCCGGTGGAGAACGAGGATTGATAGGAGTGGAACCTATGTGAATGGTTGATTCCTCTGGTGCGCATTCTCTAGCATCACGGGAACCTCCAAGAGAGCACATGAGATCTGGAGGCTCAGATGTGTGTATAGTACACCCATTTGTTTCCCTAGTGTGTTTTGTAGATTTAAGGGGACGCAAATTCCTGAGGTTGGAGTAATTTAAAGACCCATAAATTTCAATGAAAATTTTTTCTTAAATACTTTGGAATATTACGAGTCCACAGTTTTTGACGGCGCATGATTCTGAGGCCTGATGTGCCCGGAATCAATTTTTGATGTTTTGTTCGGGTACGTTCAGTAAACGTACATGCAGGTTTTTCTATCTTTTAAACTATTGCTCGTAATTGAAATCTGTGGGCACCGATGAACTCGCAGCGCTGGTATTCACTTAAGGGGACCTTTACTGCAGTTGTGTATGCTCGGGAGGAGAGGTTAATTTTTGCGGATTAAAAAAAAGTGAAATAAAATTATTGTGAACATTTTTATTTATCTTGGTTGGTTATATCCTACATGGGGATGTTATTGGTGGGGCCCACACCCATATAACCTCTCATGAAAGGATATTTGGGAGGTGCGGCCCACATGAGCCTTAACTTATCACCTTCCATCAACTCCCCATTAACACACCCCCTTTAATTAATTTGACAACTCCTCCTTTTAAATTGTGACCTTCCACCTCCATTTCACTCCCATTAATTCATTCCACCACATTTCAATAACATAATCAATCACTTCATTTAATTAATTAAAGAGTTTGATTTTTGAAATACATGTGTGACTAAAATAATATCATTAGATATTATTTTTGGTGGGCATTTGTTATGTTGGGAGATCCTTGGGAAAGTTCTGGAGAAATATAAAAGAAGTGTTCTTCTCTCAATGAATAAAACCATCCTTCCAACGAAGAACCGCCGAAGAACGAAGATCATCTCTATTGATCTTCGGCCAAGCTAGAGGAGAAGGATCCACCCGCAAGGAACACAAACGATGCACTATCCTCGGCACCTTCTTCCCCGACGTCAACGAGTTGATGCCGCATCCCCACGACTTCGTCTACGAACAAACCTTATTTCGAGGTAGGGGGATTATGTTAAATTTTAATCGAGATTATGTTCAATTTTAATTGATTAAAATTTTTCTTTTTTCTCCATTAAAACCATGGATTGTCTTTGGACATATGATACCGCATAAGGCAGAGGGCGCGGGCCGAACGAACACTGCCTGATGAACCTATGTTGATCCTTGTTCTATTTAGAGGGAGACGGTGATGGAAGGGATGGGTGTGACCAGAGAAAGCGGTGGCCATATGTCGGCCGCATGGAGAGAAAGAACGCAACCCGTATCTACGGGCCGCCTCGGCAGGTGAACCGGCTGGCTCCTCAGCCAGCCGGGTTGGAGGAGACCGCGGAACCGCCTGGGGACACATGCGGTGGACAGCGGCCCGCACAAGCAGGTCGCTCGCGCTGGAGAAGTCGGTCGGCTTCGGCCGTGTGAGCAGGAGGGTAGCACCACTCGGTACCACTGGTTCGAGAAGATGGGGGGCCATTCTCGCCGCATCGCTCGTCCACCTAGGCCGAGCCACTCGGCCAGCCGGGCCGAGCTGTGGCTCGCCCGGCCGTGCCGCGCCGTGTCAGGCCAGGCTGCACCACACTGGGTCGGGTCGCGCCACGCCGGGCCGGGCCGCGCCCCAACGGGACAGGCCGTGCACTTCACCAGGCTGGTCCGACACCTGCAGGGTCAGACCCACCAAAACCAGGTCAACCAGACCCGTCAGCCACTTGGCTTAACGGGCTAGTCCCGTTATGCTTAAGTGCGAATAACTTCACGACCGTGCGTCCGATCGATGCGCTGTCTGCGGAAATGGAACCCTTACGATGAAACAATACTTTTTAGATACTCTAAGTGAGTTCTAGATGAGTTTTAAAAATGTCTAGGTTTGGAATGATTGTAATTCTAACCGGGACCCTGGAACGGAAAAGCCAAGAACTCTCAGGTCGGGCGTCCGATTGACGCATCGTCTGTCGCGTTGGGTAATTTTTTACAAGATAGATCTTTGGGATACATCAACTCTGGCTTCGTAATAGTTGATGTATCGACCCCTTGGCTTGAGGAGTGGACCCTCCAGGAATCGAGAGTGCTTTGTGCCGGAACCCTAGAGGTGGCTGCGACTGCAATGAAAGTCACACTGGAAACCTCTGTGGGTTTGATGACGAACACAGTCGTAATGGAATCCTCTGTTGGTTCGATGACAATGACAATCGTACTATAATCCTTCGTGGGTTCGATGATGAAGAAAATCGTACTGGAATCCTCCGTGGGTTCGACGACGACGAAAACTGGACTGAATCCTTCATGGGTTCGACAAAAAGTAGACTGGACTGATTCCTCTATGGGTTCGACAGCAACGAGACTGGATAGAATCCTCCATGGGCTCGACAGCAATGAGACTGGACTGAATCTTCCATGGGTTCGACTGCAAGGAGACTGGACTGAATCCTCTTTGGGTTCGACAGCAAGGAGACTGGACTGAATCCTCCATGGTTTTGATAGCAATGAGACTGGACTTAATCCTCCATGGGTTCGACAACAGTGACATACTATTGTTTTAGGTTTCTGCGGGTATTAATCATTCGACAGTGAATGTTGATTCAGTGGATACAGCTAATCATATCTTTCTCTCTTTAAGTTGTGTATACCTATGGGAGCTAAGTCTTGACATTCAATCATTATCATTGATGTGATCGACTTCTTTCCTATGTGGACTGGGTTTTTCCTGAGCTCAAGAGTTGGAGCCGAACTGGATTGAATACTTATGTATATGTATAGGAATATACATAAGTAGGGTTGGTTGATGCACCATGTTTTTGTATCTTACTTCTTGTTTATCTTTAGTGGATATTGTGACACCTTGTGGGTATCAGGGTCCCTAATGAGTATCGTTATACTCACCCCTGCATGGGATAATCCCACACTACGTTATGTTGGATGTAGATGAAAGATAGCACTGATCGAGGTAGAGAATTGTGGAAGTGGACGGTACCCAGAGGTGGACCACTTGACGAGACATACATGGAGCAGACGGAAGAACCCGAGGTGCTGAGGAGAACATCTGTACCCACCCTTCATGTGGGATTCCCGGAGGATGACTCAATGGTTGATGTTTTATTTACTGAAGTTGTACTAGTTTTTCAGTTGTATTTTACTTACTGTTGGGCTTGTATTTCTGGCCCCTTTCCTTTCAGCACTTACTTTTGTATTCAGTATTACTTAGTGCTTTCTTCTGTTGTGTACTCTGTTGTGTTTTTTTACTTTTATAAAGTCAATGCCTTCTCTTTTTTTATCGGGATTTACACCTTTGGTTCTAGTCGCCAGCCCCTGGCCTATAGAAGACGGGCTTGGGGTAGTCACGGAACGGGCCCCGAGGACGGCTCGTGACATGTTATTTGTTGTTATATTAGATAATAATATATTATTGTTCAGTAATGATTGGTCATGCACATTATGTTAGACATCACAGAAAGTATGTATTTCTTATGACAATAGCTTTCCTATGTGTTCTGTATTAATCCATCTAAAAATTATGTTTCATATAGGGCATGATTGACATCGTGGTTCATATAACAAGTGAAACATTTAGTGATTTAATATAACAAAACTATTCTTAGTTTTTCATGAAATAAAAAATATCAAAAAGATTAAATTAATTTGAAATCAATATTTTACAAAATCATAGGTTGGTACATTATACCCCGTCGAAATGGATTTTTTCCTCAAACCTGTTCTAGTTTATCAAAATTTTAATATTTGAATGTTCCTTCTATATAATACTACATCATATAATTTATTACTAATTCATCCATCAAAAAATAATGTTGGAATCAAAATAGTTACAAAATGTAACTTATAAAAACGTTTCCACATAAGAGGTCATAAATGGGAATTGAAATAATAGACATGGAATATAAATCTATCTATAATATTTTGATAGAGTGTGAAAGAGAAAAAATTTAGGAGAAATTTAACTATCATAAATCCATGAATGCATGATGATCTATGTGGCGATATGATTCTTCTAAAATAATAGTACTTGGATAAATTTTTTTATTTCAAGATCCTTTTCCTAATGTTTAAGAATTATCAAGAGAATATATAATTGCATGATTTAAAAAAATCTCACCCATTTTTTTCCTTGATCAATTTTCACTTCACATCTTAATTTAAAAAAAGGTGATTTTATCATTTTAGAGGCATTATAGGTTTTTGATATCCATAAATATAATAATAGGTTATTCCATATATCAAAAAAAATTATCATTAGTTATTTAATATGAATATATCTATATATGGAGAGATGATACATAAATATCAGATACCTCATCCCAAGTTTGACATAAACTTTTCCATAAATTGTCATCCTTATAACCCTTTAAAATGATTAAAATAAAAAACAATTGAATGAATTTTATGAAATCATCTTAACATTAGTCCCCCATATATTATAAATTATGTTTTTTTTTGACAAATTCCAAACATCTAAATTCCCTCATCTTATATTCTCTTAAAACATGATAAAAACCTGAATTACCATAAATCATTCTCTAAAACATGTACAGTTCCTTTTGGTAAGGATTGCTTAATATATTCCATGAATCCAAGAATATATAAACAACATCCCCGATAACATAGTCAACTTTTTTCAAAAAAATAATTTATCAATTCCAAGGATATCATTATGTTCCAATATACATATTCTTATTCAACAAATCATCATACAATTAACATTATCGTAACATTTGAAGCATATTAAGAGTTATTTTTTCCTTAATAATATTTTTTCCATGGTCACTATATTTGCATTGAATAATATTTCTAGTTCATTAAAACCATTTTATCATATTCTTTTAAATAATTAGAAAAAAAATAATTTTATATTTCAGCATTAATATAACATTATTCTTGAATCCAATTTCATAAAAATGTCAATTATTCAACTTCATCAGTAATCCATAACAAGACTATGTCATCTTATAATATAACACCCATTTCCATTCAAATTTCATGTATTGTCTCATCATCAACAACAATACAACCATTACATGACCACCTTTCTAATCCACTTATTGAGCTTCCTAAATGGGACAAAAATTTGAAAAATTTTCATTCATACCATAATTATATCATTTAACATTCAATGAGGTCTAAGGGAGTCCAGTATTTCAATCCATTCTGTTAATAAAAGCATTCATTTCTCATTTTTAGTTACTTTATTTTGGTCATTATTTTCTACAGTCAAGGAATCTTCTAGTCCCTATAAGACATTTACTTAAGAAATTATTCCTTCATTCATGAAATAAAGGAAACATAATCTTCTTTCTTTCATGGTATCTATTACTCGAACTCTCATCAGACACATTCCGTCTATTTTTCGGTGTGTTTAATAGTTAGTTATGGTACGTATTAATAATCATGTTTCTTGAAAAATTACTAGGGATGACCAAAATATACATATCTCTTTTGATAATCCCATTTGACTACTCATCTTCAAATTATACATCACATTCAAGGTTAATCCAGTTCATTTTGGTTCCCATAATTGACTTAATCTAGAAATAATTGTGTTGGCATTACATATCATAGAGGAAAACCACATAATCATTAAATTGGATTGTTTTTAGGGTTTCAAAAAAATGACACCATCCATAATATATGACACCATTGATTTTTATATGGTTATTAATATCTAAATTATTTTTATATCCTACATGATAGTTCATGAATGGTTTCTGAATTCTTAAAATATACCCCCTGAAAGATTCAACCAATGTGAATATCAAGGCTTGTTTTTTGTACCAGATTACACCCATGTCAGTCATGATAGACCCTATCATAGTTGTTACTATTATGTAAATATATGGCCAAACAATGTCCACATTTATTATCCAGACATAAATTTATTTCTACAAAACCACTCGCTATGTCCATTACCAAAATTCCCTGACATTTTTCTATAATCTTCATTATACTAATATTTGAATGGAGATATGACCTTAGAGTTATCACTAATATATTCCCATTATAGTTTACAAAGGTTGATTAATCCATTTAAATGATAATAATTATATAAAAACCAGTTATAATATACATATAAATTACATCACTTTTAAGGAAGCCATAAAATATTACATAAAAAGACTCGAAATGACCATATTAGTTTAGTGTACATGGAAAAATGGAAACAAAAACATTATTACAAGAGTGAGATATGTTATCTATAAATGGTTTCTCCAAGATGAAATCACATCTTAGACATATCATACATTAAATATATCTAAAAAACATTGGGAAGGAAACAAAAAAGTGGTGAGATCAGATGCTTAGTATGGGCAAACAAGGGAAATATGAAAGCATAAACATGAACATATGGGTATGAGGACATGATAATAACATTATAATATCATAACCTACTCATCAAATGATATAGATATGAATCATGGAATATTGGTTAGTAGCTTAAAAGGCATGAATCATAAGGTTTTCAAGAGAATAATACATAAAAACATAACATAAGAGTAAGAAATGAAATTGTGGAATAAACATAAACATGGAATATCATTCCCTATGAGTAATGATAAATTTCTAGAATGTTTATGGGAACTTTATGGGGACTTAACAAACTATGAGGGACACACCACCATCTTTAGTTGCTTTCCTTTTCTTATAAGGGATCATAATTCCCAATCATCCCATAGTGGATCAGGTTTCCCCATCTTCTTACCTTCTTGGGGACTATACTTACAGGGTAAGACACACCACATTCCTCATTTTCAGTAATTTCTTTATAAGGGATTAGGTTTCTGGATATTCACATAGTGGATCGAGCACATTGAACATATTCTCGTCATTATCTCACTACGCCAAAATTTATACCCAATGCATTTCATGGAGATATAGGCCCCACCCATTACATAATTAAACCATTCATACTTGAGGCACAATATAATAAAACATTTATCTTATCATTACCATTCAAAGAGATGGGTTTTAGAAACATAATATCATAACCCATGAAATGAAATGGGTATTATAAACATTTTATTACATCATATCCAATATAAAATAGTTAGGTTTCATAATAGTATCATTAAATTGTAACCCATGAAAGGAATCATGTTTCAAAATAATATAATCCATGGAAGTGAAAAGGGTATCATAAGAACAATGAAATTGAGACAGAACCTATTCATGGAAAAATATGAATGATTTTATTGGATCATGGCCCCAATAATGAGTAAACTATAATAAAGGAATAAAACATAGATATTAAAGGATTTTTTAAGATCACATAAAACATTTATAACGAAAATATTCTTTCTTTGAATATCCTAATCATAAAACTATTTTAAAATTCCATATCATATAAATAATTCGTCAATATTTCATTTAAAAATTTTATCAAGGAAAATATATGTTCAAAATTGATATTTTTTTAAATTTAAGGTATCTTTGAAACCAATTTATTTTAAAATATCATTGAAAACTTATAAAGGAAACATAAAAATATTTTGACAACTTTTTTTCATTGAAAACACCTTGAAAATTTATAATTAAATCTTGAAAACCTTTTGAAAATCAATTTCTTTGGAAATAATATTATTAAATAAAAATACGGTGTGATATTTCTAAAAACAATTATCCTTTAAAACTTATAAATAAAGTGTGGAAATATTTTTAAACACCTTTTGAATAGTTTTTTTAAAAAACATTTTCATTAAAAATCATTAAAATTAACAAATTTATATAATATTAGTAAAACAAATTTAAAAAAAATCATTGTAAACATACAAATAAAAAATCACAGAAATTACGGTCATGATAATGGGTATGTCTTTACATACCGAACATTCCATTTTCACCTTAATAGTTTAGAAAAGTTCCTTAATCGAAAAAAGATAAGAATATTCCTTTTAAAAAAAATTTCAAAAAGGTAATATATTGGTGAAAATTTCATTTAATCATTGTAGGAAAACAGTAAAACTTTTTTGGAATCATTTTTAGAAAAAATACTTTTTAATGAACAACAATTTATCATCCAATTGTGATATAAATTCATATTTTCACAAAAACATTTTCTCTAATATATTAATTACCAAATATTTAAAATGGTATTTGTAACATTGATTTTACATGAATGACCATATTTTATATAAAAATAATTACATTTGTTTAAAGATGGGTCATAGAATTTAATTAATGGATGAAAAATCTTAAACAATATCGATAAATAATGATATTTTAGAAATTATATTTTACCACTTTGGTAATGTATAATCATGATAAAATGAAATGAATAAAATTACATGAATCCTAAAATATCATGAGAATATGTATATTGTTGATATATATTTCAAAATTTATTATATACACCAGATAGAAAAATATAGATTCATTACATGGCATCTGTCTCAAATATGTAAAATTGAGATAAAACTACTTAATAGATTTGGTAACTTTTGGAACATAAAACCCATCAAAGAAAAAACATAAAATTGATATTTTACTACCCATAAATGTATTTATAATAATCATATAATACATCCATGTGATGTTTACACAACACAAAAAAAATGAGTGGTGAATAAGACATGTGTATCATGGAAATAAAAGTGAGATGAAATTCTCTTGTGTTATGTTTTTACATAATTATTATATGTTCAACCCTCATGGATAATAAATATAAATTCATTATATGTATAACACTAAAAAAAATTATATAATACCATATAAGATTTTATTATGAATTTGTATTACCCATTAGTTAACAATTCAACTTAATGGAATGATTCGGGTAATTACCACTTTCTTTATCAATCGTGTTTGACTTGATATTCTTGATCATGTTTCATAGATAATTATTTAATTTTTTATATAATTTAAAACATGATTTAAATAAAATATATATTTAGTATATACACATTTATTTTAATATATCATATATATAATTTTTAAACAAAATAAAATGTTCATGGTAACGATAGCTCATACATAAGCAATAACACTATTTCTGTTTTGTTTTCGTGTTGAATGAAAGAAAATAAATGAAATATAAGAAATATATTTATATATAAGTATAATATCATTCCACTATAATTATTATTTCATATATATCATATAATTTTACTAATCACATGCTTAATAAATTCCATGTAGAGTTTGAACGAATCATGTCGCTTTGAGGAGGAGGTAGTCCACACTTCTACAAATGATGTTATCACATGTACAAAAAATGTAATTCATGATAGGTTTATTTATATATTAAATAATAATTATAAATAAAAAATTAATAATATATATATATATATCTTATAAATATATATTTTCAATCATAATTTCCACCAATGATAGGTGGTAATGGAAAAACAAACCACAATTTTTTTTGTGATGCGGTAGCTCACAGTACAGAAAATATGTACACACGTTACCCATTAGATAGATGTGTGTGTAAGTGAAGTTACACCACTAATAATAAAAAATATAAGTATATTTATGATTCTCATATTATTATATATGTATGTAATAAGATTATTTGTGGTGATGGAGAAAGAAAATGAACGAAAGGAGCTTGATGAAGGATGTTACCTCATATTTGGTAAACTATATTTTCTTTGGATGAAAGGGAATCTATAGTTTCGTTTATGATAAATGTGAGAACTAAATATTTAATGTATGGGTTTTGGGAGATGTTTTGATACTATTTTTAGGGATTTATAGGTATTGAATTGTGTTATTAAGAGGGAGGGTGAGTTTCTTTTTATATTGGAGGATGACATGAATTTTATAAAAAAAAATTGAAATAGAATTCCCCTCATGTTTCACAATTAAATGTGTATACATTAATTAAAAAAACTATATAATATGTTATATTGGATCTTAATATAGAAATACAATTATGACAAATATCTAGTTCGTTTTTGGCCTTAAGGTTAAGGTTTAGTTCTTTATTATGGAAATTACCACTAAATTGTTGTAATTAATTTAAATTAAATTCACAAATATTATTGGTTAAAAAATGTTGGTGTTATTTTAAATTATATATTATTCTGATTAAAAATATATAATCCATTTTTTCTAAATTATAATCATATAATTAGAATAAAATTCATTTAAATTTAGTCCAGCCGATGGGATGACGAAGAGTGTTTTTAATGTAAAATTGTCGAAAAGTTTGGTATGATTTTATTTCAAACTTCTAATTGGCCATGATTAAAATGAAATAAATTGGCTTAATTAGTGTATATTTTATATAATGATAAATTAAATACATTTTTTCTTTTTAATTAAATTATAATAAAAAGTATTTTTGAATTAATAGTCAATATTGTTTAGTAATCACCAAAAAAATGAATCTTCAGAGAAAAAAACCAAAAAATCACCCTAACCTAATATTTATATTCCTATTTAATGATTTAATTTTATTCTGAAGTATTAAATTTATTAATTTTATAAAACTTATATTTAATATTGGTTCTTCGTTAAAAGGTAGTAATACTGCTATAATAAAAATATTAGATTTTTTCTGTAATATTGGGATTATTACGATCTTATGACTATAAAATATATTTAATGAATGTAAAAAATTGATTTAATATATAATTTAAATTTCATTGATATCATTAAAATATTCTAATTAATTCATTTTATTAGGACTAAATTCATTTGGGAGGATAAAAATAGTTTTTATAAAAACATTTCCTTTATATTCAGTTCATTATTATATTCATATATAATTCATTTTTATGTAATGAATTAAAAAAAATGTTTTAATATGTTAGTTAATTATCTTCATAACATCGAATCTAATGAGAATATTATATCTTATTATAAAAAATAATAATAATTTTAATAATATATTATTGTTTTGTAAAACACGGTATTGTGTGTTACACAATCTAGTAAGGAAAGATTGTCTTGCAAGTAATATAAACTAAAATTTGTGTCCTGTATAGATCAATCTAGGAATTATCTTGCATTTAGTGAATAATTAACATGATATTGTGCAAAACGCAATTGAAATTTGGTGCATTAATATAAAAAACTATTTTTAGTGTTCCCTAGAATGTAAAATATCAAAAATATTAAATTACCGAAAAAAATTTATTTCGCAAAATCTAAGAGTGTTACAAGGATGCTTTCATTTTTCCTCACATTCTTATAAGTAATCAACATTGGTACCAATGGAGGCCCGAAAAGGGTGTGAGATAAATTATCACATGCCACCCATAATGATGTCTATAACATCAAGTCTATGTAATGTAAATTGAAGAAGTGTACAACTGAGCATATATAAAAGTAATGTATTATAGAAATGTAAAAACCCAAGAACATTTTTTATCCTCCACTACAATCTGATCATCTATCCATTTAATAATTTAATTATATTATAGTTTATATAAATAAATCACATGAGGTATAAGAAACACTGATACCACTTCAAGTTAACAATAATAATAAAGGAACCAAGGTATAACAAGGCATCTTATACTGATGATAATAATGAATGGGATCCAAGGTAACAACCAAGGAATACTTGACCTTAAGGGTCATTTCCACTCTGTAAAAAAATGTAACCAAAATAATAGGTTTTTTTATGTAATCCATGGGAAATTCCCCATTCATTTCTACCATAATATTTGTTTTAATGAGTCCAAGGAACTCATATAATGGGAAACAAGACAAGAATGATTGGGCACAACAGTGTATAAAAGGTTCCTCATGTTCATAGATCCAATGAGTGTATCTATGTTATCCTATAATGTTATTAATGGAGGGATCCAAAAGTGTAATATTGGGGATACACTAATAAACAGGGATTGTGTTCCAAGGTGGGTCTCACCCTTCCAACTGTCATCCCTGAATCAGAATAATGTCCATGAGTTCTAATATAATTCTATTAGGAATCCAAGGATTCCTTGAGTTTGACCATTCCTTTAATGATATTTAGATCTATATTAAAAACATACCTCATAATAGATTCCAAAAATAAATTATTCCATGTAATTCTCAAGCCTCTTATTAAGTTGTTTAGTTCATTCAATACCTTTCATTAGTCTGACAAGGATAAAGGAATTGTGACTATTAATTAATTCATATAACTTATAATCAATTCATTAGGTTCACTCCACTGTGTTCAATTATACACTGAAATGGGTGATATATACATTTAACCAAACCATTTATTAATTAAATAACATAATAAATTATATGGTTCCCTCTATACCATTATTAACAGGACCTGGATGGATTTCTATGAGAAAATATTTTTAATTCCTTATATAATTTATTTTATGAAGTGATACATATTGATATAATTTTAAATTAACCATTTATGATTTTGTATTAATTAGAATGATTACCATATAAGGGTCACATGACATTATCATATATAATCAATAACCATTACCAATTCAATAATAATTCTATTGAATTAGGGATTACCATTTTTAGGGTAAAACCACAACATAGTTAAATATTAGATAATACAATAATAAGAAAACCACTAGTGGTATATTTATCAAAACCACCATATTTGGGGTTAGATGGAATTAATTTCATCACCACCAATAATTAAGAACATATATGAAATGAGTCTTATACTTCCATTCTCATTACTATTTGTAAGTTTTATGAATTTAATAGTATTCTCACTATAGATTTTTTGTTGTCACACAATAATAGAAATTTATAAAATGAAGATATATGAGGGATGAAAAATTGGCCACCTATCTTATACTACTATAACTCTACTTGTCATGCATTGTCATTTAATTTTACTTGAATCGAAAGAAATAAAAAGAATGTATCAGTGCCCAAAAAATAAGGCATATGAGCCTACATCTAAATAACTTTTTTTAGGAGAATAGAAAAAATTGTTGGTTCAATATGAATTAATCACTTACTGGTGTACATCTAACATGATAAAGGGGGATTGAATCAATATTTGGATCATAGAATTTGAGTAAAACCATTGAAAATTTGATAAAATAATACATATTGGGAGAGGGGAGAGCCTTCTATCAACTAGAGAGAACCAAGGAGGAGGTGGAGAGTTTAAAATTTTCATTGAGTTCATTTTAGTAAAATTTCAGAAGAAGTGGTCATAGAGTTTGGTTGTATAGTTGGCCAAACCATGACTCAACAGTGTGACTTACACTACATATGGAGGTTTCTTGTATGGTTTTTCCGAATGGTTAGGGAAACAAGGTGCCGAGCATTTGAATCTTCTATGCTCAAAACTATAGATATATTTCGTGGATGTCAGACCCCTAGAACATAGTTAAGGAAAACCATGCTTCCTGGTAGATCTTATGTCTTAGAACACATGGTTCTGTATAACTTATGGCCTACCCATATGGTATCTACTAACTATGCAATAATCCTATTTCTCCAAAAAAAAGTAGGTGTTTGGACTCCGAACAAGACCTGGACTCCCCTGAGACACTCGTATTCTCATTATGCATCCATATTATTTCCAAAATAAATAAAAATACAAAAACTAAAAGTATCCACAGCAAAGATTAAAACTGGGTTCTTACATGTATAATTTAATTTTAGGATAGTTTTCAATATTTAAAATAAAATATGGTGATGAAAACAATATTGAACTTATTTATCTATAAGGAAGAATATTTCATAAATTGTGAATCATAATGAAATTGTCTTATATGTGTTATAATTAATTATTATAATAATTGTATCATGTATTATTGTTATGATATATTGATTATTATACAAGGATTTTTATTTTTTTTCTTTTTTGGAATAATTCAATACTACAATTTTCATGCTGAACATTAGAATAATAATTAGAACAATTCATGAAACCATCATGTGTTGTTCTTCATAATATGTCATGGTGATGTTAGTATGAATACCAAATTTTAATCTGAAGGTTTAATTCCATGGAGGAGTTATCCTTCATACAAAGATGTTTTATATTTTAAATAAAAGGGGTATTATACCATATTGAAGGTTATGTGGGTTATCTATTCCCGAATATTGAATAATAACACCCAAGGTAATAGTAGGTATCAAACCAATTATCATTGGGAATCCCCATCGAGTGATTACATAATGGTGAGAATAAAAAAATATTTTACCAGAAGATTGATATAAATATATTAAAAATACAGCTTCATATTTATATCCCAATTTATATCACTAATTTGTTGATAAAATTTAATAATCGTTATGAGTGAGGATAGGAGTATGAAATGGATAGTGATTATGGTCATACAGATATGAAAAAATATAATCGTTTAAATGAATTCATGGTAAAAAGACAACTATTCCATAATTCGATATTATAACAATGCATTTTCAATATGAAATTATTTCCTGGTGAATTTATGTTTAGGAATATTATTATTATTACATTACATTATAATTTTTGAATTTTCAGGTAATTTTCCTTAAAACCAATGATCGTAGAATAACATTTCCATTTAAGAAGAAATATTTTTTCAATTTGTTTTTTAAGTATGGAATATTTACAATTATTTTAAAATTTTATCTATTTTTTTCATATTTTTATAGATTTCATGAAATTTATTTAATATTTATACATTATTTAAAATCTAAATTGTGTGTTCAGTATTAAATACCTTTAGATCATTCTTTTTTTTAACTTAAGGGGTGTGAAATAAATATTAAAAGGATTGCTGCATAATTTTATATTATATTCATGCATAAAACAAGATATTATTTAATATAATAATTATTATTTTATTTTCTTTATAGTTAATTTTTATTCCTTAAAAATGGGTATTTATTAATAAAGTTTTTCTAAATTGATTGAGGGGATTAAAAATAATCATTTATTTTGACTGAACATATTATCTATAATTTTGAACTTAATAAACATAGTTTATTTATTTATTTTTTAAAAATGTTTAAATTTTATTCACTTTAATAAATATACATGACCATAAAGAATTTAATTACCCCTATAAGAACATATCACTAACTAATGCGATTAATTTTTGAATAATCTATGTAAATATATTTTATACAAATCTATCATATGATAGTAATTTTTAAATATTATATTCAGTCGATTAATTTTCTTACAATAGATTATTGTTCATTGTAATATTGATCTTTCTTATTATCAAACATAAGGGTATAGAATAATATTTAAATGTTCTTTTGAGTTATATTTTTCCATCAACTTGGGAATTATCACATAATCACACTATTTTATGCATTACTAGTAATGCACATCCATGCTAATATAATACAAAAATAGATCTAGTGATACTACATGATGTCATGAATACCAATATAAATTCTAGAGGTTATAGAATCATTCAGTTTGCGTAAATATTTATTGGGGTTGTTTTCCACTTTAATAATAAACCTAAGGATTATGCATAAATCTATTGAAAATTTGGCATCATTGATCCCTGTAAAAGACACACTAAAAACCTATTTAAAAAATTATATAACACAGAGTCCCACATTCCAAAATAAAAACCAATCAGAAATTCTTTATTATGATAAAATATATAACATCATAGATTCATTAAAAAATAGTACATTACTAGAATATTTGGAATATATTAAAAACATGTCCCTCATTGTTTGTTAAATATAATGTATAATATGGTAACTAAAATAAACATAATTTCCTATATGTAACTAAATATATTATCACTTAACGAATCATTTGATGTATATATACTACTTTTACTAAGCTGATAATCCTTCTCCAAACAAACACTTTTTCAAGAAAGAAAGTATGAGGATCAACCCATGTTCATCAAAAATAATTCCACTTATGTAGTTAGGATGGGATTCTATGGACCTAGTATTATTATCTCACTCACCATGTTATGTTTAGTTCTCATGATCAAGATCATATTCATTCATATATTTATAGATTTAAAATTAGTATTGAGTTAAGCATGTATTACCATAAAGAGAGCTCATATGTTATAATACAAACCCAAAGAAACATGTACTCATGGATAGATGACACAAACACCTTGACTGGTCATATTAAAGATAACCATATTAGTATTGGTCCAACCTTCATATTAATGATGACATGTATACACTTATAAAAATATATGGTATACGAAACCCACCATATATTCTCAACTAATTAAATATAAGTGAGGTCTCATCATATCCCTAATGTTCCCCTCATAAATATCCATGTTAACTCACATGTCATGTCACTAACATTATATGCATGAAAATTAAAATATTAGGCAAAATTATGGCTAGAAGAACAATTATAAAAATGGGTAATCCAATATTGGGAAAAATTAATAAAAATAATCGAATGATAATGGAAACTAAAAAGGGAAATAAAACATGGGATAAACTATGAAATATCAATTAAAAACATTCTCATTAATGAAAAATGTATATAATATGTCTGAACTGTCTAAAATAACATAAACTACACCTTGTTCCCTTTCCCATATTATTTCAAATTATATCACGGGTTATATATACTTGTAAACCTATGGAGAAAAGGTTTCTCAATCTCATATATCCCAAGCGATCACTACGTTTTAATCACAAAACATAATGGAATAGTACTATGTGTGATGTTTTTCCCTTCGATCATATATCAATTTCATTTTCAAAGGTATTTTCCATGGCCATGTTCTTACCTCCTCTAGATCTATAATATTATCCAAGCCATTTCTTTTATTAGTAATGAAAAATTGTATCAAAATACCCATCCAACATCCTATATGGAATCTCATTAGTTATATCTAAATGTTTTGTTTACCATATGAAATATTATATATATAGTGTGTCTGTGGGGTTACTATTCCATCATTACCAAAGTGTAGCATAGTTGATAAATAATAACAAAGGTTCATAAAGGATGAAATATAATTAAATAAAGGAAGTAAACTAAAGTAATAAATAGAAGAGGATAACAATAATGGAATCAACTAGAATAACCGATGATGATATGTTATGTCACTAGAAAACTAGAGAACATGGTTACAATACAACATGCATAACATGTTCCCCAAAATTTTAATGGAAATCAAAATACAATCCCAAGCATCACGAGGTATGGTTATGCCATCTTCAATCGTGCTCTATCCTAAATAGAATGATATCAAGTTCTTGAAGTCATATTCAATCCTTTATCGACACCTTCATTCAAGTAACCTTCCAAGATATCCAAACGGTGCCCCGAGAGGGTGTGACATAAATCGTCTTGGGCCACCACTATTGTTTTCTAAAAAATCCAACCCATGTAATGGAAATATAATACTGTCTAAGAATGCATATATAATGAAATTAAGTAAAATTATACTAAATACACAAGTACCTACTTCGTCCCTCAATTGTTCTCTTAACATGTAACATGTTCATTAATGGATTTTTAAGAGTTTACAAATAAGTCACACGACAGCCATAATGAATATTATGAGATGTAAATGCAGAATCTTTAATGATATTTGATAATGATGTTAAAAGTTAATTACCAAGGCAATGTAGACCTCAAGGTTTTCTAGCTTAGTAATAACTATAGCTTGGCTCTAGGTAAGAGTGTAATCTACATTTCATAATCAAAGGCATTCCACAATAATATTCCTAAAGATTCCAAGGTGTTCATCCACAGTAAAATGGGTCTAAAAATGAATAGGACTAATAGGATTTAACCATGGAAGATACATTTCAATGATGGATCCAATGTGTTCATCCAAAGCCTCCAGTAATAATATTGATGTTATGCCACGGCATCATACCTGCATCCAAACGTTAACAAAGACATGGTTCTTGGGGGTTCGCAACCTAGGAAAGTCATATCCATGATTTAAAATGGGGTTCCCGGGTACTGATGGCATTCCCTATAGAATCCAATGTGATCTCATGTCTGACAACTCCAATTCGATAATGATTCCATATAATATTTCATAAGGTTCAATCCATTACATTTCATTATTATTACAAGGCTAATTGAGTATTCAACCATTATAACATCTCAAAATTAATCAATATGTATATTTGGTTCAAGTCATGCCTCTCATTAGTGTAACAAATCCATGAAGTATGAAACCATTATTTTAATCCATTTATGGTATTTTAAATAATCACAATTCACTCCAATATATTGCACTAACTTGCTAAGGGGTGATATGGATATGAAAAATATTACTAAATTATATTTAATAAGTCCAATTTATATACTTAGTAAAATTTCCAATTTCTGTTTATCATTATCAATTTAAAGAAATTAACTTAGGTTTGTCAAGTGGTATGAAAGCATGGTAATTTCCATTATGAAACTCACAATTTAAATCAAACAATTAAATGTGGAAATGATTACCCTTAGAAGGGTCAAGTTGAGTCACACCCGAACGACAGCTCCAACATGTGAAAGCACTGAAATGACAGTTATTGAAAAACATCTTTAAGTGGATGAATGGAGTTATGGGCATAACCACTAATAACCAATCACATATTAGGAAAGATCATTAACAAATGGTTATAATGATTTTAAACATTCCTTAAAAATTTAGTAAATGATCCACAATGAAATCAAAGAACCCTGCATGACAATTTAAGATTAAAAGAACTTAAGTGAGGAGTTTTAGACCACCCAAATTAGGCTTCTATGAGAACCCTCATTTAGTATTAGACTCCAATTTGGCCTGGAATGTAGAATATCTAAGAAACAGGAAAAAACAATCACACCTCGATAAATAGGTTGAGAGAAATAGAGATTAAAAAACTCAAACAGACTTGGGTACTTACTATTGCACATACGACATGTTGAATGAAAGATAAAACATATCCTGAATGATAGAGATATCTTGATCCATTGCATAGGCCTTCAAAAAGATCCAAAATGAGATAAAATAGAGGGCATCCTTTTAGAAAATTATATAGGATGAAGGAGGAGGTCAAATTAGGTCATTAAGGAAAAACCGGTAATATTTCACAAATTTTTTATACTTCATGGTTTGTTCACATGGGTTTCCAAAACATGTTCCAACCATGCACTAGTACCTATAAGAAAAGGTGAACCATATGAAAATAATGCACTATCACAAAAAAATGTGTGCCAATATTACAAGATGGTGCTCCCTGAAAATTGAGACTACTCGCATGGTTATATCTAATCGTGTTCCCTAACCATATGGCTTACTCTTACTATGAGACATGACCATTTCATACAACAATTTGGGATGAAAGCTTCAAAAAAAAATCCCCATACACCATTGGGACATTCTCTAACTCCAATGGAATCAAAATCATGTCCAAAATAAATAATTAGACCGAACATTAGGGGATCCATACCTGAGTGAAAATCAGGGTTCTTAAATCCTTCTCCCATTAAAAGAACTTATCTACAAGTTCACCTTCCTAGGGTGGGGAACCACTATCTGAGAATAACATTGTCCATTGGGAACATTTGACATCCACCCTCTCCCATGTCTTGTCAAGCACATAGTTTTGATACCATAAAACTCGTACTATAAGGAAAGACCATCCGTAGAGTCTCTTCGTGCTCTAGACAATGATGCATATGGGATACTCCTCAAATATACCATCTTCATCTAACTCAACATCATCGGGAATAAAAATATGAGATGGTTCAACAAGATATTGGTGATGTTATAAAACATAGAACACATCATTCCTTGAATGGTACCTCTAAAGTAATAGAAACTGATAGGCTACTGGCCTAACTCAATCCAAAATATCAAACGGTCCTACATAATGAGGGGAAATGATCCATTTCATTCGTAATCATATATACTTTGGTTTGGGAGATACCCAACGAAAAAAATGAGCATTGACCATGAACTCTAAAGGACGATTGTGATAATTAGAATAAGATTTATGTCTAGACTGGGTAGTCATCGTATATTTTCTGATCAGCTAAACCATCTTTGATGTATCCTAAATGAGATGAGAACCATGTAAGGCTACCTCACCTATCTATAACCAGTATATGGGTGAATGTAATAACCTACCATATAATGAATCAAATGGATCCATCTAAATTTTCATTTGAATGTAGTAATTATAGGGGAACTCAATGAGATCGATATGGTTCTCCAAAGAACATCTAAAATCAAGGAAACAGGCTTAGAGCATATATTCTAGAACCTGTATTATCTATTATCATTTTCCATCGGTCTAAGGGTGAGAACCTATGTTTATAGGCACCTATACTCCCATTGTTTTCTACAATCCCTTCTAGAACCGTGATGTGAAATGAGAATCCCTATATGAAACAATAGTACGAGGGAACCCAAGTATTCATATGATCTCATAGGAATACAGTATTCCAAGATCATAACTTTAGAGGGTCTCTCTAATAGGAATGAAGTGATCCACTTTCCAAAGTCTGTAAGCTAAAACCCATAAAACATAGATACCTCTAGGGGAGATAGGTAAACTAACTACAAATTCCAGGGAAACGTATTACCATTTCCATTATAACAATGGAAGAGATTGTAACAGTCCTGCGGGTCATTATTTCTCTACCTTCACCTACTAACAGCTGAAACACCAAGAGATAAAGCATGTTATATGACATCTTATCCCAAGCCACCAATACTATCATCATATATCTGGATACATCATAGAGATACCTAGATAAACTACCCACTAAAAAGCATGGGAATCCTTCATCAACACATCTCTCATATCTAAAGGAACCTTTAAATACCCATGAATACATAAAATGTAGTGTCTATCCCTAGACAAATCATGAAGTGGGTTATCTCTTGATATACTCTTACAGAGAACCAAGACATCATTATTTTAATATTTTCTACCTTTTCCATTCTAAAGGTGATAAGAGGATACTATCAAGGATGAGTTTTATGGATGCTCATGACTATGATGAATCTCCAAATGCAGTTAAAAAATAAGGGCCATAAACTTTAATTAATCACTAGCATCCCATGTGGTATGTGCTTGAGTTTTCTGATCAGTGTATTTTCATTTAAATTTCCCTTATTAGTCATATACGCAAGCTCAAAATCAATGGATTGAAGATATTTAACCCATATCTTTTGTTTTAGGTTCAGTTCACCCCATGTAAAGATTTATATGAGGCTCCTGTGGTCCGTGTACACCATAATGCACTCAACTAATAGATAGTGTATCTACAAATGTATGGCATGGACAATTACTTCTATATCAAGGTCGTGCATCTGGTAATGTCTCTCATGAGGCCACAAATTCTGAGATACATACACAATGAATATATCCTCCATCATTTGAACAAAAAACTAGGATGATAGTAATGCATTAAAAAATACTGTTATAACCTCTACCAATAACTGGAAAGCTTAAAATAACTAGTGATACAATCCTCCCATTCATATCGTATTGGGATTCTTCCATGATTTGACCACAAGAACATAACTCCCATCATTATATGGCTAGTAAGAGGTGAAGAGAGATGTGATATGTAATGTATGAAATGATTTTAATATCCATCCATCCATAATAAAGTTTTTATTTAAAACACATTCTTGGGATTCCTCCATTAAACTACATCACTCTTATTTTTTTGGGTCAACAGATACTCCATATTATGATATGATATGGCTCATAAGGTGAAACTTAATTATCAAATAGTGTCACTTATCATGCTTAAAGTATAGATGATTCTCTCTTAGTTTACTCAGAATGATCACAAGAGGATTGGTATGGTCATTTTGAGTGTGAGAATAGAGAAACATATCCATAAAAAATACCATGAAAAAAGAATCCAAATAGGGGTGGAACACACTTTTCATTAGATCCATAAAAATAGACGGTGTGTTCGTAAAACTGAATGACATAAATAGGTATTCATACGGACCATACCTGTTATAGATAGCTGTAAAATTTATTTTTGATGGCCTTACTCAAACCTGAAGATAAAATGACATCACGACAATCTTAGAGAATACCCTATCTCCTAGGAACTAGCCCAAAAGACCATATATTCGAGGAAGTGGATGTTTTTTATTGATTTTATTCTAGTTCAAACATCTATAATCCAGGTACAAATGTATTTTTTCATTCCCCTTTTGGATAAAATCACGGGCGTACGTCAAGAGTATGTATCGGGCCATATAAAACCATTGGCCCCCAAATCCTCTTACATCCTTCTGATCTCCTAATGCTTTGTAGGTTCTATCCTATAAGGAGGATTGAAAACTAGAGATGCTCTAAGAAAAAGATCAATCATAAACTCTTCCTATATCTTAGTAGGTAAGATAATAAAAAAATTTAGGAAAAACATCCCTCAAATGATCTACTACTAGTGGAAAATTAAAATAGCATAAGCCTTGATCCTTCCTGAGGTGATTTGGAATCTGGAAAGTCACTCCACATAGACAATGATGCTCTGGACCTACACTAATAGCCTAGGAATACCTCATACTTTTTGTATATAAATTCTACCCTTTGGTGATGTAAAAGATACCCTGCAGTGATATCAGTCTACATAACTTTGATACTGATAAATCCAATACATCCTGAAAATGATATTGAATCCTTTCATCTTGATAGTGAAGATTTTCGATAAGAATGGGAAACTTCGTACCATTACAGGATAGTCCCTACACTTTCATATTCCCTCTATCCAGACACCTAATAGTGTATATAGTGTCATTACACAATAGTAATACAATATCCTCAGTCCAAGATGTTCCATGATAGACACATAGATAAAATATTATGAAACATCTATACAATATAAAGAATATACCATAGTAGATGCCAATGGAATAGTACCATGTCTTGTAGATGGTACCACAGCCTGGTCCTTAGGAATCGGTTGTAGTGCATGAAAATGAAAATATCCATGGCCCTATGAAATAACTCAACTACCATGATAATAACAACCTGGATGGTGTTGTTGGTGATTGGTTCTCGGGCTACCATGTTCATGAAATCTTCCTCAGCCAGTCCTTCTAGTGCTATTAAAACTCCCCACCTGATGCGTTGTAAAAGAAAATTCTCATAAATGTGGAGTTCGTGTGGATCTTTTTCCACTAGAAGCTGATGGAATGGTCCTAATGAATATATGAAGATTCCCAATATGACACAATCATGTAACTCTATTGGGTCTCTATCACAATGAGTCTTGAGTTTTCCATCTTTTCCACATGGATGGCACACCATGGAGTTTTCAAAATTTGTACTCTGGTAGACACTACCCTGATGAGAAACCCTGAGGGTACATTTGTTTCTCCCAGGAGAACTACTGGCCTACCATGGCACCGATCCTCTATGTGTCGTACAATTTTCTCAATGATAAGATACAGATTTACTAGTTTAAAAAATAGGAAATTGAAAGTCATTAACCTATATATAGATGGAATTCACAAGCTCATCTATGAAGAGTCTAGCACACAAAAGTTCCACACCGACTTGAAGTGGTAAAAATTGATGTAACGTAAAGGAATGTCTTGAGTACTCAAAAACATACAAAGAACCCAACTTGAGGGGCATGAACTATCTCTGTATGTCATCTCTCGATGTATAAGGAAATAATTGACCATTGATAGAAGTCTGGAAATCAACCCATACCATGCCCTGATGGAAACAATCCTGGGTTATCCTGTCCCACCAACTCTTAGCCAAATCCCAAATCATGTATGTGGAAAGAAAGACCATCACATCTAGAGGTGTTTCCATATTCTCAAAGATATATTGGTTGTCCTCTAGCTATGACTCAGCATCCTAAAGACCTCCATCCACCATAAAACTATAATGATAAAACTACTAGAACTTGTGAGCAAGATCATTCATCATTGGTGAAACACATTGATCACCATTAATGGACTCTATTATATATAGGAAAATATCATTAACATGTGAATTATTTCATAGATCAGGTATAGTAGGTGGTGCCTCAAGTGGTACTCTTAAATTTAAAACTCACGGACTAGGTACCAACATGTCTAAAGCATGATTGTTGCCACTCTCATGTCATATGATACAGGGTCATCATGACATAATTGGTCTATAAATTCCAAAAAAACCCCTCATAATAATCTTTATTTATATAGATAGAAACACTTATCAAAGCTAGAAAATAAAGGTCTCACTACCCAAGGCATACTACCAAAACTACCCGCTTTGACGATTATGTACTGGTAAGTACTCATGTATTATTTTCATTCTATATTTATATTTATTTATCAGGTTCACTCATGTAACTTTTATAAACATGATAATATGAGAAAAGTATGTCCAACAATTTCATTTTAGATGTATTTTTTTCAATTTATAATGGATATTAATTCCTATAGAATTAATTCCCATACACTTTATCACTAAAAATGAAACCTATATATTTATATCATAATGGATCAAATTGATTAATTACTGATCACCACCCATGAGGTCCCATACACCTCATGAATTAAGACACTCAATCACAGAATAAAAACCAATTAAAATCACTAGAATTAGGTAACTATCCATTTTCATCCTAAATATAATTAAATATAAGTGTTCAAAGATGTATGCTTCTCACTATAAATAATTACATTCATGTAATTTATAGAGAGAAACAAAAGGTTCCTGGAGAGGGTGTGAGATAAGCCTTAGTGGGCCACCACCAATAGTGTCTATGTCATCTGACCCATGTAATAGAAATGTAACAGTTTTCAATAATGCTTATATAAGGAAAATAAGTACAATTTAACAACATAACCTACTTCCTACTTCATACCACACCTATTTTATAAACATGTGACCATTTTATTAGTTGATTATTATATGTTTACATATAAGTCACATGATATCACTAATGAAGGTTCTGATATGTTGGAAGGAAACTTTTAATGATATTTAATAATGATGTTCCAATGTAATTACCAAGAAAATGTAGACCTCATGGGTTTTTGACACATTAATGTTAGTAGCCTGGATAAGGGTTAGAGTGTAATCCTTGGATAATATTCCAAGGCATTCCATAATAATATTCCTACAGAGTGAAAAGATTTCATCCAAGTTAAAATAGGGGTACAAAATGACTGGGTCCCATTTGATTTAACCAAAGAACATAATTTTAAATGTTGGATATAAGGAGGGTACACAAGTCATCCTATAATAATATTGGAATAATTCTATGGGTTAATATTGGGAATTCAAATTTAAACACGGAAAAAGTTCTATGTGTGTAGAAACCTATGAATGACATATCCTAGAATTGAAATCAGGTTCTTGAGTGCTTGAGGAATTTCAAAATAAATCTAATGTGACCTTAAGTTAGGCCACACTTATTTTATAATGTTTTTATATAGTAATTCTTAGGGATAAATACATTACCTTTATTTATTTTGACATGGATAATTTATCATTGAATAATTTATTATGGTCGAGATTAATCGATAAGTCCATTTTGTTTGATCCTTTCCTTCAAATATTGAGACAAGGCCAATTTAGCCTTGAATCATTTGTTATAGTCAAGATTTATCAATAATTCTATTTTGTTTGACCCTTGCCTTCCAATATTTTGATAAGGATAAGTAGCATGAAACCATTCATTTAAACCATTTAATGATGTTACATAATCAAGGTTCACTCCAATACCTTCCATTAACATGGTAAGGGGTTCTAAAGACATGAAACCTATCATTCAATTATATTCAATATGGCCATGTAATATACTTTGAACACATTCCAATTTCAATTTCAACTGTATTTATCCATTTGAAGAACCTATATTAGACTTGTCATGTGGTAAACATAAATGGTACATTCCATTATGAAATTAACAATTTATTTCAAGTCATTTATCATAGAAAAGAATCCCCTTAGAAGGGTCAATCCAAGGCACACCTGAATAGTGGATTAAATGTTGTAAAACACTAAGATGACCATTACGAATAAAACATAATGCATTGGATGAAAGAAGTTTCTGGAGTAACGAGTTACAACTAATCACATATTTGGAAATAGAAAAAACATAAGGTTCTAATGATTATAAGAATTGCATATAAATTTATTAAATTGAACCTGATCAAATCGGTGGGACCCATATGACAATTCCAAAATCAGCAAACATGAGGTATGAGTTATAGAACATCCAAATTATTCTTGTAAGATACTCCTCATCCAGTACTAGCATCAAATTCTTTTTTTGGAATAGAGAACATTTTATTAAAAGTTAAAATCACTCACACCTTGATTAATAGGTGAAGAAATGAGAGACGATAAATGGCTCAGTAGAACTTGAGTACATATGGTTTTGTGACCAATGTGAAAAATAGAAGATAGAATGGATTCCGAATGAATGAGATATCATGATCCCTAGATTTAATCATCCAAAAGCTCCAATTTTTTTGAAAATGGTGTACATCACACTAGAAAATCATTAGGAGGAAGGATGAGGTTAAATAAGATCATTAAGGGAAAATGATAAAATTATAGGAAATTTATACTATGTGTGGTTTGTCAGCACATTTTTCATCACCATATACCCACCATGCATGAGCACCAGTAGGAAGGGGCATTTCACAGGGTTATGCTACATGTTAAGCGAAACCATGCACCAGCCTTTCCGGATGGATCTACCCCAAAATACATACCATTCACAATGTTATATCATACCATGCACATTACCTGCATGGTTTAATCTAACAATATCCCAACTATGTGAGTCAGATCTACCTGAAAATGAATACCACTCACATTGTTAAGTCTAACTATGAACCATACCGACTTAGTTTACTATAATAGTGTGATAGGTCCATGTTGCTAAAAATGTTGGGTTTTTGGATATGAAAAGGCCCTAGAAACCCTTGGGACCATTCCTAACTAAGAAGGTATCCATATTTTTTCGAAAATACAAAATTGGAAAAAAAAATTAATGTATCTATTCTTAAGTGAAACGGTCTTCATAAAATTTATTTAAATGAAAAATAAATTTAACTTTATTATAATTATCTAGTTTATGCCAATAAGATCTGTAAAAATTATAATTATTTCCTACACATTACATTTAATCATAAAAATACACTTTTTCAAAAATCGATCATCTAAAAGTTACGTGAAGAAAATTTAGAATTTATATTCCAAATATAGTAAATTATAAATGATAAAATGGATTTCCATTTTTTGAATCACTGGTTTTAGATTATGTAATATGGTTCCTTTTATTGTTAGTTATTAATAGTTAATTACTCATGTCAAAATTAGTTACAATAATAAAACAGAGAATAGAAGATGTGAAAATTATTCAAAAGAAGGAATTTTAAATAAATTAAGCATGTGATAAAATGAATGATTTAGGAATTCATGAACTAACCTCTTCTACCAGTCAATTTATGTTGATTTTCTGATCCAATTTTCATGTTTAAAATTTCCTCCCATTATATTTAGTGTTTATAATGAAAAAAATTCTATTTTAACCACCTATAAAAGCATCCTCTCACCACCCATTTGAGACCACTGAATAAATAGGATTTACCACTAAAACAGTATCCATTATCAGCCATTTAAAAATACACTACATTTTACAAGAGATTATGGTAAAAATAAACTGGTCAATGCCTGAAATATCCAAGGACTCCTCTAAGGAAAACAAAAAGATTTCATCATGAGTACTCATTTTTACCTAAATTATTTTCCAGTATATCATTTATAAAAAATTATAATTTTCTAATTAAAATATAATTAAAACATTATTTATTATTTATTCAATGTTATTAATCTATGTTAGTAACTATTAACAATAATTTCCTCTTATTTTTAAGAAAAAGGAATGAGTTATATATGTGTTATGTAGACTACCGCCTCAACGATGTGACAACATTCATTTTACACAACCAACATTCACATATGATTTTGGAAATTAAATTTAAGAATATATATAAAATATGTAACATAATAATGATTATGTAGCTGCAAATTATAATCAACCATCGTTAACTCCCAATAATCTAGAAGATAAAATGATTATTATGCATTGTTGGATGTACGACCTCCCAAAAGTAACATATCTCAATTTTCATCATAGTTTTTTAGAATTTTTTTAAATATATTATAATCTTATTAAACACCTTAAATTTATAAAAAATGAAATTATTATTCTATAATAATTATTTTATTACAAAAATAAACCACTTTCTTAAAAATCCATTAATTATGAAATGTTCCCAACTCGGTCGGTCGAACCCCATACATAAAAATTGAAAAAATAAAAAATTTGTATGCCTTTGAGAAAATAATGAATGAAAATTTATAATATAAATATGTGATTTAATATTTTTTTCTTTATTTTTTTCATTAATATTAAACTCCATTAATAATATGCAACTCTATGTATTTTAAAAATCACTCCAACATGCATGTCACCAATTCCATCAGTGGGAAAGTTAACTAAAACTCTCATATAGTAACATTGTAGTAGTATGTTATTTCATAAAAATTCAATTATATTTCATTTTATGATATTATAATGATAATATTGGGTAGAATGGTGAATACATATAAATATATTATGAAACTAGTAGAAAACGTTCAGGATTACTCTGGCCTGATATTAATAATAGATAATAAACAACTTATATAAAAGTGGATATTATTTGTAAATGAAATTTAAAATTGGTTATAATAAATAATAATTTTTTAAAGTAGGTATTTTACTATGTTATATTTTTTATAATAGTTTTTATAGAGATAAAAATATAGTGGGAATTCAACATATGTGGTTCTTTGTCTAAAATTTAATTTGATTACAAATATTTCTTATTATAAAAGATATTTTTTTGGAATGGTTTATCTTTTTCCCCTTTAATATTTTTATCATGATCATATAGTTTTTTGTTATTTACTATTTTATTTTAAATCATATCATTTATGGGCTTTTTACTAAAACAACTCTAATGGTGTACGGGTTTTTTCTCACAAATTTTGTTTCATAAGACATGTTTGAAAATGGACAACATTATTTATTTTATATGGTTGTTTAACTTTCCTATTAAATTAATTTATGATGTATATTACATTTATTGATATATTGAATTCTATTTAAAATATTTCTCCCAGGAACCTTTAATTCTTACATTACCAATACTCTAATTGGTTCATCTACTTAATATCTAATTCATTAGATCATAGAATTATTTACATAAAAAAATTCCATGAATTATATGATCCAACCATTCCAAATTTTTATAAATAACTCTTAATTTTCTCTACATATACTAATTATTCTCATTGATAAAATCTTCATTGAGAAATTTGTTTTTAAAAATGAATGTATAATATACATATAAATAACTCACTTTATAACAAGTGGATACTTTCTTCCATGTTTTGGGTTTCCATATATAAATGGGTTTATTTAGTTTCAACTTAATATTTTTATCATTTATATTCATAAATATTTTTTTACCTATTATATGAAATTAATTTATTTCATCATTTCACCAATAAGGGATTTGTTTTTTAAAAAAATAATAAAAATCTTGGAAAGGACATTTTATTTCATTTTTTACCACTATTTATTTATTATATTGATTTTTAATTTCTCTTTGAGAATCTGCTCTGTATATATATTTAAAATATGGTTTTAAAATAAATTTTATTTTTCTTCTAAAATATGTTTTTAATGTAAATTGTAGACCAGTTTCTATGAAAATTTTTAATATTTTTGGTGAAAACATTTGAATATTCACTTATATTTGGACTCAGAGGATTATCTCTCATGATGTTCTATTTCTACCACCCTCTACATGATTTTATGATATGATTCCTTTTTTAAAATTAATTTATTTATATCCAATGATTTAATATGTTAATTTTATGCAATTGTTCTTAATGTTGTATGAACCCATGAATTTTATTTAGAATATTTATGATATGATGATGATTGATTTTATGTGGACCACATATGTATGGCTGAAAATGGGTTGGACCCCATATCTCCTTCCAATACATTATTTTATGTTTATATCTCCTGATATATTCTAGCATGGTGATTTTGAATATATTCATAAAGGTTTAGGAATAATGATTTTTCTCATATTTTTAAGAACCGAATCAATGAGTTTTTTCAATCAACCAAGGGAATAATGAGTTTACTTACCAATAATTTTCTGTGATTATGGTTGTGAAACATTTACATGTTGTCTATATAGTTATAATACATTTCAATTTTATTTATCATTTAATTCCATATTTATATGATGAATTATATATTTATGATATTCCATGTTTTCATGTTACACATTATTGTTAATGTATTCCACACACTTATGTTATATTAAAATATTTCATGATTATTGATATATAATTTTTGCCAATCAATTAAATTTTTAATTAAATAATGGTTATTATATAATATATTGATTATCTATAATGTTTTATGATAAACATATATGATCTAAGGGTATTTTATAAAGATATTTATCCATTCCCCATGTTCTCCATCATGTTTTGGATATGATACAATATTATATAATTTCCATACTAGTCGTTTGAGCTCACCCTGTTCTTATATTTTCATTCCCCATGTTATAAAGACAATCCTATCATGTTTGAAATCTAGGAAATGGTATGAAGGGGAAATATTTGGGAATAATATTTTCAAGTGTTAAAAAATAAAATGTTAATATACTTAATCTTCAAGAAACTGATCATTCATTCCTTGGGTTATGCGACTTATTTGTGATATGTATTATCTAAATCGTGAAATTAAATAATTTTTTAGGTTATTTTTATCTTATGTCACTTTAGTAGATATCAGAGTAGGGTTTATTTTTTTGGATATTATTTTAAATGACCTTATTAAATACCCTATTGATTTTATTGATAGATAAGTCTATGTATTTGAAAAGTTCATAATGTTTTAATAATATAGATATTGTGTAGTATTCCTAGAAATAACTTCCATGTCTACATAATACAAGTGGATATAGGCTACAAAATAGATATTCCAAGGGGGTAATATGCCTGAATTTTTTGTATTAGGTATTATGTAAATAGTTATCTTATGTATAAAAAAGGGAAATAAGGAGACACATAGTTTCACACTCAAGAGGGGAATGCTTTGGTCAATCAAATTTTCCTTCTAAAATATTTAAAAGAATTTATTTTCTAATTAATTTTAAGAATTAGGCTATGATGATTTATAGAACACATTATAAAGTAATTTAAGATAAATTAAGAGAGTTATTGGATGAAGAAAGTCTGACATAGTTAAATCAAACATATCACAGGTCGAAATAAATAAAAATTTAGAGAAAAAAACATTATATTATGTATGAAACATAACATAATTATTTTATATTATTTTATAGGAAATTATCAAAACATTTTTTGTGTAAGATTTTTTTTGAAAAGAGATCACGAAAATGATACATTTATATGTATGTCCCAAAGAACCCTTAATGTAGATTTTATGGGTTAAATTGTTTATTATTCATTACAAGGATAGTGATGTGGATATCTCAGAATAATATATATGTTGAGTTATTTATGGATCACATAGATTCATAGTATGTTTTCATTTGAATAAACATTATATTAATATCTTTTTTCACATGTAACACCAAAATAAAATGATCTAGAACATATTTTAATACAATTCTTAAGAGAAATATAAGAAATAAAGCCACTTGTAAATGAAAATATATAAATTAAATAAAAATAGGTATATTTGGAGGATAAAAAATAAATTTTCAATAATATTAAAACTAGGTTATTTTAGAAATATATTTTCTACAAAAGAAGTGAAAATTTTGTCATTAAAATTTATTCTACCACTTTTAACATATTATATGGATAATATATAATATTTCAACATATTAACTATTTTATAGATATTTTTTATTATAGGAGTTGGAATAAAATAGTACTAGGAACACTTGATATTGAAAAAAATCAATAAAATTAGGTATTTATATAAATTATTTTCCATAAAAAATTAGAAAATGAATTAAATTTTAATTTTATAAAATCGAATATTGTATTAAATTATAAATTTCAAAATTTATATTGGAATGATTTTTGATATTTATCTAATTAGTTGAATAGTGAAAATTACAATGTTTTGTAAATTATAGTGTATATAAACATATAATGAGAAATGTATAATATAAAAAATTATAAAAACATTATGGATCAATGATATTATTTTTTAGTAAAACCAATCATTTCAAAAGAAAATATTATGAATATAAAAACCCACTTTTAACAATATCAATAATATTTTTCAATGAAAAAATATTTGTGGTTAAAAAATGATTTAACTAATTAATTTTGAGAAAATATTATTATGGATTATTTAATTATGAATAAATTGTATTTCAATTAATGAACTTATTATTATCATAAAAAATATATTGATAATTTTATCCAATAGATATGTTATTTTACTAAAAGAAAACTATTTATAAAAATATTGTTTGACGAGTGACATTTTATAATATTAGAATGAATTTTTCCTCATGAAATTATTTTTACTTTAACAAAACCAATTTAGTATTTTTAATTTTTAGGTCCAAATTAGGCATTAAGATCGATTTTCGGGCCATTTTCATTGTTTAACTTGATTCCATTTATAGTAATTGGTTGTGATAAAAAATAATTATATTCTCACCACTTATAAAAGGGTCATCCCATTACCACATAAATTACACAGAAATAATTAAATTTAAACAAAGAAATATAAAAATTCTTTATTCTTTATAGTATTATTCATTTTTTTTGATCTTATGGTCATAATGGATTACCTTTATAACTCAATTTTCCAAGAATCGTATGTGGAAAACCTAAATATTTCAATGTGAGTACTCAATTATTTTTCAAAACATTTTTTCCACTATATAATAAATTAGCATATATAATTTTATAATTAAAATATGATGTTATATTTTTTGTTTTTATATATAAACATGTTATTCTAATTGAATATATATTATGCATCATTCCCCAATTCGGTAAGTAAAATTGCAATTTCCATTCATGCATTTTCAGACTACCAGATCTACAAAGTGACTAAATACATTTTTCATCAAAACCATTCTTCATTGACATAAAGAGTGAAATTTAATAGTGGAATAACATAATTATAATTAATAGGAAAATTATAATTCACATTTCCCCTTATTTTTTTAAATAATGTTGTTAATCGTGTGTTATGTGTACAATCTTCTCCCCAATGTAACATACTTATTTTTCATATATTTTAATTATTATTTAATAAATTATGTTAAATTATTATTCAAAAACATGAAATTATAAAAATAATATTATATTTATTCTATAAAAATGATTCTATTTATAATATATACCACTTTCTTAACAATACATTAATTATGGCATGCTCTTGTTTGGGTTGGTCTTACTACATACCTCAATAATGCAACAAAATAATATCATTGAAAATTATGAGTACAAAATTACTAATAATATATTATATAAATAATTAAATATTTATTTTATTTTTATTAATCAATATTAACAATAATATTATCTCATTGATTAATATACCCATATGCATTTGTTAAAAATCAACGAAAAATAATTGGAGGTAATTTGGTCTAAATTAATAGTAACTAAAACTATCATATAAAGAAATTATATGTTTATAAAATTTGATAAATTTTAAATTCATTTAGTTTGAATCATAACATAGTAATGATGTTTGGTAGAATAATGAAAACTGAAAATGATATTATAAAAATATGTGAAACAAATCATGATTACTCACACCTCATATTTTAAATAGAAAAAAGAATAACATAATATAATTTTAGAGATAAATTTTAATTATATTTTAGAAAAGCTAATATATATATATATATGAATATATTTATTATATTATTTATTAATATTTTTATTTTGTTATTCAAGACTAAATACTGTGATCAAAAGAGAATGAATTCAAGGTAATGGTATTTTTTCCGGAAAATTAATTTATTTATAGATATTTCTTATTATAAACCAATTTTTCCATAGAATGGTTTATATAAATCCCATTTAATAATTTGATTCATTAACCTCTCATTATTCATGGTATATTATTATTTTTTAAATTCTATTCTTCAATGTGGGACTCCAAGAATGTTTCAATGTTTCTAGGTGTTTCTTTGTTTAAAATTTAATTTAATTTGACATATTTGATATTTTGTTGCATTTTTTAAAAAAATGGATAATTAACTATACTATTTATCTCTTGTACGAATTACCATACATTTCATAATGGTTTTCAAATTCATTGGGTTACTAACTTACTTAAATGAAATTAAATTTAATGATTTAAATAACATAGATATTCAACTTTTTATATAGTATTTCATAATTTTCTATAGATAAATTAATTCTCATCATAAATAAAAACATCATTGACTAAATGATTTTTGAAATAAAAGTATAAAATTGGTAAAAATAAATTACATCTTTTCTAATAGATTTTTTCTTCCATGCTTAATATTTCCTATGAAAAGTGAAATTATTTTTAAAATTGATTTTTTTTCTTTTACATTCCTCATATTGTTATTAAAAACATTTATGCAATAAAATTCATTCAATATTTATTAGTGGTTATTTTTTTATCTAAAAAGACATTTACAACTTAATAAATTAATTCATCTTCATATTTTTCTACTCCAGATTTTTTGGAATGATTTTTTTTATTTTCAATGATAATTTAATTGTAATTACTCATAAAATGGTATTCTATTTTATTATATTTTTATTATAAATTTTTTCAATTTAATGTCCACTAATTTATGCATAAAAATTATTAAATATATTTATGAAATCTTTTTTGTTTTCAATTTTATGTTTCATAAAAACTTTATCACAACATAAGTTATGTTTTAATCATACTATATTGGTTATTATGTTATGATTACTTTTTAAAATCATATTTCTTAAATACAATAATTTATTAAGGTCATGTAATATGATATTTGGGAAGATTTTAAGAATCCCATTTTAACAAGGGTACTTTAAGATATGTTAATGATTAATTATATGTGGAATATATTTCAAAGGAAGATTATTACTGGGTTCAGACACCACTGACTAGTAATTTTTTTTGTTTATATCTCATCAAATATATAGGTTGGGAAAAAATTTGTTTTTTGACATAGGCATGGGAATAATTAGTTTTTATACATTTTCATGAATATACATAGTGAGTGTGCTACATTAGGAATTGTAATAATGAGTTTTATAAAAAAGGATTTCTTTTGGGTATAGTTTTTCTGAATTTTCTATCTATGAATAAAGTTATTCCAAATTCAAAATTTGTTTATCTTGTTATTATAATTTTTTTGGTGCTTTTAATTTTCATGATATTCAACGATTTCATGTTACTAATAAAATATATCATATTATACCCCCTTATTCCAAGATAACGTGTTTTAGGATTATTGAGATATATTTTTCTCTATGTCTTATCATCTATTCTTCCTTAATGATATATTGAGGATATTTTTTCTCATCCATTTTTATAAATATTATTTGATGTGAAATGATTTTTTCTTAAGATATTTACCCCCTCCATATTCTACCTCATTATTATGATTCCATACTATATGGTATGGTTTTCTCTAATGATCGTAGGAGATCAACCACTTATTATATTTTCATTACTAATGTTATGAAGATGATTATTTCAAGTGAGATACATTGAAAATGGTTTATAGGAGTGTAATTATATATAAATTTATGAAAGTGTTTTAAAATATTATTATTTTATAGCTAATTATGAAAACAAAAATCCTATTAATCAATTTTATATGTATTATTTGTGGGATTAACTTTCTAAATTAGGAAATTATTTATTTATTTAAATTATGTTTATCTTGGTTCACATTTTTTTCAAATTAATAGTTTCATCTTGTGAGTTTCACAACCTAACAAGATGCATTCCCACTCACTTTACCCCACTACGATTGAAACTAATATCAATATGGTTGGAGCTACTCTCCCCTGGTCAATCAAAATAAGGTGGGAAATACAATCATATCCTAAAAAATAATTCAAAAAAAGAATCTAAAAAATACATAATAATTTCCTTATATATCTAAAAAATGATTATAAAAATACATATCTTACATCCTATAAATTGGACCTTACCTATAACTAAAAAATCATGAGGACTATCTCCTAGATCCACCAATGATTTTCTTTCAAGAGAGAAATCCTATATCTATTAATTGGTGAAATATTATAATGAATATCAAGATAGTACCAATGAATAATAGTGATCTTTAAAACCATATCTCGAAACAATCTAAGTAGTATAATACAATTTTTAGATTATTACAAGGTTCAAATAAAATTATGAATATATCCATCCCATAAACTGATGTATGGTTTTATCTATGATCGACGTATTTTATTCCCAAAATTGAAAATGATAGTAAATTTAAAGAAATCATAAGTCATTTAGTTTAAAAAATTCAATGATACATAAAAAATTTGGTGTCTCCCTCATGAGGTAAATTAGAACATATTTATTACCAAACAAATCCTCTTGTATTTAATAAAAATATAATTCAAATCCCTACTTTGGTAAATATTTACAAGGGCCAAATGTACCCATAAACAAGAATACGTGACTTGGGAAAAAACATATGAATATAATATTTTAAAAATATAATGAAATTCCTTATTATTTCTTCTAAAAACAACTATAATACGCTTTAAAAACCTATCTAAATTGTTATTGCAATCTATATTTACACATGTTTGATTTGAGAGTAAAATTCCAATGAAAATTAATTTTTAATTTTATTATTTTTTAAAAAGATAAACTGAGAACCATTTGATAAAATAGATCACTAACCTGATAATATATTCAAATAGAAAATTATTTTCATTCCAATTTTAATGGAAACAAAAACTCCAGAGTAAAAATTCATTTTAAAAACAAAAAAATAATATAAAAATTATTAAAAAGGAAGCTAAACTAATAAATAAAAACAATTTAAAATTTTTTATTGCGTAATGAAATTGTTTCCAGAGCAAAAACATTATGTTAAAAAAATCAATTAAAAATAAATTTTATATATGATTAATCCATTTAGACTATAATGTAACTCAAAATATTCTATTAAACCATGATATCATAGAAAATTATATTATAAAAACAAAAAAAAATTATATTTCTAAACAATCCCTATACTAAATATAAAAAAGAATACTATCACATTCTTGCACCAATTTTATTAATCCAATCTAATAATAGCCAATACTAAGAAAAATATCACATATATCTTCCATAATTACAAAAAATAAATAATTGAATTATTTTTAAGAAAATTTTTAATTTTTTATAATTGATATAAACATTATAAGAAATGTGACGATTTCAAATCAATGAAAAAAGGGGTAAAATCTAATCAGAACATAAACTCCATTATATTTCATAAAAATAACAAATATATATACTTAATTAATCAATCAATTTATTCTATTTTTTTGGGAAAAAGGAAATTATATGAAATTATATAAATTATATTGAAAATGTTCACAACCATGAGTGACCATCCTCTTTTTTTCATGTATCACTTTTGTAGAAAAAGAACTGCGAGAACACTTGACTCTACCATGGTTTAGTATAATAATTATAATAATACTAACTATAAAAAATTAGAGAGAGAATAAACATATTCTAGTAATATGAAAAATGAGAATAAAATGAATCTCAATCAATGGTGAACATCATTCTAATGATTATATGATCCATGGGGTATAAGGATATGGAGGAAGAAATAATAGGGCTCATCCCCCAATATATTTATATAATTAGAGTAAAATCGTGAAAGGGATATAATAAGACTACATAACAATTACAATCCAATTCCCATATAATATAGGGGTCAGTCAGCTCCATTAATTGTCTGTTTTACACCGAAATCACCTTCTATTATAGGTGTAGTGGTGAGAATCCCATACCAAACCCACCAAAAATTATATGGAATTCAACTAGAGTTCTAGTGGCTCTATATGGCTTCAAAACCCTCTATTCATGTTCCCTAAATGGAAAACATTTCTCATGGTATTTTCCACCCAACTATACATTCAAATAACCTTGTTTTTTTCATTTTAAATGAATATACAAATGTTAATTCAAAATTTTATTAAAAATTTAAAAATATATCAACCTCCACTTTGGAATTATGGTTTTCTCTAATATTACATCAAATGATGGTGTTAGTAATTATAAAATATCCAATATAATGATTCTTGTACCATAGAATAATCACTAAACCATCAAATAAAAATAATCCAAAATATTTATTAATAATTGAACACTTATTAATACATCCGTTATAAAAATGTGTTCAGTTATAAATATTATCATGTGAAAGGGATATAAACCTACGAACAAACTACACTAGTAATTTTAAAGAAATTTCACTACAATAGATAGAAGAGATTTTCAAAAACTAATACAATTACGGTCACTAAAAATAATGTGATTAAATTTATAAATCAACCTCACCATAATTCTGTTACTAATAAAATTATATAATGAAACCATTCCTGATGAGAACACTCAAATACAATGGTTTAAATGAAGGAATCTTTTAAAACTCAAAAATTCACTGAGCCATTAGCCTTCTACCAGAGAATATGTATCTCATTCAAAAAGATATAAAATTATCATAGTGAATAAATATTAATTATGACTCCAATATAAAGAATGATATATAACTACCACTCTAACTAGAGTCTGGATATGTTTAGTAATGGGATAGAAATACTTCCATTCCATAAGTGACACTAACTAGAAGAACATACATACTCAACAAAATTTTCTAGAAGTTACACTTAAAAAAATGTACTACATAGCCTAATAATAAGAGAAATAAATATTCAAAATTAAAATTAATATTCCATTATATAACTAGAATTCAAATCCATCATTCATTTGATCGTCTTTAGAAGTTTGTTCTGATGGATACTCAATGGTTTCAAAAATAATAAATTTTATAATGAAATATATTTATATATTCACAAATCTATCTATAAAATCATTTTAATATAAAACACCAAGTTAATTTTAATCCAAATGAACTAGAGACCCAATATAAAATGAAAATCCTTAAATCATAACCAATAAGAAATTAAACAAAAAATAAGTCAAGTTTATATTTTAATTCGTAAATAATTTCAAAATAATAAAATTCACCTCAAACAATGTTTTAATTCCATAAGTTCATCACTAAAATAATTTTAATCATCATATATATAAAACTCAGTTTAATAAATTTTTCGATAATTATTTATAAAATTTAAAAAATCCTACAAAAACCGTAATATGATTTGAAAAATTCTTTTTGTAAAAAAAATTGGAAATCTGAAACACTATATTAATTTCATCCCATCATTGAAAACTAAATTATTATTAAAAAAGTTAACACTATTAATTAAAATCATTCATTAGAAAAAAAATAACTATTTAACGATATAACATATTAAAAACTATTCTTAATCCATCTAATAGAGTAATGATTCATTACCAAACATGAAGAAAAAATATAAGGGTACGGTATAAAATTAATTTAGTGTTTGTGGTTATGAATAGTTTAGCTTCATGGGTTGGAGAACAATTCACCAACTATGCACTAGTCACTATGATATTCTCAAAATCATGTTTATGGGATATTGATGGTTTCCCAAACATTGTGGGAAAACCATGGTCCTCCCGCTCTTCTCCTTGATTCAACCCAAAATATTGAAAATATCGAAAGGTAAAAAATAAAATATATATATTTACAAAGATTAATTAAAATCTAAATGAATCAAAAAAATAAAAATGGATATCAATATAATAAATTCAAAATATAACTACCCATGTTATTTCATGTATCTATGATAGAATGATGTTTCAATTATATCCTGACACCAACCTATTATGCCCCTACAATATTATAAAATGTCTAATATTACTTTATATTTAACCAAGTAGGAACTGATACAATTTTTCATGAACTAACATTTTCGATCCAGACATGATACCTAACCTGCCCATGAAACAACCTGAATAAAATTGTCGACCCTCAAAATATATAAACTAGTGTGTGAGCATCAAGATGAATTTAACTGCGAATATATTAATTATATAAAAACAATGAAAATATTGTATAATTATCCTCATAAATACATCATGAAATATCCATAATTAACTCATCCACGGAAATTTAGACAAAAGTTTTAAATAAAAGAAAAATAAAATATATTATTATACAATAGTAAACAACCAATCCAAAACCATGTAATGAAAATGATATAAAATGTTTTTGGAATAAATAATACATATATGGTATGAATAAATTAATGGAATAAAAAAACACTATTAATTTTTGAATAACATATGGTCACTAGCCACCGATATCAAAAAAATAATGATATAAGAGTATCTAAAGGAAATGGGGAAATATGGTATAATTCCACCAGAACCTAAATAGAACCTAAGATAAATATTGTAATAAACATAAAGAAAATCAGAATCATCCCCAGCCACCATATATAATCATTTAATGTAAAAAACAATCATAAATGTTTGAAATTAAAATTTCAATACTGTCTGACAACTTGTAAATAAAATATATAATAAGTAATCATCGATTTAATACATTTTATTATAATAAAAATTATATATATAGTAAAAAAGTTTCAAATATTTTACGAGGAATGGATCATTCAAAATAATGAAATTATTACATGTTGAACCACTAATTTTTTCAATGATAAAAAATTTATAGAAAAATAATCCACTTTTTAATATCACCCTTCTCTCTAGGGTTCTAGTATATAAAAAATGTATGTCCATTTTTCTTTTAAAATGACAGAATTCTTCCAAAGTGATGTATACCAACAAAATGATTACAAAATTACAAAAATAAATGTAATTTAGCTGGAATAAAAATAATATTATAAAATAAAAAATTAAACAATAATTCAATCATAAAATTTGAAGAAATGTAATAATTGATATCATATATAAATTATTATTGTGAACTAAATATAAAATGACCCTCATGGGAGTGGACCCATGTTACTAATTCCAAGAAATAATAGAACCCTATACACTCTCAGTGGTCAAAATAATCATATATAATTATGTGGAAGATGTTAGAGAGAGCAGTCTCAATGTCAAATAGAATGTTCTATCCAGATAAAATGAAAATATATATACATTGTAATTAATTGAATGTGTTATAACATAGTCCAATTCTAGGTGTGGGACACCTTTCCCTGATGTATAATTCCTAGTGCTCCTTACCTAATCTATTAAGACAACATTACCAACTATATAGAGGTCATTACAAAAGATATACATAAAAAATATAAAACAGTAATGAAATATAAAAAACCATCACTAATAATATAATACATTATTTATAAAAAAAACCCAAACTATCCAAATGATTACCATTTGATGTTCTTGTCAAGAAATTTTTGATTCATGATTCAAACAATGAGGAACACTCAGTATTGAGATGGGGTGGACCTATATTCTAATTTCAAGTGGTATTCAGACTTTAGTACTGACACCTTAAAACAAACATTGGTCTAGAAAGTGTGAGGTCATGGTCATTACACCTTTTTGATGGGATTCTTTCATACTCTTCTAATATTCTATATTTATATCATATTCATGAATCATTCCCATGTACCAATAGAGGCCTGGTTTCCCCTATGATATAGGTTATTTGTTAACATATATTAATGATAATATCTGTGTGTATTAGTGGTCTCCAACTCCAATCATTAATAATGTGTGATGATAAATATTATGATATCAAGGTTTAAAGCTATAAATCTAAGATCTCTAGAGTTTATCGATATCCAGATAAGCATTATGTGTTACTGATAACATGTTATGGGCCATAATAATGGTGTATTTTTTATACATATCAATGAAATCATTATCATCATAGTTACGTTCACTCTAATGGGGGACATAATACTTGTTAAGGTCATGAGAAAAGGATCATTCCATAACCCTTATTGATGTCTAGTAAATATGATATGAGAAATTTTCCCAATAATTTTTTTTTGGGTTATGCCTAATAAACAATTTTTGGTTAATTACTTATGGTATATAGCCTAATGATATTATTGTCACGACCCGTCCTCGGGGCCCGTGCCATGACTACCCCAAGCCTGCCTTCCATAGGCCAGGGGCTGGCGACTAGCACCAAGGCGTAACTCCCGATAAAAAGGGAATAAATTTCATTTATAAAGTAAACAAACACCACAGAGTAAGCAAGCAAAAGTAAAAACTAAGTAAAAACCAGGTACAATAGTAAGTGTGGAAAAGTAAGTGGGCCAGAATACAAACCCAAACTGAAAGTAAAGTACAACTGGAAAGAAAGTACAACAACTGAAAATTAAAGCCGCAACGTCGAGCCGTCCACTAGAAGTCCCACCTAAAGGGTGGGTACAGATAGCCTCCTTAGCTCCACGGTCCAGTCGTCCTCTCTGTGTACGTCCCGCCTAGTGGTCCACCTCCAGGTACCGACTTGCTCCACATGCCTCCACCACGATCAGTGATGTCCATCCTCTACATCCAACACAACTTAGTACGGGCATAACCCATGCAGGGGTGAGTATAAGCTACTTAGTAAGGACCCCGAGACCCCCGAAGGTCTCCCAGAATACACAAAGGATAATCCACAAAGGAAAGATACAATCACGAAGTAACATCCGACACTACTTAGGTATATTCCCATACATATACCTAAGTCATCAATTCCCATTCGGCTCCAACATCTGAGCCCAAGTACAACCCAGTCCACACAGGAAAGCACAAAGTAATCCACACAGGATATCAACTTAATCTTATCGAAGATAAGATTGAAAATCAAGACTCAGCTCACACAGGTATACTTATTTGTAAGATGATAGAGATGATCAGATGTAGTCACTGAATCATCTAAGTTGTCGGACCCACACAGGATCGATAGGTACTAACCCCCGAAATGACCCAAAAATTATCGATAGGTACTAACCCCCGTAATGACCCAAAAAGGATCGATAGTTACTAACCCCCTTAATGACCCACAAAGGATCGATAGGTACTAACCCCCACAATGTCCCACAAAGGATCGATAGATACTAACCCCCGCAATGACCCACACAGGATCTGACCCACACAGGATCGGTATGCGCTGGCCCACACAAGACCGCTGAGCGCTGACCCACATAGGATCTAACCCACACAGGATCGGTAGCACTGATCCACACAAGATCGCTGAGTGTTGTAGTTGTCGCCATCGAATCCACGGAGGATTTTTGTACAGTCGTCATTCTCGTCGCAGTCATAGCCAGCTCCAGGGTTCCCGCACATAGCAAGCTCGTTCGGGGAGGGTCCGCTCCACGAGCCGAGGGGTTGATACATCAACTGAAATGAAGTCCGGAGTTGATGTATCATAAAGTTCCCTATCGTCAATAGGAACTCAACGAGACAGACGGTGCGTCAATCGGACGCCCGGTCTGAGAGTTATTGGCATTTCGTCCAAGGGGCCCGGTTGGTTTTTAAGTAAAAACCAACCTGACCATACTCCAACTGCATCCAAACCTCAACCTTAGTAATCCCAAAGGTCCTTCTCACTAAGAGATATCCAAAAAAGTCGACGGTACGACAATTGGACGTTCGTATCTCAAGTTGTAAGCGTTTCTGCTCCGTGGGCCCGGTTGGTTTCGTGTTCGAACCAACCCGGCCGAACCCAAAGTTCTTTGAAACCGTGGTTGTAATATACCGAAAAGACCGTCTCGATCCAAGGATCACATCGCAACTGACAGCGCATCATTCGGAGGTCTGTAGCCCATGTTATGGGAAAAAGTCCGAAAGAAGTTCGTGAATAGGGGGTTCGGGCCCAGTCTGACCCGGCCTGATACCCACTGGGTCGGCCCGAACCGGGTCGACCCGACCCAGGTCTGGGTCCGGCCCATTAGGGCGCGGCCCGGCCCGGTGGGCGTGGCCCGACCCCGCTGATAAGGCCCAGCCCGGCCTGGTGCGCTCGGCCTCGCCAGCGTGGCCAGGCGGCACGGCCGAAACGACCGAGTGGAAGGGGGGGGGGCGATGCCCCCCTGTTCGTGTAACTGCGACCCATATGTGGGGGGCCGCTCCTTCGGCCAGTCTGGGGTTACGACCCACGACCATCATGGAAGCCAGCCAGCCCTGTTCGGCCGACCGGTTGCTGCTACTGCGGGACCGCCGGGGTCCCGCCCTCCTGCTCTGGTGTCGGCGGCCGGAAGCCGGCCGCCGGTTCCTGCTCCGCCGTGGCCAAAGGCCCCATCCATGGTCCAACTGGAGAAGGCGATGGTGCCGCACCCCTCCGTCGCAGCCTCGCTCCGGCCGCGGCCTCTTCGAGATTCTCCGGCACGGCGTGACGGCACTGCGGCTTTATTCGTCTTCAAAGGCGCGGCGTGACGGCGCCGTGCTTCTCCACCCAGTCTTTATTATTTCCGCATGGTGCAACGGCACCGTGCAGGCCTTGCCCGTTCCGCAAACAAATCAAACAATCAAGGGGGGAGGAGGGTCAGTCGTGTTCATGCGGTCCGACCTCCTCCCGTTATTGCGATATTAGGCAGCTCGATTAGAGACGATGATCAGCGATGAATGTAATCACGAATAGAAACAAATAATCCCCTACTTCAAGCGTTGTCGTCAAGCGAGGTTTTTCGCAGAAAGGGACATCGTGGAAGGAGAATCGTGAGCATTGCGGAAAAGAGAATCGTCGGCGTCACGTCGATCTCCAAGGATGGTGTCTCTCACCGGCTGCAAAGAGGGAAGAAGATGGTACGACGAACTCCCCTTTGCGGTGACAGAGTTCTTCATCGAAGGATCGGTGTTCTTCGCGTTCTTCGACGAGGAAGAAGATGTTCATCAAGAGTTAGAGAAAATCCTCTCCCAAAATCCTCTCACACAACCAAACAACAACTTAATGAAATAAGACATTTTATTATTTAATTAACACACAAGCCAACTTAGAATTTGAAATTCAAATTGAATTCATGAATTAATTACGTTGAATATGTTACTCAATTAATGAGTTGACTTTTCAATTAATGGGGGTGCAGGTGCGTTACCTAATTAAAAGAGGGGGTTTGAGAAAGTTGAATAGGTGGGGCTCATGTGGGCCCACCCCACAAATTTCCTACCTGGTGGAGTGGGATATAGTGGGTCCCACTCCAACCACTTTGCTTAGGTTAAACTACTTTAAATAAAATAAAATTGGCTGCACCATTAAATTTTATTCTTTTACTTAACCCAAAATTTTAATTACCACACTCGAGTAAACGCAACTCCAGAAAAGGTTTTCCTAAGTAAGTACCAGTGCTGCGATTCCATTGGTGTCCTCAGATTTCGATTCCGAGCACCGGTTCAAAAGTTAAGAAAATCCCAATCGTTCATTCACTGAACGTACCTGAGCTAAACATCGGAAATTTATTTCAGGCTCACCGTGCCTCGGAATCAAGTACCGTCAGAAACTGCGTTCATGTAAAATCCAAAAGAAAAATAAGAAAAAATTTCCCTTTAATTTTACGGGTCTTTACATTACTCCCACCTTAGGGCTTTACGTCCCCGTAAAGATAAATTGTAAACTATGGGGAACAAATGTGGGTATTGTGCATGCATCTGAGCCTCCCGGTCCCAAGTGCTCTCCTGGAGGTTCCCTGTGCTGCCACCTGATGTGCACTAGAGGAATCGACGGTCCACCTAGGACCTGCTCCTGTCGATCCTCGATCTCCACAGGGACCTCTGCAATGGTCGCCCCATCATCAATGTCCAGGTCCCCACGGTCGATGGTATGAGTCGGGTCATGCATGTATCTCCTCAGCTGAGATACGTGGAAGACGTCGTGCACCCGGTGCAACTGAGGTGGTAGAGCCAGGCGATAAGTCACCTCGCCTATCCTGCTGGGGACCTGGAATGGTCTGATGAAGTGCGGAGACAACTTTCCGCCTCAGCCAAATCTCCGTAATCCACGTCGAGGTGAGACCTGCAAGAAGACGTGGTTGCCATCCTCGAACTCTAGAAGTCTCCGCCTCCTTTCAGCATAAGACTTCTGTCGGCTCTGAGGTGTCCTCATCCACTCCTAGATGACTTGGACCTTCTCTGTCGTGGCCTGGACCATCTCAGGTCCCACAAGTGCTAACTCCCCAGGGTCTTTCCAGCACATTAGTGATCTGCATGGTTGACCGTACAATGCCTCGTATGGTGTCATTCCGATGGTGGAGTGGTAGCTATTATTTTACACGAAATCCACCAAGGGTAGGTGGTCCTCCTAGCTACGACCAAAGTGGAGGACACATGCACGGAGCATGTCCTCGAGAGTATGAATAGTCCTATCCATCTTACCATCTGTCTGAGGGTGAAAGGTGGTGCACAGATGTAGTTGTGTCCTGAATGCCTCCTGTAATCCCTTCCATAGCCGGGAAGTAAAGCAATCATCTCGATCGGAGATGATAGATGATGGAACACCATGAATCTGTATGATCTCCTGAACGTAGAGGCATCCCAAGCTCTCCACTGAGCCCTGCTCTCTGATGGGTAAGAAGTGATCTGACATGGTGAGTCAGTCAACAATCACCCAAATGGAGTCGTGACCTCTAGAAGTGTGTGGAAGTCAAGTCACAATATACATAGATATCCCATCCCACATCCACTCCGGGACCTCCAAGGGTTGTACCAAGCCTGCTGGAACCTGGTGCTCTGCCTTCACCTGCTGGCAGGTGAGGCATCAAGAAACGAACTCTGCTACAGCCTTCTTCATACCCGGCCACCAGTGCTGTCGTCTGATTTCCTGGTACATCTTCGCCACTTCTGGATGTACCGCTAAAGGGGAAGTGTGAAAGTCCCTCAGCACCTCCTCTTGTAAAGCAACTGGTACCATGGTACGTCCTCTGAAAAGGATGGCGTGCTCTCCTCCCACAGAGAATCCATCAGGTGAATATCCTGAGGATATTTGTGCATGCCGCATCTCACAGTCATCGTCCCCACACTGCGCCTCTCTGACCCGCTGTAGAAGTGGCGGAGTGACTCTGAGTGACTGTAGAAAGGCTGATCCATCGCTATCCACGAATGATATCTGCAAAGCGGCTAGCTTCTCTGTCGCCTCCCCAAGTAGATGAATTCCCGTCCTCTTACTGCGACCATGGGATACTACATTCCCCTTTCCAAGAGTATAGACTATCTCAAAGTCATAGTCCTAGAGGAACTGAAGCCATCGTCGTTGTCTCAGGTTCAGTTACTTCTGCGAGAATATGTACCTGAGACTCTGGTGGTAAGAGTAGAATGTAAAGCGCTCTCCCATCAGAGAGTGTTTCCACGTCTTCAAAGCGAAGACCACTAGTGTTAACTCCAGGTCATGGGTAGCGTAGTTCTTCTCATGCTGCCTCAAATGACGTGATCCATAGGTGATCACGGCCCGCTCCTGCATCAGGACACATCCGAGTCCGGTCCCTGATGCATCGTAGTAAACTACGTACCCAACTCCCTCTTCTGGTAGCCTCAAGATAGGTGCACTAGTCAATCTCTGTCTTAACTCCTGGAAGCTCTGCTGACATCTATCCAAATACACAAAGGGTTTCCCCATCTTCGTCAAAGCTAAAAGTGGTGCCAAAACTCTGGAGAAGTCTGGCACGAATCTCTGGTAGTACCCAGCTAGACCCAAGAAACTCCACACCTCCATCACGCTCCTGGGTGGTTCTCATGCTAGCACTACCTCGATCTTCACAGGATCCACCACAACTCCCACATCATAGACGACGTTTCCCAAGAAGTCAACCTCATGTATCCATAACTAACACTTCTAGAGATTACCATAAAGCTGGTGCTCTCGGATTGAGTCCAGAACAACCCGTAAGTGGTAGGCGTGCTCCTCCTCAGTCGTCGAGTATATCAATATGTCGTAGATGAAATCCACGACAAATCGATCGAGGTAAGGCTGAAAGATCCTGTTCATGAGGCCCATGAACATTTCTAGAGCATTGGTTACGCCGAAAGGCATAACCAAGAACTCATAGTGGCCATACTGACACCTGAAGGCCATCTTCTGCATGTCCTCATCCCGAACTCTAAGCTGATGATAGCCTGACTTGAGGCCTATCTATGAGAACCACCGTGCTCCCTTGAGCTAATTGAATAGGTCTTCAATCCTTGGTAGCGAATACTTGTTCCTCATGGTCACCTGGTTCAGGCGACGGTAATCGACACAATATCTCAAGCTCATGTTCGCCTTCTTGGCGAACTATATTGGGGAAGCCCAAGGTGAAACACTGGGTCAGATGAATCCCTTGCCCTACAAGTACTCCAGTTATACCCATAGCTCTCGAAGCTCGGCGGGAACCATCCGATATGATGGGGTGGATATCGGGGTTGTCCCGGGGTATAGGTCGATATAAAAGTCTACCTCTCTGTGAGGAGGTAGTCCTGGAACGTCATCAGGAGAAAACGTTTGCATATTGATCCACCACTGTAGGTAAGCTCGGACTCCGCACGTCAACTGCTCCTAGGATGATGTTATCCAACTGAAGAGTGATGGGTTGTCCTCTCCTCTGCGTGAGTACATCCTGCGCTGCAAAGGCTCCCTTCTCATTAGCATCTCGTCAATCTCCGAGGAGGCGTCTCTCACCGGCTGCGAAGAGGGAAGAAGATGGTACGACGAACTCCCCATTGCGGTGATGGAGATTTTCGTCGAAGGCTCGGTGTTCTTCATGTTCTTCGACGAGGAAGAAGATGTTTTTCAAGAGTTAGAGAAAATCCTCTCCCAAAATCCTCACGCACAACCAAACAACAACTTAATGAAATAAGACATTGTCTTATTTAATTAACACACAAGACAACTTAAAATTTGAAATTAAAATTGAATTAAAGAATTAATTACATTTAATAAGTTAATCAATAAATGAGTTGACTTTTCAATTAATGGGGGTGCGGGTGTGTTACCTAATTAAAAGAGGGGGTTTGAGGAAGTTGAATAGGTGGGGCTCGTGTGGGCCCCACCCCACAAATATCCTACCTAGTAGAGTAGGATATAGTTGGTCTCACTCAAACAACTTAGCTTAGGTTAAACTACTTTAAAGAAAATAAAATTGGTTTAACAATTTTATTTTATTCATTTACTTAACCCAAAATTCTAATTACCACACCCGAGAAAATGCAACTCCAGAAAAGGTGTTCCTAATAAATTACCGGCACTGCGATTCCATCGGTGTCCTCGAATTTCGATTCCGATTATCGGTTCAAAAGTTAGGAAAATCCCGCTCGTTCCTTCACTGAATGTACCAAAGCTAAACTTCGGAAATTTATTCCGGGCTCACCAGACCTCGGAATCAAGTTCCGTTAGAAACTGAGTTCTTGTAAAATCCAAAATAAAATTAAGAAAAAATTTCCCTTGATTTTTCCGGGTCTTTACAATTATGTTGTATTAATATGGAATTTCTCTCTTTGAGGATGGTTACATAACATCACAACGTAGTTTAAAATCATTGGTATGGATGTTGATGTCTTATTTTTCATCTTGTGACTTGGATCATGTTCACAAAAACTCACATCATACTACTGAGATGTATATCACATTAAGTGGGATAAAGTAGAGGATAAATAAGGTTAAAACATATAAGGATGTACTTTAATTATTAAACTTATAAGTTTATTACTTGATGAAATGGACTTTTGGGGATTACAATAAGTAGACGGCACATCCTCCCAAATTCTTACTTTTTATTATATATGTAGAGAAGAAGGTGTACTACTCCCATTCAATGTACTGTAAGGGAAGATGTCAGTACTACTCCAACATTGGATACATCCATAATATAATGTACTCATGCATCCAAAAAACGCCCAAACAAATCAAATACAAGTTGTGGTCAGCTAAATTAGAGTGTGTGGCTCAATGATGATCTCATAGATGTCTCTATAGCAGGGATAGTCATTATTGTGTGATTGGATGATGGAAAAAAACCATAGTGCCTTATCATAAAGGTATGATAAGTTAGATACACATTTTTATAATGGGAAGGGTGATTGAAGGAGGGAACATTAGAAATAACAATAACTATATCATCGATATAACATGCCTTTAAAGGTGGTAATAATCATACCATTTGGAGTATTTCTTTAGGAAGGGGTTCTATAGGTTACTTAAAAACCCAATGAATAGTAATCTATAGGGGGATGGACTCAGATAACCTAAATTAGGTCAGCTCATTCAGTAGGTTGATAAAGGGAACTACCTCACATGGTATGTATGAGGAGGGGAGCATGTATATATGGTTATTAGGTGGAAGGCATGGGTTCTCTTAGTAGGAATCCATTTTGGGGTTTTTTTCATGTATGGACCTTTTTAGAGAGGTGTTCCAAACTAAAACACATAACATGGGGATGATCCATACTATGAAATTCATAGTGAAAAAAACATGTGTAGTTTTTGAGAAGGGGAAAGAACATGTGGTTGAATCCTTATGGAGGGATCTATAATAGAGAGAAGAACCTTGGTAGTTAGAAAACATGGGAACCTCATGGAAGACACTTTATTTAAGAAAATAATTTCCATTTATTTTTCTATGATCTTTGATTAATAATTATATATTGGAGTCTTTGAGGTCCCTCATTATTTTCTTTCCCTTATATTTTATTTTCTTATATTCCACTCCCTATTTTTTATTGGGCATTTGGAATGAGGTGTTTTTTGAAAAACATAGGAAAATGATTTTGAAATAGGGAGACTATAAAGTAATGGGTGCATGAATAAATTATTTGGCTAGCTAGAATCTACATGAATATATGATTTTCATAATGGTAATGGGGTGGGAAATTAGTGAATTAATAGTGGGAATATTTAAGGTGTAAACAATTTTATAGTGGTTAAATCATAATTACACACAAGGTATAGGTGGTAATATGAAATGTTCCTTCATTTTTGTACATGATTTCTAGGTTATCACCTAGTATTATGGGGATCTTGTGGTTTTTAGTTGAACATGATATCCCTCTAATATTTTATATAACCCATATTTATAAAGGAATAAAATTACCCCTTTCTCAGATTGATGTCTAGTAGACAGAATGATAAATTTATTAAGAGACTATAAAATCCATTAGGAATTACTATATGACCTATGTCGGAAACTAGTTTCCATGTGGAAAAGACCGTTTTATAACCAGGATACTATTTTTTGTGTGATAAATAGAAAGGTTCATGTATAGGGCATGTGGAGTAGCTATATGCCCACACATTATCCATTGTGAATAGATATCCCTTATTTCATTACTATTTTTTTATAAAATTTCATTGAGAAATAATATTATCTTCCATGAATAGATTAATGTTTTCACATCACCCATATAATTTAAATTGACATGGCTTCCATGAGATTTGTAAGAGACCATAGTCCCTTATGGGTTACTACACCATTCCTATATTTATATTTATATGCATGAATGTTAACATTATTTTTGTTCCAATATCATGACCATCAAGTTTTTTATGAAAATATTAATATTTATCAAGAAAAGTGACCTAACACTTTGAAGTATTATATGTTTTTTAAGGATACACAAATGAATTAATGTAGCTACCACATGGTCTACCATACATCCAATTTTATTTTTAAATTTTGGTATCTCATAAATTATGTTAAAATTATGTGGATAATTACTTGGGTGTAGTGAATGAACTCCTAAAATGTATCCATGATATTTATAGAGATGATCTAAAGCATTGAGGTCAACAATAATTAGCATAATCAATCAATAAATTGACATATTTTTTGAAGAATAAGGGCCTAACTCAGAAATTATCTATCATTAGAAAGGATACTCTTGTAAATATTCATATTAATCAGTGATTTTTGGATTCCTACTCAATGGATTGAAAGATGGATACATTACTAAATTATTGGGAACATAGATATTTCCCATGATAATATAAAAGTTTTCATATTCATCTTCCAAAATAAAAGTATTCATAAAGGGTAAATTCTTATGAACAATCCCATGAATTTACATACAATCCATGAATACATTTTCAAAATATGCACATATATGGGTCAATCAATAAGATATCAATAGTGAGTAAGAAGCTCTATGAATCAAGAACATAGGATCTCCAAACTGGAGGATTATTTTGTATGGATTCTGTTTTTTCATTCTTGGAGAGATAATGTTAAATGGAATTTCTAAAGGAGTAGATAGAAGTGCACTTGTATGAAACCATATGGGTTTCTCAATAATTTTTTAATTATATCTAGTTACTTATTTCAGAATTCCTCACCAGAGGGATCCTATACACCAAAATGTTTCATATTTTCCATATAGTGGTGGGTGTCAACCTCTGGAACATTCATATTATCAAAGGAACATAAATTATATGGGATATATATGACGGATTCCTTATTCCATAATTATTATGGGATAATTATATAAATATTCCATTACATTAAATTTTTCTACCTGAAATAGAAAAGGAATAACATGTTAAATTGTTTCCCCTATGTATAGTTTGCCATTCAATGCATTCACCAACCTTTTCATCAAACTAACTAGGGACGAAAAATAACAAAAAATGCCTTATATAATCTAGAGGCATCAGAAGTGTGTAACACCAGATTTGTATTGTCCAACTCTAGAACATGGTTGATTCAACAAATGGGGATATAAATTTATCTTTATAGATGAATGTATAGTACTTTTAGTATTTTAATTTGTGAAAAACCTATATGGTCACATTCAACTCGTGTGAGAATAAAATTTCAGTGCCAGGGTTGGAAGCTTTGTTATTGCTGGCTTTCTTCCATGCAGTAAAGTGATTTTATTGGCAGTTCTACTTTGGACCAATCTATATTGACAACATGGGTATATCACCAAAGAGAGAATCTCAATTCAAACCTTTTGTATCATTACAAGTGTTATAGGAGTGGATAAAATCTCATTTCTAAAAGTATGAGTTTATCAAAACCTAGAAGATTCATGGTGATTATTTGGTAACCTATGTCTACAGTATAACTAGGGAAAATCCGAGTTTGATAATGGATCCAATTGTGATGTAAAATATAACAATTTATTACTATTTTATATATATTTTGTATGTAGTCCCCAAAGATTCTACCTATGACAATTTGACTGGAACATTTGATGTGAACACCTATCATATATCTATATGAGGGAAAATTCAAGGAGATAGAATCTAGGAGGAGGTCATTTATGAGTTGTTTATAAAAAATATATTAGGAAGAATATTTATAAATTTCCATATTAATTGTCCCACCCCTCCATCAAATATATAGTTCAAAATATTTCGATAGTTGTAGGATAATATTTATTAGTGATAATGTGGTTAGAGATATGAATTCATGAGACTTTCACTCCAACTATTTTTATTAAAGGAATCAAAATTATGTATATTGAATCTTGAATCATCTCATATCATGAATAAAAATAGGATGAGTTTATTCATAGAATGAGGGGTCCATCTGTGTCCAAAAGTGAAGATGAACTGAATCCTGAGACATAGGTAATAGAGACGAGGACGAGCCTTTCTCAAAAATAGATAAGATCATAAGGACCATAAAATAAGGTCTCTTTAAAGGGGGCCTCATCATATCAAATTCAATGAAATAATATAAACACATTTTCATTTCATCTAAAATGATCATTTATATAATATTTTATTTGACCAATATTAATTCTTGATATAAAGAGTCCTAAAGGTAGTGGAATACATTTATGCATGGTTTACCAATAAAAATGTCGAATTCTGTACAGTTGATAGTGATTAACCTATCAAGGGTTTTCCAAGACAATATTCCCCTTAATACCTATAATTAAATCCATACATAATATGTGGACATCTATATGAAAATTTAGACAGCAATTTTCTTTTCAAAGAAGCAGTAAACCCTCATATGGAATGGAATTTGAAAATATTTGGTGTTAAACTTTGTAATGGGGATGAAAACCATAACTATAAGTCAAATTAGGATGAGGTCAAAAATATGTGCCTCATAAAATATAATCATTTTTATTTATAAAATAATATCACTATATATTCTATTGAAAATTTTAGGATTTATGTGATAAAAAATCTCTAATTTAATCTATCATATACACTGATATAGATTTGATAGATGTATTGGGAACTCTTTAAAATTCTAGAGATAATAGAGGAATGGGAAGTCCCGATTTGGATGAGAACATATGAGTGGAAATATATAAAATATTGGAAGTATTTTTGACTCCTCTACTAGACTCCCTACCAATGGGGTTTTAGGAAAATGACATTAAAAAACAGATAGATGTGCAATCAATAAAAATTAGTCTTCACCTGAGGTTGGTAGGTAGGTGTAAATTTTTTCTTAGAGCTACATACTCAATACCACTTTTTAATTAGGTGTAAAACTTTTTAGATACATTCCCATGATATATGAATATGTATATCTAATCCATTAATGATCATAATGTTCTTAAACCTCCAAAAAATGTTTCTATTGACAAAAATACAAGTGGAGATCAATAATGATTAGACATAAATTTTCATTTGATTCACTCAACCACATATTTAATCAGTCGATAGGTTCGATCAAGAATCAGGATTGAACTGAACTATTATGTTTAGATACATCTACAGACCATTGGTTTTACTATTTCCCATGTTACAATAGTTGATGCCCTCGTCATTATGGATGAAATATTCTCACTCATTGAATCCCATGACCCAATAAAATAATTAAGAAATTTTAATAAATAGATGAAATGGAATAATACATTCTTATTTATTGAAGACATTTTTATTACCATGTATGGTTTAGTATTTTTTCTTCCTAACCCATGATACTATATTTGCAAAGTAAATTTACAATATACATCATAAGAGAAAGACTAAGATCTTCCAAGTTCTTCTGTTAGAGGTTACTATAACATTGGATCATGATATTGTAGTTGTATATAAGTTTCATGAGTTATATCTCTAGGAATATTGATTATATTTACTTTCTCATGATGTTTTCACATCAGGGGCCAATATGGATGAAAATTTGGTGTAGAGGTTGGTCATACACTTTGATCATAGAATAATGGGAGTTTGAAATTCAATATTGACTCCAAATGATGATCTATTAACTATTTTTCTGATGCATACATATGTCGATGACTAAATAATATCTTGGAGAGAGACCGAGTAATCCCTTTTCTAGAATCTATACCAACTTAAAAGACATAAAAGTCAATATAAAGTGAATATTAATACTATAATAAATATTTCTTCTGATTACAATGTAACTAACAAATGTATAATTTATATTTTATTATCACCATTAAAACATTCCCAAATAATGGAGTAAACTAAAAGTGTCAATATGCCGAAGATAAAATTTCGATTCCCCAAAACCTCGCTTCTAAAATATTATGTGAATAAAAAAATAATTTATATATAATCTTTGATAACAATTGATGAAACCAAAAAATAAAATCTTATTATCGTAATATCATCAACAAATATTTAGTAATAAACACTCCAAATAAATTTTTTGATTTTTATATTATATATTTAGAAAAAAATTAACTAAAAACACATTTCAATCCCATAAATTAGAATGTTTTACCACTATAATAAGAAATAATTATTCAAAAAAATTATTTATGATATCCTATAGAATAATACATTGATTATAATCTTCTAAAAAAATATAATTTATCAAATTTCATCATAACATGGGGAAATGAAATTAAAGGAAGTGTGAGATCGAATGATCTATAAGTTGTTGTATATATTGAAATATATCAAAATATATGTTTTGTATAAATAAATAATAAACCAATAAATATGAATCAGATAATCATGTACGTATAATAGAATTATATTCTAAAAAATAAATGGATGATTAAATATAAATTATCATATGGATAAAAATTAATAATTACATGGTGGTGAAATTAATAATTTTGGACACCTTATTGTTATTATTAATCCCTTCAACCAAAAAATCTTGACCAAGACGTCATGGAAATTTTTGAGGTAATATTTACCCTACCATCACGGATGCATTCCAAGACATCAAGATCATACATTATTGGATACATGCTAAGACATAATGATCTTATCTTCTTGGACACATGTTAAGGAAATATTTCTTAACACTTATAGATTAACCAAATATTCATAGTAGTTTGTATCATGAGACATATTGATCCATAGAGAAGCTATATAACTCATGTCCTCATCTATAACATAGATAATTGAAATTCATGTAACATATAAATTAATAGAATATAAATTCCATGCATATTGAAAATTCCAATATAATTAATGATTATCCATTCGGAATAAAAAACATATTTGATGTAAAAACATTCCAAATATATAAATGGAATAATTATATCATAATACATATAAATAAATAGGTTTTATGGAACCATTATGATATATTACTAGTGAAACATAATAACATTTAATGATAATGGATTATATTAAAACAATTTCAAAATAATGTCATGTTAAACTATATCACATAAGAAAGGAATTATATTTTTTGATATTGTTTGTTTAATCCTAATAAATAATGTAATATATTAGAATTTAGAGAGATATTAAAATATTATAACTCAATTGAGATATAAATTTTTATTTTTTGGAGGAAAATGGAAGTCAAATTGTAAAAAAATATTTCAGAAAACATTTGATAACATTTTCATAAAATATGCAGTAACATCCACTTAAAAAATAATAATTTCCTGGAAGGTAACCTGAATAAATATTCAAAAGTAAAGACTAAATTAAATCCCAATAACATATCATTGAAATAGAAATATAGTGTTCTATTAGAAATTTGGATTGTAATATAAAATATAGGAATTTTAATGGAAAATACTTTTTAATATTTTAATATACTATTATTGAAACCCACATCCTAAAATAGATAATAAAATGGTAACATGAAAAATGATGAATAAAAATTCGAATAACATATGTGATAAAATATTTTACTTTTTCTAAATATGAATGTAAAACATTTATAGAAATAATTAACATGAACTTTGAGAATAAAAATTCATTAAATTGTATCTAGATTTTTCTATACATCATTTAAATTTAATGAAGATAAAATCAATCATGGAAGAGTAAATAATAAAATATTATTTGAAAAAAAACTTCATGATAAAGAACTGTATAACCAAAAAAAACATAAATTGGGTAAAAAAATTAAATCCATTTACATTTTTTAATCTATTAAAATTATAAGAATAATGTTTATAAATATATAATGAGACTTATTGAATAAAAATTGAGTGAATAAAACCCCTGAACGTTAGATACAATTGAATTTAAAGTCCTTGAAATTGTTTAATTATAATGGATCTATAAGTACCTTAAATTTTATTATAAATATGATAAATATAATTCATAAGATATTATTGTCAAAAAAAATATATTATATGAATTTCATTTGAAATAAAAAAGAGTTATTTCATAGCGTTGCTGAAATTTGACATTGAGTTTTAACTAACTGTCATGTATTGCTGAATTATTATTATTTTATTTGAAATTTATAACATAGAACTTGGATTTATGGTTATCAATAAAAATAAATAAATTATATTAAAATATTTTTCTTTATAAATCAATATAATTAATTCATTTTTTATAAATAATTAAGATCAGTTGATAGTAAGAATAGTATTTTTTTCTTATAAAAAACAATTTTTTGCGCATAATATGTATTAATAATAATTAATAAAATTAATATGAATTATTAATTATTTAATTGAAATTAATATATTTTATATTCAATAAAAGGTTTTATAATTCAACTTATTATATTTATGGGGAATGAGATAAAAATAAATTCACTTTTATTCGTAAAAGTTATTTTTTTAAAAATGTGTACTTTTCATTTAATGGAAATATTTTAAAATGTACTTCTTACACTTATAAAAACATAATCATTGAAAATTTATTTTATATTTTCAATAATCATGTACATAGTTTCTATATGCTATTTTTTTATAATTGGAAATTGAAACTGTGGTAAATATTTGTCACCTCAGCAAGGGTAATCACGTAATTAAGGTAAAAAATAATATTTTTTGGAATTAAAATATATATATATATGATTTCGTATTTCCTTAAGTTGATTTTTGATCAACCATCCACATATAATATTCTAATATATGGAAACAATGTTCCTTTTTTCATTGATAATTTCCTTAATATTATTTTATTAAATGAATAAATCCAAAGTGTCACTCACTTGGGGTTAACAACTATGATATTTTTAATTTCGATAAAATGATTGTATGTTAAGTGATAAATATTTATTTCAAATATTTAATATTTTCTCTTATCATGGTAATTTATTTTTAGTTTTTAGTTATGTAAAAATTAACATAGACTCTTATAAAGCGTCGTCAAAGTACATGTTCATTAATAGAAAAACAAAATAAATAATTTTGAAAATATAAATAGAAAAACTATTTGGTGGAAATATATTATTCCTTGATTTTTTTGAAATATATAACATATTATTGATAATTTGAATTTTTTTATTCATGCTAAATAATCATATTATTTTAATTAATACCAAACAATATAAACCATCTTGAAAATGACATTAATGGTATCTTATATTAAATAATATTTTATTAAATTATTTAGAATGAATACAAATATTATATTTTTATAATTGAATTTTTTTTTCTTCTATATTGTCTTTTATTATCCACTTTTGGGAAAGTTTTCCTTTTATAGTATCATTATATACCACAAAATTATAAAATACTTTGAAATTTTGGTAATCGTCAAAGGTTTTTATGAGGTGTTAACACGATGAGATAATGTTTAATCCATCACCTAATATTTTCTAAATTTCATTATATGATAATATTTATAGTTATATTTATCATCTATTTAAATGTAATTAATTTTTTTCAATGTGGACATGAAAATCAATTTGTATTAATTTAATAAATAAAGTCATTCCATGAGGTCCCCTACTCTCACTTATGAAGAGGAACATCCACATATCCCTTTTTCGTAATTTCTAAGCCACATATCTCAAAAAAATACTGACCATAATATAACTTTTTTACCTTTCTCCACATCATAGATTTTCTAGTACATCCATACTACCATCCTCCATAGGCTTAATGTGTTATCCAATGGAGGTTTCTCAATGAAGAAGTATAACAATTAACTTAGTACATTAAATTTTATTTCTTATTACAACTCATGTAAATATATTATATCTAATATAAAAAATATATTCTAGATCTTAAATATATTAAATTTTAATTATAATGATTAAATATTCATTATCCACCACCATTAAGTCATTTTGAAAACAAAACACCGCTTTTGTGTACCTATGGACAACCACTTCCATGAAGTGACGTGATTCATTTTTCATAAAATATAAAAATTCATCATTATAATGATGGATGTGTAGAATATGTATAATATTAATGATATTATTTTTATTTATGGAAATTTCAATTAAAATTTTCCTTTTTATTGGGAAACAATTCCTCAAGGTAATATAGTACTATTTTTTGGGATGAATGAGTTTATGGACAAAGTGGGTTTCAGATATATTTTTTAGAGATCAATAGATATTGTATACTGTTCATGTTGAAAAAGTTAGAAGAAGGTGGAATGGATGCAATGGAGTTTTTTTAGAAAATTTCGTACACAAGGTGACGCCTTTTCCAAGTGATTTCCAATTTTGTGAGGTCCAAAATTTGGAGGTTGGATAGAATCAGAAAACTTTGATTTCTGTGAAGTCCTTATGAAAATATCTCACATGCATAAATTTATCAAAGAATGGGCTTCTCAAAGGAATGAATATTCTGATGTTGAGCTCCATGAGTATGACAAGAATTGAAAATAGTGAAGGTGAGAAGCACCATGAGTGGAGCGTCACGACTGTTCGGAGAATTTGATGATGATCTACATGATTATAGAAATCATAACCAATGAAAAATTACCATATAGAATTTATGGAATAATAGAATCATTTCATAAAATGTGGAGGCTTTTGAAATAGGGAGGACATGGATAGAAGGTTATATAATTGGTTGAAATGCTTATAAATATTCCTCTACCCCCTTCAGAAAAGTAGTGAGACTTAATGAAAATCGTAAGGCTCCAGAATCATGAATGTGGTTTATGAAGGTGGTTCATGAAGGTGTTTCCTTTGAGGAAGATTGTGATGGCTATAAAATCCAACTAAATATTTAAGCATTTCAAATTTACAAAAATTCATGAAGACTACATATGATTTTCAAAATGAATGATCTTCACAATGGCTCGTTGAGCTTTGTGAAAGATGTGAACTTCGTGAAGGCTATTTGATCTTCATAAAAGAGGAGCTTCATGATGGTAGTGAGCATCAGAAATGTTATTCAGAATTAGTTGGCCAGATAATCTATGGTAATGTGCTATTCATCCGAGGATGAATTTGGGGAATCAATAGTGAATCTATCTATAACTAAAGTTTTATTCTTTATAGATATTGAAAAGAATGAAATTTATGTAAAATGTTTTTTAATCACTTCCAAGTGTAGTGAGAAATGAAAGAGGAATATAGTGATACATTCTACCAGTAGTGAGCCAGAAAAAGAGACATAGGTTATGAACCTTGAGAAAGTAGCGAGCTGACCCAAAACCTTGTAAAGGTTTTGTTCCTTGGTATAGACGAGATCCTTTCCAAACCACCAATATTGGCAGTGAGCCTTTTTGGATTTGGTAGAATCATCACATTTTTTTGTATGCTCCTTGGAAGAAACCCAGTGTGGTTGAACTAAGTAAAATTTCTATTCCTCATTCATGATTTCAATTCCTTTCATACATTTATAGAGTAATGAGAGAGAATTTTTTGTATAATGATGAAACAAGATCTGAAGGGGAATAACTTTTAATATTTTGTACCAAAATTCACCCCTATTTGGGTATTTAACCATTTTTAGATAACAATTATTATCATATCGAAAGGATTAATGATAGTGGTTCTCAATCATTATATGAAATGAAGGTTTTCAATCATAAAGGGATTCCTATATTCAATGGGAATGATTTTTAATAATGGATGAATCAGATGAAACACTACATCCTATCATTACGAATGGACGTCTTTATAGTACCTATGCATAGAATATCAGCTAACATAGATAGCGGGGCATTATAAAAAGCAGAACGAAGAGAATTTAAAGCTGAATCTAAGGGAATAAATGCTTTAGGGGAGACCTGTAATATGTAATTTATATAAATGTAATGTGATGCATGTCATCACATGATCTGTGGGAGAAGTTGTGTAATATTTATTTGGGTGACTCAAATGTCATAGAATCAAAGATACAGGTTATATGGAACACATATTAGGATATCATAATGCATACCAATGAGTTTGTAGATACATTATATTAATGGGTTAATGATGTTTTGGATGAAATGAGGGGTCTTAAATAAGATATAATTATTGTATATAGTATCTTGAGAAACATTTCACATTTGCTTAATATGAAGGTTTTGATTTTGGAGGATAATGATCAAAAGGAGATGATATTGAACATGTCACATACTACTCTAGTAGCATACGAACTGAGAAATAATGACAAAAATGATGTGAAAAAATTTAATTCCAATGAAGTGGCATTCAATACCATGAAGAAGCTCAACATTGAATATGGATAAGAAGACAAAGAGACATATGAGGTGATTTAATTCAATTAATCAAATATCCAATATGGAAACAGACTATTCAGATGGAAACTACTGCTTTCATGTTTTCAATGTGGAATGGTTCGACATCATAGAACAAGGTGCCTATGATGTTTCAATAAGATGAAGAGGATAATGTGGAAATTATCATGAAAAAGTTTTCACCCTACTTTAATTGAATTGAAAGTATTAATATTAATTTATTCAAAAATAAAAATATATTTTAATGGGAAGATGACAGTTCTAATGAACCTAAGACAGAAGAGTTGTAGGACTGCAAGGATCATAATGCAGATGTGATAATGTTGTTTCTAAGAAATTCCTAAACAAAAGAAGAGAGATACAATGAATAATATGATGTTGAGGGGAGATTTGAGCTTCAGGTTTTATTATAAGTTTCTATTGAATAGAAAAAATTTAAGGGATCTATGGTGAAGAAGTACAATAATGTGGTTCATGATGCCAAAATTTATATGTCGTAACAAGAAGAATATAGGGTTGAGATAAATGAAACAATTTACAAATTGAAACCATAAATGAAAGATATATCAAAAACTATTGTTTAGTACATGGTCAAGATTAAATAGTTGTAATAGTAAATTGATACTTTGATTAATATTGGAAAATATCAAACCAAGTATATCGGAGTACATGAAGAGGAAGTTTTCATATTTTCGTGATGTGTTAAAAATTAGGAAAACTTCAAACTCTCAGTAGAACATTGGGATAGAAGATCATTTTAGACATACGGAAGATGTAGGTGGAATATAGAGGTTCATTAGAACAAAACCAATAGTCAAATCCAATTGATAAGGTTGGGAAGAGGGTTGGTCAAAAACAATGACGTGTAATGTTTAAGGTCATACCACAAGCAGTCACTCTGAAATTGAAGATTAATTTGGGTATGAAGTAGATTATGAATATTCAGAGAACTGAAGGGAAAACCAGTGGTGTAGAAGTGACTCATAGGAATACACATCACATCTGGTTTTATTGTTGTGTAAATATTGGGCACTCACAAAAGATGGGTTCCATAGAAAATAGGTATCAAAGGAAACAAGAGATACAATAGAATCTAAAGAGAATATAGTAAACTATAACATCATCCAAGGGTCTTCGTTTTTTTGGAGTATTTGGTCACAAGGATTAATAATGAACATCAACCATGAAGAGGAATATGCCAATTGGAACTAATCAAGTCACTATAAGCAATTTAATGAGGCATAAAATTATCTAAAAATTCAAGATCAGTTTCCAATATTACAAGAGAAGGATGATCCATCATACACTGAGGAAGATAAATATCATTAATACATATTGGGTATGAAGTGAAATGCAGGGATCAAGAATAAATGAGTTGAGAAGGTAGTTGTTGTAGAGATTGATTTTGATTCATGATATAGAATTGGAATACGAATCATTGATATTGTATGCACATCACATATGATAGGAAATAGGGATATGGTGACTGGAGTTAGGTACAATGAAGAAGGTGTCATACAATTTTTCAACAATAAATGCTTGAATATTATTGTCTCTTAAAAAGAATAGATTGGTGGAAAACATATAATATATGTTGATGTACTAGTTTTTAAAGGAATCATTCCCAACATTCTTAGTTTCAGTCAACTATGTGTCTTAAGACTTGCCATAATCTTTTCCAAAAACATTTACTTAATCAAGGGAAAATATGGTGATGTTTTTTTGAAGTTAAACCATATGAAAGGTGATATCAATATTATTAGTGGAGGAAAGGATGTGTTTTATTAGTCTAAGGAAGAAGAAAACAAGTTATGGAATAAATATCTTGGCCCTTTGAGCTAAACATACTTGGATAATCACATGATATATGATGTTTCTCGAGTCCTCCTAGGATTATCACATGATCTTACCCATATGTATGATGATTTTAAACAAGGGATGACCATTTGAAAACATCTATTGAAAAAAGATCAATTGTTAATAAAATTTATTTAGTTGGTGAATATTGACATGTTTGGAAAAAATTCACAAATAGATATATATGGGATAAGATACTATGTTCTTCACATTTATGATTTTAGCAGAATGTTGTAGGTATCAATCATCACCCACAAGTATGAGGTGTTCAGTTTATTTAAATTTTATAAATAGGATGTTAAGAAAATCATAGGTCAGCAAATATTGAATATCAGATTAGACATTAGAACTAAGTTCACAAATTTCCAAGTGGGTGATTATCTCGAGAAACATGGGATAAGGTACCAGGTTTTAGTAGTAATAACTTTACAAAATAATAGAGTAGTTGAGAGAAGAAATAAAATTACCATGAAAAGAACAAGAACAATTTTGTTTGAAAAGGACCTACCAAGAAAATTATAGAAGGAATCATTCTTTAAAATGGTCTACATATATAATAGTTATCCATGGTGTTCGACAGAAGAAAACTCCATTAGAGATGTGGTATGTAAAGAATCCAACTCTAATTTACTTTTATATCTTTTTAAATAACTGTTTCATTCTCAATTAGGAGGAACACATGAAGTTTGAGTACTGTAGAGATGAAGGGGTCTTTCTTGTATACTCAAAGAAAAAAAAGAATATAAATATTTCATTAAGTGGATGGAAAAGGTAGTTGAAACCCATCATGTAACTATATAGGATAATGAGCCAAAAATTAAACAATTACATGATCCTACATTGGAGGATATTAATGAAGATATAAGTATATCAAGGGATGTTCCAATTCTAGAGGCTGATATAGAAGAAGAATCAAATGATGAGAAAGATAAGAATAAATCAATTTCTGTATAGAGACCAATGTGTAGGGATGAAATTTATGTAAAAAACAAAATTGGTGATCATATAGTGCCAATAGAGATAATGAGGATAAACTCTCTATAGCAAGCATCATACATATCTCCAGTAAATCCTGGATGTTTTAAATAATAAGCTAGATATGAGAATTGTTTTCAGGATATGAATTAAGAGATTGATCAAATTGAGAAGAATCAGCCAGGGGATATTTTTTTGAGGAAAAAAATAAGAATTTCATTGGGACCTAATGGGTTTTTCAAAAATATAAAAATTAATATGGTTTAGGGATTCCAAACAAATCATGTATAGTGTAAAAAGGATACTCCCATATATAGGGTATTGATATTGTTGATACATTTTCACCTATTTCATGGTTAGAGGTAATCATATTAATCATGGCCATATTAGTGAAGAGAAGGTTCAAAGTCTTCTAAAAGGATGTCAAATCATCATTTCTGAATAGGATTCTAGAATAAGTTGTGTATAATGAGAAACCAGATGTTTTTATCATTCATAAATATGACAACAGAATGGATCAGTGGAAGAAGGAACTATATCGGTTGATGCAAGAACCTAGAGCATGGTATTGAAGGCTCGATTAGTTTATGAAGAAGCTTGGTTTTTCTCATGGTGGAGTTAATTACAATCTCTATTTTAACACTGACTATAATAAAAGGACTATGGTTTTAGTGTATGTTGATGACATAATCCTCAGTGGATCAGATGAAGCATAGTGAATAATATTTTTCCAATTCATTAAAAGTGAGTTCAACATGTCAATGATTTTCAAACAGATATTCTTCCGTAGATTATATGTATCAAATGTAAATAATTGAATATTAATTTCCGAATCTAAATATTTAAAAGTGTTTTTTAGAAGCTTTTGAATTGATAATTCCATGGAGATAATGACACTGGTGGCTACCCAGATAAACTTATTAGGGTTTGATAAAGGAAAAGTCGTTAATGTCACCAAATATAAGTAGATCATTAGAATATTATTGTATTTGACATTGAGATAAACATGTATTATTTTTTACACATGCCAAGAATCACCGTATCAATAAAATACCAATGAAAGAAACATTCATACAGTTGAAAAAAATACATCAGAATATAAAGGGAATGGTCAATTTAGGTTTGATGTCTAATGAAAAATATCAGCCTGAGTTATTGGGGTATAAAGATACAGATTACGACATTGCGGAAAATGATAGAAAATAAACATAGGTTGGTTCCTTTCATCTTATATGTTTATGTATTTCATGGCTAATCAAGAAGGAATATTAAATTTATTTAAGCACATAAATATGTGAATATATTTTTGCTACTCAATCATCCACAAAATTGTTGTGGATGAAGCACCATATTGATGATATGGGAGTTATAGTGATGTCTCTGATCAGAATCCACTACTATAATTCATGTTTTTTAAATCATAGAAAAAATATAGTCAATTACTCAAGAAAAATGTACATTGAAATCAAGTATCATTTTATCAATGAGAAGGTGGAGCAAGCTCTTGTGAGGTTAGAGTATGTTCCTATAGAACAATAGGTTGGGTACATTCTGACAATGGCCATACCCAAATAAGAATTTGAATGGAATTGACTAGATTATGAAGTATAGTAGACTCCAAATACATGAAAAGGTGTGTATGTGGGACCCCACATGTTTATGTATGATGTATTTTTCTTGAACATGATGATCTGGGTTATTTACCCAATTTCATACCATAATGCAGTGACCTTTGAGTTCATTTATGAAGGGAGAGAAATTGTGGCTATCCAATGGGAGAAAATTTATTAATGTAGACAGGGATAAGCTAATAGATGGAGAAAAGTGATTGATGGAGTTGAATATATAAGGGTGAGAAATGATATTGGGGGATTATCAAATCTGATGATGATTGAAGTGATCAATCAAAAGATATATTTGTTGATTGATGGATTTCATAATGAATGTTTTTTATAGTTTTTGTAATGAAGTAATTCATAGATTAAGTTATCATAATACTTCTTATATCCCATATTGAGCATAGATTATGTGGGCTTAGATTATGTGTTGGAGAAATATATTATCACTATATTAGTCACATGAAGCGAATTCTAATTTCTTTTAGAAAATTATTTATAGATGTTTCAAAATACGAAGAATTTTCAACAAACCCAAAGGGATATATTGTTAGGAAAAACCATCATTGTGACATTAATTTCTTTTGGGTTGATTGTGTTTTTTGACAAAGTGGGTTTTGATGTTAGTTTGTGGAGATATATAGAGTTATTTACTATGAATGTAGACAGTGATACAAGATTGAGCAATGGATGAAATGAAAGTTGTGTAGAAAGTTGTGTACACAAGGTGACACCATTTCCAAGTGTTTTCAAAATCATTGGGGTCCAAAATTTTTTGTTTGGCCAGCATTACGAATAGTGGATTTTCTTGAAGTAAATATGAAAATGTGTAAAAGGAATTATTTTTGTGAATAATTTTATTCTTAAAGAGTGTTTTGTGAAGGCATTAAGACTTTGATGGTGAGATCTATGAGTATAATGAGAATCTTGAATGTAGAAGGTGAGGATCATCATGAGTGGAGTATCAAGGTTGTATGAACAGTTTTATCATGATCACCATAATTATTTCAAGCATCAAGATTCAAAAATTGGAATAGAGAATCAGGAAAAATGGAGAATCACGGCGGAAAAGATAGAACATCGCGAAATGGTATTGTTATGGTTGGATTGTTCTTGAAATAGTGAAAATTTCTATAAATAGGAATATACTCCCTTCAAAAATGGATCTAGACTTAACAAAAATATTATGTCTCTAGAATCATAAAGGGGGTTAATGAAGGTGTTTCATAAAGGAGTTCCATGAGAAGAATTTCTTGAAGGAAATAAATTCCAACCAAATGATATCTGGAATATTAAATTACAGAAACTCATGAAGGCTAAGTATAATTTTTGAAAGGATTGAGCTTCATGATGGTATGTTGAGATTCATGAAATGGGTGATATTCACAAAGCTAGTAAGCATCAAAAAATTTGTTCATAAGTCCTTTCCTAGTAAATATGTAGTAAAAATGCATTAATCAGTGGATAAAAGTGGGGAATCAATAGAGAATCTATTTGTAACTGAGAATGTTTTAATTATAGATAATTAATGGATTTAAAAGTCCATAAAATATATTTTAATCCTATTCATGAATAGTGAGAAAATTAAGAGGAAGATGGTTATCCTTTCCACTAATAGTGATCCATAGAAAGAGAAGTAGGGAGTGCCCTTAGTAAAAGAAGTGTACTGAATATAAACCTTGTAAAGGAAGTAAGCCTAGGTAATGTTGAGATCTAGACATAACCACCATTCATGGAATTGACCCTTAGTGGATTTTATACAAGCCAAACATTTCCATTATATGCTCCTTGGATGTATCACAGTGATGGTGGACCAGGTAAAATTAATGTGTCTCGTTCTTGATTTCAATTCCATTCATACATTGATATGGGAAAGAGACAAAAGACTATTCTTTAACAATGAAACAAGATCTAAGGGGGAAAACTTTTAATCTATTATACCTTGATTCATCCCTCACATAGAGTATTTAATCTAATTGTGAGGAAACATTATTTCTTTCAATCCACTGAAATTTCAAAACATCACTTGTGTGTACATACAAATTACTGCCTACATGAAGTCATGTAATTAATTAGGAATTATTTATTTATATTAATATTTATAAAAGTATATATAATTATTTCATATTATACCCATTAAATGATTATATTTCTTTATATGATGGAAATATGGTTAATAAATAATGATATAGACTACTAGATTGAAATATTCTTGTAAAACAAATAAATTATCATAAAAATTATAAATTTTAAAAAATAATTGTTACTAAACAGATGATAAGTGGTTATAAGTAAATCATAAAAGATAATATGTATAATATTATTTTTGGAATAATATTATAATATATATATATATAATCATTATACACTTGTTTTGAACATAGAAAAAGAAATAAAAAACATAATATAAGGAATATATTTTATAATATATTTAATTTTTTCGCAATATATATGATAAATTTCCATTGTGGGAGATTATAAAAATCATATCATTTAAAACACATATAGTTTACTCTCATCTAGTTATTTTGGATATAATAAGGTTTCCTTTCATTTTCACCACATTATGTTTTAAAATTATTGATTTTTCTTTTGGATACACTTATTATGTTTTGTTATTCGGTTGGGAATCATTTTTTCCCTTGTTCATATATTCTTTAAAAAAATTTAGGAATGTTTTTAATTATCACCTATGATTTTAAAAGTTATTTTTTTCCCTGATTAAATTTTTATATAAAACATTAAAATGAATCTTCTTGTTGTTGTCTGAATGAATCATTTTTGACATTTTACTACAAATATGAATGAAATCATTGATTTAATGTACATAAAATGAATATAATTTCAAATCACCATTACCACCCAATGTGTTGAATATTATTTTCAATTTTTCATTTTTCTTTTAAATGATAATGTTTTCTTTAATCTTTTTGAAATTTTAAAATTTTATTTGTCTAATTTCAAAATGAATAGGGTATTTCGTCAAGAAATGATCCAATGTTCAATATAATGAATATTTAATTTATGAAAATATCTATTGATATTACTTATTTTTAAATTTTGATATTGTTATATTATATAATCCTTATTCATTAAATAGATATTTTATAGTTATGATGATGAAATATTTATGAAACTCTTTCTATACTCTCTGATTTACAATAAAATGGGATGATAAATGTTTTCATGATATTTTATAATACTTATACATAAATTATTATTATTTTAGGAGTGGTTCTATTATAAATATACAAATAAAAGGGAAACTATTTATGTTTTGTGATCTCAAATTTCACACAAGAGATTATCTGAATCCTAAAAATATGGTACATGTGAGGTTATCCACATCACCAAATATGGTATATGGGAAGTTATCCCATCCACAAAGCAGGTGCATGACTATTTAGAAAAATCCTAACATGTGATCAATTTCTCGGTGGGTAGAATTGACATAACATTTATATGAATATGACTTATTTATGCACTAAACAAACTTTTATGACATGATATTTGGACATTTTTATACACTCATGAATCATGTGCGTTGATTATTTATAATATATATTGTATGATATGTCCATGTTTATGCCATTACTCATGATTATTATCTATTAATTACTAGGCATGATTTAAATATTTTAAACAACCATTTTTATAAACTTAATATATTATTAGTATTAATGGACCATTTATATCTCCCTTTTTGACCCATATAGAGGATTTGAGACTATTCATTATATTTCATTTTCCCTGGGATGTAAGGAATGTTTTTATGTATGATTAGTCAATTAAGGGTACTGGTTGTGATTAACTAAGTGTAAAAAGATGTAGTTCTTTAATGTACTATATTTACTTGTATCTATGATTTCAAATACACTAAACCATTATGGTTCTATAATGGGTCATAAAGAAATGTAATAAATATTCATCTAATATGATATAATATTTATTTATTATATTTTTGGGTTGACTCAATTGGTATCTGAGAAAGTATTAGTTATTATTTGGAAACTAGGATGAGAAAAATTTACTAACAACCCCAAGGATATGATTATGTATAAGAGAACATCATAATTTTTTCTAAAGAATGTAATGTGGTGTCCCAAAAAAATGAATCACAATATTGATACTACCATGTGGATGTAGTATTGGTACTGATGGACCTTGGTGTAGAAACTATTAATTGGGAGGATTAGGCTTTATAATTACCTTCACTGCTGTATTAGAAAATTAAAATTTTCATTATGAACCACAATGAATGTTTTGTAAATATAATAATCAGTAATGACCTAGGATAACCTGATGGTGTCATAGATTGAAATGTAGCTCTACATATTTAGATAACATATGAATCATTTTTTATGATTAATTTATTCACAACTATGTTTATTGTTTCCCACACTGTGAATTTTGATTTTATTCATTGAATAATTCCCAATGAAATCACATTAATATTAACGGTGATGGAAAATGGAATGATTTTAAACCTATGAAAAAATTGTTATGTAATCTAGAATGAAAAATAACACTTCTATTATTATGTAATATTCTATAGTTATGAACAATTATAAGAATCAAAATGAGTAAAGTTTGGATGGAAAATCCGTTTTATCCTTTATGAGGAGACAAAAAACGTCATTTACCAGATCTATTGATCCACTAGTTTCTTTGAAATTGATCCATACCAATAAAAATATATTCTTAAATATATTGTGTTCCTTGATATAAATGATAATTTGGTTGTTTATCATTTAGTAACTGAGTCAGATCATTGATGGAATATCATTTAAAACATGTAGAAACATGATGAAATTGACTTACAAGAGGGGTTGAGTTTTGAAGGCAATATTTTACGAAGTATATTCCTCAAGATTTTTTGGATGAAAAATGATGAGTTATATGATATCAATTAAAATAGTGATAAATCAATTTGTAACAATGTCGATGTTTTTTCATTATTTATGACGCTTACAGTAGGTATTATTATTGAACTGGAAACAAGGATTAATCATTTCCTCTGAAAATGAAAACCGAGTCTCTAAAGGGAGTTAACCATAATGTATATAAATATCTATTAAGAAATAATGCAGTGTTCTACTGTGGTGGAAAATAATATTGTTGTTTCCTATAAATAAAATAGTTCTGAGGTGAAATGAAATATTAAATTCAAAGGAAAATATAATTATAAAACCCATGGAAGGAATAAGATGAGAATTCATTTATTCCATAAGAATGTAATTGAGAATTAATGAACGAGTCTTATGGGAACTAGTTAATTACTTTAGTGTAGAAAAAAATTAATTAGTAAATTCAATGTTAATGTGATGGGGATAAGTTATGTAATGATGAGAATTTATAAATGTCTCCATAGAATGAACTAACCCCACACTATTGTTTCCAATGTAATGATTAAAAGAATTATATCAATCTGTTATCGAATCTAGGAGTCAATGATAATGAGTGATGTCAGAAGAATCATATGCACAAAGACAAATGGTAATCTCATTTTATCACCACTACCGATGAGTGGTACAATATTGATGTTGTGAATAGTAAGCATACTATCCACTCTACAACTACTAAAGTCATTTTTAAAAAAGATATACCTAGTGAGTTATAAAAATTCAAGAAGCAATTTTAGCATAATATTGATTAGTTATTCATTCATCCATGGGAATCACCATGAGTTGATCATAAAATTTATTTAATAATATAGATGGATCAATTCGACTCTAAATTGGTTATCGAGAACTGAATAAGATCAAAATCAATAATAATTATCCTTCACCGTATATTGATGAATTATTTGATCAATTATGAAAAAAAATTCTATCATTGATCATTGATATGTATAGTACATATTGAGCGTCAAATGTGATGAAATACCCTTGAAAAAATTTCATAAGTGGTATATCCATAATGAATTTATTTTAATTCTATTTGGTCATACTTATTCCCCAATAATCATCATGTATTTAACGAACATAGTCTTTACATATCCGCTTGATCATTTCTTCATAATATTTAAAGAAGATATTATTATATTTTCTAATATAATAGAAGAGCACAAAGATCCATTTTGAATTATAATGGATTCCCTATGGTAGTATAAATTTTATGAAACAATTTCCATGTTTGAAATTTTGTTATATAATGTTTTTTTGTGTCATATAATCCAAATTAAGGGTAAATCTTTAAAGACTCTGAAATTCCATGTAATTTTCTTAATTATAGAGGAATTTTACGAGTCCGCAAAAATTGATGGTGCATCATTCCGAGGCCCGGAGTGCCTGGAATGCATTTCTGAACTTTTTTGAAGTACGTTCAGAAAATGTGCGAGTGGGTTTTTATAAAATTTGAACTCATTCCCGAAATTGAAATCCAAGGACACCGTTGAACTCACAGCGATGATATTCTCTTAAAAGGACATTCGCCTCGACCGTAGTATGTCGAGGGTGGAAGATAGTTTTAAACTTTTTCGTCGAAGAGGAAAAATAAAATAATTAACAATTTATTTTTCTTTTGAAACCACTATTTTGGAATTATGTAGGTGGGGACCACCCGAGCTAGAGAAAACTCCCATTTTCAATTCATGGTGGTGGGGACCACCCGAACCCCTCTTAATGAGAACAACCTCTCAACTCTCCAATAAATTAATCGTGCCATTTATTTTTACGAACTTTAATTGTTCCAACGTAAATTAATTTGATAAACCAATTTTAATTTTTTGGATCCTCATTTTCTTGTGGAAATCTTTGGAAAATGAGAGAACTTTGTAGAAACTCTTCCTCAAATAAAGAACGACCTTTCCAATGAATAACAAGGAACCGACCCCGATCCCAGATCGGAAGCACTTTGCGGAAGAAAAAATGCCGACATTCTTCAACGACTTCATCTTCTACCTCTTGAATCCTCCAACGAACGACAAGGTAGGGGTTTGATTTGATCGATCTTTATTAATTTATTTCACGTTGAATCTATCCCCAAGAGCTGCTTGCTACCGCTATAACACGGAGGGTGTTGTACAAACGAACATAGCCTGACCACTCCGTGACATTTTTGTTTTTGATGTGTTTTTCACGATGGAGGAGGATGGAAACTAGTACCGAAGACTGGTGCAAGTAGGACTCGGGAGCAGCGGCTGGCACACGGGCTAGCTGTGAAGATGGTGACAGTGCAACCACGCCACCGATGGAGGGCCACAGCTCATCCACCACTACGGAGCAGAGGCAGCGGCCGGTGCACGGTCGGCCGCGTGAAGGTGTGGCGGTGGTGCGTGTTAGAACATTCGGCGTGCAGGAGCCGTGACATGAGGATGGAGCGGTGAAGGAGGGATATCGGCTCGCTATCGGCTGCTAGTAGTGGCGTGACGAGCGACCACACCACGGAGGAGATCTGGTCATCCTGCCATCCAAGGGCCGCCAGTGTGGGCCACCCATCGCAGGCCGGCCAGCACGTGCCGCCCATAGCATCCCACACAGCGGGTTGCGTCGGTGGGCCGGGGTGGACTCAGCGGGATGGGTCGGACCCAGCTGGCCTGGTCAGACCCATGTCCAGTCACGGGTAAGGTCGGGTCGACCCAAACTAGGTTGGGAGGGCCCAGGCCGGGCCGGGCTGCGTCGGTCCAACCCGGTTGGACCGGACATGAAGCAGCTTCGACCCTTTTCACTCTTTCAGCCATAACATGATCTACGGGCATCCGTTTAACAAACCATCTACGACTCTAGAAATCTCGGATCGAGGCGGAATTTGGATATACCCCACTTGAGTTTTGGATTAATTTTTAGTATGGATATGTTGAATATAACATGAATCTAACTGGGTTATCAACATTAAAAGGACAATAACTTATAGAACATGCATTTGATTGATGTACCGTCTATTGCGTTGAGACCCTTATCATGTGGCTGTCCTATGGGAAACATCTTCATGGGACTTCTTGGTAGTTGGAGTATCGACTTTTGGCTTGAGGAGCGGACCCTCTCGGAATCAAGTGATCTTTGTATAGGAACGTTGTTGCTAGCTGTAACATGACAAAGGGACACTATGTGGGTTTGTGCTCTAGGATCCTACGTGGTTCTATCATTGAGAGTCCAACTTGGAACGCTCTAGGAAATCCATGTGGGACTAATCTAGGATCCTACGTGGGTCTATTGTACTAGGATCCTATGTGGGTTTGATGATCTAGGATCCTACGTGTGTCAGTCTCTTAACATAGTAAGATGATTCAGAAGTTACATCTAATCATCTTTACTAACATACCTATGTTATACCTGGTGTGAAATAAGTCTTTACCTTTGTGTTAATCTTCTATCTGGCATAACTTTGTGGTACATACCTTTGTGGTGATATCATTGTGATATTTTTCTATGTGGCATACAATTTTGTTACTTACCTTTTTGGTGGTTACCTTCGTGGTATTCTTTTTTTTGTGGAACAGTTGTACTTTGTCGAATGATTGGGGCATCATGTTTCCTTATGAATGAAATGGGTACACATGATAACTTAGGTATATGTATGGGTATATACCTAAGTAGGGTTTTCAAGTGTTTTCATGATTTTTGGTTTAAACTTTGTAGATTTTATGAGACCTTTTTGGGTCTCGAGGTCCCTACTGAGAATCGTTATACTCACTCCTTGACGGGCTACACTCGCACCTTGTTGTGTTTGGTGCTGATGACGGACAACGTTGACTGAGGATGATAGTACCAGGATTAGAGGCAGCTCGGAGGTGGACCTTAGATGAGGTGTACTGTAGAGACGATCGTTCAAGAGTTGTACCTACCATTTAGGTAGGATCCCTGGTGGGTGTTCCCAGGAGTTGTTTCAGTTTACTTGTACTTTTCAGTTTTCCTGTACATTCTAGTTGATCTTGTATTTTAGCCCCTTTTTCTCACTTTACACACCCTGTTTACTATACAGTTTACTTCTGTTCATATCGTCTTATGTGCTTGGTTATGTGTGTTTATTGGTTATAAAGGCAATGTCTTCCCAGTTTTAGAGAATATTCGTTTTGGTGCTAGTCACCATCCCCTGGTCTATGGAAGGCTTGCTTGGGGTAGTCATAGCATGGGCGCCTAGGAATGGGTCATGAAAATTGGTATCAGAGGATTCCGTTCTACCATAGAACATTGGACTCTGATCTTTTTAATGTCAATAATGTTAAGTCTAGTGTGTGTGGTTATTAATTTAGGGAATCCAGTGCTGGTGCGGTGGCCGACGTATCCAAACACTATGACCCTGACTTCTGATTTCTGACTCGGTGCATGAAAATAAAAATTGCTTGTGTGTTTTGAAAAGTTGTATTTATGATCTTTTTTAGTGGTCTCATGAGGTATATCTTATTGACCATGGAGCACCTGTTTCTTTTTAGGATGCCTCCACACAAAGAGCCAGGTAGGGTTCTTGGTGTAGTATGTGATGATAGGCCACTGAGCGATGAGGCCTTGATGTGGGTCCCTTTATCATTAGGGGCACCAATGGTACCACTACCCATTGGGCCACCGATGCCACCATCCCTAGAAACAGAGGTTGAACGCCACTTGAGCTTGTTGCATGAGTTTCAGCTCCAGAGGCCACCAAAGTTCCGAGCTTAGACGGACCCATAGGTGGCTGAGGATTGGCTGGAGGCCTTGGTGAGAGTCTTCTGACTGGTAGCGACACCAGCTGATCTCATGGTAATCCTTGCTGCAAGTCTTCTACAAGCAGTATTAGGCAAATGGCAGAGCCTGATTGTCCAGGTTCACGACAAGGTGACACTTCTATGGGCAGACTTTGAGTGTCTATTTCGGGCAGAGTTTGTCGTAGTGACCCTTCACGGAGTGCTCATACAATAGAATATTCATCTGTAGTAGGGTTGCATGATTGTGTCTCATTACTCAGTGAGGTTCACCGACCTATTGATCTACACCACTAATATTGTGCGGGAACCATTCTTCAGGGCTTGGACCATCGAGCAGGGTCTTAGTTAAGAGATTAGGGCTTCAATGATTTCTCTCAGCATCCCAACATAGGCAGGGGTGTTAGAGTGAGCCCTCATAGTGGAGAGTTTTCTTTCTGAACAGTTACCAGCAGCGAGACCCACGGATAGGCATCATGTGGTGGAGTCTTCTATAGATGGATATAGATAGATGTCACAGAGGTCCAAGAGGAATAGACCTTTAGGTGGATGATCTCAGGATTCCGGATCGATTGTTCAGGGCAATGGAGATAGAGCCAATCGTGCGAGGAGCATGCAATGTTACACATGCGGTGGGCAGGGTCACATGGCCCAAAACATCCCAACCCACCATACGGATGATCATAAGATGGTTTAAGGACCATCTCAGCAGAGACAGAGGTTTGGCCGAGGAGGTCTTTAGGGAGTATGCGGACGTGGTGGAGGAGCTGGTCGTGTCGCTAGCGGTGGGTGATGATTAGAGATACTACCGTCACCACCACCAGGTGGTCCACCCTAACCATAGGGAGTAGGTGGACTGGGGAGAGCTCAGCTCCAGGTAGCTGAGGCATATGATCACAGCGCTCCAGAGATGATATGAGATATGATCTGTGTCTACTCCACCTTAGTTGTAGTACATGTAAACATAGGTTCCAGTCATTATTTTATTTCCACTACCCATATTCGTAGTTTAGACATTCCAATGGAGTCGTTGGATCGATCCTTACATCTAGAGACTCCTGTAGGAGAGGATTCGATGATTACACACTGGTGCTGGCAGTGCGAGATTACTCTAGGAGGCGAGAGCATTGGCTTAGATCTCTTAGTAGTGTTATTGAGGCCTTATGACGCCATATTGGGTATGGAATGGTTATCTATAGTCCATGCTCATATTGACTTTATTAGGTGATAATTGTGGTGTATCCGTGAGGATGGGATTAGGTTCACCTTCACCGGCAATAAGGGAGCTTTTGCATCATAGGATGGACTTACCCGGAGGAGAGTGAAACCGATCACTTATCAGTTGGCTAGCCTTATCCTCAGAGTGGTTGATGTGGAGAGTCTTAGTTATCTTGTAATGGTGTACCAGTACATGGATGTATTATCTATTGATGTTTTTGGTCTACCTACATGCTGATAGGGGGACTTTTAAAATGACTTATACCCCGAGACGACATCGATATCTACACCAATGTATCAGATGGATCTCGTGAAGCTTCGTGAGCTATGTGTACAGCCAGAGGACTTTCAGGGTAAGGGATTCATCTGGCCTACTATTTCTCCTTGGGCACCCACAATTTTGTTTTCCAAGAAGGAATATGGGAGGGTGAGACTTTGTGTTAACTATCAGTGCCTAAACCAGGTGACCGTTAAGAACAAGTACCCACACCTGATGATTGACGACCTCTTTGATCAATTAAAGGGAGCACGATGGTTCTCAAAGATAGACCTTGGATTAGGATATCACAAACTTAAAGTACAAGATGAGGATGTGTAGAAGATGACTTTTAGATGTTGGTATGGCCACTACGAGTTCTTGGTCATTCCGTTCAGCATGACCAACACTCCATCCGTGTTCATGGGACTCATGAACCGGATCTTCTAGACATAACTTGATCACTTTGTACCAGTCTTCATTGATGACATTCTGATCTAATCAGCTACTGAGGAGCAGTATTCCTATCATTTGCAGATAGTTATGGACACACTCTGAGAGCACCATATTTATGGTAATCTCCAGAAGTGCCAGCTCGGGATCCGGGAGGTTCACTATCCGGGACATGTCATCTCGGAGGCTGGATTTTCTTTAGATCCATCCAAGATTGAGGTGTTACTTGCTTAAGATCTGACCAAGAGTGTGACGGAGGTACGGAGCTTCCTGGGATTGGTAGGATACTACTAGAGGTTTGTACCATATTTCTAAAGAGTTACAATACCATTATTAGTGTTAATGAAGAAGGGGAAACCCTTCATGTGGTCGGAGAGATGCCAACAGAGTTTGCAAGAGCCGAGGAAGAGGCTGACTAGTGCCCCCATCTTGAGGCTTCTGGAGGAGGGCATTGGGTACATAGTCTACGGAGACACATCAAGGACCGAGCTCAGATGTGTCCTGATGATGGAGAGAGTAGTTATCACATATGGTTCTCGAAAACTGAGACATCATGAGAAGAACTATGCTACCCATGACTTGGAGTTAGCAGTAGTGGTCTTCTCCTTGAAAAAGTGTTGAAATTACTTGATGGGCGAGCATTTTACAGTCTAAATGGACCACAAGAGTCTCAGGTATATCTTCTCTTTGAAGAACGTGAACCTGAGAGAGCGAAATTGGCTCGAGTTCCTCCAGGATTACGACTTCGAGAAATTATATACTTCTAGGAAGGGAAATGTTGTAGCAGATTCATTCTGTAGGAGATATGGTATACAACTACTAGGTGAGGTGAAGAAGAATTAGGCCGCTTTATGGATATCCTTTGTGGAACAATATGGAGCATCTTTTATCCAGTCTCTTACCATTACTCCCCATCTTCTTTAGTGAGTCCGGGAGGTACATCAGGGGGACACTTACTGGGAGGCTCGACGTGTTCAGATATCGTAAGGTCAGGAACTTGATGGATTTTTTGAAGGTGGGGAGCACGTCATCCTTTTCAAAGGATGTACCATGGTTCTTGTGTCACTTCCAGAGGAAGTGTTGTGGGAGTTACACACATCTCCTCTAGCGGTACATCCAGGAGTGGCGAAGATGTACCAGGATCTCCAACAATAATACTAGTGTCTGAGAATGAAGAAATCATTATCATAGTTTGTATTCTAGTGCCTCACTTGTCAGCATGTGAAGGAAGAGCATCATATACCAGTAGGATTGGTCCAGACTTTAGAGGTTCCAAAGTGGACATGGGATGGGATATCCATAGACATTGTGACAGGACTTCTACGTACATCTAGAGGTCATGATTCTATTTGGGAGATCGTCGATTGACTCACCATGTCATCCCACTTCCTACTGATCAGAGAGCAGGGTTCAGTAGAGACCTTGGGATGCCTCTATGTGTTGAAGATTTTGTGTTAATGTGGAGTACCTTGGAAGATTTTATATGATCGTGATGCGTGTTTTAAGTCCCATCTATGGAAGGGGTTGTATTATTCGTTTGGGACACAGATTCGTTTGAGCACCACCTTTCATCCTCAGATATATGGATAGACTGAGCAGACCATTCACAACTTCGGGGACATGCTTCATGCTTACATCCTCAACGTCGGTTGTAGTTGGGAGGATCACCTTCCCTTGGGGGAGTTTTCATACAGCAATATCTATCACTCCACCATTGGGATGGCACTTTTCGAGGCTCTGTAGGTTCGACCTGGCAGATCACCTTTCTGTTGGACTGACCCGGGGTAGTCAGCACTTATGGGACCAGAGATGGTACATGATACCATAGAGAAGGTGCAGATCATCCAAGAGCAGATAAAGACTAAACAGAGTGTGCAGATGTCTAATGCTGACAGGAGACAGAGACCTCTGAAGTTTGAGGACGGTGACCACGTCATTCTATGGGTCTCACCACGACAAGGTTTGTGGAAATTTGGCCAGGGCAGCAAGTTAACTCCGAGGTCCAACAGAGCTTTTCAGGTTCTCAGCAGAGTTAGCGAGGTGTCTTACCGCTTAACTCTTCCACCTCAGCTACACCCAGTTCACAAATTATTCCACAAATCCTAGTTGATGAGATACGTGCATGACCCTTCATACATTATAGACCGGGGCGAGCTAGACATAGACGATGGGGCGACCTTTACAGAGGATCTGGTAGAGATTGTGGATCGATAGGAGAGAGTCCTTCATGGGTGATTGATACCTTTGGTTTGTGTACATTGGCAACACGTGAACCTCTAGGAGAGAACATGGGAGTGGGAGGCTCAGATTCGTGCTCAGTACCCCCACTTGATTTTCTAGTTTTGTATTGTGGATTTCAAGGATGCAGAGCCCTGAGGTGGGGAAAATTTAAAGTACAAGAAAATATATGTAATTTTTTTAATTATATGGGAATTTTACAAGTCAATGAAAATTGACGGCGCGTGATTATGAGGCCCGGAATTCCCGGAATAAATTTCTGACCTTTTTTTAAGTACGTTCAGTAAACGTGGTAGCAGGTTTTTATAACTTTTGAATCGGTGCTCAGAATTGAAATTTGAGGACATCTTTGAACTCGATGCACTGATATTCTCTTAAAGAGACCATCACCTCGACCATAGTAGGTCGAGGGTGGAAGACAGTTTCTCAATTTTTCATGGTACAAAAAAAAATTAACATTTTATTTTTCTTTTGAAACCACTCTTTTGAAATTATGGAGGTGGGGACCACCCGAGCTAGAGAAACCTCCCATTTTGAATTCATGGTTGTGGGGACCAACCGAACCGCTCATAATGGGGGGAAACCACTCAACTACCCAATTAATTAATTGTTCCATTAATTTGTGACAACATTTATTATTCCAACTAAAATTAATTTGATAAACCTATTTAAATTTGACGGCTTCTCATTTACTTGGGAAAATTGTTGGAAAAGGGGGGGAACATTGGAGAAAATCTTCCTCTAATGAATAACTCTCTCTCTAAAGAAGAATGAGGAACCAACCCCGAGCCCAGATCGGATGTGCTTTGCAGAAGAAAAAAATGATGATGTTCTACAATGAATTCATCTTCTACCTCTCAACTCCTCCAACGAAAGACAAAGTAGGGTTGTGATTTGATTGATCTTTGTTAATTTCTTATTCGTTGAATCACTCCCCATGAGATGCTTGATACCGCTCTAACGTAGAGGGTGCGGGCCAAATGATCATGGCCCGACCATTCCACGACCTTTGTGGTTCTTGATGGGTTCTTTGTGATGGAGGAGGAAGGTGACTGGTATGACCGACTAGAACTGTTAGGACATGGGAGTGGTGGTCGGCACACCGGCCGACTGTGAAGACGGAGGCGGTGCAACCACGCCACCGGTGGAGGGTCGAGGCCCGTCGGCCTCAGAGGAGCAGCGGTGGGAGCCGGTAAATGAATATTAGTGTGAAGGGGAGGTGGTGTTGCACGTCCGCACTGCCCGAAAGCAGGTTCCATTGCACGAGGTTGCGGCAGAAAATGAGGGTGGTTGGCTCACTACCAGCCGTCGGTGGTGGCACGGTGCGTGACTGCACCACAGAGGATGTTTGGTCATCCAGCCGGCCGTGTGCCACCCAGTGGGTTACTCAGCACAGGCCGCCCAATGGGCTGGGCCACGCCAGTGAGCCGGGACGGGTCAACTTGAATAGTGTCGGGTCGACTCAAGCTCGGTCAGGCCGGGTCGGACCGGACCAAGACCATCTTCGACCCTTTTCACTCTTTTGACCATAACAGGAGATACAAATGTCTATTTGACGAACCTTCTTCGTTGATGGAAACATGGGATCGATGCGGTCCATTTGGTATACTCGACATGATTTTTTCATAAAGTTAGGGTATGGTCGGGTTGGATCAAACACGAATCCAACCTGTCCCTTGAGACTAAAGGGCCAATAACATACAGACCAGGCGTTTGATTGACACAACATTGTTGCGTTGAGACCCCTATCATGTGGTGGTCATTTGAGATAATTCTTCGTGGGACTTCATGGCAGTTTGAGTATCGACCTGTGGGTTTAAGAGTGGGCCCTCGTGGAATCAAGCGAGCTTAGTGCGGAAACCCTATGGCTTGCTATAACATGATAAAGGGATCCTTTGTGGGTTTATGCTTTGGGATCCTACATGGGTCTATGTTTGAAGTTCCCACTTGGACCACTCTAAAAAATCCATGTGGGACTACTCTAGGATCCTACGTGGGTCTGATGTAATAGGGTTATATGTGGGTATGATGATTTAGGATCCTACGAGGGTCTGTCTCTTAACAGAGTAATATGATTCAGTAATTACATATAATCATCTTTACTATCGTACTTATGTTATACCTGGTGTGAGATAAATCTTTACCTTGGTGGTAATCTTATATGTAGCGTACCATTATGGTACATACCTTTATAGTTATATCTTTGTGATAATCTTATGTGTGGCATACCATTGTGGTACTTACTTTCATGGTGGCTACCTTCGTGGTATTCTTTCCTTCGTGCAACAGTTGTACTTTGGCTAAGGATTGGGGATTTGTGTTTCCTCATGAATGAGATGGGTATATTTGAAAACATAGGTATATATATGGTCATATACCTAAGTAGGGTTATATGTTATTTTCATGCTTTTTGGTTTAACATTTGTGTATTTTTTGAGACAGTTGTGGATCTCGGGGTCCCTACTGAGTATCATTATACTCACCCCTGCACGGGCTATCCCAAAACCTTGTTGTGTTTGGTGTAGATGACAGACAACGTTGACTGAGGATGAGAGTACTAGGACTGGAGGTAGCTTGGAGGTGGACCTTAGATGAGGAGTATCGTAGAGACGACCCTTCGATAGTTGTACCTACCCTTTAGGTAGGATCCTTGTAAGGTGTTTACAGGAGTTGTTTTAGTTTACTCGTACTTTTCAGTTTTCATGTACTTTCCTATAGGGCATGTATTATGGCCCCTTTTTCTAACCATACACACACAGTTTACTATACAGTTTACTTTTGTTTATATATTTCTATGTGCTTGGTTGTGTGTGTTTATAGGTTATAAAGGAATTGCCTTCTCTGTTTTAGGGAATACACCTTTCAGTGATATTAGCCAGCCCCTGGCCTATGGAATGCGGGCTTGGGGTAGTCACGGAAAGTGCCCCGGGGACACCTCGTGATAATATTGGTGGATCCATCAAGGATATAAATAATTAAAAAATTTCTTAAACTAACCACATGACTGAGATCCATGGTTTTTCATTTTTGGGATGGATGTTATTGATGTTTAATGAATAATGTATCATGGATATCTAATACAATCCCAATATAAACTCCCAAGGGAGTCATGATTCATTAGACTGCTAAATTTGTGGAAAGTTACAAGGAACTAAGTGGGCTATTATTCGGATAACATATTATCACATTACCCTCTAGTAGTGAGGGGGGTATTATCATTAGTTATTCTTTAAATAATGAAATGGGATGAAATATTTTGTTCAATGATATTGTGATAGATTATAAATAATTCCCAATTATGGTTAGTGAGAATAATCACCTGAGTTATGACCTGACGTTACCAGTGGTAATATTTGAATTAATGATTTAGTGGAATTATCTATGTGGATAAATCTGTAAGATATATTCTGTTAATAAAATATGAATGTATATATTGAATCATAAATAGTTTGATATAATCTACAGAATTTTAAAAGATTTGATTAAATATTTTGATTACACAATAAATTACCACCCTATGTAAGAAAAGAACGTGGATAATTCTTTGATTCAAAAGGATATTTATAGGTTATTTATTAGGAGAATAAAAAAATATAAACTATTTATGTATTTGAAATATATAGAAATTTAAATGTTGAATGATGGGGAGAAATATTTGTGTTCTCCAATGATGGGTCAACAATTTATCTATGTGAAGAATAAATAAGGATAAATGGAATATTTAGTGATATAAAATATGGTTACAAAAAATCATGTTTTTAAATATGATTGTGATGGAATGACCAGTTTTAGGAAGCAACTATGTGTCCCATTAGTGACATACATTATGAAGGATTTTCTAAATGAAGATCATAGCTCATCCTTCTCAATTTATTATAAAAGTACAGAGACATATATGCATATGAATGATTATTTATGGTTAGAAAACGTGATTATATATATTTCTAATTATGTATCTTGGTTATTGGAATGTCATAAATTTAATTTTTGGACATAGATGTCTGTAGGGATAATACAAGAATTACACATAAGACATTTGAAATAGAAAAAAATCAATATGGTTTTATTTTTCAAACTCCGTGAAACAGATAATGTCATTAATGCTTTTTGGGTTTTAGTGGATCTCATGATGTCATTAGTTCATTTCACATATATTAGTTAAGATATATAAATTAATCATATTCGAATATTATGAATTATGGGAATGTTATGGTGGCATGGAGTTCCAAAATTCTATTATATCATATTGATATTAGTGGCTTGATTATTATTTTTTGGGATGACTACAGTATGAAATGAATACCTAGTTGTGTTCATGTACTCCCTATCATCCACGTAATGAAGGTATGTATGAGGGAACTATCATAACCATAGTGTATGAATTGAGAGAATACTCTCTATATTTAAAATGTGGTTGGGTTTAACATCATCAACTGGTTGAGTTTTCTTAAAATGATAGCTTTTAATCGATTATTAATATGGCCATGTATGAATCCCAACATTTGAATAATTGAATAACATTAACATTAAAGTATGAATTTGGAAAAAATGATATTTTTATTTATTTTAGATAAGTAAATAAATATAAGTTTTCAGATAATTAGAAGTACATCACGGTATCATATAATCAGTAAAATATTTATGCCTACAATTTTAAGTGAGATTTTGAATTTGAAGGTGGTCAGAAGGTATTTGTATGATCAATGTTTTTGAGAACGTATTATTGTGAGTTTAATAATGGAATAAGGCTATGAGAATTAGAAATAACGGAAAGATAAGCCTTTGTTTTATTTACTGAATTGATATTCTTAATTGAGTATGGACAATAACATATCTCTGGTGGTTTCAACCAAACCTACATCATGTTCATGATTTTTTCCATCTTTCTCTCCATATGTAGTAAAAAATATATTACACCAAATTTATTGAAAATATTGGTTTTACCATAAAATATTGATGTTTCCTATTAACCAAAATTATTATATTAGCTGAATCATAGAAATAATGTTCTATAGAATATGATTAATCATTGGGTTAAATTTTTCTAGAGGAATATAAAATTGGGAGAACTTATATGGGAACCTGAGGATGTGATGAAATAGAGATATCAACATTATTTTTGTATTAGACTGATGGAATTCCGATGGAGAAATTAATTTTATAGGGGTTAGAAGGTAACACCTCACTATTGTATTGGTATCCCCATAGAAATAAAAATTAATTACTCAATATATTTTAATACATGCAATAATCTGTTAAAAAACAACATTATACTATTGAATTATTATTAATTAATGTGACCATCATCAAATAAATGTTTTACTAATGGGTATTTATATATTTGAATAGTTATTATAAATGTTATATTTTACAAAATTATAAAATGAAATCACTACCCATAAATTGATAAAATAATTTAATAGTAACAAAAATTATTTTTAACAGAAAACAATATTTATGCATTTAATGTGATTTTATCATAATAATTTAAATTAATAACCACTAAAGAATTATTTAAATGAAATTTATAGAATAAATATTCAAAAAATATTTCAAAATTCATTGAATATTTTTTACTGTATATGGGATAAGAGAAAATGATTTTTTATGCTTAAAAACTCATTAATAACTGTTATTATTTAATTATACATATTTACATTAAATGAATTTCTATAAATTATAGAAATTTAATCCTGAGAAATGGATTCCAAATTTATATTTAGTATGTAAATATTTTAGTAATAGACTAAATTTATTTCTGGTCATTTTGAATTGTAACCATGATAAAAAATTTCACCTCAATAAGGGTATATCATGTAATTAAGAATATAAATATTGTTATAAGGATTAAAAAAAACATCACACATACCTTATTTAAATTTTATGATTTTAGTTCAAAAATACCCATAATTATTTTAATAAATGGAATCTTTGTGTCATTTTTCTATGATAATGTCTTTAAAATTATTTAAAATATGATTAAATCCAATGTGTTACTCTATTGGTTAAAATAACACTAATATTTTATTCATTTGTATAAAATGATATAATGTTTGGAATTAATGAGTTATCTAAAATATTAATATATTTATTTTTCATGGTATTTTATCTTTAATATTTAGTGGGGAAATAATTATATTACATGTCTATGTAATGATGACACAATACTTGTTAATAGTAGGGAAAAATTAAATATATAGATTATAAAATATTAAAAAGTAGAACAATTTGAAATAATTAATATGTTAAAATAATTATATAGAAATGGATAACATGTCAGTGATTTTTAAAATGTTTGGATTTTAATAATATCCTTATCTTGTTTCCTTTCACATTAAACTATGTGAATGGTCCTGAAAATGTATATTATGGGTATTATATTAAATAATATCTAATTAATTTCATTAAAATTCATAAAAATATTATTTTTGGATAATGAATTGCGATATAGTCTATAATACGAACCATTATTTACTTATAGGTCACTATTCATTTTATAGTAACTTTCTTCACTCCTATAGCGTAAATTACTATGATATCATTATATTCCCCGAAGGTGCTTATGGAGTTCAAAAATAAGAGATAAGTCTTAATAAATCATCCAAACCTATATAATTTTCTTTTCTAGGATATGATTATGAATTATCTTTATCATATATTATATATATATATTTATTTAGATTAATATTAACAATAAAAATAAATTATTTTATTTTAATTCTTTATGAAATTCCATGTGTGGCCTTCCATTTATTTCTATAATTTTAACTTCTATTCACTCTAATTCGAAAATATTGATCATCATATGCCATCCTATAACATACCAAATTCCAACCTAATTTTCCATTCTAATATCCTAGATATTTTTCTTATTTCCATAATACCATCTTTTCAAGGCTTAAGGTCATACCAAGGGAGGTTTCTCCACATATTGGTATAACTGATAAACATGTGCTTTAAATTTTATTTATTATTATATATCTATAAAAAAATTGGTATACATTATTAAATAAAAAAATATATATATTAAATATACTAAATTCTTATTATAGTGTTTTAACAACCATTATCCACCTACTTTTAACTATATGGTAAAATAAAACATTGCTCGTGGAAACATGTCCACGTCCACCTCCATGAATCTATGTGGTTCTCTTTTCATAACCTATTAACATTGATGGTTATAATGAAGGATTAAAAATATACATATTATATTTTTTCAAATATTTTAGTTTTACAATGGGGAATTATTATTTACCTTTTTTCAACGATCCAAAAATCATAAGCATTGTCATGCATATGTATGAACTATTATCTCTAAAAAGTGATGTAATTTATTTTTCACCACAAATTTATATGAATAGTTATATATATTTTAATAATGAATACTTATGAAATTTATGAAATGATTAAAAAAATACATTAAGTAACTATAATTTAATTTAAAGGATTGAGAATGTCAAAACAACATCATGCATGAAAAAGTATTTATCACCTGAAATAGTGCTTTTAATAAAAAATTGTTAACAAAAAGGTGATAAAATGTTGTAAGTAAATAATATATGGAATTATATAACTGATTATGATTATATAAATGATTAATAATTAATCTATATTTAATATTTTTTATGTTTTTAGACATACAAATCAAAATGAGACTATAGTTACAAAGATTTTGTTACAAACTTGATTCTTTTGGGGATTGTCGATGGAAAATAAATGTTGAAGGATGTTATATATATCTTATAATATAAAGTTAATATGTCTTCTTATCCTCATGTTATTTTTGGGATATTATTTTTTACCTACAATTTTTCTCATTATGTATTCAATGTACCAAAAGAAATATTTTTATAGAATACAATATCTCTTACGATTCTATTAGAAATAACTTCACTCTATAGAGATAACTCCTTTAAAAATTCTTCAATAAGGTTTTAAATATTAAATAATTATAATATAATGTATGTTTATCAATTACCTTTTTCTATAAAAATAATTACAAGGAATATTTTGGTCATTCCCTGAATGAAGTAATTTTGAATTTTACCCAAATGAGAAATGATTTTTTTACATAAAAGACATTAAAAATATTTACCACCATCATGATAAATAAATGATTATAAGTTTCATTATCATTATTACTTGGCTATTTTCAAAAAAATTATTACTTCTAATTTTGGATATTTTTTTTTTAAATTTAATATTTCAAAATGAATTGGGGTTTTCCTCATAAAATCCTCCCATGAACAGTAAATTGAATTTTTATGTATGATAACATCCTTTAATGATACATATGATTCACTAGGGATATAATTATTTGATGAAATATTTATTACACATATGTCTGGTTTATGGTCATGATGATGAAAAAATGATGAAACTCATTCCATTTCCTGTGGGTTAATTTATAATGGAATGATAAATTTATTTACACATTTTCTTATCTATATCAATGTATTATGTTTACATAACTGGTGGGTCCGTTATATCCATCCAATCAGTTGGGTAAAAAATAATGATTTATTAGATAAAAGGGTACATCGGAGGTTATCCTAAACCCAATATAAGGTAAATGGAAGGTTATCATGATCCTAAAAGAGGTACATATGAGGTTACCCCATGTCTAAATTGGGTATAGGTGGTTAACCGATGAATAAAATGTGATGGATGTCATCATTAGTATATTTGACATGAGATATATAGGATTATGATTATAAAAAATATATTCAAAAATATTCATTAAATGATATTATTTCAATTTGGTGTCCTTATATCTGATATTATTTGATTATGTAATGATTCATGCATTAGTAAATTCCATGCTTTATTCCATGAATCATGTTAATAATCTATGATTTATTGGGGATGGTTTTAAAATTAAATCCCCATGATTTCATAAACTTGTGATCATGTTATTATTAAAGGATCACCAAAATATCCCTTATTTATGATTACTAATAATTTTTTTCTCACCCATTATTATATTTCATTTTCCCTAAAATATGAAGAAATGATTTATGTTGGATATTTCTATGAAACATTGTAGTAGTAAAGTTCTATGTTGTAGATGTCTTAATTATTTTAAGCACGTGTTTTTTATTTATCCAAGATTCGAAATACACTAAACCTTTACTATTCATTTTTGGATCATGATGATATATAATAAATATTCATCAATTAAGATGTAATATTTATATATGAAATTTTTGGGTCACCTCAAGTTTGTAAACCATAAAAAATAATAAAAAGGGTGTATAAATAAAAATTTTCCACATGAAACCCCTTTAAATTTGGTAACATTTAATTAATAATCCATTAAAAGAGACACATTATATAGTATTTTAAATCCAATTAATTACTAGAAGGATATTGTAAAATATTTTAATGGGGCACTATATATACACTAAATTAATAATGAAGGTTTCAAATATAGAACATATATAAAAAATGGTAACTGAGATGATAAAACCTTTATGATTTTTATAAAATATGATTCAAATACTATTAAACAAGATAACATGAAAATGATATATAAATAACCAAAACTAATGAGTTAATCAGGATATGATATTTTTGAGTGCTATTGTATACACGGTATAAATAAAAATGGTTTATAATACAAATATGTCTCATGAACAGAATTTGAGACAGAAAACCCAAAAATATTTTCTATCTCATGACTCTAAAGAGTATGAAGGAGGTAATATATAAACTAATTGGTAATTTCATGGAAAAAATAAATCATATGAATATAACCAAATGGGAATATTGGTAAAAACACATAAATAGATGATATGCATGAAACTTCCACGTTGAGAAACTACTAAAATAGTGCCCCCAGACAGTTGGCTGGAAAGCCTCAAGCGCACCTCCTTGTATACTATAATCTTCCAAATAGGAGTAAAGAATACTAGTGTGATAGTGGGGAGAATATTCCCTCATATTATAAGAATAAAACAATGGAAGTAAATAAATAGAATCCATATAAATAAATAATTAATGTGTGGAAGGAATATGTAAATTGAAATAGAAGTGTTCTATAATAATAAATGGATTGTAGTAAAGGGTTGAATTTTCATGTCATATATATATAAATGATCATGAAATTGGATGATCACATATAAAATTTTATAATAATGAAAGAGAAAAAACTAAAATTCTCTTTAACTCACTCAAATACGAACCACATACCCATTCCCCAAGACACTATAAATCTAATCCAACGTGATCATAAGAATCTGCATGAGTGGATATACTCAATCATGAATATATGGGTTTCTCCATATCTATATGTAGCTTTTAGCAACTAGAATGAATATTTAAGGTCTACATTCATACCATGTTGCGCGTATAATGGGTGATAAGAATTCACATTGGTAAACCTTAATGATGGGCCTATAATTTTCTATTATAAGGATATGCTCATGAAATATGATCACACTCTAAAATAAAAATATAAAATAAAATCAATAAATAGATAAATAAAAAACCTATTGTTAATCCTTAATTCCATGATCCCGATCAACCATACCTACTTTGTACCAATAGGTAATGTCTTTTAACAGTTCTCCCGCATGTATATATATTTTTCTGAGTATATATATCTATTCTTATATATATATATATGGGTAAGGAAACAAATTACAAGAATCACTGACATTGGATTTTTGTGTATCTAACCCCAATTGTCTAGAAATCATGTGGACAGAACATTTAGTTGAAGTTCATACAACTCAAGACATGACTAATTAAGTGGATCACATGGTCATTTCCACTAATTGACCATATCTACTTCATCTAGTGTCTAATATGCCTCTAATAATGCTACAACTAAGACAACCCTGCTTTTTATTACAACTTAAACATGCTTTATTACATAAAACTTCACTTGATACAACAAAGAAGATCGAGAGGTTTAGTGTCTTTGGGGCTTAGGATCATTACATAAAAACTTTAAACTTGAAATACAACATCCTTATTGAAAACTTCCTTTACATGACCACTACATTCCTTCGTACTTAGCATTGCATGGGATAACCTGAGGACATGCATAAGAAAAGGGTGAGCTGTAACACCCCAAGAATTCATAGTGTGTTATTTCTTCAAAATAATTCAATAACTTGCACTACACGCAACACCGAGTTCAAGCGCACCATGACTTACCAAACAAGCCGTTCAAAAAAGGTTATGAATAGTATTAACTAAATTTTAAACTTTATATAATCCTTATAATTTTAGAATCCATATTATGAGTTTCTTAGACATAATGTAAGAACAAATTCATCTTCAGTATTATAGTTTTACCAACTTTTAATAGTGAACCCTTTTTAAATAAAATATTTTAAACTTTTTGACTACATGGGGACATCAAAAAAAAATTTAAAATAAAACATCCCAAGCTTCCACGGTACGCTTTCCTTTGAATAAAACAGCAGCGTGTGTTGTACGCAACTTCGAGTTTTAACACACACCACAACCGATCAAACTAGCCGTTATGAATAGTAATACTTAATTTTTTGAAATTATATATATTTTATATTTCAAAATGGACTTCATTTTTGGATTCGGAATATCAAATTTAGCCTAAGGTGAAATTTTGGTACTTTTCGGATAACTTTCATATTTTGATGAATAGTAAAAATTACTAAATTTTAATTAAAAACAACTTTTTTAATCAAAATAATTAATAGTGATAAATTATGAATTTGAGTGGTTTTAAAGTATATTTAGAATATATTTTTACCATTTAATATAATTTTGGTCATTGGACATAATTTTACAATTAAACCGAACATAAACAAGTGTCAATATTTTGATAGTTATTATCTCTTAAAAACACGCTTTTTGTTTTGACAGCGGGAATTAATTTTAAATTAATTTCTGCCACTTCTGTGTTTTGAATTTAGAAAAATGGATTCCATATTTGGAATCAGGATGTTCAAATTGTGTAAATAGGTAACTTTTATTTTTAGACATTTTGAATAATTACTGCGGTAAATATTTTATTTACCATGGTTAAGGGTAAATCCGGTAAATAAGGGTTAAAAAATAATATTATAATAATACTAAATTACCCTAAAACGTGTCTTAACCCTATTGGTTGATACATGGTCGACCATGGGCATCTTTGGGTCAATTTTGGGACCCCATTAATCCACTTGTAAGTGATAATGACACTTTATATTAATAAAGTTAAAATAAAAATAAAAATGGCATAAGCTTACATCTTTTAGAAGAAAAATTTTTACATAGGGTTATACATGTTGGATTTTCGATTATAAATATTCATTAGAAAGATAAAAAGATTTCCTACATAATGATATTTTATTTATAATTTTTAGACATCAAATAATTTAAATTATTAATGACACAATAATGATGCAATGTTTACCTCATTAATAAATCATTTAAATAAATAAGATTATAATGATTAAAATATTATCTAAAACCTGTCCAATTATTATTGGTAGATGTTATTTAGAATAAGAGTCATCTTATCTTCGACCTCAATGATTTTTGGACCATTATAAACCGAATATAATTATATTATAAAGTAATACTTTCACTCTTTCCTAAAGAGCCCCTCCTCTCCCTTATAAAAGGAGACCACTTCTACTCATTCCTCACACCTCTCAAGCCACTTGGCTCGTCCAAACTCTGCCCAACTAAGCTCCCCAAATCCCCCTCCTCCTCCTTGAAGCTTCCCCTTAGGCAGAAATCATTTCAAGAAGTCCTTTGGTTCCAACCAAAGTGAGTTACCTAAATTAAAGGTAACAATTTCTCTTAAAGTATTTTCATTTATTTTGCTTCTCCAACCCCAAAAATCTTTTTATTTCCCTTCTTTTGTAACAAAAACAGTATCCTCAATATACTAGGATGTTGTTTTAAGAAGGATTCAAACTACACATCCACACAACTCCATCTAATGGATGATGAACATAATGTTTCTGTGGATGGCAAACTAACGCCTCACGAAACGATGATTGTTCAAATACATCTTACCGCCTCTCATGGTGGCCATTAGGATGGAACTGTAATTAAATATGATATTAATGATATATATTTTATATATAAGCTTCTGTAATTCCATTTTATTTCATACCGTTATTCGTTTCATGTTGTATATACATACGATAATTTCATTTGAGGAAGTGCGGACTACCGCCCCCTTAAAATGATATGACTCGTTCATACCACACATGGAACGTATAAAGGATGGTGTAAATGAACTTAAGTAACATATATAAAATATTATATTATACTGGAATAGTAATATACCTATGTATAATTTGGATTCGATTCTTTTAAAATAAAAATTAAATGGAAGTAGCGTTCGTGCGTACGTACGGACTACCGTCTCCACGAACGCGATGAGATTCATTCTCCATCGTATCCATTCAAGTATAATTATCATTTGATGATTTAAAAATGATGTTTAAGAACTTGATACCATTCTGGATATGAATAATATACATCCCATTAATAACGAATATGTCTCACATAACAAAGAATATAAAGTAAAATGAACCCGTTAACACCCGAAATGACGATAATTCTAAAATATTATTAACAAATCAATGATAAAAGATCATATATGATATCATATTAATGTAAATGATTCTTTTATTATTCAATAACAATTATTTCACCATTATACAGGAGGTAAACCTACCATCGACCAAGGAAAAAGTACAATGTAAGGGTTTTCTTATCTCACTTTTAATTCCGTGAGAATTCCATTGATCACCACTTAATTATTGCATGTGGTGTATGTGTACTTCCCATGATCGTATTCATTGTGTAATATAATTTAATTTATGGGTATTTACATCATCATGGTATAATACTTCTTTCATGGGTGTATGTTTCGTAAGTTACCTAATCGATAAGGGAATTTGAGATTTCAATTTCCACTCATTTGGCTTTACACATATTTCATTGATTATATTACCCCAAGATTATGTGTGGAATCACTATTCATTTGATTATGTCATAATTTCCACTCCCCTTCCTGTGGATAGAAGTTTGATACACATAATCACTCCATTGGTAATTCTCAAGTCATTGATATGAATTTGATAAGAGTAATTTTAACTCATTCTCCATTTGTTGAGTTAAACATCCAATTCGTTGGTATTGTTTATACAAGAATATGTGTGAATGTCCTTTGATTGTTTTACACTGAATATCCAATCATATTTAGTGTATTTATATTTGTCACACATAATTATGTCATTGATTTATCCTTAACCTAAGGATACAACCTTTTTGAGAAATTTCATCTCAATTTACATTCCATTGAGACTTCTTTGATGATATACACCAAATCACTTCTATGTGGTGTATATAATGTACTTTGACATAGTATATCATGAATTCCTTTATTCTCATGATATTACAATGTTTTGATTACCTCAATTATTTGTATTCAAGTGTCTCTCTTTTGGTTAGAAACTCTAACCAAAATACCATTTTAAAATGTTTTAAAGAATTATTCTTCTAAATCATGCTCATTAATGTCCATATTTTAAAAATGGTTTTAAGGATTTATTTATATGGACATTAAAGTTTTAAAATTAAAACCCCTTTTAAAAGTTTCAAAGTGGTATGGGACACTTTGATTCAAAAATATACTTTTAAATGGCTTCTTGACAAATAGTGTGACTTTTAAATGTTTTCAAGTAAAGGGGGATATTTCTCTCAAATAGTTTTGATGATTATTTTCATCTATGTCAAAATCCTTCATTATTATTGATTGAGGTTAATGTGATACAATACAATATTCCATATTGTATCGAATGAATTATGTTTGACTGTGGATGTGCTATTTTTATACCATTCATGGTTTGTGGTGAAAGTATTGACATTTCGTATGCTAGTTTAATACGAATGTTTACGTTATGTTTAAACCTTTTCATATGGGAATGCATTGGACTTAATAAGTGACGGGTGGAGCCCGCTATAGCTCCTCGATGCATCGGTAGGTCTCATGAGACAAACTAGTGTCTTGGCACAAGGCCTTGGCAAAATCTTATTTATAGTCTTGGCACGAGGCCTTGGCTATGTGGTTATGATAGTCTGGCATTATGCATTCCATCATTATGAAAGTGGTTATTGATATTGCATGTGATCATTCGACTAGTAGAATATTCATGTGAGTAAGTAAATGGCATTATTTCATTTTACCTTTGCCATTTTATGCTGAAGTTCAAGTTTAAAAGGCTTTTGTTTTAGTTATAAATTGCCTTAAGTGTTTATGCTTATTTATGAAAGCTTATGCTATAATGTTATCCTTACTGAGCATCCGAGCTCACCCCTTTCAATGTTTTATTTTTTTCCAGGATTATGAAGAAGTAATTTATGAATGACCTGCAGGGATAGTATAAGGGGATATGAAGACAAGATGTTTTTTTTATGATATAATGTAAAAATTTATGGATGTATCTAGTTATTCCAAGGCTACTAAACTAATCGGTCTTTCGAGACTTGATCTTTCTCATGATCATGCCAATGTTATGTAATTAATGCACCGACTCTGGGTAGCTGGGGTCGGGGCGTTACAGTTGGTATCAGAGGAAGTTTAGTACAAACCTTGGAAGCTAGATTTAGATAAACTCTGATTAGAACACGTAGACCTATGATGAACTTTGAGGATTAGTATAGAAGAACTTCCTAGAATTTTGGTATTGTAATGATTTTGTGAGTTTTCCAAGCAATACATCCCTGTCTGGATACGAGCAGGTAGAGGTGGCTCTGGCACAGATGTACCTAGGGGTAAAACCCGAAAACACCGCTTTGAGCTAGACTCGAACGGGAACTGGTACACGACAACGGGCCTTGCTGCACTCTTGGTTACGACACTCCCGGGGGATATGCTTTGGTAAATTCACAAGATTAGTATAAACCATTATTAAGGGAATACAAAAAATGCCCCTAAGAATATATGTCGGCAAATAGATAGCGGATAATGTAGATTTTAACATAGGGTACCCCAAGTTAGGATATATTGTTCAATTACAAGAATATCCTATTATGTCTTTTTTTTTCCTATTAGATAAGTATTCAAAAAACCTAATTGTATTTTATTTTGTTAGTTGAAACATGGAGGGAGCAAGATCACGAACAACTCTTCTCTCTCTTCCTGAAGAACTACTTACAATTATTATCCAGAAGTCATGCGCAGACGATGTTGTAACTTTTTCAAATGTCCAAGTTACATGCAAACAACTTTATGAGACATCCAATACCTCTAGCATTGCACGATTCTTTCAAGGATCAAGTACCGACTGTGGGATAATGTTGCGCTCTCAACTTTCTTACCACGCTAAGCGTGGGAAGTACCATCAGGGTCTTTTCAAATTATTCACTTTATCTCAAAATTACGATGCACTAAATGATTTTTTAGATGCCGCAGAAGAGGGAGACCTTCGAGCAGCCTACATGTATCAAATTATATATTTCTGTCTTTTGGGATATACGAAAACTAATTTACCAAAACCTTATTTTAAAATATTTGAAGATGAATCAGTGAGAATTTTCCTAAAAAAACATGTTAAAGACGATGTCTCCAAATTATATATAAGAAATACCTATTTTTTTATGATGCATCGATGCTTCCATCGATATAATCCAAAATGGATGAGGAGTTTTTGGGTAAAGGAAGTAGATGATTTGGAAAAATTCCTGAGGTACCATTGTGACACATGAACGCATTCTACCAAAAGGAAAATCCGCCTAGTCTCTCCAGAGTTCATGTTGACAAAATACATGCCTGACCCAACGCATGTACTCACCTATGAAGAATTATAACTGGAACCAGATCTATCTTATTGTGGAGAGCCTATCAGAATTCTTCATACCAAAGATCAAGTGTTGAGAAACCGGATGACTCGTCTGGTAAAAGATCTATGGATAAATCATAAGATGGAAGAGGCAATGTGGGAACCCGAGGAACATATGATGAAGAACCTATGTGGAAATAAATGGATGGTGAAATGTTTAAAAGTGTTAGTGCTCTTTATTGATGGGTTTACTTTGGAATAATTTTCTTTTGTATTTGTAACCCCTCAGTTTTCCATGTGAGAATGATATTTGAGGAATAATTGTCTCTTCTCTTGTGGATATAGGTATAAATAACCATTTGGTTTTATATGATCATTGGGGTTTGAGAAAATGATAAGTTATTATAATTTAGGATGAAAATGCAAAGTATGATATAACATTTGTGGTTAAATTATGTTATTTTGAAAAATTTATCTCATTTTGGTAATATTATAGAATATAGTTTTTGAAAAAGGACAACACGTAGACCGTGTGACAACCCGTCGCGTCGGACAAAGCTGTGGGAATCGAACCCACAACCAAAGTGCGATTGGGATTTATCGCCTACCACTAGACTACGTGAAGTCCCTGGTTAGTATGACTATTTTTTTGTTAAATGATTTTATTGATCAATAATAAGATGATTTGGGTTCTTATGTCTTATCAAATGAATACCCTTGGTATAGGAAAATGATTTGGTGATTAAGTGATAAATGTTATTTTGGAAGATGTTCATTTTGTTAGAAACACTATATGCCCAAGGAAAATAGAATACAATGAGGTTTCATTTGTAGAGTAATGGTGGATTTTTATCTACATTTTTGTTGTTGATTTATAGTGATTTGGGTTATTTATGGAAATGATTAACCTATAACAGAGAATATGTGATGATGTTGATTACATTTAAGTATGTGACTTTAAGAGTATTTGATGTAATTTGGAGATACAATGTAACATGGGAGACTACATAATCAAATTCTTCTATGTTTTGGGTTTCAATATTAGTTTGGATTATATTAAAGGATTTTATGGACAATTGGTTATTGAATGGTATCTATTTAACTTTGGGGTATTGTTGGTTTAATTTTAGAAATTAAGATTAGTGCATATTTATCTCAATGAATATCCTTTTGGGGGATCATTAGATCATTCACTAACCATTTTGGTTTTGATTAATCTTCAAAGACAATGTAAATATATGGTTTATCCTGCATGGATCATGTGATTCTATAGAAGTTTATTCTAGCTCTCCCAGTGTGACCAAGTCTTCTTGAATACTCATCGTTTAAAAAAAATTGAGTTAGTGGTGGAAATTTATTAAAGAATGAAAATCTACTTAAAATTTAAGTATATCTCATAATGTTCTTAGTCAATATCATAAATGAATTCCTCTTCCTTATGTAATGTAACTTTAAAAAAAATGTTGTCCTAGATGGTACCTTAAATCATCACTAATTTATGGCTTTGGGATTGTTGGCCTTTTCATAGCCATGTTCTCTACCACTCTCCATCAGATAATTGATGGTTAGATTTCTCCTCCATATCCATATTTTCCTACATGGAACCCTAGTATGTGTTATTTTCGGTAATCTTCATACTTTCCACTCTTTATTTTAAATAGAGGCCTCATTAATTCATTTTTCGATGTGGGATTTCAACTAAGATATTTTGAAATGTCAAAAATGTGTGATCCCAATACCCTATATTTTGTTGAACCGATGGTACTTCAAATCATCATAGATTGATGAGTTTAAGGACCTCAATTTTATACTTGTTTGTGATTGATGACCTCAACCACTACCTATAAATATTTACGTTTTTCCTCCAATTATATGTCTCTAATTGCCACCAATGTTCTCCTAATCGAGATCATAATTTGGTGGTGACCCTTTCATTTCTCTTTTCCTCATATTAAGACTAAATTTTAGTAAACCAATTTCCGATGTGGGTTTTCCCACAAATATATTTTCTATTTTCAAACTTTTATTTTCGAAGAACAATTTCAAATTGCGAGGACGCAATTTATTGAAGGATGGGAGAATGTAACACCCCAAGAATTCATAGTGTGTTATTTCTTCAAAATAATTCAATAACTTGCACTATACGCAACACCGAGTTCAAGCGCACCATGACTTACCAAACAAGCCGTTCAAAAAAGGTTATGAATAGTATTAACTAAATTTTAAACTTTATATAATCCTTATAATTTTAGAATCCATATTATGAGTTTCTTAGACATAATGTAAGAACAAATTCATCTTCAGTATTATAGTTTTACCAACTTTTAATAGTGAACCCTTTTTAAATAAAATATTTTAAACTTTTTGACTACATGGGGACATCAAAAAAAAAATTTAAAATAAAACATCTCAAGCTTCCACGGTACGCTTTCCTTTGAATAAAACAGCAGCGTGTGTTGTACGCAACTTCGAGTTTTAACACACACCACAACCGATCAAACTAGCCGTTATGAATAGTAATACTTAATTTTTTGAAATTATATATATTTTATATTTCAAAATGGACTTCATTTTTGGATTCGGAATATCAAATTTAGCCTAAGGTGAAATTTTGGTACTTTTCGGATAACTTTCATATTTTGATGAATAGTAAAAATTACTAAATTTTAATTAAAAACAACTTTTTTAATCAAAATAATTAATAGTGATAAATTATGAATTTGAGTGGTTTTAAAGTATATTTAGAATATATTTTTACCATTTAATATAATTTTGGTCATTGGACATAATTTTACAATTAAACCGAACATAAACAAGTGTCAATCTTTTGATAGTTATTATCTCTTAAAAACACGCTTTTTGTTTTGACAGCGGGAATTAATTTTAAATTAATTTCTGCCACTTCTGTGTTTTGAATTTAGAAAAATGGATTCCATATTTGGAATCAGGATGTTCAAATTGTGTAAATAGGTAACTTTTATTTTTAGACATTTTGAATAATTACTGCGGTAAATATTTTATTTACCATGGTTAAGGGTAAATCCGGTAAATAAGGGTTAAAAAATAATATTATAATAATACTAAATTACCCTAAAACGTGTCTTAACCCTATTGGTTGATACATGGTCGACCATGGGCATCTTTGGGTCAATTTTGGGACCCCATTAATCCACTTGTAAGTGATAATGACACTTTATATTAATAAAGTTAAAATAAAAATAAAAATGGCATAAGCTTACATCTTTTAGAAGAAAAATTTTTACATAGGGTTATACATGTTGGATTTTCGATTATAAATATTCATTAGAAATAAAAAAAGATTTCCTACATAATGATATTTTATTTATAATTTTTAGACATCAAATAATTTAAATTATTAATGACACAATAATGATGCAATGTTTACCTCATTAATAAATCATTTAAATAAATAAGATTATAATGATTAAAATATTATCTAAAACCTGTCCAATTATTATTGGTAGATGTTATTTAGAATAAGAGTCATCTTATCTTCGACCTCAATGATTTTTGGACCATTATAAACCGAATATAATTATATTATAAAGTAATACTTTCACTCTTTCCTAAAGAGCCCCTCCTCTCCCTTATAAAAGGAGACCACTTCTACTCATTCCTCACACCTCTCAAGCCACTTGGCTCGTCCAAACTCTGCCCAACTAAGCTCCCCAAATCCCCCTCCTCCTCCTTGAAGCTTCCCCTTAGGCAGAAATCATTTCAAGAAGTCCTTTGGTTCCAACCAAAGTGAGTTACCTAAATTAAAGGTAACAATTTCTCTTAAAGTATTTTCATTTATTTTGCTTCTCCAACCCCCAAAATCTTTTTATTTCCCTTCTTTTGTAACAACAACAGTATCCTCAATATACTAGGATGTTGTTATAAGAAGGATTCAAACTACACATCCACACAACTCCATCTAATGGATGATGATCATAATGTTTCTGTGGATGGCAAACTAACGCCTCACGAAACGATGATTGTTCAAATACATCTTACCGCCTCTCATGGTGGCCATTAGGATGGCACTGTAATTAAATATGATATTAATGATATATATTTTATATATAAGCTTCTGTAATTCCATTTTATTTCATACCATTATTCGTTTCATGTTGTATATACATACGATAATTTCATTTGAGGAAGTGCGGACTACCGCCCCCTTAAAATGATATGACTCGTTCATACCACAAATGGAACGTATAAAGGATGGTGTAAATGAACTTAAGTAACATATATAAAATATTATATTATACTGGAATAGTAATATACCTATGTATAATTTGGATTCGATTCTTTTAAAATAAAAATTAAATGGAAGTAGCGTTCGTGCGTACGTACGGACTACCGTCTCCACGAACGCGATGAGATTCATTCTCCATCGTATCCATTCAAGTATAATTATCATTTGATGATTTAAAAATGATGTTTAAGAACTTGATACCATTCTGGATATGAATAATATACATCCCATTAATAACGAATATGTCTCACATAACAAAGAATATAAAGTAAAATGAACCTGTTAACACCCGAAATGACGATAATTCTAAAATATTATTAACAAATCAATGATAAAAGATCATATATGATATCATATTAATGTAAATGATTCTTTTATTATTCAATAACAATTATTTCACCATTATACAGGAGGTAAACCTACCATCGACCAAGGAAAAAGTACAATGTAAGGGTTTTCTTATCTCACTTTTAATTCCGTGAGAATTCCATTGATCACCACTTAATTATTGCATGTGGTGTATGTGTACTTCCCATGATCGTATTCATTGTGTAATATAATTTAATTTATGGGTATTTACATCATCATGGTATGATACTTCTTTCATGGGTGTATGTTTCGTAAGTTACCTAATCGATAAGGGAATTTGAGATTTCAATTTCCACTCATTTGGCTTTACACATATTTCATTGATTATATTACCCCAAGATTATGTGTGGAATCACTATTCATTTGATTATGTCATAATTTCCACTCCCCTTCCTGTGGATAGAAGTTTGATACACATAATCACTCCATTGGTAATTCTCAAGTCATTGATATGAATTTGATAAGAGTAATTTTAACTCATTCTCCATTTGTTGAGTTAAACATCCAATTCGTTGGTATTGTTTATACAAGAATATGTGTGAATGTCCTTTGATTGTTTTACACTGAATATCCAATCATATTTAGTGTATTTATATTTGTCACACATAATTATGTCATTGATTTATCCTTAACCTAAGGATACAACCTTTTTGAGAAATTTCATCTCAATTTACATTCCATTGAGACTTCTTTGATGATATACACCAAATCACTTCTATGTGGTGTATATAATGTACTTTGACATAGTATATCATGAATTCCTTTATTCTCATGATATTACAATGTTTTGATTACCTCAATTATTTGTATTCAAGTGTCTCTCTTTTGGTTAGAAACTCTAACCAAAATACCATTTTAAAATGTTTTAAAGAATTATTCTTCTAAATCATGCTCATTAATGTCCATATTTTAAAAATGGTTTTAAGGATTTATTTATATGGACATTAAAGTTTTAAAATTAAAACCCCTTTTAAAAGTTTCAAAGTGGTATGGGACACTTTGATTCAAAAATATACTTTTAAATGGCTTCTTGACAAATAGTGTGACTTTTAAATGTTTTCAAGTAAAGGGGGATATTTCTCTCAAATAGTTTTGATGATTATTTTCATCTATGTCAAAATCCTTCATTATTATTGATTGAGGTTAATGTGATACAATACAATCTTCCATATTGTATCGAATGAATTATGTTTGACTGTGGATGTGCTATTTTTATACCATTCATGGTTTGTGGTGAAAGTATTGACATTTCGTATGCTAGTTTAATACGAATGTTTACGTTATGTTTAAACCTTTTCATATGGGAATGCAGTGGACTTAATAAGTGACGGGTGGAGCCCGCTATAGCTCCTCGATGCATCGGTAGGTCTCATGAGACAAACTAGTGTCTTGGCACAAGGCCTTGGCAAAATCTTATTTATAGTCTTGGCACGAGGCCTTGGCTATGTGGTTATGATAGTCTGGCATTATGCATTCCATCATTATGAAAGTGGTTATTGATATTGCATGTGATCATTCGACTAGTAGAATATCCATGTGAGTAAGTAAATGGCATTATTTCATTTTACCTTTGCCATTTTATGCTGAAGTTCAAGTTTAAAAGGCTTTTGTTTTAGTTATAAATTGCCTTAAGTGTTTATGCTTATTTATGAAAGCTTCTGCTATAATGTTATCCTTACTGAGCATCCGAGCTCACCCCTTTCAATGTTTTATTTTTTTCCGGGATTATGAAGAAGTAATTTATGAATGACCTGCAGGGATAGTATAAGGGGATATGAAGACAAGATGTTTTTTTTATGATATAATGTAAAAATTTATGGATGTATCTAGTTATTCCAAGGCTACTAAACTAATCGGTCTTTCGAGACTTGATCTTTCTCATGATCATGCCAATGTTATGTAATTAATGCACCGACTCTGGGTAGCTGGGGTCGGGGCGTTACAGTTGGTATCAGAGGAAGTTTAGTACAAACCTTGGAAGCTAGATTTAGATAAACTCTGATTAGAACACGTAGACCTAAGATGAACTTTGAGGATTAGTATAGAAGAACTTCCTAGAATTTTGGTATTGTAATGATTTTGTGAGTTTTCCAAGCAATACATCCCTGTCTGGATACGAGCAGGTAGAGGTGGCTCTGGCATAGATGTACCTAGGGGTAAAACCCGAAAACACCGCTTTGAGCTAGACTCGAACGGGAACTGGTACACGACAACGGGCCTTGCTGCACTCTTGGTTACGACACTCCCGGGGGATATGCTTTGGTAAATTCACAAGATTAGTATAAACCATTATTAAGGGAATACAAAAAATGCCCCTAAGAATATATGTCGGCAAATAGATAGCGGATAATGTAGATTTTAACATAGGGTACCCCAAGTTAGGATATATTGTTCAATTACAAGAATATCCTATTATGTCTTTTTTTTCCTATTAGATAAGTATTCAAAAAACCTAATTGTATTTTATTTTGTTAGTTGAAACATGGAGGGAGCAAGATCACGAACAACTCTTCTCTCTCTTCCTGAAGAACTACTTACAATTATTATCCAGAAGTCATGCGCAGACGATGTTGAAACTTTTTCAAATGTCCAAGTTACATGCAAACAACTTTATGAGACATCCAATACCTCTAGCATTGCACGATTCTTTCAAGGATCAAGTACCGACTGTGGGATAATGTTGCGCTCTCAACTTTCTTACCACGCTAAGCGTGGGAAGTACCATCAGGGTCTTTTCAAATTATTCACTTTATCTCAAAATTACGATGCACTAAATGATTTTTTAGATGCCGCAGAAGAGGGAGACCTTCGAGCAGCCTACATGTATCAAATTATATATTTATGTCTTTTGGGATATACGAAAACTAATTTACCAAAACCTTATTTTAAAATATTTGAAGATGAATCAGTGAGAATTTTCCTAAAAAAACATGTTAAAGACGATGTCTCCAAATTATATATAAGAAATACCTATTTTTTTTATGATGCATCGATGCTTCCATCGATATAATCCAAAATGGATGAGGAGTTTTTGGGTAAAGGAAGTAGATGATTTGGAAAAATTCCTGAGGTACCATTGTGACACATGAACGCATTCTACCAAAAGGAAAATCCGCCTAGTCTCTCCAGAGTTCATGTTGACAAAATACATGCCTGACCCAACGCATGTACTCACCTATGAAGAATTATAACTGGAACCAGATCTATCTTATTGTGGGGAGCCTATCAGAATTCTTCATACCAAAGATCAAGTGTTGAGAAACCGGATGACTCGTCTGGTAAAAGATCTATGGATAAATCATAAGATGGAAGAGGCAATGTGGGAACCCGAGGAACATATGATGAAGAACCTATGTGGAAATAAATGGATGGTGAAATGTTTAAAAGTGTTAGTGCTCTTTATTGATGGGTTTACTTTGGAATAATTTTCTTTTGTATTTGTAACCCCTCAGTTTTCCATGTGAGAATGATATTTGAGGAATAATTGTCTCTTCTCTTGTGGATATAGGTATAAATAACCATTTGGTTTTATATGATCATTGGGGTTTGAGAAAATGATAAGTTATTATAATTTAGGATGAAAATGCAAAGTATGATATAACATTTGTGGTTAAATTATGTTATTTTGAAAAATTTATCTCATTTTGGTAATATTATAGAATATAGTTTTTGAAAAAGGACAACACGTAGACCGTGTGACAACCCGTCGCGTCGGACAAAGCTGTGGGAATCAAACCCACAACCAAAGTGCGATTGGGATTTATCGCCTACCACTAGACTACGTGAAGTCCCTGGTTAGTATGACTATTTTTTTGTTAAATGATTTTATTGATCAATAATAAGATGATTTGGGTTCTTATGTCTTATCAAATGAATACCCTTGGTATAGGAAAATGATTTGGTGATTAAGTGATAAATGTTATTTTGGAAGATGTTCATTTTGTTAGGAACACTATATGCCCAAGGAAAATAGAATACAATGAGGTTTCATTTGTAGAGTAATGGTGGATTTTTATCTACATTTTTGTTGTTGATTTATAGTGATTTGGGTTATTTATGGAAATGATTAACCTATAACAGAGAATATGTGATGATGTTGATTACATTTAAGTATGTGACTTTAAGAGTATTTGATGTAATTTGGAGATACAATGTAACATGGGAGACTACATAATCAAATTCTTCTATGTTTTGGGTTTCAATATTAGTTTGGATTATATTAAAGGATTTTATGGACAATTGGTTATTGAATGGTATCTATTTAACTTTGGGGTATTGTTGGTTTAATTTTAGAAATTAAGATTAGTGCATATTTATCTCAATGAATATCCTTTTGGGGGATCATTAGATCATTCACTAACCATTTTGGTTTTGATTAATCTTCAAAGACAATGTAAATATATGGTTTATCCTGCATGGATCATGTGATTCTATAGAAGTTTATTCTAGCTCTCCCAGTGTGACCAAGTCTTCTTGAATACTCATCGTTTAAAAAAAATTGAGTTAGTGGTGGAAATTTATTAAAGAATGAAAATCTACTTAAAATTTAAGTATATCTCATAATGTTCTTAGTCAATATCATAAATGAATTCCTCTTCCTTATGTAATGTAACTTTAAAAAAAATGTTGTCCTAGATGGTACCTTAAATCATCACTAATTTATGGCTTTGGGATTGTTGGCCTTTTCATAGCCATGTTCTCTACCACTCTCCATCAGATAATTGATGGTTAGATTTCTCCTCCATATCCATATTTTCCTACATGGAACCCTAGTATGTGTTATTTTCGGTAATCTTCATACTTTCCACTCTTTATTTTAAATAGAGGCCTCATTAATTCATTTTTCGATGTGGGATTTCAACTAAGATATTTTGAAATGTCAAAAATGTGTGATCCCAATACCCTATATTTTGTTGAACCGATGGTACTTCAAATCATCATAGATTGATGAGTTTAAGGACCTCAATTTTATACTTGTTTGTGATTGATGACCTCAACCACTACCTATAAATATTTACGTTTTTCCTCCAATTATATGTCTCTAATTGCCACCAATGTTCTCCTAATCGAGATCATAATTTGGTGGTGACCCTTTCATTTCTCTTTTCCTCATATTAAGACTAAATTTTAGTAAACCAATTTCCGATGTGGGTTTTCCCACAAATATATTTTCTATTTTCAAACTTTTATTTTCGAAGAACAATTTCAAATTGCGAGGACGCAATTTATTGAAGGAGGGGAGAATGTAACACCCCAAGAATTCATAGTGTGTTATTTCTTCAAAATAATTCAATAACTTGCACTATACGCAACACCGAGTTCAAGCGCACCATGACTTACCAAACAAGCTGTTCAAAAAAGGTTATGAATAGTATTAACTAAATTTTAAACTTTATATAATCCTTATAATTTTAGAATCCATATTATGAGTTTCTTAGACATAATGTAAGAACAAATTCATCTTCAGTATTATAGTTTTACCAACTTTTAATAGTGAACCCTTTTTAAATAAAATATTTTAATCTTTTTGACTACATGGGGACATCAAAAAAAAAATTTAAAATAAAACATCCCAAGCTTCCACGGTACGCTTTCCTTTGAATAAAACAGCAGCGTGTGTTGTACGCAACTTCGAGTTTTAACACACACCACAACCGATCAAACTAGCCGTTATGAATAGTAATACTTAATTTTTTGAAATTATATATATTTTATATTTCAAAATGGACTTCATTTTTGGATTCGGAATATCAAATTTAGCCTAAGGTGAAATTTTGGTACTTTTCGGATAACTTTCATATTTTGATGAATAGTAAAAATTACTAAATTTTAATTAAAAACAACTTTTTTAATCAAAATAATTAATAGTGATAAATTATGAATTTGAGTGGTTTTAAAGTATATTTAGAATATATTTTTACCATTTAATATAATTTTGGTCATTGGACATAATTTTACAATTAAACCGAACATAAACAAGTGTCAATCTTTTGATAGTTATTATCTCTTAAAAACACGCTTTTTGTTTTGACAGCGGGAATTAATTTTAAATTAATTTCTGCCACTTCTGTGTTTTGAATTTAGAAAAATGGATTCCATATTTGGAATCAGGATGTTCAAATTGTGTAAATAGGTAACTTTTATTTTTAGACATTTTGAATAATTACTGCGGTAAATATTTTATTTACCATGGTTAAGGGTAAATCCGGTAAATAAGGGTTAAAAAATAATATTATAATAATACTAAATTACCCTAAAACGTGTCTTAACCCTATTGGTTGATACATGGTCGACCATGGGCATCTTTGGGTCAATTTTGGGACCCCATTAATCCACTTGTAAGTGATAATGACACTTTATATTAATAAAGTTAAAATAAAAATAAAAATGGCATAAGCTTACATCTTTTAGAAGAAAAATTTTTACATAGGGTTATACATGTTGGATTTTCGATTATAAATATTCATTAGAAATAACAAAAGATTTCATACATAATGATATTTTATTTATAATTTTTAGACATCAAATAATTTAAATTATTAATGACACAATAATGATGCAATGTTTACCTCATTAATAAATCATTTAAATAAATAAGATTATAATGATTAAAATATTATCTAAAACCTGTCCAATTCTTATTGGTAGATGTTATTTAGAATAAGAGTCATCTTATCTTCGACCTCAATGATTTTTGGACCATTATAAACCGAATATAATTATATTATAAAGTAATACTTTCACTCTTTCCTAAAGAGCCCCTCCTCTCCCTTATAAAAGGAGACCACTTCTACTCATTCCTCACACCTCTCAAGCCACTTGGCTCGTCCAAACTCTGCCCAACTAAGCTCCCCAAATCCCCCTCCTCCTCCTTGAAGCTTCCCCTTAGGCAGAAATCATTTCAAGAAGTCGTTTGGTTCCAACCAAAGTGAGTTACCTAAATTAAAGGTAACAATTTCTCTTAAAGTATTTTCATTTATTTTGCTTCTCCAACCCCCAAAATCTTTTTATTTCCCTTCTTTTGTAACAACAACAGTATCCTCAATATACTAGGATGTTGTTATAAGAAGGATTCAAACTACACATCCACACAACTCCATCTAATGGATGATGAACATAATGTTTCTGTGGATGGCAAACTAACGCCTCACGAAACGATGATTGTTCAAATACATCTTACCGCCTCTCATGGTGGCCATTAGGATGGAACTGTAATTAAATATGATATTAATGATATATATTTTATATATAAGCTTCTGTAATTCCATTTTATTTCATACCATTATTCGTTTCATGTTGTATATACATACGATAATTTCATTTGAGGAAGTGCGGACTACCGCCCCCTTAAAATGATATGACTCGTTCATACCACACATGGAACGTATAAAGGATGGTGTAAATGAACTTAAGTAACATATATAAAATATTATATTATACTGGAATAGTAATATACCTATGTATAATTTGGATTCGATTCTTTTAAAATAAAAATTAAATGGAAGTAGCGTTCGTGCGTACGTACGGACTACCGTCTCCACGAACGCGATGAGATTCATTCTCCATCGTATCCATTCAAGTATAATTATCATTTGATGATTTAAAAATGATGTTTAAGAACTTGATACCATTCTGGATATGAATAATATACATCCCATTAATAACGAATATGTCTCACATAACAAAGAATATAAAGTAAAATGAACCCGTTAACACCCGAAATGACGATAATTCTAAAATATTATTAACAAATCAATGATAAAAGATCATATATGATATCATATTAATGTAAATGATTCTTTTATTATTCAATAACAATTATTTCACCATTATACAAGAGGTAAACCTACCATCGACCAAGGAAAAAGTACAATGTAAGGGTTTTCTTATCTCACTTTTAATTCCGTGAGAATTCCATTGATCACCACTTAATTATTGCATGTGGTGTATGTGTACTTCCCATGATCGTATTCATTGTGTAATATAATTTAATTTATGGGTATTTACATCATCATGGTATGATACTTCTTTCATGGGTGTATGTTTCGTAAGTTACCTAATCGATAAGGGAATTTGAGATTTCAATTTCCACTCATTTGGCTTTACACATATTTCATTGATTATATTACCCCAAGATTATGTGTGGAATCACTATTCATTTGATTATGTCATAATTTCCACTCCCCTTCCTTTGGATAGAAGTTTGATACACATAATCACTCCATTGGTAATTCTCAAGTCATTGATATGAATTTGATAAGAGTAATTTTAACTCATTCTCCATTTGTTGAGTTAAACATCCAATTCGTTGGTATTGTTTATACAAGAATATGTGTGAATGTCCTTTGATTGTTTTACACTGAATATCCAATCATATTTAGTGTATTTATATTTGTCACACATAATTATGTCATTGATTTATCCTTAACCTAAGGATACAACCTTTTTGAGAAATTTCATCTCAATTTACATTCCATTGAGACTTCTTTGATGATATACACCAAATCACTTCTATGTGGTGTATATAATGTACTTTGACATAGTATATCATGAATTCCTTTATTCTCATGATATTACAATGTTTTGATTACCTCAATTATTTGTATTCAAGTGTCTCTCTTTTGGTTAGAAACTCTAACCAAAATACCATTTTAAAATGTTTTAAAGAATTATTCTTCTAAATCATGCTCATTAATGTCCATATTTTAAAAATGGTTTTAAGGATTTATTTATATGGACATTAAAGTTTTAAAATTAAAACCCCTTTTAAAAGTTTCAAAGTGGTATGGGACACTTTGATTCAAAAATATACTTTTAAATGGCTTCTTGACAAATACTGTGACTTTTAAATGTTTTCAAGTAAAGGGGGATATTTCTCTCAAATAGTTTTGATGATTATTTTCATCTATGTCAAAATCCTTCATTATTATTGATTGAGGTTAATGTGATACAATACAATCTTCCATATTGTATCGAATGAATTATGTTTGACTGTGGATGTGCTATTTTTATACCATTCATGGTTTGTGGTGAAAGTATTGACATTTCGTATGCTAGTTTAATACGAATGTTTACGTTATGTTTAAACCTTTTCATATGGGAATGCATTGGACTTAATAAGTGACGGGTGGAGCCCGCTATAGCTCCTCGATGCATCGGTAGGTCTCATGAGACAAACTAGTGTCTTGGCACAAGGCCTTGGCAAAATCTTATTTATAGTCTTGGCACGAGGCCTTGGCTATGTGGTTATGATAGTCTGGCATTATGCATTCCATCATTATGAAAGTGGTTTTTGATATTGCATATGATCATTCGACTAGTAGAATATCCATGTGAGTAAGTAAATGGCATTATTTCATTTTACCTTTTCCATTTTATGCTGAAGTTCAAGTTTAAAAGGCTTTTGTTTTAGTTATAAATTGCCTTAAGTGTTTATGCTTATTTATGAAAGCTTCTGCTATAATGTTATCCTTACTGAGCATCCGAGCTCACCCCTTTCAATGTTTTATTTTTTTCCAGGATTATGAAGAAGTAATTTATGAATGACCTGCAGGGATAGTATAAGGGGATATGAAGACAAGATGTTTTTTTTATGATATAATGTAAAAATTTATGGATATATCTAGTTATTCCAAGGCTACTAAACTAATCGGTCTTTCGAGACTTGATCTTTCTCATGATCATGCCAATGTTATGTAATTAATGCACCGACTCTGGGTAGCTGGGGTCGGGGCGTTACATGAGCTATAAAGCCCAGTAAGGGAGTACATAATGAATAACATGAAGAGTACAATACATGTTAGGAAATAGGCATATCAATAGAGCATAAGAGAGACATGAACATAAAGGCATGATAAAGCATGATAATCATAACATGGAAATGTGGCAACAACACTTAACATTGAATTAGCATGAGCCAAGGCTCATTGCACATGGAGCATGAGTAAACCCTCATTGCACTTGAAGCATGAGTAAACCCTCGTTGCACTTGAATTAGAATGAGTCAACACTCATTGCACATGACGTATCATGATACTATAATTTACCCAATGCATTGGAGCGCTATCAGGGCGCACCCTTCTTAAACATTTCATTTCATGCATAAGTGTGCCACATGGATCATAAAACATGGATTCATAAAACATAATCATTTATTCCACGATAAAGGAATGTGGAATTCATACATGAAACTTTACAATCAATACGTAAACGTGCATAAAGGTGAATACCCTTGATGGAGAAATGGGCATGGTATTCACTACACAAAGACATTGGCTTAGAAAATCGGTGCGATTTCGGCAGCGTAACGGCATGACATAAGAATTCATAAAAAAGGTTGATGAGATAGATAGGGGTTCCTCATCATATTTACATGTAATGGACAGTTAGGAGATCATATATATACATGTCCCAACAATAGAAATGGAATTTAGATTCATGATACAAAAGTATTGCTTGAATGTAAAAGAAGAGAGAGAAGTTCCTTTCGGAATTTCGGCATAGTAACGGGTGTACATGGGAGGCTTTTAATGAGAGAGAAAGGGTTCTCCCATCATTCAAACAATAAGAGGGCAGTATGGGGGAGGTGCGAAACCATACCCCAACATTCATAAATGAAATAAAAAGGGCAATAACAACTTAAAGAAAATTGACAAAAAATGAGAAAGGAAGAAAACCCCTTACATGGAAGTGTGCTTCCAAAGGCTAGAGAGAGGCTTGTGAGAGGCTTCTTGGGAGCTTGGGGCACCTTGAGAGGATTCTAGAGAGAGTAGGGCAGAGTTTGGACGAACTTCAAGGGCTTTGGATGAGGAGGAAGTGGGAGCTTGGGTGGGTTTATATAGGAAAGGTGAGAGAATTCTTTATTATTTAGGTTTGGGACCCCTTATATTAAAATAATCCAAACCACAAACCATCCCATGGTATTTGCCCATGGTTTCTGGAAAAGGGAAGAGGAAAACAATATTTTACAAGGCCAAGGTCCGAACTTATTAAAAAATTAGGGTTGCTTATGTGGAGGTGAGTCACACTCCCATGGAAATTAATTTTAAAAAGGCAAAGTGTTGAATAAGTCTTGAGGGCTCCATTAATGCTTTGAAAAGTGAGTCAAACAAACCCAAAACCTCATTATTTTATTGATAAAACACATATTGGCCGAACATAGGGATTATGGTATTTTATTACATCACCATTGGGTCATTATGATGTCATAAAACACATTATATATTTAAATGGTATTTAATTTTTACCCAAAAATTTGACTGTCTCAGAAAATTATGAAAAATTCACCGTTGGATAATTTCGACGTCCTGATTCCAAAAATAATATTTATTTTATCTAAATAATTTTCTAAATATGTGAATTTTAACTTTTAAAATAAAAACCGACATTTATAAAAAAATTCACGGGTTTTGACAGAAATGGCTTTCAAACCTTAATAAAAATTTTAATTGCATTCATAAAATTATAAGATCATTTATATTTAATAAAAATTAATTTAATATTAATAATAATATTTTATTAAAATATTATTTAATTCAAAAATCCTTTAATTTAATAAAATATAATTCTTAATTAAATAATTACTAAAAACATCATTTGTACTTTAAAAACTAACTACAATGCACCAAAAATGACTAGAAATTATATTCATTATTATATACAAAAATAATGTACATGAACATGGTGCTACTTATTTGTTACATAACCCCTTAAAATAGCCGCATAAGACCTAAGGGTAAGGTGTGCGATGGTGACAGACTCTTGGGGTTGCTCGGATAACATCGCTCGAGTGGTAATCTCTATCAACTTCCATTTTTCCCGTAGACGATCACGTTCGAGCTTGACTTGATGAAGCTCAGCTTGGGCTTGGTCAAGGGCAAAGCCCAAAGACGCCACCTCCTTTCCGAGCTCCGACAAATGGGCTTCGTAAGGGGAAATTCTACTGGATGAGGCCATCGCTTCCTTTGTCTGAGTAGAAAATTGGTTCGTTAAAGCCTTATATTTAAACTACCCAGATGATCACTGTTCAACGGCTATAAAAGTAACGGTCACAAATATTAACGTTAAACAAAAGAAGTTGACATCATATAAAAACATAAAGAAACATTTAACTGGATCAAGAGGGATTTTCCATTAATGAAATTTTGGGTCGTTAAAACATTCCCCCCTTAAGAAATTTCGCCCTCGAAATTTTCCTTTTCCCACACTAAAACAAATGTGGGTAACTTAGCTTCATCATATCCTCCGACTCCCAAGTTGCTTCTTCAAACTTGTGGTATCTCCACAACACCTTGACGAGGGGCATTGTCTTATTTCGTAGAACTTTTTCTCTACGATCTAAGATCTTCACTGGTTGCTCCTCATAAGAAAGATCGTCTTCTAATTGTACCACCTCGGAAGAGAGTACATGTGAAGGGTCTGGTATGTACTTCCTTAAGAGGGATACATGGAAGACATCATGCACCTTGGCCATAGTAGGTGGAAGTGCTAGTCGATAGGCCACAGCCCCAACACGATCAAGAATCTCGAATGGGCCGATGTACCTTGGACTTAACTTCCCTTTCTTTCCAAACCTCATGACCTTCTTCCACGGAGATATGCGTAAAAACACCATGTCTCCGACTTTAAACTCAAGGTCTCGTCGACGATTATCTGCATAACTCTTCTGTCGACTTTGGGCTGCCTTGATATGCTGCTGAATGGTTTTCACCTTCTCCACCATTTCTTCGACCATTTCTGGTCCAAGCAGCTTACGTTCACCGACCTCATCCCAACATGCCGGTGTTCTACACCTTTTCCCATACAGGGCTTCATATGGTGCCATTTGGATGCTCGAGTGGAAACTATTATTATAAGAGAACTCAACTAGGGGAAGATGTTGATCCCATCCTCCTTTAAAGTCCATTGAGCACGCTCTCAACATATCCTCAAGTGTTTGGATAGTCCGCTCGGATTGGCCATCAGTTTGAAGATGATAGGCCGTACTGAAGTTCAGTTCAGTATTCAGAGCATGTTGAAGACTCTTCCAAAACATAGAGGTAAATCTTGGATCTCGGTCCGACACAATAGATAGTGGTACTCCATGCAACCGTACCACTTCCCTGATATATATCCGTGCCAGTTGATCCAAAGAGAAATCCTCTCGAATAGCAATGAAGTGTGCAGTCTTTGTAAGACGATCCACAATAACCCAGATTGCATTGTTGCTTTTGGATGTCCTTGGAAGTCCAGTGACGAAGTCCATGGTGATGTTCTCCCATTTCCATTCTGGTATGGGCAATGGTTGCATCATCCCCTTAGACTTCTGCCTCTCTGCCTTCACTTGCTGACACACCAGGCACTTTGATGTATATTCGGCGATCTCCTTCTTCATATTATCCCACCAAAAGTTTTATCGGAGATCTCGATACATCTTTGTGCTCCCTGGGTGAATAGAGAAATTTGAACTATGTGCATCATCCAAAAGTTCCTTCTTCAGCTCCGAACTTGATGGGACACATAGTCTTTTCCCAAACCGCACAATTCCTTCTTCATTAACATTAAACTCTGAGGATTTTCCCTTCTTGATAGCTTCCACTTTTTCTTGGATTCTCGCATCATCCTTTTGAGCATCCTTTAACCTTTCCAAAAGAGATGGTTGAGAAATCATTTGTGAAAGGATTGATGATGTTCCCTTCTTTATGATTCCCACGTCCATCTTCATCAAGTCTAAGAAGATTGGATCCTTCTCAATTCTCATCATTGATAGAATTGCTGGATCCTTTCTACTTAGGGCATCCGCCACCTTGTTCGCCTTCCCAGGGTGGTAATGTATTGAACAGTCATAATCCTTGATGAGCTCTATCCATCTTCTCTGGCGCATATTAATCTCTTTCTGTGTGAATATATATTTAAGACTCTTGTGGTCAGTATATATCTCACATTTCTCCCCATAGAGATAATGCCGCCAGATTTTCAAGGCAAAGATCACCGCCGCCAACTCCAGATCATGCATTGGATAGTTTCGCTCATGGATTTTCAACTGTCTTGAGGCATAGGATATCACTTTATCATTCTGCATCAGCACACATCCTAAGCCCTTCTTCGAAGCATCACTGAATACCACAAAAAGTTCCCCACTTGTGGGTAAAGTGAGCACAGGTGCAGTGATAAGCCTCCTTTTCAACTCCTTGAAGCTTTCTTCGCATTCATCACTCCAAGTAAACTTTACTCCCTTTCGAGTTAGCTTGGTAAGAGGGTTGGACAATCGTGAGAAGTTTCTCACAAATCGTCGATAATATCCAGCTAACCCCAAGAAGCTACGGATATCAGTTACCGATGTTGGCCTCGGCCATCCCTCAATTGCATCTGTTTTGGAGGGGTCCACAGATATCCCATTGCTTGTGATGATATGGCCCAAGAATGAGACCTCCTTCAACCAGAACTCACACTTGCTGTACTTGGCATAGAGCTTCTCCTTGCGCAAAGTCTCCAGTACAGTTCTTAAATGCTCCTCATGGTCCTCCTTGGTTTTGGAGTATATCAGAATATCATCTATAAAGACTACCACAAATTTATCTAGGTAATCTCTAAATACTCTATTCATCAAGTCCATGAATATTGCTGGAGCATTGGTGAGTCCAAAAGGCATTACTATGAATTCATAGTGCCCGTACCTTGTACGAAAAGCAGTCTTGGGGATATCTTCCTTCTTCACCCTTACTTGATAATATCCCGACCGCAAGTCGACCTTGGAGAAGTATTGAGCTCCACGCAGCTGATCAAACAAGTCATCGATTCTTGGGAGAGGATACTTGTTCTTTATCGTGATTTTGTTAAGTTCACGATAATCGATGCAAAGCCGCATTGACCCATCCTTCTTCTTGACGAAGAGGACTGGTGCACCCCATGGTGATGCACTTGGGCGTATAAACCCTTTATCCAGATTCTCATGTAGTTGTTTCTTCAGCTCTTCAAGCTCAACAACAGCCATTCTATATGGAGTCTTGGATATTGGTAGCGCCCCAGGTATAAGTTCAATTGAGAACTCAACATCTCTTCTTGGAGGAAGACCAGGAAGTTCCTCGGGAAATACTTCAGCGAATTCCCTCACAATAGGCATTTCTTCAAGGGTGGTTTCTTCCTTGGACTCAATCATCTGAGCCAGATATGCGTGCTCATAAGGCAGTAATATCCATGCTTGAGATGATGGAGCTAAAGGAGATTCATCTTCCTCCTGACACTTGTAAAGAATCGGGGGTCGATTCTCCATATGGAGTGTGATTTCCCTCTCCCGACAATTTATGTTGGCTCTATATAAGGAAAGCCAATCCATGCCAAGAATTGTATCAAATTCCACCAAAGGGAGTATGACGAGGTTCGCCGGGAAATTCAATCCACAGATTATAACAGGGGAGGACTTATACTCATGGGATGCAATGATTGCCCCATTTGCCGTACTCACCGACATCTTTACTTCCATGACTTGTGGTGGTGCAGGGATTATTCTACTAAACTTTTGAGATATAAAAGAATGCGTAGAACCTGAATCAAAAAGTACGTTCTCTATTCTTGAATGAATAACTAGCGTACCTATCACCACTTCGTTGTCGGGGTTCACTTCGGCAGAAGTGATGGCAAAAGCTCTTCCTTGCTGTCTTGGAGGTTGTTGATTGCCTCCGATAACCCTTGGATTAGGGCACTGATTCGCAAAATGACCCGGTTCATTGCATTTGAAGCATTGAACAACGCGTTGAGGTTCGAACGGAGCGTTCCTCCCCTCCGTCGCAGCCGCGGGTCCTTCTTGCTGACAGTTAACAGCTAGGTGCCCTTCTCTTCCACACTTGAAGCATTTTCTTGTCCCCCTAAGGCAATTTCCAGGGTCCTTCTTTCCACACTTTTGGCAAGTGGGGTGCTGGAATTTCTTAGCGCCGTTGGATTTATCCATCGGACCACCAGCATTGAAGTCCACCTTCCGCTTCTTGTCCCCATGATACCCCTGGGATTCTCCGATCTCCATTTCAACCTTGAGGGCACATCGGACAATTTCCTCATAGCTGTCGAAGTCACGGATCGCTAATGCTTTCCGCAAGCTAGGCTTCAGCCCACCAAAGAAGCGGTCAACCTTGCATTCGGGGGTAACGACAAAGCCGGAAGCGTATCGTGCAAGCCTTGTGAAGTTTTCCTCGTACGCTCCCACAGATTCCTCATCTTTCTGCTTGAGGGAAAGGAAGTCCCTTTCCATCTTAAGACAGAGGGTGCGTGGAAAATATTTATCGAAAAACATCTTCCGGAATAACTTCCATTCCAAAGCCTCGATCTCCTCCTCAGGCTTCGTATTTTTAATCAACGTCCACCATTGATCAGCTTCACCCTCCATACGATAAGCCGCCAGGAGAACCTTCTCTTTTTCAGAGCATTGGAGGATAGAGAATATCTTTTCAATGGAGTTGATCCATTGTTCAGCAATCGTGGGATCGGATGATCCACTAAAAGTAGGAGGCCTTTGTCTCATGAAGCTTTCAATAGCGACTTGTTCTTTCTTAGGGGGGGTTGAACGTTCCTCTTGACCAGTGTTTCTATTCAAAACTTGAGTTAGCTGAGAGAGAAGCGTGACAAAGTTCGCGATTCCCGCTCCCATTGGATTGGGCATCTCATTGGTACAATCATCACACTGATCTTCACAACGGTTGTTAGCCCGAGTTCTCCTATTACCGGCCATTGGCTGGAATAAAAGGAAAGTTAGGGGTAACACATAAAGGGTAATCCAAAGACAAAAGTTGATGACTTATAAATAAACTTTAATCTCTTCAACTCATGAGTCTATAGGATTCAATCCAGGCTTTTCATGATCTTCCTTCTAACATATATTCTTAGGGGCATTTTTCCCTTAATAAGGGTTCATACTAAGATTGTAAATTTATCAAAACATATCCCCCGGGAGTGTCGTAACCAAGAGTGCAGCAAGGCCCATTGTCGTGCACCAGTTCCTGTTCGAGTCTAGCTCAAAGCGGTGTTTTCGGGTTTTACCCCTAGGATACATCTGTGCCAGAGCCGCCTCTACCTGCTCGTATCCAGACAGGGATGTATTTGTTTGATAAACCACTTACTTAGTATTTACCAAAATTTAGGGATGTTTTTATTATGCTTAGTCTTGTATCTAAGGCTTTACTAGGGTTTCCTAATCCCAAAAATAACTAAACCTATCCTCTGATACCAACTAAGACAACCCTGCTTTTTATTACAACTTAAACATGCTTTATTACATAAAACTTCACTTGATACAAAAAAGAAGATCGAGAGGTTTACTGTCCTTGGGGCTTAGGATCATTACATAAAAACTTTAAACTTGAAATACAACATCCTTATTGAAAACTTCCTTTACATGACCACTACATTCCTTCGTACTTAGCATTGCATGGGATAACCTGAGGACATGCATAAGAAAAGGGTGAGCTATAAAGCCCAGTAAGGGAGTACATAATGAATAACATGAGGAGTACAATACATGTTAGGCAATAGGCATATCAATAGAGCATAAGAGAGACATGAACATAAAGGCATGATAAAGCATGATAATCATAACATGGAAATGTGGCAACAACACTTAACATTGAATTAGCATGAGCCAAGCCTCATTGCACATGGAGCATGAGTAAACCCTCATTGCACTTGAAGCACGAGTAAACCCTCGTTGCACTTGAATTAGCATGAGTCAACACTCATTGCACATGACGTATCATGATACTATACTTTACCCAATGCATTGGAGCGCTATCAGGGCGCACCCTTCCTAAACATTTCATTTCATGCATAAGTGTGCCACATGGATCATAAAACATGGATTCATAAAACATAATCATTTATTCCACGATAAAGGAATGTGGAATTCATACATGAAACTTTACAATCAATAAGTAAACGTGCATAAAGGTGAATACCCTTGATGGAGAAATGGGCATGGTATTCACTACACAAAGACATTGGCTTAGAAAATCGGTGCGATTTCGGCAGCGTAACGGCGTGACATAAGAATTCATAAAAAAGGTTGATGAGATAGATAGGGGTTCCTCATCATATTTACATGTAATGGACAGTAAGGAGATCATATATATACATGTCCCAACAATAGAAATGTAATTTAGATTCATGATACAAAAGTATTGCTTGAATGTAAAAGTAGAGAGAGAAGTTCCTTTCGGAATTTCGGCATAGTAACGGGTGTACATGAGAGGCATTTAATGAGAGAGAAAGGGTTCACCCATCATTCAAACAATAAGAGGGCAGTATGGGGGAGGTGTGAAACCATACCCCAACATTCATAAATGAAATAAAAAGGGCAATAACAACTTAAAGAAAATTGACAAAAAATGAGAAAGGAAGAAAACCCCTTACTTGGAAGTGTGCTTCCAAAGGCTAGAGAGAGGCTTGTGAGAGGCTTCTTGGGAGCTTGGGGAACCTTGAGAGGATTCTAGAGAGATTAGGGCAGAGTTTGGACGAACTTCAAGGGCTTTGGATGAGGAGGAAGTGGGAGCTTGGGTGGGTTTATATAGGAAAGGTGAGAGAATTCTTTATTATTTAGGTTTGGGACCCCTTATATTAAAATAATCCAAACCACAAACCATCCCATGGTATTTGCCCATGGTTTCTGGAAAAGGGAAGAGGAAAACGATATTTTACAAGGCCAAGGTCCGAACTTATTAAAAAATTAGGGTTGATTATGTGGAGGTGAGTCACACTCCCATGGAAATTAATTTTAAAAAGGCAAAGTGTTGAATAAGTCTTGAGGGCTCCATTAATGCTTTGAAAAGTGAGTCAAACAAACCCAAAACCTCATTATTTTATTGATAAAACACATATTGGCCGAACATAGGGATTGTGGTATTTTATTACATCACCATTGGGTCATTATGATGTCATAAAACACATTATATATTTAAATGGTATTTAATTTTTACCCAAAAATTTGACTGTCTCAGAAAATTATGAAAAATTCACCGTTGGATAATTTCGACGTCCTGATTCCAAAAATAATATTTATTTTATCTAAATAATTTACTAAATATGTGAATTTTCACTTTTAAAATAAAAACCGACATTTATAAAAAAATTCACGGGTTTTGACAGAAATGGCTTTCAAACCTTAATAAAAATTTTAATTGCATTCATAAAATTATAAGATCATTTATATTTAATAAAAATTAATTTAATATTAATAATAATATTTTATTAAAATATTATTTTATTCAAAAATCCTTTAATTTAATAAAATATAATTCTTAATTAAATAATTACTAAAAACATCATTTGTACTTTAAAAACTAACTACAATGCACCAAAAATGACTAGAAATTATATTCATTATTATATAGAAAAATAATGTACATGAACATGGTGCTACTTATTTGTTACATAACCCCTTAAAATAGCCGCATAATACCTAAGGGTAAGGTGTGCGATGGTGACAGACTCTTGGGGTTGCTCGGATAACATCGCTCGAGTGGTAATCTCTATCAACTTCCATTTTTCCCGTAGACGATCACGTTCGAGCTTGACTTGATGAAGCTCAGCTTGGGCTTGGTCAAGGGCAAAGCCCAAAGACGCCACCTCCTTTCCGAGCTCCGACAAATGGGCTTCGTAAGGGGAAATTCTACTGGATGAGGCCATTGCTTCCTTTGTCTGAGTAGAAAATTGGTTCGTTAAAGCCTTATATTTAAACTACCCAGATGATCACTGTTCAACGGCTATAAAAGTAACGGTCACAAATCTTAACGTTAAACTAAAGAAGTTGAAATCATATAAAAATATAAAGAAACATTTAACTGGATCAAGAGGGATTTTCCATTAATGAAATTTTGGGTCGTTACAACAACACCATATGGTGATAAATTTACTAACCCTGAGTTCACCCATACTCACATCCAAACACTATTAAAGGGGATTATAGGTAATATTTTTATACCCTATAAATTTGGAACTAAGCTATATTCCATACATCTCAAGAAGTATGAAATCTAATCTGATGTATAATTCTAAAGTCATGGTCTATAGGCAATTCCAATTTTGAAACTAGGACGATCCATAAGGGGGATGCACTTTAGGTGATAGTAATACTCTCCAGATCTATGATAAAATATGAAATCCATTCAACAAAATGGTCAACTGACCCATTCAATGATATTTGTCATAAATATATTAATCGTGACTCCACATGACCCTTGGATGTTTTCTAGGTATCACTAGAGGAGATCGATGCCAATCAACATGGATATCTACAATATTTAAATCTAGAGAGAAGTTTGACACCCCAAAACCATTGTTAATCCCATGGATGGTCATAGATAGGAATAAGAAAATGAAACTATGGGTAGTGGGGTTCTATGATAAACATGGAATCAAACTCTATCAATCCATATGCATGGAGGAATAAATGTCAGGGACTATTTGAAAAAAGTAATAATCAACTAAAATGGTCATGAGGTGGAACCAATAACCACATATGTAAGTCAAAACGACAACATTATATAACACCAAGATTAGTAACATAGTACATGGAAGAACATCTTATTGTCCCATAATAAATCCGATCATATTAGAATCATAGGACAACTACTATGAAGTACCTCTATCAACCATCGATTCATTAATAGAAACCATGTCAATGTATAAATAAAATAGTATGGGTGGTCGAACCCCTAAACCATCCACTAAATACACAAATCCTTGGGTTTACATGTTATGTTAATTATTTTATGCTGGCACCTAAAACCATATTTAACTGATGCAAAAAAAACACCTGTATAGGGTTTGTGATGCACTGAGTCCCCCACAGGGTCCCCTAGATCAATACATAAGATGGAATCCTAGTCAGGATCCTATAAGTCATTGTGAAAAAGGAATCATCATACAATCATTATTAAAATACTACACATAAGAAAAGTTACCCCCATTGCTACCATACTTGTCAAAACATTGGACGATCTTTCCATCATGGGACTCTTATAAATGGTATATATATGTAGAGGAATCATACACATGTTCATCCAAAAAAGTAAAAAAAATTAATGGGATCCTATAAGGGATTAACTAGATATTCTTGTAGATTAAGTCATACCACAGGGGGGCATAATAAATATTTTTATGGTAGAAGCATCATACATTGGATCCTCTCAGTTTACCTCTTGTCCAAGAAAAAAAAAACTTTTGATCATTAGTCCAAAGAGATGTTTCATCGCCTATATAATTTCAAGGATCCCACTCTCAGATGATATATGGATTTAGTTAGGAGATGGAGAACCAAAAATTTATAGGCCAAACAACTCTAAATTACTCTTAGGTGTCCTCAACATACCTCAAGTATTTTAATATTTCAGTCCACACAGAAAACTGCTCCTAATGAACTACTCATATATCCATTTTTTCTCAAGGGTGTCAAAAAATGAAAATCCCTCGAAAGGGTAGTAAAGTAGAATTAAATGACATGGATTCCCTAGTACAAGGATTGTAATCTCAAATACTTAGTAAAAAGTAAGTATTACCAATATGGAATATTTACTTCTAAAGAAACATCATTCCTAAATAATAAAAACACATGGTTTCTTTTCATGAAAAAACACATTGTCTGATAATGGTTTTTGAATGGGAAACCCTAGTGAATGATAAAACCCCCGGTTGTCACCTAAAAATATATAAATTGGCCCAATATGGGACCTTAAAATTCATTATAGCTCCTTACATCTAGGTAGAAGAAATTATATATGGATTTATAAAATAAAATAAAAAATGACATAACTTTGGGAGGAATATTCCGAAGCTTCACCCATTTTAGGGATCTGTAGTAGCCACATGAAAATCAAGATCCTTTGAAGATATGTAGAGACACCTCCCTTATTCTCTACCTATCATTGAATATCACTCTATTTTCCTCCCTCTAACTTTATCACTCTTGATATTTGAATGGGAAACCCCAAATGGTGGGATAAGTGAGAATATATGGGGAAGAGACAAAAAATGATAGGAAAAATAAAAAATATGAAAATGTAATGAAAAATAAATGGAAAAAAGAGTAAAAAGACAAGAACATGACATGATTTTATGCCTCAACTAGAATAAAAGGAATTTTGGACTCAACATCAGTGGGAAAAGCTAAATCGGATGATCTATTCAAAATATATCCCCAAAATAACATGAATGAAAAGATTATTATTTAATTAATTTAATATTATATCTTAAATATTCCATTAAAATTATAATTGTTTAGAATTACTCCAAACTCATGTAATTATGTAACAACCATTTAAAGGTCAATCATAGTTGAAATAATATATATCTAAGATCATCTTCTTCAGTAAAATTACAATTTTACTCTTCATGAGCATTCGAAAGAAGTAATTCAAATATATGCTCAATATTCAAGTCTAGAAAAACATTGGTCCTTACAATCTCTCCAATATAACACTTTTTGTACTTATAAATATTTTTTAGTCAAATACTATATATTCACTCATATTGAAAATCTATACAAATATCCCATTATGAATATCCTATGACACCTCTCACAATGTCCACAACTCTTCCAATAAGGAAGATATTTATCACAAACGATAATGTACTAACCATAATGGGACTACCCTTATCATCACTCTAGAACATAACCCAATGTCTGACATCCTATGCTTTATCCATTATCAAACACAATGACTTGAATGGAAAAATGTTCTCATCCTAAGAATAAAATTAAAACATCAAAAAAACACCTAATCTTAGTTGGCATGAATAATTTCTCTCGAAAAAATGAATTTAAACTGAAAATTAGGGTCAAAACCCTTCAAATGACAGTGGTGGAATCCCCACCATAAGACATATCATATATCACTACTTGAGCACACCCTAAATATGTTCCTCCTTGAGACTAAAAATGATATTTAAAAATCCTTTCATATAGTCGATGCTCTCTCAAAATACGTCAGATGGTGTTGATATATAGAGAATGATCATCTATAACTAAAAGTAATGTTTGATCCCATTAATGGACATGCATTTATCTCTCAATAGACAGTCATATCATACATGATATACATAATCTTAATTCTATCCGAATACAACACCTCCCGAAAATTAATGTTTAGGATCAAACACTCTACAGTAACCCCAATAAAATCGAAACCATTTCAAATGTCTTCAATATTACAGTTGAAAATTTAACATTTCACTATAACTGCCAAGAAACCATACCTATAAAATTTATTGAAAACATCAGTCCTTGTCTTACAAATTAATACTCACTGATTTATGGTTTAAATGGTACTATATTGAACCAATGGATAACATGTCAATATTTTGTAGCAAAATAGGCGTACAAACCTTCACCAACTAATAATCATCTACCTCAAAATAAAAATCAATTCATTTAATTAAAGAAATCCCAGTTGATATCTATGATTGATTTATGATTAAGATAAAATTAAATCATAGTTAGGAAAGTGCCTATTCCAAATACATTAATTCATTATCGATATGGTTATTATGAAAATTTAGTCATGCATATTAGTATGACATATGAAACTTGAGTTTTCATTTCCCTGATCAACTGTATCATCCATTGGTTCATAAATTTATTTTTTGGTATTATTAAATGATATTTTCTTTTGTTCATAGATAATGAATGGTTTTGAGGAACAGTTAGAGAATGTTCAAAGCATGTTTCATGGTCATTTAATGTAATATAAATTTAATAATTGTGACTTCTAAATTTAATAAGTTTATTTTTTGGGAACATCAATTTAACAGATGGAATGTTAAATGACCATGTAATTATTGAAGAAATAATTTCATAGAAATCACCTAAAAATTTCATCAAAATTTTATTTTATCTAGGATTTTATTTCTATTATCATTAATCCATTTATGACTCTTCATGTCATTCTTCACATATTTATAGATGGGAAAAGAACGAAATTACATTTAAAATGGATGATATATATTTAAAATCCTTCAAGGAGCTTAAATATTGACTAACTTAGGCACTTATCATCATCTTTCTTGAAATAGGCGAGGGTTATGTTGAGTACTATGAAATGTCTAGATCTTGTGTGTTCTAGGTTCTCAGGTTGGGAGACTATGTTGTCGATTGTTGCTCAAGTATGTTATGAACAATTAAAAATTAGTATCCAATGCATGACATGGAATTGGTAGTGGTGTTATATTCCATGAAATATTATAACTAATATCTCTTTGGTAAAAAGATCACAGTATACCCTGATCATATAACAATGAAAAATATCTTCTGATATAGAAAAATGAACATAAGGAAATAAATATGGATGCGATATCTTGAGATGTATGACTTCAAACTGATGTATAAAATATAGAAATAGAATTCTTAATGATGATACATTCAAAAAAAGTAATATATTTAAATTTTGGGAGAGTCTCATTACATGTGGATGATAATGACAGTTATTTACCATATGGATCCCAACTATACCAAATTAAAAAAGAATACATGTTTCCTTTTTATCACTATTTTTTTCTTTTTAATCAAGTTTATTAAAGAAGATCAATGATCATATCATTATTCTAAAACCATTTGTACCTGACTAAATTATGGGGAGACCATGGTTGGTTGAACTAAGGATCCTAAATCAAAATATCACTTACAAAATAGAAAAATGTTCCCATTCATTCAGTATATTACCATTCATAAAGAGATATTCAAATGGGTATTCAAAAAATATAAAAATTGATAAATTCCCATTTTTTGTGGTCAAGTATGAAAAAATGATTATATATTATGTTAGAAAATGCCTAACATCTCAAGAAGATGAGGCTATGTATAAATGAATAGCTAGTTTACTTTAATATATTCCTTACCTATTTGTAACTGGGATAAAATATAAATATAAATTTTCATATATCTACCAAATAAAATTCTAAATTATATTTCTATATAAGGGACTTTGGAATGACTAACCATTAGATCACACTTCCTCCCAATACGAGAGTCTAATATGGTAGAAAATATTAAAATTTTAAATATTAAAGAATATTCCAAGCTACATACATTACTAGTTTCTATTATCATTGATAGAGATCCTTGATTCAAATCATTGTTATGGATTCCCTTGAAACATGATCCAAGAAATCAATGGACCAATCTCCTGGAATATCACCCTCAAATGGATAGCCAATCTAACCCGTGATTTTGTTAATGGATGATACACACTTGGAACATCTCTTGGAATATAGTGGCTCAAGTAAATATCATCACTCATTAGTTGAGTTCACGTATAATAATATTCATTTAGGTGTGACCCATATTGATCTGTTTGAGGAATTTTAGTGTCATCTTTGCCATTATCAATATTATTTTGTGAAAAATCAGAGATAATTCACTAATTGTACTTAACCTTGTCGAAGATACTATAGAAAAGAACCAAGTTATCCAAAAGCATATGGATACAGATCAAAGACAACCAAAATCATATGTATATCTTAATTATTGTAATTTTTCATTCAAATTCAGTGATCATGTAATTTTCAAAGGGTCATCGAGATTTGTTCATCATCTCTGGTGAATGAATGGGAAATTTTAACTATGATATACTAGCCCATTTGTGATTCTGGGATATATTGGTGAAGCTTCTTAATAGTTGTCCTTATCACTAGGATTTATTGTTACGCATAATGTGGTTCATGTTTCATCATATTATAAGTATGAGGTGGATTCTATTTATATGATTTGTTGGCATCATGTTACTCTTGAGTCAGATTTGAAATTTATCTAGGAAGTAGTGTGAATTAAAGATAAATTTAGAATTATTTTTTATGAAATTTTTTTATTTGGTAAGAGTATCATGGTATAGTGGAATAATTCACAAAACATTTTGTGAATAAGGGATGTTCAATTTTATGAAATGGAATAAGATATACCAAATTTCAATTTATGAAAATACAAATGGTTGGGATAATTTAACACCCATAGTTTGAGTATCTATTTTATATTATGAATTTTTTTATTGATGAGGAATTTGTTGGGTAAAATATATGATATTTATGGAATATTTTTGAATATTTTAGAATCATTTTTAATGTTCACAATTTGGGAATGGTTGAGAGAAAATGATATTATTACATTATGAAATAATTTGCGGTATATAAGAGTGTTTATTAATGTACATGGTACGTTCTTGATTTGTAAAAATGTAGATGTTAAAAATTTGACCGGTAGTTTTTTATAATAGATCTAATTCACAAGGTTATCTCACAATTTATTTATACATGTTGTCTAAAAATGAAATTAGAAATTAATTCTCCAAAATTTATACAAATTTTTTTCTAGAAACCCAATAATTTTCCTCTTATAAACCAGGTTCTCAATTTTAATGACCCTTAATGTTATCTTCAATATTCTTTAATATCTAAAATCAAATTTTATTGAATTTTTATTTGTTTATTTTTTAAATAAAAGTTTTGGAATCTATTATCACTTCAAATATTGGATCTTGTATTCTTTCCTTGATAAAAAATTAGAGTTTTTTTATTACAACTACATATATAAGATTGGATGAGGTTTGGTTTTTTTTACTTGTGATCTGATAGATAAATGAAAGGAAGGGGTAAGATATATTGGATGGTCTAAAGAACCATTATTTTGAATTTGAATTATTTATTTGTTTTTACCACCATCCAAATTTCCTTGGAATAAGAAATATATCCTGATTCAGATGGGTTTCAATCTTTACTAAAAGAAATTTTTATTACAAAAACACTATTAAAATTAGGTCGAAATTGTCTTATGTTTTTATCATTCTTAGTTTAGAGATTTTGGTGGAACCAAATTTTATTTTAATGTTATTATTTGAATGTAATGAATATTTTCATAAATTAATGTGGCTTCAGTAGGTGTTTTTATCTAGTTTTGGGTTTCCATTGATCATATGAATCAAGAAAATGGATCAGGAATACAATTTTTATGGATCGTCAAACCATCTTGGGAGGTCCAAGTTACTCATTATTGTATGTGTGTGTGTGGTAGTGGATAAGTGATATTTTCATGAATATTTTATTTAATTAAACTAGTAATGAATGTATAATTGATTGAAGTCCCCATGATCGTATGACCATATATGGATTTCTAGGTTGCCTTAAGTTTGTGAGTGTGTCACGAAACAACCCAGGTACCCTGGTAGCCCAATATCAATCCATCCATGATATATCCCAAAGGTCATTCCTGATCCCCATGGGTCAATGCCTAGAACCTGGAATCAAATAAACTGAATGTGGGAAAAAAATTCTACTAACAATGTGGAAGTAAAAGAAACATGGCAGTATGAATAAAAAAAGAAATTCCATTGGGTGTAATTTACAATAATTCAAATAGGCATTAAATATCAATATGCTAAAACATAGGTACCAAAATTGTAAATACATCCAAACTACCCACAGATAAAACTCAACCATTACATGGTTCAATAGCTGGATCCACCTTAAAGAGATCTGTTCCCATTGATCAAACATGGAAGAATAAAATCATCCAACACACGAAGGAATAGGTTGGGTGTGAGCGTGGTCTCACATAGGATTCCATAAGAGATTCCAATAATATATTAATAAAATGGATTCATTAAATTTTATAATAATGTGGTTTGTAATTTTTAAGAATATTAAAAAAATAATGATATAAAATTCCAATAATGGAAAATACATTATGAAATGGATTACGAGTGTTAGAATATTTCTAAAGTAGTTTCTGAAAAAATTATTTATATAAAACAATTTATATAAATTCATAAGTCATGTAAAGTTGTTTAACAACAATGTCATACATTTATATCTCAAATATAAAATAATCAAGAAACATGGTCATCAATAAAATAGGTATGGATGTTCATGGAATTAGGATTATACACACTCTATGTGATGAATAAAATATGTGTATACACACATCCCTATGACACTGGAAAGAGGAAACTAGTCACTATCCCACCATGAATTTTTCATTCTGCATTTATGTTATAGAATGTTGTATAGTCATAGAGTGTGTCCAAAAAAACTCTCAAACTACCAAAGTCTTGAATGTGGTCATACAAAATAAATGATGGTTTCATTTTGTTAGGACTAATTATAATGCAATTAAATCCCATTCCCCTTTTTTAAATGCCAAATTTTTATTTAAAGCAAATAAAAATTAATAAAAAAATATGCTTTCCAAAATGAAAAAACAAGTGGGGTTATATGAAAAATTTTAATCCATTTTTCAATTAAAAACTTCCATCAATTCCATTTCAAATTTAAAATTCAAAAATTTCATTGAATCCATTTCCATCCATTTTCAAATACATCCCAATTAAATGTAATAGGGGGTGTTTCCCAATTTCATGCCAAAACCATTTCAATACTCCCAATTAAATGGAATTGGATTTCAATAAATTCCATTTTAAATCCATTTAAACATTTGAATTTAAATAAACAAAAAAAATAAATAAATAAATTTAACAGCAATCACTTTGGCCATGCGGGACAAAAAACCCAACATTAGCCCCAAAATTCAACACTCTAAATAAAACCAATCAGTGATAAAAAAAGGTGCAAAATACCATGAAACGCAATATAGAAATGAGATCCAACACCATAGAGAATATATCCATCAATTTTATAATTATTTATTTAACCTCATAGGGGAGAAAAATAGATATATGAAAAAATGGGGAAATGCATACCCATGAATTTTCACCGCAAACACATGGATGATAGAACACCAAATGAATGGACCAAGAAGGGTTGTAGGGCTCCAAGATCAAATGGGGAAGGAATTAGGTTGAGAGAAATGAAACATGAAAGAAAACTAAATATAGGGATTAGTATTTATTACATTATAAAAACTATAATTGGGGTATTACATTACATGTAACTTAATTACATGTCATGAAATAGTAAAATTTCATAACTGGTAAAAATTGTGTCACTCCAAATAAAAAAAAATTAATTAACAGAGGATGTTTAATGACTCGTCGCATCATGTTACTTTCATGATGTGAACATATCACGATATTTACCCAGAACCCATTTCATGTCATGTAACCTTGTTACAGGGTAACACACATGAAACCAACAAAAACAACCAGTTAAAGCTGAGAGTCCAAAAAATATATGACTTACACATTATTTAAATCATTAAAATTCCTTCTCAACCCTACCTAATTAATATAAAGGAAAATCCATGACATGCTTAATGATATACTTGTTATATCAGAAACGGGATGTTACAACCTCCCCACCATAAATATATTTCATCCCAAGAAATTATTTAAAGAAGATCCCATGATTAAAATATTGTTCCTTTGTTATCTCATAAGTTCCTTTCATTCCCAAATATCATGAAAATATATACCATTCTACCGAATCACAAAAACCAAAGTTATCGTCCTCCCATGATGTACTAGGGTCTCAGAATCAAGTCACCTGAATGGTCGCCCAGTCATTGATAAATCAAGTTCAATATCAAGATCACAACAACTCAAAATGGGAGATGTATCAAAGAGTTACATTCATAGATGTGATTCAAGGAATATATTATTTATTGAAATCAGATACTGGGGATGTTCTAATGACTATAAAAAAAATTCCCCACCTGCTCAACAACTTCCAAAGGTTCTACAAAACGTAAAGAAAACGTCCCTTCCATCCCAAGACAATGATGACCTAACCAGCGTGAAACATTCAAGAACACATAGTCACTAAATGATAACTCTAATGGTATATGGATAAAATTTTTAAAATAATTATATCAAATTTTTGATTTCAACATTTTACAATGAATTCACTGAATCTTTGTAGTCATCTCTTGCAACAATCTTGGTCTAACAAAGAAACTTCCACCAATATTGTAAAGACCCAGAAATTTGAAAGAAATTTTTTTCATAAATACTTTGGAATTTTACGAGTCTATGGCTTCTGACGGCACATGATTCTGAGGCCTAGTGTGCCCGAAATCAATTTCCTATGTTTAGCTCGGGTACGTTCACTGAACAAACGAGTGGGATTTTCTATCTTTTGAACCGTTGCTCAGAATTTAAATATGAGGGCACCAATGAATTTGCAGCCCCAGTAATTGCTTAAGAGAACTTTTACCGTAGATTCTTTTACTTGGGAGGAGAAGTTAAAATTTGTGGATTAAATGAGAAGTGAATAAAATTGTGGAACAATTTTATTTTTTTTATATCTAAGATGGTTTCATCCTACATGGGGCAGTTAGGGTGGGAACCACTAGCACCTAACTACTCATGTGAGGATAAATATGAAGTGGGTCCCATATGATCCCCAAACCTTCACATTCCCTAAAACTCCTTAAACCACCACTTAATTTTTGTAAACTCTTCATTACTTGTAAAACATTTCCACATCCTCTCTCTCTCCCTCTTAACTCTTTCCAACACACATTAATCAATTAATTGAACTACTTCAATTAATTAATTATGTGTTTTGAAATTTAAATTTTGAATGCATGGCATGATTAAATAAAATAAGGAGAAGCCTTATTTTATTTTTGGTTGGCTTGTTGTGTTGAGATTTTGGGGAGAGAGCTCTTGAGTTTCGAAGAACGCTTCATCTCCTTTGTTGAAGAACATCAACTCTCTGACGAAGATCATCAACTCGGAGAACCCAGATTCTCCATCCCCTTCTTCCTCCGCGACAATGGAGGAGACACCAGTGCAGGATCTCTCCAACGACGTCTCGCCTTATAATTTTCTCTCCGTGAAAAAAGGGGAGACGCCGCTTCCTCCTTAGGCGCACTCTGTCGTCGCTTACGGGACCTCACCCCGCGACGCCGTCTTCCGCGATGCCCGACGTTCGATATCTTTTATTGAGGCAGGGGTTTTATTTTTTCAAGTCTTTATAATCGTTCTTCGTTGCTTATGGTTTGGCCGCATGATATCGTCCTAACAGGAGGAGATCAGACCGTACAAAAACGGCCGATTCTCTTCCCCTCTTCTTTGTTAATCTTCGTTGATGTTGGAGGCGGAGGCGCACGGTGTCGTTGCACCATGTGGTGATCGGAAGGGAACCGCGACCATACAAGGCCGCGGCGAAGGTGGCGCAGTGTCGGTGCACCGCGCAAAGACGTAGAGGGCCACGACCGTAGCGGGCCACAGCGGTGGTGTGCGGCGCCGTCGCGCCGCGCCGGAGAGACCGAGGAAGGCCACGGCTGGAGCCGGCCGCGGTGGAGTGGCGCAATGCCGCCGGGCTGCATCGACGAGAAAGCCGCGGCCGAAGGCCGCGGCGGACCAGCAGGGGCGGCTGGCCGAGCCAGTCACCGGCGTCTCTAGGAGGTGGGACCCCTTCTGGGCCATGCGACAGCTCAAAAACTGGTTGGCCTTAATGGCCGACCGTTACCCAGAAACCGAGGGGCGTAACCCCCCCCCCCCCCCCCCCCGCCCTGACCAGCCACTAGGGCGGACCACACTGGGTCCACCATTTCCAAAAACAGGGTGCCGCACCCCCTTTGGGTCCTGTTCGGCCAGCGGCTGAGCCGCGACCGGCTTCCGATCCAGTCTGTATGCCGCACGGGTCGGGCCAGCCGCAGGCCATGCGGGCTGGGCCGCGACAGGCCGAGTCGGGCAGCGCCACACCAGGCCGGGCCACGCCACTTTGGGCCAGGCTGTGAAACTCACCAGGCCGGTCTGACCCCTTTTCCGGGTCGGACCCGCCAAAACTGAGTCAACCCGATCTGTCAGCCCATCGGGCCTAACGGACCGGGCCAGGTAATCACTTAAATGTGAATAAATTGGGGACCGTGCATCCGATCGACACTCCGTCTGCGGAACTGGGACCCTTTCGATGAGATGGTCCTTTTGCGATACTCTAAGTGAGTTTTGGATGAATTTGGATATCAGCCGGGTTAAAAATGAGCGTATTTCCAACCGGGCCCATGGGACGGAAAAGCCAATATCTCTCAGACCGGGAATCTGATTAACGTGCCGTCTATTGCATTGAGTTCCTTTTGTCGAGACAGAACATTGGGATACATCAACTCTAGACTTCGTGACAGCTGATTTATTGACCCCCTTGGATCGTGGAGTGGACCCTCCCGGAATCGTGCGTGTTGTGTGTGGGAACCCTAGAGCTGGTTGTGACTGCGACGACGATGACGACTGTACTTGGATCCTACGTGGGTTCGTCAGTAAGGATGACTGTACTTCTATCCTCTATGGGTTCGGCAGCGATGACGACTGTACTTGGATCCTCCGTGGGTTCGGTAGTGATGGTTACTGTACTTGGAAACTATGTGGGTTCGGTAGAGATGACTTCTTTACTTGGATCCTATGTGGGTTCGAAAGGGGAGATGATTTATAGGCTACATCTATCATCTCCACCCCTCTTCGTGAGTAGTATACATGTGTGATTTGAGTCTTGACTTTCAGTCAGTATCATCGATATGATCGACTTGCTTTCCTTTGTGGACTGGGTTGTGCTTTCCTGTGTGGACTGGGTTGTTCATGGGCTTGTGAGTTGGAACCGAATTGGAATTGATGACTTAGGTATATGTATGGGCATATACCTAAGTAGGGTTGGTTGATACTTTGTGTTTGTATATTTCCTTGTGTTTTATCCTTGGTGGATTCTGGGAGACCTTCGGGGTTCTCGGGGTCCCAATTGAGTATCGTATACTCACCCCTGCACAGGCTATGCCTGCACAACGTTGTTTTGGATGCAGACGACAGAAAACACTGATCGAGGTGGAGTCTTGTGGGGCGGGATGGTAACTAGTGGTGGACCACTTGGCAGGACATACACGGAGCGGACGGTCGGACCCGAGGAGCGGAGGAGACCATTTTTACCCACCCTTCAGGTGGGATATACGGAGGATGACTTAGTGGTTGCAGGTTTAATTTACTACAGATGTTCTTTCTTTACTCTTGTGTTGTACTTTCAGTTGGGTTTGTATTCTGTCCCATTTACTTTCCAGCACTTACTTTTGTACTCAGTTTACATAGTGTTTTTTCAGCTTGTGTACTCTGTGGTGTTTGTTTACTTATATAAAGGTAATTCCTTCCCTTTTTTATCAGGATTTACGCCTTTGGTGGTTGTCACCAGCCCCTGGCCTATGGAAGGCGGGCTTGGGGTAGTCACGACATGGGCCCCGAGGATAGGTTGTGAAAAATTGGTATCAGAGGTGTCGGTTCTACTGCAGAACTTAGGACTCTAATAATTTCTTCCTGTGATGCAATAGTGTTAAGGGTATTGAGTGTGGTTATCAGTCCAGGGAGTCTAGTGTCGGTGCAGCGGCCGACATATCCATACACCAGGACCCTGACTTCTGATTTCCGAATCAGTGCATGAAAACATTGATTGAATGTGTGTTTCAAAGGTTTTCTTTGTGATTACTTTGTGTCAGCTCACCAGGTATACTTTCTCAACCGTGGTGCACCTGTTACTTTTCAGGATGGCCCCACGAAGGCAGCCAGCTAGGGTTCCGAGCCATGTGAGAGATGGAAGCCCAACGAGCGACGAGGCCTCGGTGCAGGGCCCCATTACAGCGGAGGCACCAGCGGTACCTCTACCCGCTGGGCCACCGATACCACTCGCCCCAGTAGCGGAGAGTGCACACCTCCTGAGTGCGCTGCACGAGTTTCAGCATAGTAACGGGTGTACTTGGGAGGAATTTAATGAGAGATAAATGGGTTTCCCATCATTAAAACATAAATTGGGAAGTATGGGGGGGGGGTTAAAACCACACCCCAACATTTATAATTGAAATAAAATGGTCAAAACAACTTAAAGAATGTTGGACGAAAATGAAAAAGGAAGAAAACCCTTACTTGGATGTGTACTTACAAAGGCTTTAGAGAGGATTGGGAGAGGCTTCTTGGGAGCTTGGGGCACCTTGGGAGGATTCTAGAGAGAGTAGGGAAAAGGTTGGAAGAACTAAAATGGCTTTTTGTGCGGAGGATGTGGGAACTTGTGTGGGTTTATATAGGAATTGTGAGGGAATTCTTTATTATTTAGGTTTGGGACACCTCACATTAAACTAATCCAAACCACAAACCGGCCCATGGTTTTTTAAAAATAGAATTGGAAAAAAATATTTTAGAAGGAATAAGTCTGAAATTATTAAAATAATGGGGTTTCATATGTGGAGGTGAGTCACACTCTCATGGAAAACAATTTAAAAAGACAAAATGTTCAATAAATCTTGAAGGGACCACTAAAGCATTGTAAAATAATTCCAAAAAACCAATAATCACATTATTTTAATAGTAAAACATATATTGGCCGAACATAAAGTTTATAGTATTTTATTAAATCACTCTTGGGTTATTATGATGTCATAAAACACATTATATATTTAAACAGTATTTAATATTTACCCAAAAATCTGACTGTCTCATAAAATTATGAAAAATTCATCATTGGATAATTTTGATGACCTGATTCTTGAAATAATATTCATTTTATTTAAATAATTTTTTAAATATGTTAATTTTCAATTTTAAAATAAAAACTGTCATTTATAAAAAAAATTATGGGTTTTGACAAAAATGGCTTTCAAACCTTAATAAAAAACACAAGTGCATTGATAAAAATATATGATCATTTATACATAATAAATATTAATTTATTAATTATAATAATAATTTATTAAAATATTTTTTAATTCAAAAATCCATTAACTCATCAAAATAGATTTCTTAGTTAAACATTAACTAAAAATACTATTTGTGCTTTCAAAAACTATTTACAATGTAACAATAACGAAATTAAAGTATATTAATAATTATATAAAAAAATAATTTACATAACTATAGTGATAAGGTCTTGTTACATGACCCTTTATAACACTCACATAAGACCGAAGAGTAAGGTGTGTTATGGTGACAGACTTTTGGGGTGGCTCAGATAACATTGCTCGGGTGGTAATCTCTATCAACTTCCACTTTTCTTATAGGCGGTCCTGCTTGAGCTTAACATATTCATCATCAGATTGGGATTGGTCAATATAGAAGCCCAAATATGAAACCTCCTTTTTGAGCACTGAGAAATGGGCTTCGTATGGGGCATGTCTACTAGATGTGGTCATCGCTTCCCTTGTTTGAGTAAATTGGATTTATTAAACCCCTATATTTATACTAATCATGTGGCCACTGTTCAACAACTATGTTAGTAATGGTCACAATTATTAATTGTATTTTAAAATCAAAGAACATAAAACCAAATAAGATGGAATTTTATATAAACATTTTACATAAATAGTCAATTAATTAGATCAAGATTGATTTCCATTAATGAATATTTGGGTCGTCACGCTATATTATTCTAACCATTAAACAATTTTGGATCGTAAAATCCATACCAAATCACTTCTCAAATTACCACCCTCCATCTAAGTACCCTTGGTTTTTATGTAATGCTGGAATTGGAAGCCTTTTAAAGATGACATATAGATGATAACCGGAGAATAGGTAATGTCAGTAAATAATTTTTTAATTTTTTTTCTACTTACATTGTATATTAAATATTATATGATGTTTTTATGTAATGAAAATTACATAAAACCCTCTCTATGTCAATCAAATGGGTTAAAACCCATCATTTTTGTGGATGGCGGCCTACCTCCTCGTGAACTGATGCCATTAATTTTTCAATTACCACATCTCATGGTTGGAAATAATGCTTTATTTATTATTTATATATGATATTTATGATTTTATTTTTATTATATAATAATAACATCACATATAACTTTATTCTGTACTATTTTTTGTAATATAGTATTGTTTCTCACGTGTATAGTGGACTACCGCCTCCTGAAGCGATGTGATTGGTTCATGTTGTAGATAAAAGAAGATAAGGATGGGTTTAGTGAACATATGTAATTTATATCACATAACACCAATTCTATAGATTTATTATATCATTTATCTTACTCTAATTCAATCTGATAAGAAAATAGAAAGAGTGTTCATCTGTACATATGGTGTACCATCTCTATGAACAATGTGTTTCATTTTCCATCGCTAAATTTTATTTGTTTCTATAAATACATATATACTGCATATATATTATATATATATATCATTTTTACCATTTTAGATATTTTGGAACCATGATCAAGGTGTTATGACTAAAATTATCACAAATCAAATCATATACGACAAACAAAGAGGTTATTACCAGAAATGTAACATTAATATTAAACTGTCAATTAATGGGTAATGAAATGTCATAAGTAAATAATATATCATGTGATATATTTAAATAAGGTTCTCTAAATTATTTGTAATAACCATATACTTATTATATATGTTTTTTTCATTATTAAGACTGAATTCAATTCTTAACATAATGTGTTTCCATTTAACTATTTACTTTCATGAGACACACGCCTTATTAATGACATATTTATATAATTTGGTGTGTATAAATACACTTAATGTATTGTATGATTATATATTAATAAATATTAGGATATACATATACCATTTATTATATCTATTTAATGAGTTTTTGTAGTAAAAACATTATGAAATGGAAAATAATGATTTATCTCAATTTTCCTTGTTCGAGTCAAGTGTCTAGTTATGCACCTATATTATTTTATGAGGTGTATATAAATACCCTTTAACATGTAATATCAGGAATTTAATTATTTTAATTATTTTTTAAATTCCATTTTATTTTATTCTTTAATGTTTATTATGATTCAATGTTACCAAAGTGGTAGTGAGTTTATGTTATAGTCTCATCATTTCTCAGTATTATTTTTGATTATTTCAAAAATTTTGAAATTCTTACATCAACCTATCAATAATTATAATTAAATTTTTTCTAATATATTTTTTCACTATATTTTAATTTAATTATTCCATCTTCTACTCTATGGTACTCAAAATTATTAAGAAAATATATTTATGAAAACCCTAATTTATTTCCCTCTTTGGTGAGAAAATAATATTCTTCCAAAACCATGTTTTAAATAAAATGAAACTGATATTTATATATTAGTATTTTTAAATTTAATTTCTTCCTTGTTTTAATATTAATAATTTTTTTATATAATATTCATGTATTTTTCAAAACAAATCCCATTTGGATTTTATCGATAATGTGAATCGAATCATGGTTTAAATGTGCATGGCATGAACAAAAGTTCTGAACATCTTGACCATTATTGTATTTGAATATTCATTTATATTTTTAATTTTTATTTTAAAATTTATGGACTTTCAATATGATTTTGGTTTTAAAATTTATTTTTCAATGAGGAATGTATATTTCCGTCTGGAAATGTTTTAAAGGATTTCAATATCATCCTTTATAAATATTCGTGTTTGTTTTCAAACAATGTTTTTAATAAATATCTCTTTAATAATAAGTTTTAAAAAAAATCAATGAATAGTTATTTTCCTCAAGAAATAATCCATTTATCCTATTAAAATAATTTTAAAAAAATGACATCCTCTGATGTTGGTTATGCTCTAATTAGGAAAAGATTGAATGATAAATCCTTATTATTTATATAGATGGATAATGTTTATATTTATGAAATGTTTTAAAAACAAATTTATTTTTTCATGAGTTACGAATTGGGGAATTTGTGAAAAAAATTTGAAATGCATTTTCTATTAATGAGTTATGTTGATATGTAGAATTTTTCATGAAATTATGGAAGACATAAGAATGGATTTCATTATGTAATGGGGAAGACCCATATCTCCCTTAAATGCATTGGGAAAATATTTATATCTCAAGAGATTAAAAATGTGAAACAACTTTATTATCTCGATATACTATGGTAAAAATTTGTTTCTGGATCCACTATGGTAAATAGGTGTGTCCTGATCCACTATAGGATACATGTATTTCTTTAACAGTTATATCAAACATGTGTTTCCTGATCCACATTTAGAAATATGAGGTCATGATTAACTATGGGAAGATACTATGTCATGATCCATTATTTGATATAGGGGTTTTATGATCCATAGTGGGAAAACATGATTTAAGTCCTGATCCACTATGTTGATAGTATTGAACGTTGACCTTGACATATCAAATGGTTTTCTATAATTATGATGGTACCACATATTCATGACATCAGCTTATGGTTCCTGATTTATTTAGGATTATTTATCACCTTTTTTTATACATATTCTATGAAATGATAATGTTTATGTTCTGAACCATGTATATGATCAATGATAGGTTGGGAATGAACTTTGATAGTCATTTTCATGATCCCATACAATTATGTCGATATTTTGATTTAATATGACCATTGATTAATATATCTTATTTCTACGGTTAGTGAGAATCTGAGCTCACCCATTAATATGTTTCCCTTCCACTAGTTATTAAACATGATTTTATTTAGGGTATTTCTTTTATTAATATTAAATGGGAAGATCATTGTGGGAAATATTGATGATCATTTACCAGATTAAGAGATTGTGTTCCATGTTTCAAAAGGAACTAAAGTAATATGATCCTAAGGTGTGTGTTTTTGTAATTTAATCAATATTATTTTAAAAAAATGTCATATCCATGTATGATAAGCCTAGATTCTTATAGGAACAAAAAATTTCCAATTTCATTCAACTAGATGGGAATTGAATGTATCCCTCTAGAAATAACATTAACAACCACATGCACATAGCGATATCATTCACTTTTTATATCTCCTCACATTAATATTTATAATGAATATTTTTTTAAATATATTGGATATAATAATTTATTTGTAATGATAAATTTATTTAACATTCTTTCCTTTTTTCATTATAAGATGAAAATAGCATTTATGTTAACGTGAAAACTACCGTCTCCAAAAAAGAAGTAATTAATTTTTCTATGTAGAATTTTTTTATTGTTACAAATATATCTATAATTTTTACATGGGATATTTATATCATGATTAAAAATATAGACATGATTGACTTTGATCATGATGGAAGAACTGCAACTGGCTTACCAAAACATAGTTGAAAATTAAATAATTAAAACCATGGAATGAGTAATTTAATAAAGAAAAATTTAAAAATCAGTGTGGAAATGATACACATGGATTATATATTCCATTATAATTTTTTTATTTTTTTATAGTTTTATTATAAATTTAAATTTAGTATACAAGTAGTGAGATCACATTCAAAGGTAGTAAGAAATGATGTTAGGATTTATGTTACAATATCATTTAGTGTTGGGATTATCTATCATAATTTTAAATTGAAGGGAAAGTTTTGTGAATTATCAATTAAAATACATATATTTTATTCTAAAATTTTTATTTTATTATTTTTCTTATAATAGTTTCATTTTTATCTCTTAGGTACATAAAATGATAGATAATGTTTTATAGGAAATGCGATTTCTTTCATCTTTGGTCTATGAACCTATTCTTCCATGTCCATTTTCATAAAATATTTCTTTAATATTATTACCTTTAGAGAAAAATTCTTAAAAGGGTAATTTTCAATACCAATGAATTTATTTATAAAGTATTAAAAATAAATTTTCCTAAAACGTTTTTTAATAAATCATTTTTTTTAAGTATAAATTATTTTTTCTTAAATATAAAACATTAATAGATTTTCCAAATGTACAGTCATGATATGATTATATACGTTCATTGATTCATATCTCTTCCTTTTATCCACATTTTACATAGTCTTCTACTCATGTATACAATTAAAGTGATCAAGAAAACCAAGAAAATTAATGCTCTTAAATAATTAAATTAAACACTATATCTCATCAAATGGATCATAAATGACCTCAATAAATAATAATTAATTAAATACATGTATTAAATGTTATAAAACTTTTAATTGACGAATAAAACAAGATTATTCAGGTTTTTTAAATGAATAAATCATTCATACATACCGTAAGGGTAATTCTCGAACCCAACTCTATTTCTTTTGGTTTTCCCACATTCACCCCATTTTTGGAATGGATATTCCTTAAATATAATTTTTTCATTATGATCTTCAATATTCTAGTATATACATGTTTTATACATGATTTTATAAAAAAAATTCCAAATAAACTCTTCTTAAAAAAATACTTTTCACATATCGAGATTTTGTCCTCTTCACTAAAGGCTGATGATGCTCAGAACAATCATGTTAGTCGGTATATCATTTAAGAACCGAAATTTTATGAAAGAATGATTTTTGAAAATAAACAAAGTCCTTTCAATGGGTTATTTTATGTTTAATATTGATATATGTTTTTTGTGTCATCCATTATAATGTAAATTTTAAGATGTGATGGGTGAGCCCAAAATTATATATAATAATGAAAATTTTATGATGTTATGGGAGTTCTTTGAATTATATAGTTCTCATATGCATTGATTAATGTGATGTTTCTCACTATATAATGTAAAATATTAAGGAATATGATTCTTGATTTGTTCAAAACTATGTATTGTTGTTGATCACTATGATATGATATTTCATTTTTATGCATTAAAACATTCCATGAAATTTCTTATCTCTTCTTCTCGTGATTGTTATCCTATTATTATGTTATAATGATGATGTTTTTATTATACTCACATAAATATATATTGTTTAATGTTCTAATCTGTCCTCATTCAGGGATTTTAGCTCATGAACTTCTTTGATGTATATCCCAATGTGACTACTTGTTCAAAGGATAATTTAAGGGCCAATAAGAAACTAGATATGTTGGAATAAAATAAATGTTTATTTTTTATTTTTGTAAATGTAATTTATGGTTATAATTTTACCAAGACACAAAACCTTTAAATCCAATACATGTAATAATTTTATGTTTCTTATCATTAAAATGATGTAATTATGTTTTAATAAAATGAAAGATTGATATAGTTGGTATTAGATAATAGTTTAGATAATTTTGGAATTAGGATTATAGATCTTCATTGAAATAATAGAGTATGAGACAAAGTATAAGTAAACCCCCAATAAGAATTGTTTTATAAAATTCTAAACATATGGATCCAACACAATATGCTTATAGACTTAACATCACAATGGAGTAAATTATTATTCATGACTTGTTGGATAATTCTTTCTTCTAACCTATTATTATATAGAAAATGGTGGGAACTAGGAGAAACTAGTCCAAAAACCCATGTGAGGGATAATGCATCGATTTCCCAAATGACATCCCCAAAGCCATAGGAAGTGGAATTCAAAATGTCATGGTGATTCTTACCTAGAAGCCTTTGGTTATGAATGATGACTTGAGTAATGTGGTATGTCACATAAGTTGGAAAAAATGGATATCAAGAGTTTCATGCAGCAATAACGATTGACGTTTAGTGGATTATTTGATCCACTAGTCCGATAATAGTGGGTCCCCTCAATGGAGAAGATATTATTTTTACTTCACTATTCTAAGATAGAGATGTGAGCCTGGAAATTTTTTATCTAAATGGAGTAGACAAAAAATTGTAGGTTTGGATTAACAACATCAATAGGAAGGATAAAATGGAAGAGATGCGGTGGGAAGACATTAAGATAATGTTAATTAACAAGTATTTCTATCGAATTCTTTGTACAAATATGGATTGATAATTCATAGAGTTGAAGAAAAAGGATAAATAATCATTCATGTCCTACAAAGAAAATTTCACAAGTATTTCATAGTACACTTAGTGTTTCATTATCAATAAGTACAGTAAAATTGAATGATTCTTTTGTGGATTAAAACTATTCATTAAAAAGGATCTATAAATTAGAGACATTGGGTGTTATTAATAATTTGTTCTATTTTCTCTCAAATTGGAGATGGAGTTTGTAGAATGGTCACATGGCTCTGGTGATAATAAATGAAGGAAGGAGTTTCATGTTAGAGGATATGATGGGAAAGGTGGAAAGAAAACTAAACCAGCCACATATAAAAAATGTTGGAAGATGCATCTTGGGAACTCTCTCAATGGGATGGGGAAATTATTAATGAGTGGGATAGAAGGCCACTGAGATCATAAATTTTAATAATACATGAGGAAGCAAGAATATGTGTTGGAGGAAAAGAGAGTATCACCCATGGTCCAAAGCTACAACTGTAAGATGAAAGGGAACTATGAAATCTAATGCACTAAAACTTGAGTGATCGTGGTTAATCTGTTATAACATCCCCAAATGATAAAGGGTTAAATGACTAAATGATATGACTCATGTCAACAAGGTGCACCTTCTTTTTAGGGAGCCTGTCTGATTAGAACTCCACAGTTATGCGTGCCTAGCCTGGAGTAGTGATCAGGATGGGTGACTTTCTGGGAAGTCTCACAGGGTGTGTGTGAGTGAGGACAAAACACACTAGAAAGGACAAGTGTTGGCCTGTGGGGGCTATCCTTAGTCATATGACCCGTTCAGACATGTGGGTAGACCCTGGGGTGGGCCCCACGTGTCTGCGGGGCAACTGGTGGTACCTGGTGGGCCAGGATCCGATAACCATGTTAAGGCGGGGTGGTTGTGCTGTCACCGGGACCCAGTTCTCACATTTGGTATCAGAGTTGTCCTGTGGGGACTGTCATTAGTCAGATGACCCATTCAGACACGTGGGTAGACCATGGGGTGGGCCCCATGTGTCTGTGGGGCAACTGGTGGTACCTGGTGGGCCAGGACCCGAAGACCATGTTAAGGCGGGGTGGTTGTGCTGTCACCAGGACCCAATTGTCACATTTGGTATCAGATGAGGAACCCAGCCTTAAGTGTGGTGCACTTCCTGGGTTGAGTTGTAGGGCCCACAATGAGGGCGTTGTTCTCTAAAGGGGGGGTGATTGTAACATCCCCAACGGATAAAGGTTTAAATGACTAAATGATATGACTCATGTCAACAAGGTGGACTTTCCTTTTTGGGAGCCTGTCTGATTAGAACTCCACAATTAAGCGTGCTTAGCCTGGAGTACTAATCAGGATGGGTGACCTTCTGGGATGTTTCCCATGGTGTGTGTGTGTGAGGATAAAGCACACTGGAAAAGACATGTGTTGACCTGTGGGGACTGTCATTAGTCACATGACCCGTTCGGACACGTGGGTGGATCTTGGGGTGGGCCCCACATGTCTATGGGGGCAACTGGTGGTACCTGGTAGGCCAGGACCCAACGACCATGTTAAGGCGGGGTGGTTGTGCTATCACTGGGACCCAGTTGTTACATTTTCATATGCATCCACCAAAACCAAAGGTACAATGCAAGGATTATTCCATCACTGCTACTGCCGCAGATAAAAAAACAAATTCATACAAGATGCACTTCCTATTCACCCAATAATGTAAAATCATTATTTTTTCTAGTTCTTTGCATTCGTTTATATATTTAATGTTTTCTAGAACTATTGAATTGAAGCCTCGAAACCTTGAAATGCAGATATCTCTATAAACACCAATTGGTTTTGTCACTGAAACCCAAGTGTTGGAATAATCTCTTATTGGTGTATGTGGGAAGATTCTTCCAGCGAATATCATGATTCTTCCCTGTGTGTAATTTGATGCTATGATGGGAATGTATTAGCTCTCATTATATAGAGCACATATAAACAATCGGGAAAATGAAATATCTTTTCATATTCCAAACCATCCCATGATCCACTACAAATTTAAGGAAGATCTTGAATCTCCATTTTAAAATCTTTTAATGGTGTGGGTGTTGATTTCTTTGTGAATAAGCATACCTCACTTAAATGTTTGAGTCAATGGAAGGTATAAACCTGGGGTAAATTCCAATTGTGAGGGAATAAAATGGTGTATTTCTTAAAGTGTTACCCATACATCCCCACGATTGTGATGTATTGTTCGCAACAAAACTCATACCGGGAGATAATCCTATCTCAAAATGTCCCTCTTGGATGGCCTCTATCGAACTAATAAACCTAAATAAGAAACTTCAAGAGAATTCGGACAAAGGGTTCAAATGACCTAGTGAATCCCCTTATGGTGTGCTAGTTCTCTTTGTTAGAAAGAAATATAGATCAATGCATATATGTATCAATTATTTAGAATTCAACAGTATCACCTTATAGAACAAGTATCATCTTCCAAGGATTTATGACTTGTTCAATCAGTTATGACGAGATCAGTACCCATCAAATATTGATCTTTGTTCTAGATATAATCATCTAGAGGAAAATAAGTATGATTTTAATAATATTTCATTCCATAGAAGTTATCTACAATACATGTTTTTGGTGATTACCTTCATAATTACAAATTCACTTGCCATATTCATGGATTTTATGAATAGATTCTATAGAAATTACTTTGAAAATTTATGGCATTGTTTATCGATGATATTTCATATACTCTTTGATCAAGGTGGAACATGAAGAACATATAAATCTTGTGTTTGTGACATTATAGAAGGATATGTTGTATGCCATGTTTTGAAAGTGTGAATTTTGGATATAGCAAGTCACATTCTTGGGACATGTGATCACAAGTGAAGGTATTTCTATAGACCCATCAAAAGAAAACGCAACTGGGGAATGGACCAGACCCTCTAGTTTCATAGAAATATGTAGTTTTCATGGATTATAACGGTACTATCTATGTTTTGTGAGAAATTTATCATGATTGACAAGCCTGCTAACTAAGATAACAAGGTAATGGGAAAAATATGTTTCGATGGAAGAACGTGAAGAAACCCTCAAGGAGCCAAGGAAAAGGCTGATCATTTCCCCTATACTCACATTAAAAAAAAGTGGAGCATGATTTTCGACATACATTGATTATTCAAATAATGTCTTGGGTTGTTTACTCATGTAATATGATAATGTGATAGAATACACCTCACGAAAGTTGTAGATCTATGAGTAGAACTACTTGAAGCATGACCTGGATCTAAAAGCAGTGGTTTTTTCCTTAAAAATATGGTAGTCCTGCCTATATGGTGATAATTTTGACTTATATACTAATCATAATATTATAAGATATTTTTTTAAAAAATGAAGCTTAATATGCATCAAAAGAGATTGCTAGAGCTAATCAAAGACTGTATGTTTTATATTCAATGTCTTCCTGGCAAGGTGAATAAGGTAGATAATGCTCCAATCTTAATAGAAACCACTACTCTATCCAGGTTGCAGAATGATAGAGATCATATCTTCATGGATAAATAAACTATGGATTTGGAAATCATAATAGCGGCGAATATATCTACGTTTCTCAAATTATTTCCCAGCCATCTATCCAAGAGAAGCTTAAGGAGGCTCAAAGGGATAATCCAGAGTAACAAAATAATATGAATTTTGTAAATGAAGGGATGCTTCTAGAGTTTCATATTGATGATGATGATATGATTCTGCCTGGAATGAGGCTTTGTGTGAAAACATTATAATGACCTAGTTTTTAAATAAATTTGTGTTCGATAGACAATGCAATACAAAACATAGAACCTAAAAAAATGAGTAATTAAATACGACCATTTTAACCTCACCATTAAATTTTATGATTTGATTTGTATTTTCTAATGTATTAAATATATATTTCATAAATATTTGAATAAATTATTATTTATTATTCAATAATATTTTGGTAATTTCTTTTTATTTATCAAAATATGTTTTTATAAAAAATTATTTTTGTTTATTTATTATATTTTATTCTAGAACATATGAAAAATTTATTTGATAAATAATTTCAATTTTTGGTATCTTCATATCAAAATTATCTGAGGGTAATAATTTGGTTTTTTTAGAAAATGTTGATTTTTTATGAATAGTGAAAATATATTTTTTTCATAAAATTATAGTTTATTTTGATAAATGAATTAATTTTATTTCAAATTATTATAGTTATTATTTAGTTATATTTAATTCAATTAAATTCATGTTAATTATATTTACATAGGATTTAATTATATGTTTATTTTAAGGATTAAAAATTCATTATTCTGGAAACTAGTTTAAAATGCATAATTTATCTCTATTTTTTCTAATTAAAAGAAACCATAATGATATGTGAAAAAAATATATATTATATATCCTTATTTATGATTGGAAAATAATAAAATTAAATTTTGTTTTTACATAGCTAAAGTGAACTAATATTTTCTTTAAAAATGTATTTTTTCAAAAAATGTTTTCCATAAATAAATACAATTTTTATTTTAAATTCAATTGATTTTGATAAAATTTATTCCCTATTTTAAATAATCAGAATTAACATTATATTATAATTTCAAATTAATATTTGAAAAATATGATTAGTAACTGCTATAAATATTAATAATCACAATAAAAAAAAAATAGAATAATTAACTTTAAAAAAATAATTTGACAAAAAAGAGAATAAAAGTTACCCTAATTGTATGAATATATTTACTTATTTTTAATTTAAAGTATTAATTTATATATTTTTTTTTAAATTTGTTAGTTAATTAGTTCAAAAAGAATTAAATTTTGATATGATAACGCACGGATAGTATTTTGTGTGATATTCAAATTCTTCTAAGAAATCTATTTTGATGAATTAAATGATTTTAAATTAAATACTAATTTTATAAAATCTTATTATTAAATTAATTTTATTATATATAAATGATCGTATATGTTTTATGAAGTAAATTGTAATTTTTATTAAGCATTGAAAATTATTTTTTCCAAAACATGTCAATTTTCATAAAATGTCAGTTATTATATTAAAATAAAAAATTCAAATATTTAAATAATTATTTAGATGAAATTAATATTATTTTCAGAATCTGAATGTTAAATTATCCAATGATGAATTTTTCATAATTTTTTGAGACAGTATAATTTTTGGGTAAAATTTAAAAACCATATAAATAAAATATATGTTTCATGATATCATAATGACCCCAAATTGATGTAATAAATACTATAATATGTATTATAGGATTAATATATATTTTCCAATTAAAATAATGTTATTATATATATATTTTTACTTATTTTATAATTTCATAGTGAATCCTCCAAAATTTATAATATATTTTATTATTTTAAATTTATTTCCTTAAGAGTGTGAATCACCTCCACATAATCAGAAGAAATATTATAATATATTATGCCTTATAATTTTTAAATAATATATACCACTCCCCTTTTCCAGAAATCATTGGAAAAAACCATGGGATGGATTGTGGTTTTGAATATTTTAGTGTGTAGGGTCCAAACCAGAATAATAATGAATTCCCCACATTTCCTATATAATCCGACCCAATATCCCTCTACCGCTCACTCAAACCATTTTTATCACAACCAACCTATGTCCCATACTCCCTAGAGTCCTACCAAGGTTCCCCTATGCTCCCAATAAGCCTCTCCTAAGCCTTTGGGATCACACATCCATATAAGGGATCTTCCACCGTCCTCTTTTATCAAGCGTTATTTTCAAGAAATGTATTTTAATTTATTTTATTCTTTAGTTGGGATACATTATTAAATATCATCTGTCGTTTCTATTTGATTTATAAATCATGATACACCCTTTAACTCTAATTTATCTCTTTTATGAACATTTATGTACTCTCATTACTGTGCTGAATTTTCATTTGGGTTTCTTGTTTTTCTCATTTTATCCATGTTTCATTATATTGTAATACAATTTTAATCTAAAATAAAAATTTTGGGGTATGATTTCACACCTCCCACATACATACTGTATTATATTTTAATGATTATATATCCATTTCTATGTCATTATTTCCTTCAATGTACGCTCGTTACCGTGCGGAAATTTTGTAGTGGTTCTCACTTCTTATATCCAATCAAGCATTTCTTCTAAATTATGTATCCAAATTCTATTTACTATGTTGGTATATTATGATCCTTGATACCCTTACATTCAATATCATGAATAAATGATGAGATCCCCCTTTCACTACCATCATACCATTTTATGAGTCCCCATGTGATGTTGTTATGCAGCTGAAATTGCACTGCATTTTTCCATTCCAAAGTCATCATGTACTAAATACCATGCCCATTTATCTATAAAGTATATTCACCTTTATGAATATATAGTTTTTTATTATATAATTTAATTTATTTATTCCAGATTATTTTATCATGTAATAAATGATTATGTTGAATGAATCCATGTTAAATGATCTATATGACACACTTAAGCTTGAGATAGAAATGACTGTGAAGGGTGCATCCTGATAGTGTTCCAATGCATTGGTTAATATTTAGTATCATGATACACCATGTGCAATGAGGATTTACCCATGACAATTTATGTGAAAATGGGGTTTAATCATGATAATCCATGTTCAATGACCCTTCGATCATGCTAATATCATGTTTTGTGTTGTTGTCGCATTTCCTTATTACGATGATCATTCTATATCATGCCTTTATGTTCATGTTTTTCTTATGATCCATTGATAGGCCTATTTCATTACATGTATTTTATTCTTCATGTTATTACTTTTTTACTCTCTTACTAATATTTTTATCTCACCCTTTACTTAGTTTTGTCCTCAGGTTATCTCAGGCAATTCTAAGTACGATGTAATGAGTTGGTTATGTCAAATAAGTATGAAATAAAGATGTTGTATTTTTTGTTTTAAGTTGTTATATAATGGTCCTAATTTCCCAAGATAGTAGACCTCTCAATCCATTGAATCATATTAATAGAATGAATATGTGATAAATCATGTCTTAATATGACATAATTACCAGGGTTGTTATAGTTCGTATTAGAGGATAAGTTTAGTTATTTTTTGGGATTAGGGTTATAAAACTATAGTGAATTCCTTAGAGATAAGACTAAATATAAGAAAATAATCCCTAAATTTTTGTGAGTATAGAGTAAGAGAGTTATCAAGAAAATAAATCCCTATCTATATATGAATAAGTAGATATAGATCTGAAACATATATATCTAGGGTTAACACCTAAAAAAGACCGCTTTTATCTACACTCAAATGGGAATAGGTTCGTGACAATGAGCATTGCTACACTCTTTGTTTGACACTCCTGGGGGATATTGTTTGGTAAATTAATAAGCATAATATGAAAATTTATTATGGGAGTAAGAAAAAATCCCATTTGTTAAAATGTAGATCATGGATAACTTAGATCAAATCCTAGAAATATATTAATTATGGAGATAAATGTAATTTATATTTTATCCCTCTAATGTCATCAGATTACTCTTCCAGTGTTTAATAGTTTAAAAATACATATCCTTAACTTTTTCCTATTTTTCTTGAAAATATATTGAAATAAAAATAACTGAGTTAATGTATAAATTGAAGGGAATAAATTTATTAAAGGGGGAAGAATGTAACGACCCAAGTATAAAAAAAATTATGTTTGATATCCAATGCAATAAACAACACTGAACCGATCAAAAATAATTATTATTTAAATGTGACCATTTTATCATTTATATTAAATTTTATTAAATGATTAATATTATTTAATTTATGAAATATAAATGTCGTAAATATATGCATAAATTATTATTGATTATTCAATGAAATTTTGGTAATGTTTTTTTATTTTTTAAAATATGTTTTCATTAAAAATGATTTTTATTTACATGTTATGTTATTTTCTACAAAATATATAATATTTACTTAATGAATAAACTCAATTTTTTGTCTCCAAATATCAATTTTAACTTAGTGTAATAATTTGGTATTTTTCAGAAAATATAGATTTTTTGTGAATAATTAAAATATATTTTTTATTTAAAATTTTGATTTATTTTGACAAATGAATTAATTTTATTTCCAAGTATTATAATAATTATTTAATTATATTTAATTCAAATAATTACATGTAAATTATATTTACACTATATTTTATTATAAATTTATTTTTAGGATTAAAATTTCATTTTTCTGACAATTGGTTTTAAATGACTAATATATATCCATTTTTTATTAATTAAAATAAACCCTGATGATATTTGTACTAAATGAAATATTTATATAAAATAAACATATTTATGATTTTAAAAATATGAAATTAATAATAGTAGTTATAGGGAGAAAGTTAACTCATATTTTGCTTAAAAATGTATTTTTCGAAAAACTATTTTCCTTAATACTTACAGATTTTATATTAAATTAAATTTATTTTGATAAAAAAAATTATATAATCTAAATCACCATAATTGATATTCGACAATAATTTAATCTTAATATTTTGAAAATATGATTACTAACTATATTAAATATTAAATGTCATTATAATTGGAAAATATGATAATGTAGAGTAAAAAAATTAATTTGACCAAAAAAACAGAATCAATGTAACCCAAATAGTATGGATATTTATATTTCCTTTTAATTTTAATTATTTATGTATTTATTTACTGTTATATTTACTTTATAATTATATAGGTAATCATTTTGAAAAAAAATTATACTTTGATGCGATGAACCACAAATAATATTTTTGTATAATATTCAAATTCAATTAAGAAATCTATTTTGGTGAATTAATGGATTTTTGAATTAAATAATAATTTAATAAAATATTATTATTAAATTATATTTATTAAATATTAATCGTCATATAATTTTTATGAAATCAATTGAAATTTTTATTAAGGTTTGAAAATTGTTTTTCTCAAAATTCTCCAGTTTTTAATAAATGTCAATTTTTATTTTGAAAGATAAAATTTAAATATTTAGGAAATTATTTATATAAAATGAGTAATATTTTTTGAATTAATATGTCAAAATTTTCAAATGGTTAATTGTTCATAATTTTCTGAGACAATGGAATTTTTGGGTTAAAATTAAATACCTTATAAATAAAATATGTGTTTAATGACATCATAATGACCCGAAAATGATGTAATGAATACTATAATTGGTATTATCATCCTAATATATGTTTTACAATTAAAATAATGTTATTTAGATTTAATTTACTTAATTTATAATTCCATAGTGAATCCTCTAAAATGTATAATATATTTTATGATTTTAAATTCATTTCCTTAAGGGTGTGACTCACCTCCACATAAGAAAGGGTAATATTATAATATATTAGTCCCTTAGCCTTCTAAAATAATTTATACCAGTACCCATTTCTAGATACCCTATGAAAAAACCATTGGATAGTTTGTGGTTTTGAATGTTTTAGTGTGTAGGTTCCAAAACCAAAATGATAAAGAATTCCCCCACCTTTCCTATATAAACCCATCCAATCTCCCATTCATATTCACTCAAACCATTTTTTTCTCTACCAAAATCATCCCCATACTCCTTAGATTCCTCCCAAGGTGCCCCTATTCTCCCGAGAAGCCTCTCCCAAGCCATTGGGATCACACATCCATGTAAGGGATCTTCCACCCACCTCTTTTCTCAAGAACTATTTTCATGTTATGTCTTTTAATTTCATTTATTCCTTTGTCATGGTACATTATTACATGTCAACCATACTTCCAATTTGTTATATAAATTATTAAATCCTACTTTACTATCATTTATCCATCTTATGAACCCCTATGTACTCATGTTACCATGTCGAATTTTCGTAAGGGTTTCCTTCCTTTCTCATTTCTATCCATGTTTATATATGTTGTTATACCATTTTATTTTCAATTAAAAATGTTATGATTTGATTTCACAACTACCTGATATTTTTTCCTTATGTTTGAATAATGAGAGACACCTTTCTCTCTAATTAATCCCTTCCGTGTATACCCATTACCATGTGAAAATTCTGTAAGGGGTTTCTCTCTTCTTTTTTCCATTCATGAATTTATTCTATATTATGTATATATACTCCATTTCATATGTTAGGATATTATTATCCATGATACCCTTAATTCCCATTTCATGTCTAAATTATCGGACACCCTTTCTCTTTTATCAACCCATTTTATGAATCCCTATGTGATGTCGTTATGCTACTGAAATTGCACCTCATTTTTCCACGCTAAAACCATCATGTAGTGAATAACGTGCCCATTTCTCTATCAAATTTATTAAACTTTATCTACTTATACTTATTTATTATATACATTCATTTATGTATTTCAAATTATTTTATTATGGAAGAAACGATGATGTTGGATGAATCCATGTTATATTATCTATATGGTACACATAAATATGATATTGAAATGATTATGAAGGGTGTGCCCTGATTGTGCTCCGATGAATTGGGTAATGTTTACTGTTAAGATAATCCATGTGAAATGATGGTTTAATCATTATAATTCATGTGAAATGAGATTTTACTCATCATAATCCAAGTTCAATGAGCCTTGTCTCATGCAAATATCACATTGTATGTTGTTTCCACATTTACATGTTATAATGATCATGATATATCACACCTTTCTGTTCATGTTTCTCTTATGCTCAATTGATATGATTATTGCCTAAAATTAATTCTATTATTCATGTTATTATTTTTTTACTCCCTTACTAGGCTTTATCTTTCACCCTTTTTTATGTGTGTCTGTAGGTTGTCCCATGAAATGATTTGTACAAAGGAATTATTTGGTCAAGTAAAATATGTATTAAATAGATATATTTTATTTTCTGTTTTATGTTCTTTTCTAATGTTCCTCATTTTCCAAGACACTATAAATCTTGATCCTCAAAGTTGTATTAAGTAAATTTTTATATAATAAATCATGTCTAAATATGAAATAAAGTCTAGGGTTGTTATAGTCATCTCATAGGATAAATATGGATATATTTGATAATTTAGATATATCCAAATTCTATATCTATCATGGAAGTTCCAATATGTACCATGATCACTGAGAACACTTCTGGTGGGACAACATACAGAAATAGATTGTTGTGTATTTTTCAATATTATTCATATGTCCTAAAGTTAAATCAGATCGACATATGACCAAAGGGATTCTGAAACCATTTCTTATACATATGTTGAAATGGGAGACTATCACTGTTGACTTTTTCATGGGTCTCCTAAAAAATACAATGGAAATAACTTGATATGGGTTGTATTGGACCGACACACCAAGACTCCCAACATTATCATTATTCAGGAAGATATCTCCCATGAACTACTTGAAAAGATATATATGAGGGAAGCGGTGAGACTTTATGGGGTCCCATTATCTATTATATCTGATCATAAACCTAGGTTCACATATATGTTCTAGAGGAGACTTCACTATTCATTGAGTATTGAATTGAATTTCAACACAGCATATCAGACCCAAAGTGATCACCAATATAAAAATACTATTTAGATGCTTGAATATATGATAATATCATTCTTGTTATATTTCAAAGGTGGATGGGATCATCAAATCTCATTGTTTGAGTTCTCAAACAAAAATAGATTCCACTGGAGTATTCAGATGGATCCTTAAAAATTTTGTATGGAAAGCAGTGTAGAACTCCAACCTATTGGGATAAATTTGGAAAAATAAATATACTTGTACATCATAATATTCAAGAGGTGGTAGAGTAGGGTTAATACATCAATAAATATATCAAATCTACTCATATTCAGCAAATGATCTACGCTGACAATCGTCTAACGGACATGGAGTTCGACATTGGAGAAAAATTATCCCTTCAAATATCACCACGGAATAGAGTAATGACGTTTGTAAAGAAAGTGATGCTAATACAAAGTTACATTGGTTACTTTGAGATCCATAAACACATATGATACATCACCAATCATCTTGCACCTCCACCAAATATGGAGCAAATATATGATGTGTCCTACATATCACTCATGAGGAAGTACATAGCAGATCCATCACTTATACTGAACTCGAAGGTAGTACAACTGGAAGATTATCTATCTTATGATGAATATACATGAAATATTATAGATCCTAGAGATATTGTTCTACTAAATAAAACAACCCACCTTTTCAAAGTGTTGCAGAGGAACCATAAGTATAAAGTAGAAACATGGGAACCAGAGGAGGCGATGAAGGAGAAGTACCATCAACAGTTTTTGTAAAATGAAATTTCGAGGGGGAAATTTCAAAGGATGGGGAAAGAATGTAATGATACAGACATTTATCAATGGAATATCCCCCTTTTTATAGTAATTTCTAGTCATATAAATTCCATAATATCACTTAGATATCATAATAAAATATTTATAAATGAATAATTAGTGAAATAATAAGTATTTCTAGAAGTTAATTAATATATACCTATGAAATAATAACATGACGATAAGAATAAAGAAATTACCCTTTATAAAAAGTAAACTAGGAAACTAAATAGTAACCTCACCCATGATAGTGTAAATAAAATTTAGGCATATTATTAATTAATGTGTCTTATAATTATATCATAATCCATGTAAATTATTCTTTCCAATATTGTGAATTAGGTGTTGGGATTTTTGTATGTCGAAAATATTTAATTACAATTTTTTGATTAATTTAATAATTTAAATGAAAATTATTTTCGTAAGATATATTCATAAATTAATTTATTGGTGTATTATGATTTTTGTTCATTTTATGAGACCATAAGTAAATTTCACAAGTGTTATAAAATCAATTATAATTTTAAAATTTGTATTTTCCAAGTAAATTATTATTTTAAAGAAAAAATAAGTTCCCCATATTTAGAAAATTATTTTCAAAAAATTTATATCATTTCTTTAATTCTATACATTGAAAAATTGTTAGGGTGATTTTTTAGTATTTTTTAGAAATACATGATTTTTTTGTGACTAGTTAAATACGATAATTTACGGTATGAATAAAATATTAGTTAAATATACTATTCATTGATTCATCACTGATGTAAGATCCATAATTGGGAAATTCCATTCATTACTTTAGTATTATTGGGGAAATTTCTCAATGTAATCATATGCATGATCCAAAATAATAAAGTAATGCTTCAAATAAAGGTACAACACACCTATCCTCCACTATAAATACCACCCTCAGAACAGCTTTTCCAAACACATCTCAAGATTTGTGCCCTTTCCAAATAATTCCCAATACTCTCTCTAATATCCTCTTAAACATACCAAATATCATTGTCTCATAAAAATTTCAAAACCATTTCCCAAATGTGGTTCTGAAGAAGGATAAATCCAAGAGCAAAAATCCTCTTCTTTTTTCTTTTAATTTCTTTTAAATTTAAGTTCTATTATTCTCTTCTCCTCACCTTCTCATATCCAAATGTAATGATCAGTCTACTACTTCTGATATACTATAATTATATCATGTTAATGGATGATCCTTTTTTAAAATCCCATAACTACCTATTTTATTCTTAAAATGAAAGCATCTCCTATAATGTTTTAATTTGATGACAACATGGAAAATGCACTCTCATATTATATTAATCCCTTAAAGGGTTTTAATAGAACCATTATAATCGATGAAACATATTTTAAATTGTATTTTAAAACCCTTTTATGTTCTATAAATAACTTATATACATAATGTTAAATCCTCTTTTTGTAACACTCAAAAATCATGTAAATAATTTAAATCATCTAAATCATGTTTAATTATTTTAAATATTAATTCTTTTTGTTCTATTATGTTATTTTATGATTATATTTCACCATAATCCATTTTTTGAGTATTAATTATTATGGTAGATGATAGATATTTGAAAAAGTATGAGACATTGTTTCTATGATTAAAATGTCTCACCAGTTTGTCTAAAAATTGACAACTATCCGACATCATTTCCCTGAAATGGTAATCATGATACTAGTTAAAAAATTCATATAGGAATAGACACTGTAACTGTTCTACCGGTTCTATAATTTTCAAAGGACCAAACACTGAAAATATGCTACCAGTTCCAGAACTTGTGAAGGATAAGTCACCACTTACTTTGGAACCACCTATGACTCATCGTGACTATGTTACAATTATTGTCTCACCACCAACTATGAAATTGTTTCATACTTAACAATTTTCATGAATATTAAAATAAAATTTAAATTTAGATTCTAACGGTCATATTTGAGTCATTTAATGAAACTATCATAATTGATGTTTTCCTGTAGACATTACACCTCACATTATGAGGTATGAGGTGAAGAGATCATGCCTATTGTCATCAAAAAACACAAATACCCGAAGATAAAATAAAGTGTGGCCCACGGTCAAAAGAATATGTTATAGAAGAACACACATGCATGAAATAAACCATATAAGAACGAATAAAGTACTATAATTTTCTACTAGATGTATTATTTTGGATTAAAACATCGAACATTCATATAGCAACAAAACAAATATAATAATAATAGAAACACGCGGAAATAAAAATCAGAACACGAATCTCCATGACACTATGTTTTCAAAATAAAGATGATGCATCACATATGATATATCCAAGAGTCAAAATATACATTTCAAAACACATAGATCCTTCTAAAATCTATATCATTATCTTATGCTATGTACTGTACAATTTTATTATATTTAGATCAGTGTGTGCATCAATCTATTTAACACACACTATCTCATGCAATGAACTAGAGGATATAACATATCCTAACACAAATATATTTTTACACCCAGTTTCACCCATGTTTGACAATGGAAGAGGTCATGTGTGACCTGTCTACCATATTTCCCACTTATAACTATAGTTGAGGTATTGTGACCAAGAAAGTCTTGTGTAATGTTGTCTAAAACCCAATATATGGTGTCTATCTAATCATTATATATATATTTTTCTTGTAGTATGGTGATCACCAAGTTGAGTGGATTGGGTCTCGTCTTGAGACTGAACAACTTATTTTATTCACTGTGTTTTTCAATTTATTTTTTCTCTATTTTAACTAATAATTCCAAAAACAATGTTTTATTTTCATAGTTAGTATTGGTTAATATTTATAACAATTTGGTTTAGTAGATTATTTTATATAGTTATATCAATTTTTCATATTGTCATAATTGATAATAAACAATCTTTTGAGAAACTATTTGATCATTCAGATGATTATATATTCACTTCATTGATTAACTGGCCTATTTTGTTTTTAAATTGGGGGATTTTTAAATAAGTTTTGTAATCCTAATTTTTATAGGAACTTAATTAACCCTCTATTAGTGTCATACTCTGACCAACATTTGGTATTAGAGGTTGTTTTTACATTGTTGTTTTCAAAATTTTAAATCATCTTTAAAATCTATTTGAACTGTTATTTTCTTTTTGTTTTAAATAACTCTGATTTATTTTTAATTTTAAACTTTTATCCCTTTAAATTTTAGTATTTATTTTTTATTTTGGATAATATACTAGAAGGTTTTAATACTAATAGACCTTCCTACATTAATGGTAAAAATTATGCATAGTGGAAAATAAAGTTGAAAATGCACTTAGAAAGCATGGGGTTTGTTATTTGGATTGTAATAGAAGATAAATATAAAATATCGTAAACTCCAAGATGTACACGGAGTGAAGCTACCAAAGATTCATATAATAATAATCGTAAAGCTATTAATTCATTATCTTATGCTTTAGGGGAAAATAATTTAATTGAATATCTTCTAGTTAATCTGATTATGAAATTTGGGATAACATAGTTGTCTCACGTGATTAGACTACTTATGTGAAAGAAATGATCCTTAATCACTACACTATTAAGTATGAAAACATTATGATAAATCCTGATGAACTCATTTTGGATATGTATCTCGGGTTTAATGAGATAATCAATACAGTGACCTCTCATGGGAATCTAGTGGATTCCACAGAAAATTATTATGCAGCTACTTAGATGTCTACCTAAAAGATGTAGAGGAACCTCCGTGTCAATTAGAAAATCATTGGATATCAACAACTATCCAGTCAAGGATATAATTAGAAAAGTAATTATGTACGAGGAAAAGTTAAAAGTCAACAAGGAAGACTAAGATGAATAGAAGATAAATTCAGTGGCTTTTGTAAAGACCCAAAAAATTCCATGTAATTTTTTTTAATTATATGGGAATTTTATGATTATTCAAAAGTTGACGGTGCATGATTCCAAGTCCCGGTGTGCTCAGAATGAATTTATGAACTTTTTTTCAGGTACATTCAGTAAATTTGTGAGTGCGTTTTTGTAACTTTTTAACCAGTGAAAATAATTGAAATATGAGGACATTGTTGAACTTGTAGCGCTGATATTCTCTTAAGGAGACCTTCACCTCGGCCGTAATAGCTCGAGGGGGGAAGTTAGTTTTTCAATTTTTCGTGGAAGAATTGAAAAATAAAAAAACTAAAAAAAATTATTTTTCTTGTAACCTCTTTTTGATTTATAGAGGTGGGGACCACAAGAGCTTTAATCCTCCCAATTTGTGAATTCATAGTGGTGGGGACCACCTGAACTTATCTTTAATATGGGGAAGTCCCTTGGGAAACATACCAATTAATTGCACCAATATAAATTAAATAGCATGACTTTCAAATACTAAGTAAAAGCGACGTTGGAATTTAGGAATGTTATTATTAAATGAACCTTCATAAATTAAACGATCGTTAAACACCCTCCCCCTCTCCTATTATTATGGATCTTGGGGGAGGAATTGGAATGGCCTCACCAAGAGACGATGCTTTGGTAAAGTTCCATGATGCCCGACACTTGGAGGACGGAGCCAGTTCCAGCAAGCATTGATGAGCGACCCCAAACCATGAATTGAAGAACAAGGAACTAACCCTGAACCCAGATCTGAAGCACCTTGTGGAGACGCCAAACGCTAACGTCCTTTGATGACTTCGTCTTCTTCCTCACGCCTCCTCCTTCAGAGCCTTCAGTTTAGGGGTGTGATTTTGATTAATCTCCGTTGATTTTGGTTTTACGTTGAATTTCTCCCCATGATCTGCTTGCTACCGCTATAACACAGAGGGCATGGGCCAAATGAACGTGGCATGACCACTCATCAATCCATGTGATTTTCGTGTGTTCTATGTGATGGAGGAGGACATCGACTGGTGCTGGAAACCGACACCAGTGGGGCACAGGAATAGTGGTAAGCACTCCAGTTGGCCGCGATGAAGGCGGCGGCGCAACCGCGCCACCAAAGAAGAGTCGTGTCCCATTGGTCGACCACGCCCAGGGGAGGCAGCGCGCGTCCATGTCGTCGGGCGTAGATGAACGACGGCCTTGTACAACGGTGGTGAGGGAAGGGAGGTCGGCTCCCTGTAGACCACCGGAGACGGTGTGGTGCATCACCACGCCGTGCGGAGAAGCATATGGCCATCTGGATAGACGGGGGAGCCCCACAGACCTCACCGATGGCTGCACCGTAGGCCATGCAGCGGGACGCCCTTCGGGCCGCCCAACGGGCCAGGTCAGACCCAGGTCGGACCCAAATCTAGCCAGGTCAACCAAAACTAGTTCGGGTCGGCCCAGGCTGGGACATTTTGGTTGACTCAAATCGGGTTGGGTCGGGTCGGTCTGGCTGGGTCGGCCCGGACCCATACAAACTTTGACATCTTTTTTCTCTTTCGGTCATATCTTTAGCTATGAGCGTCTGTTTGACAAACTGTCTATGGCATCGAAACCCTTGGATCAAGATGGTCCTTTTAGCATACTCCACATGAGTTTTGGATAATTTTGGAGTACGGTTGGGTTGGATCACACCGCAAATACAATCAGGTGTGTGGAGCGGAAACACTAATAACTTACAGACCGGGCGTCCGATTAACACATCATCAATTGTGTTGGGTCCTTTTTGACATGACAGTGCTTTGTGATTATTCTTCATGGGAATTCACGGTATATGGAGTATCTAACTATGTCTTGAGAAGTGATCCCTTCTGGAATCAGGAGAGCTTAGTGAGGGAACCCTGTAGCTGGATGTAACGTTCAGAAATAATATTGATCATGTGTGGGTAAGTTTCTTGTGATTTTGTGTGGGTCATTTCTTGTGTGTTTCAACTCTTAGAGATCTTGTGTGAGTCAGCGCATACTGATCCTGTGTGGTTCAGATCGTGTGTGGGACAGCGGGGGATAGTTATCTATCAATCCGGTGTGGGTTAGCAGGGGTTAGTTACCTATTGATCTAGTGTGGGTTAGATCCTGTGTCGGTCAGTGGGGGTTAGTTACCTATCAACTCTATGTGCGTCTACAGCAGGGCTTCTTAACAGAATAAAATGATCTAGCCTATGACTAATCATCTCTAATTCTGTACATAAGTTATACCTTGTGTGAGCCGAGACTTTACCTTTGTGGCATTGTCCATGCGGCGTACCTTTGTGGTACTTAAATTCATGGTGATACCTTTTTGGTATTCTCTATATGGTGTTAACTTTCTAGTACATACCTTTGTGGTGTTACCTTCGAGGTATTCCTACATTTGTGGAACAGTTGAGGTTTGGGAAAAGAGTTGGGCCATGTGTTTCATCATGAATGAGATAGGTATTCTTCATAACTTAGGTATATGTAGGGGCATATACCTATGTAGGGTTGTTAGATGTTTTCATTCTTTTTGGTATATCCTTTGTGGGTTTTTTGAGACTTTTGAGGGTCTTAGGGTCCCTACTGAGTATCATTATAATCACCCCTATATGGGCTACACCTACACCTTGTGGTGTTTGTTGTAGACGACGATGAGCTCTGACTGAGGACGAGAGTAATAAGACTGGAGGAAGCTCGGAGGTTGGCCTTAGATGAGGAGTACCACAGAGACGACCATTCGAGGGATGTACCTACCCTACAGGGAGGATCCTTGACGGGTGTTCACAAGAGCTATTTCAGATTAATTGTACTTTCTAGTTTTCTTGTACTTTCTAGTTGGGCTTGTATTCTGACCCCTTTTACATAATGTACGCACTCTTTTTACAATTCAGTTTACTTGTGTTCGTATTTTGTTTTGTGCTTGGTCGTGTGTGTTTATAGGATATAAAGGCATTTTTTTCTCAGTTTTTGGGAAATACGTATTTCAGTGCGAGTCGCCAGCCCCTAGCCTATGGAAGGCAGGCTTGGGGTAGTCACGGCATGAGCCCCGGGGGACAGGTCATGACAAATTTGTATCATAGGATTCGGTTCTACCATAGTACATAGGTCTCTAGTCTTTTAACATCAATAGTGTTAAGTGTTATGAGTATGGTTATCAGTTTAGGGAATCCATTGTCGGTGTGACAGCCGACGTATCCGTACACCAGGACCCTGACTTCTAATTCCTAACTCAGTGCAAGAAAACACTGATTTCATGTGTTCTTAGAAATGTTTTCTATTTTATCTTTTTGAGTCAGATCACTAGGTATAACTTATTGACCGGGGAACACCTGTTTTATTTCATGAAGCCTCCATGCTGACAGCCATCTAGGGTTTTGGGTATAGTACGGAATGATAGCCCACCGAGCGATGAGGCCACGGTGCAGGGCCCTCTCCCAATAGAGGAGCTATCAGATGAACCAGTGGTACAATTACCCATTGGGCCACCGATACCACTAGCCCAAGCAGCGGAGGGTGCACACCTCTTGAGAACGTTGTATGAGTTCCAGCGCTAGAGGCCACCTAGATTCAGGGGAGAGGCAGAATCGCAGGTGGTTGAGGATTGGTTGGAGGCCGCAGTGAGAGTCATCCAACTAGTAAGGACACCAGCTGATCTCCTGGTGATCCTTGCCACCAGTCTTCTACATGAAGTAGTAGGAAAATGGTGGATCTTGATACTCCAGGTTCACGATAAGGTGACACTTCTCTAGGAAGACTTTGAGATCCTGTTTCAGGCAGAGTTTTTCTCAGTGATCCTATGTGCAATGCACATATAGAAGCTTCTTCATCTGCATCAAGGTATCATGATTGTGGCTTAGTACTCAGTGAGGTTAGATAACCTCTCACGCTACTCCACTGATATGGTGTGGGACCCATTCTTCATGGCCCAGACCTTTGATCAGGGACTCAGGGGATAGATCAGGGCATCAATGATTTCTCTCAACAACTTGATGTAGGTGGGGGTGTTAGAGTGAACCCACTAAGGGGATATTTTTTTTGCTGAGCAGCCACCAGTAGTGAGACCTACCACCGGGCATCACATAGCAGAGTCTTATACAGTTGGAAGTAGACAGATGTCACAGAGGTCCAAGAGGACCAGACATATAGGTGGATGACTATAGGATTCAGGGTCAGTTGTGCGCGACACCAGAGATAGAACCAACCATGTGAGGAGCAGGCATTGTTTCAAATGCGGTGGGTAGAGTCACATGGCTCATGAATGCCCGACCCATCATGCAGATGATTAGACGATGGTCGAAGGACCGCCCAGGCAGAGACATAGGTTCGACCGAGGAAATCTGTATGGAGCAGGCAGATGTGGCAGATGAGCTGGTCGTGCAGCTGCCAGTGGGCGACGATTCGAGATGTTACCACCACCACCACTAGGTGGTCCACCCCGACCATATGGAGTAGGTGGATAATGGAGAGCTCAACTCCAGGCTTCTGAGGCCTATGACCATGGAACTCTAGAGATGATACATGGTACAATTTGTGCATACTTCGCCTTAGCTGCAGTACTTTTAAACATATGTATCTATTATTATTTGATTGCCACAACCCTCGTTCAGAGAGAGAAGATTCTGATGGAGTCGTTGGCTCTATCCTTACGGTAATAGACTCCTACAGGAGAGGATTCGATGATTACACATTGGTTCCGGCAGTGTTAGCTTACTCTAGGAGGTGAGAGCATCAGCTGGGATCTCATAGTAGAGACATCGAGGAATTATGATGTCATCATGGGTATGGACTGGTTATCTACAGTCCATGCTCATATTGACTATATTAGGCACAAATTGTGGTGTGTCTGCACAGATGGGACTAGTTTTACCTTCACCGGTGAGAAGATATCCTTTGCAGCATAGGATGGACCTACACGGAGGAGAGTGCAGCCAATCAGTCATCACTTGGCTAGCCTTACCCTTGGAGTGGTTTGTGTGGAGAGTCTAAGCTATCCTGTGGTGGTGGACTAGTACACGGATGTCTTCCCTGAAGATGTTACGAGTCTACCACCTCGCAAAGATGTGGACATTTACATCGACATGTACCTCAGGAAAGCACTGATATCTACACCATCACATCTTATGGCTCCCACGGAGCTTTGTGAGCCACGAGTATAGTGGGAGGAATTATAGCGAAAGGGGTTCATTCGGCCCAGTGTTTCTCCTTGGGTATCCCCGATTCTGTTCTCCAAGAATGCGGATGGGAGCTTGAGACTTATATGTTGATTATCGGCACCTGAACCAGGTGACTGTGAAGAACAAGTACCCACTCTCGAGGATTGATGTCTTCTTTGATCTTCTGAAGGGAGCAAGGTGGGTCTCAAATAAATACCATAGGTTAGGCTATCAACATCACAGAGTATGAAAGGAGGATGTGCAGAAGATGACTTTGAGATGTCGATACGACAACTATGAGTTTTTGGTCCTGTTGTTCGGCGTGACCAATGCTCCAGCAGTGTTCATGGGACTCATGAACAGGATCTTCCAGCCATATCTTTATTTCATTGTGGTGGTCTTTATTGATGACATTATGATCTACTCGGCTACTGAGGAGGAGCATGCCTATCATTTTCATGTAGTTCTGGATACACTTTGAGAGCAGCATCTTTATGGTAAGCTCTCAAAGTGCTAGTTCTAGATCTGAGATGTTCACTTTCTAGGTCATGTCATTTCAGAGGCTGGAGTTGTGGTGGATCCAGCAAAAATTAATGCAGTACATGCTTGGGAGCTACCCAGGAGTGTGATGGAAGTATGGAGTTTCTTGGGTTTGGTCAGATACTACCGGAGGTTTGTGCTAGATTTCTCCAGAGTTTCAGCACCTTTATTAGCATTGACGAGGAAGGGGTAACCCTTCATGTGGTTGGAGAGATGACAACAGAGTTTTTTGGAGCTCAGGCAGAGGCTGACTACTGCCCCATCTTCAGGCTTCTGGAGGAGGGAATTGGGTAAATAGTCTACTACGGCGCATCAAGGACCGGACTTGGATGTGTCCTGATGTAAGAGAAAGTAGTGATCGTGTATGGTTATTTACAGATGAGACAAAAAGAACAGAACTACGCTACCCATGACCTGGAGTTACCAGCAGTTGTATTCTTCTTGAATATATGGAGACATTACTTGATAGGAAAAAGTTTTATAGTCTACGCTGATCACAAGAGACTCAGGTATATCTTCACTTATAAAGACTGGAACCTGAGACAATGGAGTTGGCTATAGTTCCTCCAGGACTACGACTTCATGATAGTCTATACTCTTGGGAAGGGGAACATTGTTGTAGATGCACTCAGTAGAAGATCTTGTATACAACTACATGGTGAAGCGACAGAGCAGCTGGTCACTTTGCAGATATCCTTTATGGATCGAGATGTAGTAGATTTTCATCAGTCTCTTACAGTCACTCCCCAACTTCCTCAGCGAGTCATGGAGGTGCAATGTGGGTACATTGACTGTGAGGCTCGATGTACTCAGATATCCATGGGATATGCACCTAATGGATTTTCTGAAGGTGGGGAGCACGTCATCATCTTCAGAGGACGTACTATGGTACCTGTGGCTTTATGGGAGGAATTATTGAGGGAGTTCCATAAATCACCTCTAACGTTACATCCACGAGTGGTGAAGATGTACTAGGACCTCCGGCGACAACACTTGTGGCCGGGAATGAATAAAATAGTAGCAGAGTTTGTTACTCGGTGCCTCACTTGTTAGCAAGTGAAGGTGAAGTATCAGGTACTAGCAGGCTTAGTTCAACCTTTAGAGGTCCCAGAGTGGAATTCGGATGGGATATCCATGGGATTCATGATAGGACATCCATGAACATCTTGGGGTTATGATTCTATCTGGGTGATTGTCGACCAACTCACCAATTCGGTCCACTTCCTACCGCTCAGAGAGGAGTGTTCAGTAGAGAGCATGGGATGCGTCTATTTTCATGATATTGGGTGGCTACATGGAGTACCCTTAGCAATTGTCTCTGATCATGATGAACCTTTCACTACATGGCTATGGAAGGGGTTGTAGGAGGCTTTTGGGATGTAGCTTTGTCTGAGCATCGCCTTCCATCCTCAGACGGATCGCCAAAATGTGCAGACCATTCAGACCCTCGAGGACATGATACATGCTTGCATCCTTGACTTCGGTTGTAGCTGGGAGGATCACTTGCCTTTGGTGGAGTTTTCATACAACAATAGTTATCACTCCACCATTGGGATGGCACCATTTGAGGCTTTGTACGGCCGACCTTGCAGATCGCCTTTGTTCTAGACAGACCTAGGGGAGTCAGCACTCATGGGACCAGATATGGTACGAGCTACCAGGGAGAAGTTACAGAACATCCAGGAGCAGATGAAGACTACACAGAGCAGGCATAAGTCTTATGCTGATAGGATAAGGAGACCTCTGGATTTTGAGGGTGGTAGCCACATCTTCCTACAGGTCTAACCCTGACAGTGTTTGCAGATATTTGGCTGGGGTGGAAAGTAATCTACGAGGTTCATTGTACCCTTCTAGGTCCTCAGTAGAGTTATGGAGGTGGCTTACCGCCTAGCACTTCCCCCTCAGTTTCACCGGGAGCATGACGTCTTACACGTATCCCAGTTGAGGAGATACGTACACGAACCTTCTCACATCATCAACCACGGTGAGCTGGACATCGATGATGGGGAGACCGTTAAGGAGGATCCACTAGAGATTGAGGATCGACATGAGTGGGTCCTTCATGGGTGGTCGATACCTTTGGTGTCTGTATGTTGGCAGCACGGGAACCTCTAGGAGAGCACATGGGTGCGGGAAGCTCAGATACGTGCTCAATACCCCCAACGTGTTCCCTTAATTTCAGTTGTGGCTTACGGGGATGCAAAGCCCTGAGGTGGGCAGGATTTAAAGACCTGTAAATTCCATGTAATTTTTTTTAATTATATGGTAATTTTACCAGTCTGTGAAAATTTATGGCGCATGATTTCGAGGCTCGGTGTACCCATAATAAATTTCTGAAATTTTTTTCAGGTACGTTCAGTAAATGTGTGAGTAGGATTTTATAACATTTGAACTGCTGCTCAGAATATAAATCTAAGGACACTTTTGAACTCGTAGCGCTGGTATTTACTTAAATAGACCTTCACCTCAACCATATTAGGTCGAGGGTGGAAGTTAGTTTTTCACTTTTTCGTGGAAGAATAGAAAAATAAAAATACTTAACATTTTTATTTTTCATGAAACATCCTTTTTATTTATATGGGTGGGGACCAAAAGATCATTAATCCTCCCAATTTTTGAATTCATGGTGGTGGGAACCACCCAAACTTCTCTTTAATATGGGGAAGTACCTTGGGAAACCTCCCATTTAATTGCGCCAACATAAATTAATTGACTAGAATTTCAAATACTAAATTTAAGAAGTTTCCTATTAAAATAACCTTCATAAACTCCACGATCATTACTTACCCTCCCCCTCTCCTATTTATATGGAGCTAGGGGGAGTAATTGGAATCGCTTCACCAAGCGACGAAGCTCTGTTAAAGTGTCACAACTCCCGACACTTGGAGGACGGAGCCGGTTCTGGCGGGCGGTGACGAGCGACACCGAACCATGAATTGAAGAACAAGGAACCAACCCCGAGACCGGATCAGAAGCTCCTTTGGGAGATGACGAATGCTAACGTCCTTCAACGACATCGTCTTCTTCCTCGCACCTCCAATTTCAGAGCCTTCAAGGATGGGGTGTGATTTTGATTAATCTTCATTGATTTTTCATTTATGTTGAATCTCTCCCCATGAGATGATTTCTACCACTCTAATGAGGATGGTGTATTCCAAACAAACAGGGCCCGACCACTCTGCATTCCTTGTGATTTCCATGCATTCTATGCAATGGAGGAGGACGGCAACCGGTGTTGGAGACCGACACCGGTGGGGCTCGGGAACGGCGGTCGTCACTCTGGATGGCTGCGACGAAGGTGGCGGCACAACCGCACTGCCAGAGAAGAGCCTCGGAATATCAATGGTGGTGGATGGCCACGCGAAAGGGTTGTGGCGCGCTTCCACACTACCCGGCAGAGATGAACTAGGTCGGGTCGGACCAGACCTGGACCAACTTTGACCCCTTTTTCCTCTTTCAACCATATCTTGAGCTACGTGCATCCATTTGGTGAACCGTCTTCTATGTAAGAAACCTTAGATAAATAAGGTCCTCTTTTCATACTCTACATGAGTTTTGAATAATGTTAGAGTATGGTTGGGTTGGATCGAACCTCAAATCTAACCGGGTGCTCAGAGCAGAAACACTAATAACTTACAGACCGGGAGTCTGATTGACTCATCGTCGGTTGAGTTGGGTCCCTTTTGACATGACAGACCTTTGGGATACTTATTTGTGGTAATTCATTGTAGTTGGAGTATATACCAGTGGCTTGAGGATAAAACACTTCCATAATCAAGAGAGCTTAGTGTGGGAACCATATAGTTTGTTGTAATGTGATGAAAGAATATCGATCCTATGTGGGTTAGCATCTAGAGATCATGTGTGAGTCAGTTCTTGTGTGGGTCAGCACTCAGAGACCTTTTGTGGGTCAGCGCATTCCAATCCTATTTGGGATAGATCCTGTGTGGGTCAGCAGGAGTTAGTTACCTATCGATCCGTTGTGGGTTAGATCTTGTGTGGGTTAGTAGGGGTAAGTTACCTATAGATCCAGTGTGGGTCAGATACTATGTGGGTCAGTGGGGGTTATTTACCTATCTATCATATGTGGGTCTGCAATAGGGCTTCTTAACAGAATAAGATGATATAGCCTAGGACTAATCATTTGTAATTATATACATAAGTTATACCTATTGTGAGCTGATACTTTACCTTTGTGATATTCTCTGTGTGGCATACCTTTATAGTACTTACCTTCATGGTGATACCATTATGGTATTCTCTATATGATGTTACCTTTTTGGTACTTACATTTGGTGTTACCTCTGAGGTATTCCTTACATTGGGAAATAGTTGAGGTTTAGGCTAAGAGTTAGGCCTTCTGATTCCTCATGAATGAGATGGGTATTCTTGATAACTTAGGTATATGAATGGGAATATACCTAAGTTGGGTTGTTAGATTATTTCATGCTTTCTGGTTTATCTTTTGTGGTTTTTGTGAGACCATAGAGGGTATTGGGGTCCCTACTGAGTATCGTTATACTCACCCTTGCACAGGGTACACCCGCACCTTGTTGTGTTTGGTGCAGACGATAGATAGCGCTGATAGAGGATGAGAGTACCAGGACTAGAGGTATCCTAGAGGTGGACCATAGATGAAGCATACTGTAGACACGACTGTTCGATAGCTCTACCTACCCTTCAAGTAGGACCCTTAGAGGGTGTTCGAAGGAGTTGTTTCAGTTTACTTTTACTTTTCAGTTTCATTGTACTTTCTTGTGGAGCTTGTATTCTAGACCCTTTTACTAATTGTACACACTCTTTTTACTATTCATTTTACTTGTGGTTATATATTTTTATGTTCATGGTCATGTGTGTTTACAGGATATAAAGGAAATTCCTTCTTGGTCTTTGGGAAATACACCTTTTAGTGCTAGTCGCCAGCCCCTAGCCTATGGACGGTGGGCTTGGGGTAGTCACGGGACATGCCCCGGGGGACGGGTCTTGACAGCTTTCAAAACTACTACATAAAAAAATAAATAAAAGGAAACAATACAAACAAATTATTATAGTAAAATTAATAAGGATTCACCATATGAAAATGATCAGAAAATGGCTCAATTAGCCTGAAGGTTTTAGAAGTTTTATAGAATGAGTAATATTTTCCAGAAGCCCAGTTATAAATGAACATATGATCATAAGGGTAACTTGTAGAAAGACTAGAAAAGTAATGTGAAATAAAACGAAATATTCTTTTATGAATGTAAGATAAAAGGACATTTAAAGGATTATTATATCAAATAAAGTATAAAAATAAGTACGAGGACAAAGATTGAATGTAAAAAATGAAATGAATAAAACTTGAAGTACTTTTGAGGATAGCTCAAGTGAATCAAAATCTTAACAGGATGAAAAGGATGACAAATCCAATATGTGTATCATGAAAAGCACATCTAAGGTAACCCTTTAGTATCGTTTAATAAATTTCTACTACTCTAGAGAATAAAGTGATTCTGAAAATATGACTAGTAAGGAAATATTTTAGTACTGTAAAATACTAGATGATACCCTCAATGAACTAAAATATAAATATATAGCTTTGTTGGAACAAAATGATCTTACTTCTATTGTAAAATCTGATCTTGCAATAAAAAAGGAAAGGTATACTCAATTACTTTATGATAATAGTGAAATTCAATTTTCTTATGAGCATTTAAAAATTGACATAAAAAAAATTACCAATCAAAAGAATACTCAAACATAGATGCTTGGTTAACAAGCATATCCTGTATAAACTACTTGTATAAGATACCACCATAGATATAGGAACATAGCTAAAACTCGTTTTATAAAAAAATAGAGAAAATCTTCCTTTATAACCAGAACTGAAAAATCTATTTTTTCTAACCCTGGGAAGTAATTCAAAACATCTAGTTTTTATAGAACTAACAATGTTTACTTTTACAATAATTTAAAAACTATGTATAGGAAACCCATGAAGAAAATAGGGGTTTCAAATTCACTTATTACTAATATTCATGTACCCAAAAAATTGGGTACCAAAATCATCTATTTCTTGATACTTTTTTAAGAGACTGGTTTGATGGGATCTTGTAGAGGTTTATAGTACTTGGAAAGTTGATGTTCAAAACACATGACAATATATTACTTATGTTTCAAGAATTTCATAAAGATTGATGGTGGGCATGTCACCTTCGGTGAAAATACTAAAGAAAAAATAATTTTCCTAGGCCAGATTGGTAACTCTAACTCAGTTTTAATTTCAAAATTACTTTTTTTGATGGATTAAAATATAATATTCATAATATTTCACAATTATGTAATGATCATTTTCATTATAAATTTGAAAATGACGATTTCAATGTTTTTAATTCTAAAAATTAATTAGTATTTTAATATTTTAGAGATGAACATGTTTATGTTGTTAATATAGGTTCTTTAGTTTCTCATAATGCTTCTTATTTGAGATCATTTCATAAATATTCTTTTATTTGTCATAGGATACTAGGACAATGTAGTATACACTCCCATAGAAAGTTTACTAGGAAAGGTTTAGTCAAGGATCTACCTAAGCTTGAGTTTCCAAATAACAATGTCTTTAATCCTTTTCAAATGGGTAAATGGCATAGAAATTATTTCAAACCAAAGAAAGAAGTTTCAACTTCTCAATATCTCGAGTTTCATCACATGGTATAGTCTGGAACATCTATATTTTCATGTATAAATGGGAAGAAATATGTCTTCCAAACACATCTAAGGTAATTATTTACCTAGAATAGAATCTCTAAAGAGGATGAATAAGGCCTAAATATTATAACTCATCAATACTTGCGTGCCTAAGTGTTCAGCCCTTATGTGAAGTGAAGACACTTGCGTGCCACCTTTCCCTCTCAAGGGAACTTGCGCACCAATCTTATTGAAGCCTCTAGGGATGATTCTAAGGCCTTGAGTTTGAAGTCTCCAAAGTATTACCCTATGGATTCTTCATCGCCCAAGGTGACTCATGTCACGCAAGTATACTTGCACGACCAGGACTTGCGCGCCACAAAAATACTTATGTGCCTCCTTCCTGGTCACCTCCTTTCCTCAAATTCACCTCTCCTCTTGAAGACATGGCCTTCAAACCCTTCTTCAAAGAAATTTAGGGCATGGTTCCTTTTTTGGATTCATTATCTGAGAGGAATTAATTTGGTCCTCCTTCTCAGGAGTAAGTCCTATCATAATTTCCTTTAACTTTGGGCCCCCTTCCCAAGATTAATCCCCAGGTTATAAGATCCCTTTAATTTGGCCTCGTTCTCAGGAGTAAGCCCCAACCTTATTTTCTTTTGATTTGGTCTTCCATGTTAGGAATAAAACCCAATCATAAGTCCCTCTGAATTTGAGATTCCTTTTCAGGAGTATGTCACAAGTTAAAATTGAAAATCTCCTTAAAGCACAAATACCTTTATGGAACTTTCTCCTAGGATTCTTTCCTGAACTAAGTCTTGATCTTTATTTACATGGGCCTTCATACATACGTAAGCCCCACATCATTTCTTATGACTATGTCTTTCATGGAATAATCGTCAGATTTATTGATACCTCTTTTTTCTCACACCGAGCATGGCCGACATGGTCTTACATAGTAAGAGTAATTACGACATCTTTCTTTGGTCCCTTAATCATGAATAAACCTCATACTTCTTCACCCGAACTACGTGGACTTTTATCTCTGCCTTAAAAGTGGAGTACATAGGAAGCCTTTCTAAGGTTCAAGCCCATCTTATATTAATTATTTTTGGTCCCATATGATGTTAAACGATATCTTTCCTATCGAACTACATGGGTTTTGATTCCTTATTTAATGAGAATACGTAGGTAAATCATCTGTGGGTATGATCCCAACTCTAAAATAATCTTTTTCTTTCTGAACGACAATAAACTTCAAGTGCCCCACTTAGTGGCTTTAAAAACATTAAGGTTATTATAATGACCAAGATATTTGTATATAATGTGTGGAAGGATACTGTGGACTAGGAATATCTAATAAATACTGATGATTCTATATCGATGAAGAAACTCAAATAGATATAAAATATTCTCTAAATCCTATACCTCTCAATAATTGATTGCTAAATCTAAAGGAAAAAAACTCATTTTTATGCTTGGTAAATTAATAAGGATTATTGAACATAACTTAAATCAATATGAGAGTCTCGGAGTAGACAATAATTCCCCCCAAAAAGGTGTGATGAGTCTGACCTCCCATCCTTTTGACCAATTCTAATTCTTAAGCCTCATCAGTCCACAACTAATGAGCAGCTACCTTTGGAAAGTAGGTCCAAATGGATATTTAATCATTGGATGTTTCTGGTTCAATGAATAAACCCGTTAGAAACCGACTGAAATGTTTGAACCTTAAACAAAAAAGGTCATCCCCATTTTTGGAAGAAACAAAAAATGGTGAACCTGACGTGAATCCTTAACCAAGTTAAATGATGTTTTACTTATTTTTATGCCCCTATTTAACTCACTGTGAGGGCCAACAAAGAAATCAATCACAAATCTGTTCATCCAAAAGATGTAGTCTAGCCAATATTATCTTTATTATGTCTATTATATCAAATAGGAAATCTTTTTAAAGATATCTTCGAAATACAGAAATGGATTCTTTAATGTTCACACTTGTGAATGCATATGCTGCTACTCCTACTGGACCCTCATCCGCTCTAAGGAAGATATCACCTACTCAGCATCTTCAACGATGGGTCTCGAATGCATTGGTAAGGGAATACCATCAACACGACACCATGTCCACTCTGGAGGCTTCTCGACAAGCCCTCCAGGTTAATAACTCACCCTGGTTGTCTGGACAGTGATGACCAGTGGTCAATAAGCAGGTGGTCCCAACCACTATTTCCAACCATTTTGGGTCATTATCTCCAGAACACAAAAACCAGTTCCTCCCATATTACAGGGAGGTGAATGAAGAGGTCACTCAAGGCATTTTTTCAAGAAGGAAGGAGTTCTTCATAAGGAATCCCACCAACAATCACCACCAGAAACGTGCGCTATATCATGCTCAACATGATGAAGGTGTCACCTCTAGGGGTTCGGCTAAGGTCCCTCAGACCCAAGAACACAAGACGAACCGTCAGAGGTGAAATTTGGAAAACAGGGAGCAGGTTCTTACTTCTTAACCCCTCTAGATAAGTCCATCAAGCTAACTTGATGGGTAAAAATGAGTGACCATATACACCCATCCGTCCTAATTTTACTTCCCAGTAGACTCTTCTGGAAGTAACACGCCAATCCCGCCAGGAAATTCGGACGGACTATTATAGGTAGGCGCATACACTTGTTTATAATTAATCAGCTAGTAAGCAGGTTCATCTGACTGCAACAAAAGATACTCGCCAATTAAATGTGGTGGAGAAAAATCAGCAGTCACATAAACCTACAATTTATCAGGCTAACCAACAGTCTCATTTGGTAGCACCTGGAGATGTCAATAGGAAAGCTCCAATGACATGAAGGAGGCAGACACAATTTTATGCCCCCACATATGAGTACTGTCAGAATTCATTGACAGGAAAAGGAGGACATGAGTAGGCACATACACCTACTCCAGACACGGAATGGACGTATATTCTCATTCTGGCAGCAGAAGTCACCAAGGACATTCTGAAAATGGTGAAAGGGTAGAAGAAAATCCCTGCCCATATTCTGGATGCCTGTCAGAATATTATAACAACTTCAGTAGCATCATAGGGAAATAATCATAAATATATCCCTATCATTGGAGCGACTCATCAAAATATCACTCCGGAGTAGATACACACCTCTTTCCCAGTCCAAGAGGGTTGTGGGGAATACTCCCCCATGTCATACGGACAATCAAGTGAGGCACATACACCTGATTTGAATGGAGATAATAAGCCAAACCTAACCATTTCTCCTGAGGGGGCACATACACCTGCCCATAATAACCACTTTCATCAACAAGTGGTTCCCAAAGTGAGTAATAATACGTCTAAGAAAAAGACCAATCTAGCACATTTGAGAAATAAAGAGCCAATATGCAATAAGGCCTTACTTAATGCTGGAGTTCTTGATGTGCTCAGACAACTGTCTATTGCAACTCAAGATTCTACTCTCTCATTTCCAAATTCCGGATATAACAACAATAATTCTGATGGTCTTCATCAGAAATTTCCTCATTAATTCTTGCTTCATGATAGTTCAGTTGATCTCAAAGTATCATCCTCAGATGAGAGCCACAATAACCCTCTGCATGGCTAGAAGACCAAGGAGAAAGTGGTTTCATCTTTTGTTGTATCCCACCATGGTGGTCCTCCTGATGATGATGAAATTAGCTTCGAAAGTCCTCTCCATAATAGTAATTCACATTTCCTGGAAAATGATTCAATAGACAATGCAGTAATGAGAAAGACCTCTTATCTTAAGGCACTTGCAAATGAGAAGCTATTCATGTCTCATTCCTTACTGTAAGTGGGTGAAATACTTTCTCAATCAAAAGATAGCCTAGGGTGTGGGTCATTTTCTGAACCACCCCTGGGTCATTCATCTTCTAATTTGACAAATGAATTCTCTACCAATCATGTTGAATATGATGAAGCAACAAAGAAGCACCAGATTTGGTCCACTCAAGTAGAATAATATTTATAAAATGATAAGGAGGAAGGTCCTAATGTGATAATACAACTAGCGAATGGTGAAGTACAAGTCAGGTTTTTGTCTTTTGGCTCACTCTCTGTATGATACTCCAGAAATGTTGACAGAAGATTGTATTCATGATGTTCGTCTAAACATGTAGAAAAATCTTTGTCACATAGAAGAGAAAATATTATCTTATAATGAATATTAAAATCATGTCAAGATAATAGAAGGGTTACAATGAAAAATTGATTTGGAATCTCTCTCAGTTTCCCAACATCCAAATGTTAAAAAGCAGTAGAGAGCCCTTCAATGTTCATGTTTTGGCACATTAAAATGGTTTCTCCAGTTCATTACCAATTCCCCATCTGTTATTCATATTAGGGGATGGGGTGTTCATGGAGCACTGAATTTCAATGTACTCTCCATTCAACAAATCCCTCCAATAGTAGTCTCATGCAATGTTATTTCCTATGGTTGGCCACATCTAGCTAGTTTTGTGCATAATCAAAGGCTATCCCAAGAACAATACTCAACTAGTTCTTCCCAAAGTAAGGCAGATAAAGAAATAGTTGTCGAATTACTCTTGCATCATGAAAATGAGAACTTCAAACAGGCTTCTCGTTTAGAGAATGCAGATCATCAGGTGATAGAAGTGTCAGAAATTTTCCAACGCTCATATGAACCAGGTGATTTGAGTGGATGTCGGATGATGCATCTGGCTAATTTCTAGACTAAAGTACATAAAATCATGAGAGATATTAAGAAAGTTTCAGATGTGGTAGCTCAAGATCCACCTAAGCTTTCTAGGCTAGTGACTCTTTTAATCCAACCCTAATGATCTACCGATAGTATTCGAGTAGTTGAGCAGGAAAAACAGGAACAGGCCCAGTCCACCTGACTAGGGACTTTTTCAAGTTCTCAATATGTTCCTTAGGAAAAGTAAGTCTTCTCTCAATTAGGGAAGAATCCAGAAGAGGAACTCAAAGCCAAATTATCAAGAGATTCCCAAAAAATTACGGTTCATCAAGAAGTTCTTGAGGGATCAACTAAACCAAAGGCAATGTCTCATAAAGGACAATGAAGGAGACAGTATTGCAGAAATGCCGAAAAAAGGGCTGCAACGCGTTATGCATCGATAAATGTCATCAATGTCGTTGTCACGGATCCGTTGAAACATGAGGTTCACTTAGAGAAATCAGATGAAGAAGTTACTATTCAAGAGGTTGTACACACATGAATAAATGAAGAAGGTGTGCGTACCAGAAGCCAGAGGGCTTCCCAGAGGCAAGATATTCCTTCAGGTAAAGCCCTTCCATACTCTAGAAAGGCACATGACAAGGAAAAGGGTAATATTCGGGTTACATACCACCCTACCTCTGGATAAGGCCAATCACTCTCATTAGATAAATGGTTCTCATAGAAGGAAGAAGAAATGATGGAGTTAAGGAGGTTAAATGCAGAAAGAACTACTTCAATGTAGTCTTCCTCCTAAGCGTGATGGAGTTAGTCTGTCAAGGGAATTCATTGCAGCTGCTGGGATGGATCAAGAATATCCTCCTTTAAAATTACACCCTCACAATTCCAATCCTAGGGGTCATGCACGACAACAAACAGTAGTACAACCATCAGTTGCAGTACCAGTCCCCACACCCGTCAAAATTCTAGTTATTGCGCCTGCTGAGGTCCAAGCTTAACCAGATGTTTCTCAAATATTAATAACTACCATTGAGTCATTAACAACTATGTTGGAAGCTATGGAAGGAAATCATGAACATGTTCATCTAGAAAAGATAGCTTACCCTAAAAGGGTTGATGTAATTCATCCCCCATCAAATTTTGTGAATACCACATTCCCAATTTTTAATGGTTCGGGAGATCTAGAACAACACTTAACACATTATGTTTCTTGTTGTGATCCTATGATGGGAACTCCTCAACAACAAGAAGCAATTATGCTCAAGTGTTTTGTATAGTCATTACAAGGGCCTACTTTTGTATGGTATACAGGTTTGCAATCTCAGTCAATTACTGGGTGGGAAGATCTCCATCAAAGATTCCTTCTTCAATTCTTCTCAACATTTCCAAAGATGAAAGTTTTCAATCATACAAATTGTAAGCAAAGGAATATTGAAAGAGTTTCATATTTCATTGCTCGCTGGAAGTGATTAACATATTCTTTAAGCTTATCACTCCCTCAAGAAGAATTGTTTCCAATCTATGTGGAAAATTTGCCTGATGAATTACGCACACCGTTGATCCATGTAAAATACACAATAGGGTTTCGAGACCTTACTTAAATCTCTCAGTAGATCGAAGACTCTATTACAAATCATAAGGCTAAAACTCATGTAATTCCATCAGTTCTAGGAAGGAGAATGGGTAAAGAAGATACTGCTACAGTTACGCTTAAACAAGAACATGTACCTGCTTCCACTTCAAAACCATCATCATATCGAAGGGCTCCACCTCCTGAGCGTCAGCAACAATGGTCACCTCGTTAAAATGATCAAATAGATCAAAGGCAGAAATATTTTAATGATTTAATGAAAAAATTTTATTCTTTCTAGAATGAACAAGTTTATGACTACATCATCTCGGCTCTGGAAAACAATTTGGTCTAGTTTCTATGGCCCAAAAGCCCGAACAAGGAAGGAGATGAAGACCACCTCAACTATTTCCCATTTCATCAGATGTTGGGGCATCCCATTCAAGAGTGTTTTGTCTTCAAAGACCTCCTTCAAAAGATGGTGGACTCTGTACAGGTAAAATTGAAAGGTTCTTCAGCCCAGGTAGCATGTGTTACTACTACTGATCCAGAGGAAGAAGGAAAGTGGCAGGAAGTCAAAAGTAAAAATGAATAGAAAGATGATGATTGGATGGTTAGGAAAATGATCAAATAAACTCATTCAATTTTATGAACATAATTGAATCAACCAATTGTGTCTTATACTATGAATGCCACAGAAAAACCCCCTTCATCAGAAGGAAATTCCTCAAAGAGGTGGCATAATTCGAAGAATTAAGAGCAGTCAGAAGAAGATGAGTTCGTGTCAAAGCCTAAATGATCCTTGACTCTGGAAGATTTTATGCTATCTAATTCAAAAGCATGGGCACCGCCCCACTAAAAACCACAGCCTAAACTAGCTAATCCGTCAGAATCTTCATCAGATGAAAATTTGATCTTTGGTTCTGTTAACAAGATTCACTTAAAGGATCTATATGCCAGCCACAGTTTCGATCATTATGAACCTGAGTTCCTTGTATAAAACAGAGGAATTAGAGGAAGAGACAGAGGTGTAGGATATAGGGGAAGACGTGGATATTCTAGAAGCCACTATTTCAATCCTACCCCTGGTAGAACTGTATATTCAGTAGAAACTCGTGGAAAATCTCTTTAGCGGGATCAACATGAACAATAAAGTTCTTCCACACAAGGTAGATTAAGTTCGGGCGCAGTTATTTTTGAGGATCGGTTAGAGGTTACACACTCTTCCTCTCAGCAAATTAATAGACCTATTCGGTCTAATCTGCTGAAACCCTGAGTATTTCCAACTCCTACCGGGATATGAGATGTATCTACTTCCCACGAATCAACTTCTATGGAACCTGCAAAATCACAGTTTCCTGTTGGGAAACATAGACCTTTGGACCAAAATTATGATGTCTTGAAACATTTGGCCAAAGTACCCGACAATTTATCAATTATGGATTCCTTGAATCTATAAAAATATCTTCGGGAGGCGCTTATTGAGGATTTTTCATGTCCTCAATAATTCAAACTGAAATTGTTGCAGATGAGATTTACCATATAGAGAATGATCCTGCAGAATGCCATGTAGTGATATCTTTTACAGATAAAGATGAAGATGATGTTGTAAATGGACATATTAGACCTTTTTATTTATCTAGCAAGGTTAATGATGTAGACATTTGATGAGATTTCATTGATAATGGTTCAGGAGTCAACCTCATCCCTATTCGTACACTTCATCGATTGGGCCTCACCGAATCTGATTTATCTGCATCTAATTTGATGTTGCAAGGATATGATAAAAATGAACAAGAAGCTCTGGGTGAGATTACAATCAGAACTCGGTTTGGAGACCTTGTGTTTAATTTAGATTTCACGTTTGTTCGTCAAGACACAGCCTTCAACATTTTGTTTTGAAGACCTTGGCGACATCAACATGTGGTTATACCTCCATCATACCATCAATGTATCAAATATTGTTTTAATGTTCAAATTGGGACATTTTATGGTGATAAATCCCCAATAAAAACATGTGAATCTTAATACATTGAGGCAGAATTCTATCACATGGAGGGAAAGTAGAAATCCATGAAAAAGGATGTTACCAAAACTAATTCTCCAAATGGTTTGGAAAAGATTATAGTAAACCCATTCATACATGTGAGTACATATTAGGTGTTTCCTATCAGTAAAATTGACAGGATAGACCTAAATCCAAAAACTCTTATAGAAAATTCAATAATGTCAATTACGGCAACCAAGCCAGACCGCATGGTAGAAATTATTTATTGGCCAAGAAATGATGAAATATTAAATGGATATGTCTTCATTTCATCAGCTGAAATCTTGAAAATATGTACAATTTTAACCAGGACAGAAGAAGTTATAGCAATGTTAGAGAAGAATGATGATGACCCTTCATCATCAATAGGGTCAGAAATGGTAGTCTCTTCTTCAAGATGTTCAAATTTTAACTTCTCCCATGATCATGAAAATTATGGTTAATCATATACTACTCATGTAGAAAAAAAATAAGTAACACATATTGAAGAAGAAGAGGAAGATCTCAGGGATGCTCTACCAGCATTTGAAGAGGGTATCTATACCACTGTGGATGAACTTAGAGAAATAAATATGGTTACAAAAGAATATCCACGCCCCACTTTTATTAGTGCGGCCATGACTCTTGTAGAGGAGGAAATGTATAATTTATTTTTAAAGAAAAATCGAGATGTTTTTTCTTGGAATTATACAGAAATTCTAGGTCTTGATCCTGATGTTTCCACTCATCATTTGTGTTTTCTAGAATAACATCGAGGATTCAATCATGCTTCAAAAAGAAAACACCCAATATATGCCTCCAAAATTGAAGATGAAATGGATAAGCTTATCAAGGATAAATCCATCAGAGAAGTTAAATATCCCAAATTTCTGGCTAATATTGTCCCTGTGAAAAATAATAATGGACAAATTAGAGATTTTATTGACTTCATAGATCATAATTGGCATTGTCCTAAGGTTGATTTTCCAGTCCCGATCACAGAACTCTTAATTGATGCAACAGCTGGATATGAAGATCTTTCCTTGATGGATGGTTATTCTGGGTACAATCAAATACGAATGGCCCCAAAGGATGAGAAGTCTACAGCTTTCATATCCCCTCTAGGTGTGTTTTTCTATTAGGTAATACCCTTTGGCTTGAAGAATGTATGTGCAACGTATCAACGTGCCATGCACCATATCTTCAAATATTTTTTAGGGAAATTTGTTGAATGTTATGTGGATGATGTGGTGGTCAAATCCAGACAATGTTCTGATCACTTGGATGATTTGGAAATCATAATCAACAAACTTCGACAACACAATTTGAAGATGAACCCCTTGAAATGTGATTTCGGGGTAACCTGAGGAAAATTTCTCGGCTTTGTTGTACGCCGTCATGGTATAGAAGTTGATCCTGAGAAGACAAAATCAATCCTTGGCATGTCACCTCCTCAAAATTTGAATGAATTAAGAGGACATCAAGGACAATTGGCATATATTAGGTGTTTCATTGCCAATTTGGAAAGCAATTTTTTAGCCTTCACCAAATTAATGAAGAAGGGAGTCACCTACCAGTGGACTAAGGAATGTCAAGAAGCATTCGATATTGTCAAGAGATATCTCTTGAGTCCACCGGTATTAATGCCACCTATTGTAGGAAAACCACTTATTCACTTTTTGATAGCTTTAGGGCGATCATTGGGTGCCTTCTTTGCCCAAAAGAATGATATTGGGAATGAAAACAACCTTTACAATCTTTTTCAGACTATGCTTGAGGCAGAAACTCGATATTCAAGTATGGAAAAGTGTTTCCTAGAATTAATCTTTGTAGTTTAGAAATTGGGACACTACCTTCAACATCATGAGGATAAATTGGTATCTCGCAATAACCTGCTCAAATTTATCCTTACTCGTCCAATTCTTACAGGACGTCTGAAAATGTGGGAATTTATTTAACAGAAGTTTGATATCATGTATGTGTCTCAAAAGGCAATAAAGGGCCACTATCTGGTCGATTTCCTTGTTGAACACCCATCTGTAGAAGATACATATTTAAATATTGAACTTCCTAATGAGGAATTCTTCTCTATTCAAGGTAATTATCAAACATAGGAAATGTACTTTGATGGTGCTTCCATAAGTCCAATAGAGAAGAAAATGGAGGATTATAAATTCAAAAATGTTGGGATAGGAATTGTGCTTATTTCCCCATAAAAGGCAGTACTACCCTATTCCTTCTTATTGTTCAAAGGTGGTACAAACAATGAATCAGAATATCAAGCTCTCATCACAGGATTAGAGTTGGTGCTTCAGGAACAGGTGAATCACTTGAAGGTAAAAGGTGATTTAGATTTTGTAATCAAACAAATCAATAGGGATTATGCCATCAGAAAAGAAGAGTTAATCCAATTTTGTTATTATGTTAGAGAGTTAATGACATAATTTCCCTTGGAACAGAAATTTTCTTATATCCCGCGATCACAAAATGCTCAAGTTGATGCACTATTTAATGTAGCCACAACCCTGGTAGATCCGAACTGGGACGGAACAATCATCAGTATTGCCAACCATTGGGTGGTTTCAACTTTTGTTCAAATAAAAATAGAGGAAATCAATAAAATCAGTCTCATTTCTAAACCATATAGTCATACTACAGGATGGATGACACCTATCAGGGAATACCTTCAAAATGGAAAACTCCAACCTGATAGATCTGGGAAAGAACAAGTACGGCGACGTGTGGTCAATTTTATTTTTTATGATAGCCCATATCAGCAAAAAATTATCTACAAACGAGGTTTTGATATAATTATCTTTAGATATGTTGATGGTGAAGATAAAATGGTTGCCATAAATGAAGTACATGCAGAAGTTTGTGGTGCCCACCAGTCTGGACATAGACTATCTGATCAAATTTGAAGGCTTGGGTACTTCTGGCCTTCAATGATACAAGATTGTGTTGATTTCACTAAGAAGTGTTATTCATTCCATGTATATTCCAACTTCATTCATCAACCCCCAGAGTTTCTTCATACAGCTAAATACTCATGGTCATTTTCCACATGGGGAGTGGATGTAGTAGGACCTTACACTTCGGCTACATCCAAGCAGTTTAAGTATATTCTTACTGCTACTGACTTCTTTTCCAAATGGGCTGAGGCAATACCTCTCAAAGAATTTAGTTCTAAAATAATTTTTAGCTTCATCAAGTTTAACATCATTACCAGATTTGGTGTCCCTAATACCGTATTGATAGACAATGGCATGAAATTCTGTTCATCCGTGGTAAGGAAGTTGTATCAAGAATACAACATCAAATCCAACCACTCATCTCGGTATCACGCAGCGGCCAATGGCCAAATAGAATCCTTTAATATGAATATTTCAAACATACTGCAAAAGATGGTGGATAAAGATAAGAAATCATGGCCTGATAAACTTTTCATACTTTATGGGATTATTGGACAACCACCCGCACTACTACGCAGTCAACTCCATATTCATTGGTATATGGAATAGAATAAGTCTTTCCCTTTGAGGTTCAATTACCTTCACTCAGAGTAGCCATTTTTGATCAATCATCTACAGATGAACAACCTCAAAAGTTATTGGATGAATTTGAACAATTAGATGAAGAAAAATCTGTACCCTGCACCACTTGGAAGTCTATCAGAATCAAATAACACAGGCTTTCAACAAAAAAATTCATCTTCGTTCATTCATTCAAGGAGAATTGGTATTGGTCCTCAGAACTCCAATGATACCAGGAAAGAAACCTCCAAAGATTGAGTCAATATGGGAAGGACCAAACATAATACATATGTTCTACTCTAATTGAGATTATTCTTTAATCTCACTCGATGGAGAACTCATCACGACTCCATCCAATGCCATATTTCTGAAGAAGTATTTTTTGTAACACAAAAGGTCCCTTTAGTCCTTACTGTAAGAATTTAAACTACATGGTCCCTTTATTCCTTACTTCAAGACATTAAACTACATGGTCCCTTTAGTCGTTACTGCAAGACTTTAAACTACATGGTCCCTTTAGTCCTTACTAGAAGACTTTAAACTGCAGGGTCCCTTTAGTCCTCACTGCAAGACATTAAACTACATGGTCCTTTTTTTCCTTGATGCAAGACATTAAACTGCATAGCTCCCTCCATTTCCAAAAATTATTTTAAACTGTGTCTAGTCCCTTATATGACCTACATTATGTTAAACTATACATTGTTAGGGTTGTTGATACCTCTTGTTTCTCACAACGATCATGACTCACGTGAGCTTAGAGTATGCATCAATCATAACACCATCTCTAGGCCGTTAACCATGTGTAAGTCCCAACACCATATTTAGGTCATTGTCCTCAATTAAAACTCGATCACCAATTCATTCTTCAATTGAACTACTTGGACTTTTATCCTTGCCTTCTAGGATGGGTACGTAGTCAACCTCCTGAGGTTCAAGCCCAAAACCAATATATTCACATTGGTTGACCATTGTCCTTGATATATGGTGTTAAACTATACATTCCCCCATTGTCCTCAATAAAAGACATTAAAATGCATAGCCATATGTCTTAGCTTCATGATGCTAAACTGTGCAGCACTGGTCCATGCATATGACCTTAAACTATTCACATTTTTTCATGTACGACAATAAACTACAATATTCTTTGACACCCTCACCTGAGAGGGAATAATTATTTACATTGATTTCCAATCATGTTTTATTCCAAAGACTACGTGCATACATGGAAATGCCCGAACCTTTAATCTTGGCTCCAACCATCATTGCACTAAAGTCCCCTTTCACCCTTCACATGTATGAACCAAATCTGTACATATGGTATTTTAATAACTACGTATTTCTTTATTCCCATCCTTATGGGACACGTAGGAACGTTTGATTGTCCCTCGAACCCAACCCCAAGTCTTTGGTCGTAACCCCAAATTACACTTTCAGTCCCTTGGCTGAAAAGTCCCCCTATGATCACATGAATGTGGTATGAAAATCATGGTCTTTATTCACATCAGGTTTATAAGAAACACACAATGTGTCTCCCTCATTATGGTCCGAACTCCCCGACCCTAAACTAAGATCTCTTATGCTCTCATCCCACATGATGTTAAACTATATTTTAAGAACTACATATGGCTTGATTATCATCCTAATGAGATATGTAGTGAAGTCCATCATCTCAATTCAGGACCCAGAAACAACATTATTATGGCCAGAATTAGTCTATGTATCTCTTTCATGCATTAGACAATACCCATTTTCATGTGTCATACTTCTAACCATAAATACATCCAAATCTATATAAACCTTTTCATGACTTATGGTCTCAAAATGTCTGATACCCATGAATTATTTTGCCTGACTATGCAGCATGTACCCCTAGGTGGCCTTGAATAAGTAGTCTACATAACAGACCTATCAGCCAAAAGATGCTATTATTTGACTATGCAGCCAATGCCCTTAAGTGTCCCTTTATAATTCAAACCCTTTAACGGGTTTGTCAAATACGGGTAACTTCATTATTGGGGGGAAAACCACTTTTTTTATTGGTCTTAACAACGATATGTAGGGATCCGCAAAAATAGTCATCCTTAACATATTTGTCCCATACTCTTTTTTATGATCTAATGGTATTCAAGTCTATGGTTTATATTTCCTTTCCCTACGGTTGGGTCAGACCTTTGCAGGAGTAACATTCATCCAATTCTTTGACAATATTGATTGGAAATATCTTATTCATATTCAAGTACCTCTCTCCATACAACATACTCTACGCTTTGGAAAATTTGAATCTCCATAAACATTCACTAGATTTTTTCAATAGAAAAGTAAAATTTCTGAGAGTTCTTTTGCCTAACTATGCAGCACGTGCCCCTAGGTGGCCTTGCATAAGTAGTCTACATAATGGACCTTTCAGCCAAAAAGATTCTATTATTTGACTATGCGTCCAATGCCCTTATGTGGCCCTCAATAATTCAACCCCCTAATGGGTTTGTTAAATAGTGGTAACTTCAGTCTTAGGAAATACTTCCTCTTATGTTTTTAGCCCTTTTTTAATATCATACCGCAGATTTAAAATTTCGTAAGTCATAATATACATGTTTTCCCCTATACTTGAATGTGGTATTGTGTTTTCAAACAAATTATCAAATAATTGAGTCAATTTTAATCCATTTGGTCAAAGCCATTCGACTTTAAACATTATCCTTTTTATGTCCTACATGCATGACATTAAACTACCAACAAGAGACATGGCACTCACTAAATTGGGAACCTGTAAATGGAACTGTGAACAAAGGTTGAGTCCCAGCTTGCTAAATGTACATATTGTATGATTTGGGAAATATTGAGAAATAAAATATGCAATGTTTGTGGGGTTGTTTGTATAATCCTAGAAAAAATCAAACTATGATTTTACTAGGCCCATTGGATTAGGTAAAAAATATATATAAGAAATTAGCAAGAGAATGTAGATATAAAGGATTGAAGATGAAATGTCTTTTTAATTGATGAAAAAAATTAGAAGAACATCCAAAGATTATATTATCTTCTCTTTTTAAAGAATTATAAGAGGCTATTAACATAACTATTCATTTGATTTATGGAATCCCGATCTTCATCAGAAGCCACTTGAAGTTCATTCACTCAACCAGCTTCACTCTTTTCAACTTGATGGAGTGATTTCTTGGAATCTACAATGGATTTCATTCCATTAGTTTGGACTCCTTCCAGTGAATTGTTAAGCTGGTCAAGTTCCCCAGTAATGGCCTATAATTGTTTTTGAAGGTGCATGTGTTGGTCGAATTTCTCCTTGATCTTATGTTTCAGATCCTTCAACATTGCAGCATGATCATCTTTAGCTCAGGACACCACAACGTCAAATTCGACAATATTTTTCAACATCCTCGCTCTGGTCAGATCTTGATGGTACTTTTTCTCCTACTCCCTCCTTAAGATGACTTGTTTCACCGAGGCATGGATGTCTTGATATCAAAAACCACACAGTCCTAACATGACGAACAAGGATGACAGTCGCGGGATCTTTGAAGATATCTCTTCAAGAGGCACTTCAGATACGATCTTCCATATATTCTGCCATGCCTTGCGACGTGAGAATTGGAGTACCTTTTCACCTCTGGGTCTGACTCAGTATCACTATCACAGGGGGGAATATATTCCGGGATTAATGCACTTAAAGAAGTGCCCTATTCTGCTCCTTCCCCCGAACCATTGGTACTTCCTTTTCTACTCCCGTTGGGGCAGAAGCTGAGGCTTCACCTCCAGGTTTAGCCACTGAAATTGATGGTCCAGCATAGTCAAGTGAAATATTTGATTAGTTAAAATGGATAACAAAAGTTGTATAGCGGTTTTACAATTTAAGTACAGCCACAAATATTATCATCTCTTACCCAATGGTAGATCAGTAGTATGAGAAGGGTCTTACCCGTCTTTCCTAGCCTCAATAGGATTTTCACGATGGGTATCAGGAAGCTCTTCTAGGTTAAGTTCCTCTTGAGCTAGAGTATCTATAATGATAGGGTTGTCTCTACCCCCTTCAGGAATCGGCATATCATCAACTTTCTCAGAAGGAACTGCACATTTCAACCAATCGTTGTCAGAGATGTAATAAAAAAATTTAATAGGACGAAGGATAACACTTACGCCCAAAACCTTCTAAATAACATGGTATTTTAACATGATCTAAAATTTCTTCAAAAGATTGGCCTAGTTTCATCATTTCATCTAGTGTAATATTATATTCTTGGTTACTCTAACCAGTGGGAGCATTTGATATGTCTTCTTGGAGACCCTGCTCCTACGTCCTCCAACCCCGAACAACTTCCTCAGAGAAAATTGTGGAGTCAGTTGTAGTGGTCGCCAACTGTTCTAGTGCAGGTATTGAACCTAAAGCATCACAAAATGAAAGTCACTTTATATCTTCATTCAACATTCTATGAAGTATTGTAAATTACTAGAAGCAGGCTCTTCTCTCCTTGCAGTAGCAATAGGATAAGTATTGAGAACAGAAGCTGTCTCTTCTTCTCTCCTCGTTTCTTCAGGAGCAGCCAGGTCAGCATGAATTTGCGATTGTTCACAAGCACCCTTCTTCGTCCTCAGAGGAGGGTCATTCCTCTCGCTTAAAGGAGAAACTGAGTAATCCCCTGCAATCCCAAGAAATATTTTCAACCTTTCCACGAGTTAGGATTTATGACTATCCAAAGGACTTACCACTACTGATGAAGCACTTAGCTATGGACTTCTTCCTTCGATGCCTTTGATTCTTTGACTTTTTGGGTGTGTTGACATCGTCACCTCCAAATACAGGTATTGGAGAGTGAAAATTTCTTTCTAACTCCTCATTCATGGCCTTCCAGCCTAGAGATACCTCGCCCGGCTTGCGAGGAGATTCAGCAGCTCCAAGAGCGGTGACACCAGCGTTGTACTGTAGTGAAGGTATCTCAGTAGTTCCATTATTAACAAGATGCCGGATGAAGAAAGTAATTTCATTGAGTAAAAATTCTTTGAATGAAATCAAGTTGCAAAGAAAATAATGAAAGAAACATACATCTTCAAGAGCCATGTAATTGTGCCACTCTTCATCTATTGAAGCATCAATCCCCTCAGTGGTACCATGATTCATCATTTTCTACACCCTCTTGGTAATAGGAATGGAATCATCAGTGGAATATATGAGCATTTCCATCTCTCTGATGCAAGTCCGTACTTCATCAGGTTTATCCTCAAAGCGGATATCAGTAGAAGCCCAATGATTCCCCACTCTAGGGATATTTAGCCTTCGCATAAGTCTATCCAGGCTATTTCAGCATCACAATATAGACTCCTCCATGTCTGGACAACCTCTGGTCATAAATATTCAGCATTCTCACTAGAAGGCCGCAAGGAGGGTCCTATAATCTGGGACTTCAACTTATTCCCAAATCTTGCAATCACAGATAAAGGATAAGAAACTGAAACTTTTTTCTCAATAAAATAATGATGACTAAATTCGCCTCAATGATATAACTCACTAGGAGTAGATGGTGTAGGTCTCTTGACTATGGTTGTAGGATTATATATGGCATGAGGCCTCTTTGTGTAGGACCCCAGGACACCCTGAGAGGAGAGGGGTGAATCAGGGTGGCAACTTTTTCTTTCAAAGAGATGGATCATGTTCCCATGTTGGTAGGAACTTGTTAAACCCGTATGATGAAAATGATCAGAAAGCAAACATTCACATGTAGAGAGATGACACAACACTTTTTTAATTAGTTCACCACTAAGGGCTACGTCCAAGGAGCATACGCTGACAGGATTTCGGTCATACAAAATTTCACTATTCTTCACTAGTTGTGGATTACAATGGTTTGGGCACAGCCACTCTGTCCTAGGATCACTGCCTTTACAAAGGATCAGGGATAGCTCATTGCATCCCTCGGGTCACTCCCATTTACTCCCCTGGCTCACTGCCTTCAGTAAAGCCCCGCTCAGTTTTTAGACATGAAGTTATCTTCATCATTACAAAAGAATGCATGCTCTATTGTATGTACAATCTCTATTGATGTCCAACTCTCACCAGTAGAATAATCTCACTTTTCACTGAGGGTACCGGGAAATCTCCCAACTTTCGTGTAGCTTCAAAAAGACGGGCATACTTCAACAACACCAGGCGCGCTTCCCCAAGTCGGCGCGCTAGTTTCAAAGATGGCGTGAAAGTTATAACTGGCACGCATGTCCACCTCAACGACTTGCTTGACACTCACTTCAACAACTTCAAACATCCGCGACCCACATTCATTTTCACCCAAACCAGTTTTGGTGCACAGAAAACAATTGTCATGCAACATATACTTGCGCGACCCACAACCACTTGCACGACCACTACACCTGTACGACGGGAGCACTGAATTTCTATAAGTTTCAAATTTCATTACAAATGAGGAGGGGTGGTCCTCTATTTATAGGAAAACTATAAACCCTGCGTGGTGGCACGCAAGACTCCTCTCGGCGCGCAAGTTCCTGCGCGCAACTCCAACCACCCTAGCCTTTGTCGCGCTACTCACTTTCACTAACAAACCAATAATTTCATGGCCCTCTTTCCTTTGCCGTATTTTGAATTTATGATCTACAAAAGCATATGGTGCGCAACTTTCCAATCCTTCTCAGCAGCGGCGCGCAATCCCTTTCTCAGCACGTAAGTCACTTACGCGACACAAATACGGTGTGCAAGTCTCCTTTCCAAAAAAACATTGTTTTCTCCTTTTGTCAGTTTTAAGGTCCAGAAATTTTTAAAACACTGGAAAATGATGCCACCTTCAATACTATTATCTACTTGACCTATATGAGTACTCTGCTGGCACACATTCTGAACTTCCTCAGAGGATTGAAAAAAAACACAAATCATAGTCCAATTTATGCATAGATGACCATGGTTCCCAAAATCTCCCCCTTTGGGTTTTTTGGAAATCAGTAAATAAATTCACTAGATCAACATCCACATGCAAACCAAAAATATAGGAATTAGCTCAGCCAACACTCTAAGTCTACGTGAGAAATAATCGGTGTAGAAAACAAGAGAGAAAGCTTGAATTGGGTTCCCGTCCAAAGAATTCCTTCCCATCCTATCACCGACACTGAATTCTCAATGTGTCACAAAAGATTTACATGCCTGAATTTATGCTTGAATTTATACCTTTCTCCCCCATTGATAATAAACCCAAACAAAGGTATTTATTCATTGTTCAGCTCAAACCAAACTCCCCCTGGATAGTGTCTACCCCACTAACCTTCATCTCATACATAAAAAGATTAAAAATAGTTAACATAACTGGGGAGAGGGGATTTACGTAACCTCCTTATGCACTGGGAGGTGGTTGAACACCGAGTTTCAACCGATGCTTCGCAAATACAGCCATTGCCAGTGGCTTGGTCAGGATATCAACCACTTGATCATCAGTTCCCACATGATCCATTCTAATCACTCCTTGTTCAACTTTCTCTTTGATAAAATGATACCGAATTTCAATATTTTTTGTACGAGAATTTTGAACCGGATTCTTCGTAATATCAATTGCACTCTTGTTATCCCATTAAATCACCATTGGTTGCATCACCTCATCACCAATATTAGTTAATTGTTACTTCATCCATATCAGTTGAGTGCATGCCTTTGTCGTGGATATATACTCAGCTTCAGCAGTACTAATAGAAGTACTTTCTTGTTTCTTGCTCAACCAGCCAAGACATTTATTCCCAATATAAAATGATCCACCACTGGTGGACTTTCCATCCACAACATCACCATCCCAGTCAGCATCATAAAATGATGATAATTCACTATTCTTACCTACAGAAATGTATAAGACACAGTTGTGAGTACCTTGAATATACCTCACGATTCTTTTTACTTCTACCATATGTTCCTTTTTTGGATTACTCTGAAAGCGGGCTGCAAGACATGTGGAAAAGACAATATTTGGCAGTGTTTCTATTAGGTACAGTAAGCTTCCAATGATCCTTCAGTACATGGTGGGATCTTCAAAGGTCACATCCTCATGCTTTCCAAGTTTAGTTCCAACTGCAATCAGAGTTGACTTTGGTTTGGAGTCTTGCATATTAAACTTCTTCAGCAGCTCTCTAGCATACTTTTCTGAAGAAATGAAAGTGTAATCCTTCTTTTGAATCATTTGATGCGCAATGAAATATGTCAGCTCCCCAATCATAGACATTTTAAACTCTGAACTCATGTGATTGGAAAATTCATCCACTTATTTCAGCATACTTCCACCAAATATGATATCATCAACGTAGACTAGAACCATGAATTTATATTTTAGAGAATTCATCACATATAGATTGTGATCTACTCATATTTTAAATTCCAGATTCTTGAGATAAGATTCCATCCAGGAGTACCACGCCAGTGGTTCCGTTTCAAGCCATAAAGTTCATTCTTTAATTTACAGACCTTTGTTTCATCATACCAAGAAGAAAACCCACAGGTTTTTCAATGTAGACTTCTTCTTAGAGTACACCATTTAAGAATTCTATCTTGACATCCATTTGATATACCTTATATCCTCTTTGGAGAGGCATGGAATGGAACAGCCTGATTGAATCCAGTCTAGCCACTAGAGAAAAGGTTTCTCCATCATCAACAAATTCAATCTGGGATTATCCCTTACATACCAGTTGAGCCTTGTTTCTAATAACACTTCCATGCTCATCAAACTTGTTCTTGAAGATCCATTTAGTACAAATCACATTGCGACCTTTGGGTCTCTGGAAAAGATCCCTTGTCTGATTCTTGTCAATCTGATCTAACTCTTCATTCATGGATTTCACCCAAGATTCATCCTTTGTAGCTTATTTGAATGAGGATGGATCCACAACTGACAGAAATGTAGATTGCGTGTTATTCCTCATCCTCCTTGTTTATGTGGGTTCACTCTTGTCCCCAATTATGTTAGACAGATCATTCTCAGCTCTACGATTTCTTCCATGCAGTTCAGTTGCATTCCCTCCAGCCACAGTTTCTTCTTCAGATTCTTCTTTTAAGTCAACATCATGATGTGACTACTGAATGTATTGTAAAGCTTCCACTATTTCTGTATTTATATTTTCTCCATGTTAAATTTCCTCCTCACATTCTATCATATCAGCATATGACGTCCTTGAAACATTTTTGGTTTTCTCTTCAATTATCAGAACATCACTACTTCCTACAATCCATCCTAATCGCTTGTTGAAACAATTATAGGCTTTTCTGTTCATTGGATACCCAATAAAAATTCCTTCATCAGCATTGACACCAAACTTCCCTTGATTTCTTTCTTTATTTCGAATGAAACATTTTCTTCCAAAAACACAAAAGTATTTCAACGAAGGCTTCTTTCCATGCCACAATTCATATGGTGTCTTCATTTCTCCTATATAAATCCCTGTTTGATTCTGAATGTACAATGAAACTTCAACTGCTTGCTTCTAGTAATGGTGAGAGATACCACTCTCAAGCAGTATAGTCTTAGCCATATTATTGACCTATCGATTCTAGCGCTCACCAACTCCATTTTGCTATGGTGTTCTCACAGCAGATACCTCATGATGTATTCCATGTTTTTATAGGTAATTATCAAACTCAATGGACGTGTATTCCCTTCCATTGTCAGATCGCAACACTTTGATTGTTCATCCAGTATCATTCTCGGTGATTCACCAATATGTGTTCATGCAGTCAAGTACATGTCGTTTGTTGTGAATGACCATAACACATGCCATTATACTATAATCATCAATGAAAAGGACAAAGTACCTCTCTCCATGAGTTCCGGAAACATTTATCGGCCCACATAAATCTGTATGAATTAGATCAATAAGATGAGATGCTCTTTTCTTCTTTGGCTGATATGAACTGCAGACCAGCTTCCCCCGAATACAAGCATCACAAGACATTTCACGCTCACGATTTAGAATGGGTATATCCTTGACAATATTCATCTTAGATATCTTCTCCATGTCTTGTTGGTTAATTTTCCCCAGCCTCTGATGCCACAAATTGTTTTCCTCTTCAACAGACAAATAAAAGGAGTTCAATTTGATGTCAACCAGATATAAGTTTGCATCTATTCTACAACCTTTCATAAGAGAATTACATGTTTTTTCATTTAATCTGTATCCTTTTTGATTGAAAGTTACTATGATCCCTGAATCACAGAGTTTACTCACACCAAGGAGAGTGTGATGTAGACCATCCACATAGAGAACTTCAGTCTTCTTTAGCTCTTCATTAGTGAGAGCAGTATTCCCACTACCTTTAATTTTCAAATCACCATCATTACCAAACCTCACGATTCCCTCAACTTTGTTTTTAATGTTCTTCAAAAGGTCAGAATTTCCCTTCATATGAGAAGATCATCCACTATCATGAATCCATGTGTTGCTGCTCTTTGTAGCATTGAGGGCTACTTCTGCAAGGTTGGATTTCTCAATATTCATCCTTTATTTTCATCAGACATTGGATTGAGTATAGAGCACTGATGGCATTTCAATTATCTCATCTGCGTACATTGGTTCTTCATAGTCGATGTATTCTTCGAGAGGAGAAAACCTGTTTTTAAGAGCTATACTATCTTGATGATGAGATTTGACTTGTCTTGAACTCCAGTATGAGGTTTTCATGTCCCTTCTTGGCTTGTAATAACAACTTTATGACCAATATTAGAACAATGAAAACAATATCCATAGAATTTGTTTCTTATAAAAGAATTAGGATATGAAATTGTAATCCTTTGTTGAACTCCCAGATCTTCCCCATTCATGTATCTCCTTGTTTCTTCGCAATATGACATGGTATGGCCCAAATAGCCATAGAACTGAAACTTCATGAGAGGAAATGTCTTCTCACTTGAATTTCTCCTCATACCTTTTTCTGTGGGATAATAATATGAGGGATCGTTTTTTCACAAGGCTCGAGGATAATATTCTTTTATTCTTTCATATTGAATTGGGGGTTTCTGTTTCATAACATCAGAAGACTTTCCCACATCACCCACTTTCAACTTTCCTTTACATTGGTTACCATTATTTGTAGAATTTCACAATTCTGTCTCAAAACCAATTCCACTATTTCTCATGCAGGCAGGTCTTTGATCATTTAAAATCTTTTCAACTCTATTAGAGCCACATTTTTCTCTCTCCAACAGCTCAACATCTTAGAACCATCCAAACTATATTTTCTTACTTGATTCATTTGAAATTGAATCTTTTTCAAGTTTACTCCTAATAGTAACAACTTCCTCCTCAAGACGCTCAGCATTCTTGGACTTCTCTTATAGTTTGGAGGTGAGGTTATTGATGACCGTTGCCTGCTCTTCAATTCTCAGATTCAGATCCACTACATCATCATTTCTTTCAAGTACTTTAGACTGTAATTTCACTAATTCTTCCATTCGTTCAATTTCATCTTCAAGTTGATCAACATATTCAGTTGATTATTCTACAATTTATTTCCACTTAATGCAACTCTTACCTTTAATCATGAGCTTACTAACAGCATCCTTAAAATGGAACTTGGGATCTGCACTAGTTTTCAACTAATTTTCTCCAATACTATATTTTGATTATTCAATAGTGGTCATCATGGAGGCATGGTTCCCAGTTTTAAATTTTGGTTCTTCTTCATCACATAATTCAGTATTATCATCTTCCTCTTCATAGACAAAACTCTTCCTCTGTATCATCTTCCCAGATTTAAAGTCTCCCTTTTTGAAAAACCTTTTCTGAGGCTTCTCAATGTCTTATGCTTTGATTTCATCATCATAGAATTTTCTTTGGCACTGAGAGACAATGTGTCGGACTCTTCCACAACGAAAACATGCCCGAGGTAGCTTACCATTGAATTTACCTTTTCCATTCATCAACTTCTTGGTGATGAGAGAAAGAATTTACATTTCCTCTTCATCTTCACCACCACTATCTTCTGAAATTTTCAGTTTTTCCATGGCTTTGAATTCCATTTCCTTGCTTACATGAGTCGTGGCATCTTCATGTTTGACTCTCATCTCACATTCCACCGAACTACATAAAAGATCATCCAGAGAAAATTTAGATAGACCTATATCTTCAAGGGCTGACACCTTTGCATTGTACATAGGAGGAAGTCTTCTCAAGATTTTCTTTACGATATCAATGTCTCTGATTTCTTTTCCAAGACCTCTAATTTCTCCCACAACTTCAGTAATTCGATTGAAGAATATATCTGCATTCTCATTAGGATGCATCTTTAGATCTTCAAACCTGTTGTGAAGGACTTGATGTTTTTCCTCCTTTACATTGCAATCTCTTTCATAAATATTTTAAATTTTATCTCACATGGACTTTGTTGAGGTGAAACTGAATACCTTTAGATAGATCTGATCAGAAAGGGCTGCGGTGAGAGCATTCTGCGCTTTAGCATCAGCATCAAAAATTTTCCTATCGGCATCAGTCATAGCCAGCCCTGTTGGATCAGTAACATTCATACCTTGCATGGTGGAAAACATATCATCCATTCCAAGGGATCTTAGATGAGATCTCATTCTTTTCTTCCAAATCTAAAAATTACTTCTATCTAAGATAGGGACTCCCCTGAGATTGACTACCTTCTACATGACGACAAAGGACAGATTCAACACCAGCAACCTTGCACTGATACCACTTGTAGGACCCTGGGACACCCTGACAGGGGAGGGGTGAATCAGGGAGGCAACTTTTTCTTTTAAACAGATGGATCTTGTTCCCACATTGGTAGGAAATTTTTAATCCTGTATGATAAGAATGATCAGAAAACAAACATTCACATGCAGAGAGATGACACAACACTTTTTTACTTGGTTCACCACTAAGGTCTACATCCATTGAGCATACGACGACATATTGTCGGTCATACCAAATTACACTTTTCTTCACTAGTTGTGGATTACAATGGTTCAGGCACAGTCACTATGTCCCAGGCTCACTGCCTTTACAAAGGTTCAGGGATATCTCACTGAGTCCCTTGGGTCACTCCCATTGACTCCCCCTGGCTCACTGCCTTCAGTGAAGTCCCACTCAGTTTACAGACGTGAAGGTATATTCATCATTGAAAAATAATGCATCCTCTATTGTATGTAGATGCTCTGTTGAAGTCCAAATCTCACAAGTAGAAGAATCTCACATTGCACTGAGGGTACCAGGCAATCTCCCAGCTTTCGTGTAGCTTCAGAAAGACGTGCGTACTTCAACAACACCAGGAGTGCTTCCCGAAGCCAACGTGCAAGTTTCAAATATGGAATGCAAGTTATAACTGGCATACAAGTCCACCACAACATATTGTGCGACACTCACTTCAAAAACTTCAATCATGCACGACCCACATTCCTTTTCACCCAAACCAGTTTTGACGCGCAGCAAACAACTGTCACACAACTTATACTTGCGTGACCCACAACCACATGCGCGACCACTACACATATGTGACCAGAGCACTAAATTTCTCTATGTCTCGAACTTCATTACAAATGAGGAGGGGTTCTCCTCTATTTATAGGAAAAATGGACACCCTTTGCGGTGGCGTGCAAGACTCCTCTCGGCGCGCAAGTTTCGGCGCGCAACTCCAACCACCCTAGCCTCTGTCTCGCTACTCACTTGTGTGATCAAACCAATACTTGTGTGACCCTCTTTCCTTTTCCATATTTTGACGTTCTGATCAACAAAAACATATGGCACGCAACTTTGCAATCCTCCTTAGCACCTGCGCCAAATTCCTTTCTCGATGCGCATGTCACTTGCGCGACACATATACAGCGTGCAAGTCTCTTTTCAAAAAAAAACATTTATTTCTCCTTTTGTTAGTTTTGCAGTATATAAATTTGGAAAACACTGGAAAACAATGCCACCATCAATACTGTTATCTTCTTGACCGGTATGAGTACTCTGCTGGCACACATTCTGAATTTCATCTGAGGATTGACAAAAAACACAAATTATACTCCAATTCATGAATATATGACCATGGTTCCAACACTTTAAACAATTTTGTGCCTCATCATCCCCTTCTTGGGAATCCGGCGAATCAGCCCTGGGTGAGGAACCCAGTGAATGAGCTCCGGGTGGGGAAGAGTCACTTTCCAGATGAATGGATTCTTTCCTGACAATTCTTTTTTTGTCCCCACCTGAGGAACCTCATGATTCAATACCCCTTAAGGGTATGATGCTACCCAGTTCTTGGAATACCATGTAGTCAATTAACTCACCTCTCCAGCAAATGGTAGATCAAACACTGCCCCGGTCTTCTCCATAGTTGTCAGTAACCATAGTTGTCAGGAAACCATTGGTGGCTAGTCTGACCTGACATTCATAGGAGGGGATACAATAATCTACTACAAACACTTTATCTGGCGTGGAAATCTATATGGAGCATATGCCTCGCATATAATCTATCCATCAATTCTAGTGGCCAATACACCATCTCTGCAAGCCAGCATATATGACCTCAATTCCAGGTTAGCTATTCCATCATCAAAAACTGACCGGTTGGAAAGTTTCCATAAGGAAAGAAATGAAATTCCTTGAACATTCTCAGCCTCAGCTTCAGAGCATAAGGATTGAGGGACAACAGAGAAATTCTAGAAAAGGCTTGCACTGAAGGCCTAAAAGAACTTCCAGGAACATGTACTCTTCTCTGTACAGCATAAGTCCTGATGTGGGTGGTGATCCATCTGCACAAAACATGGAATGGTCCCACTCTTCTCAAAAGACACCCAAATAGACATTATGTGAGCTCTTGTGAATCTTTTCCAAAACCGGGGTGAAAACCCCAACCATTTTCCTTTCAGCCAACTTGGTTACAACAACGATGGTCCCTGGCCTGACGCCTCCCTTCGAATCCCTAACTAGAAGAAGATAAAATTTGAGCCATAAATCTAAAAATCCCGCCAGACTGGTCTTCTCTGGGATTATTTGGTCCACTTCATACCCCACTTTTAAAACTCTCTCACCTCCAGAGTTGGCCAGAATGTGCCAAGAGCACCCCTCTTCTCTGTTCTGGGGCAGCTGGTAGGACAAGTACATGTGGTCCCCTTCTCCTTCTTCTGGATAAGAAACATATCCATCCACTCCTCTGGATGAATATCATTTCTAGAATGAGTTTTGGTAGACATTTAATTCTTGATATTGTGGAAAATTTTCAATAACTCTCAAGCCAAAATCGGAGTACTCTCTAAATTATTCAAGGTCACCTTGGGGGGAATGAATTCATCATACATATCTCCCACAATTGGAGCCCCCGAGATCTTGTAGACATCCCATAGACTGATTACTACTTCTCCATTAGTCATATGGAAATAATTTGTTTCTGGCCTCCAGTGGCTGATTAGCTTCGGCACAAAATTATCATTCATGTAGACATATGTTTGCCCATCTCAGACAACTTCATATATTGAAGCTCCATTCAGATCTTCGACAAACTCTGCATAGGTTTGTCGCACCAAATATTCCCATATCCAAGTCGGCATCCCCCCTCCTCTAAGACGGAAATCCCAACTTTTTTTCCATCCCTTGGATTGATCCATTTGAGAATTTAGAAAATTGAGGGATAACAATGCGGCTGTAGCTTAGGCTTGTGAGCTTTCATATCTGGAGTACATGGGCTATGTTGCATTATGGATGCCTTCTCCAATGTTCCATCATTATCAAATGATCATGCAACTGAGAAATTTGAAAAAAGGAAAATTGGTGTAAGTCTGAAACTAGGAATGAGGAATATAGTTCTTTGCATCTGAAATGTTGACTCTTTGTAGATGACCATGGCCATATAAAGACAAGTAAATAATCTGTGGGAAATTAAAATGATATTTCTTCAAGTACTTGGCCAAATATAGGAGAGTACTGTCACAGATATCATAATAGTCACGGCCAATGATGTTAATCATATCATCATTTCTCTTGTTAGCCAAATCATCAGCCGGTCCAATTCTTTTGGGAGCTATTGAATCAGCACAAAGATCAAAGATTTAACTTTTAAATAAGTATATTTTTTATTAAATACTTGTGAATAAAACAAAAAAAATTCCTGAGGCATTAAGGCGTGCAAGTTCCATCGCACAAGTGTGGTCACACAAGTGTGGTCGCTCAAGTACTATCGTGAAAGTCAAAATCTTACTGGAGAATCACGACATAGAAAAAAGTGAGCGACCGAAGAGATGCAGACACTTGTGCGATGAAAGCTCAAAAACTCAGAAGGCGGGATGTATTGTCTAAAGTGAAACCCATATATATATAGATGATCTCGCAACCCTACATGTCGGAACCTGCGTGCCAGAACCTACGCGCCTACAACTTGTGTGACGTTGAACCGTTGTTTTTTTTTTCTCATTTTCCTCAGATTCAAATCCTCTTTCCTTTTTCGAATCTAACTCTGAGGGGGGGAATTTTTTTTATTCTCCTTTCCATCACAGAGTCTAACAAATGGAAAAGGGGAATACCTTAATCATAAGAAAAGTCATCCTTTGAAGAACATAAAAAATTGACAGAGACAAGAACAAGGAACCCTTTAAGAAGAGGTCGGGCATGTTTCATTCTTGTTGCGCAAGTCTCTTACGCGCCACCTATGGGTCGTAAAAGTCACTTGCGTGCCCTATTCCTTTTGTCACCCAAGGTGACCAGTGGCCTATAAATAGCCCCTGTGGGCCCCCCATTTTGATGATGAATTTTCCAAAACTAAGATTCAAGCTCTGGTCGCCCATGTCTTTTTCTGACATCTTCTAAACACTTCAAAGGTAATTATTTAACTAAAATGGAAGCTCTAAAGTGGAATAATAAGGCCGAAGTATTAGAACTCATCTATACTTGTGCGCCTAAGTGTCCAGACCTTAAGGGAAGTGAAGACACTTTCACACCGCCTTTCCCTCTCAAGGGAACTTGCGCGCCACTCTTCTGGAAGCCTCTTGGGATGATACTAAGGGCTTGAGTTCAATGTCGTCCATGTATTATCCAGTGGATTCTTCGTCGCTCAAGGTGACTCATGTCGCACAAGTATCCTTGCATGACCAAGACTTGCGTGCCTCCTTCCTTGTCACCTCCTTTCTTCAAATTCACATCTCCTATTTAAGACATGGCCTTCAAAACCTTCTTCAAATCCATTTATGTCATGGTTCCATTGTTGGCTTCCTTATTTGAGTGTCATTAATTTGGGCCTCCTTCTCAAGAGTAATTCCCAATCATAATTTCCTTTATCATTGGTCCTCCTTCTCAGGATTAAGCCCCAGGTTATAAGTTCTATTTAATTGGGCCTCCTTCTCAAGAGTAAGCCCCAACCATATTTTCTTTTGATTTGGGATTCCTTATTAGGAATGAAACCAAATCATAAGTCCCTCTTAATTTGGTCTTCCTTTTCAAGAGTAAGTCCTTAGTTTAAAGTAAAAATCTCTATAAATCATAAATACCTTTATGGACCTTGATCCTTGTCTTCTTTCCTGAACTAAGTCATGATCTTCATTTACTCGGGTCTTCATACATACATAAGCCTCACATCATTTCTTATGACTACATCTTTCATGGTATAATCGTCAGATTTACTGATACCTCTTGTTTCTCACACCGAGCATGACTCACGTGTTCTTAGAGTGTAAAAGTAATTACGACATCTCTCTTTGGGCAATTAATCATGCATAAACATCATACTTTTCCACCCAAACTACGTGTACTTTGGTCTCTTCCTAAAAAGTAGAGTGCGTTTGAAGCCTTTCTAAGGTTTAAGACCATCTATCATTAATTATTTTCCATCCCATATGACATTAAACTATATCCTTCCTATCAAACTATGTGGGTTATGATTCCTTCTTTAACAAGGATACTTAGGTAACCCATCTGCAGGTATGATCCCAAATCAAAAATAATCCTTGTCTTTCTGAACGAAAATAAACATCAAGTGCCCCACTGAGTGGCTTTAAAGTCATTATGTTTATCATAATGACCAAGATATTTCTATATAATATGTTGAAGGATACCATTGACTAAGAATCTCTAATAAATACGAAATATTCTATATTGATGAAGAACCTCAAATATGTATAAAAGATTCTCTAAATCCCATACCTATCAATCATTTATTGCTAAATCTAAAGGTAAAAATCATTTTCATTCTTGGTAAATTAATAATATTTGGGAACATAACTTAAATCTATAAGAGAGTACCGGAGTATACAATATTTCCCCCCAAAAAGGTGTGATGAGTCTGACCTCCCATCCTCTCAACCAATGCAAATTCTTAAGCCTCATTAGTCCATAACTAATGAGAAACTACCATTGGAATGTAGGCCCAAATAAATATTGAATCATTAGATGTTTCTGGTTCTACAAATAAACCCCTTAGAAACCGATTGGAATTTTTGAACCTTAAACAAACAAGGTCATCCCCATTTCTGGAAGAATCAGTATTTCATTAAAGAATAAATCATATTTATGTAAGACATTATGTTTTGAGATGTCATTATCAAAAGGGTGATATTACTTTAGAATACATTGGAACAGAACATCATCTTTCTCGCATTTTCACTAAGACTTTAAATTATTAATGGATGAGTTACATCATACATGAATCAGGAATGATCATCCTGTAGTACCAGTTTACATTCTAATAGTAACTAATTTACAGTTATTGTCTCTTAGTTACTTTCTCAATGTTATTGTCTCTCAATTATAGTCTATTAGTTACTATCTCCCATTTACCATCTCTTAGCTTTTTGTCTCATTTATGTTGTATCACTAGTTATGGTTTCACCATTTTCAGTCACACTGCAATATTGAAATCTTGACTGCTTGTTTCGGTCTCACTATTATGACTCAAATTTATATTTTTCAGAGAAATTTTTCATGTATCATTCTACTAATTAATTTATTTTTTTATACCTTGTTTTTGTGTTTTGAAATGTTTGGACTCCCTAAATGATAAAAACCCTCCTCTTCACTTCTCTCTTCACTCATACTCTCAGTTCCTAAAAACAAACTCCTTTTATTCAAACTAATTGTCTTTATTGAGTCCACATTGAATCCCTAGAATGTAGGATATGTCTTCATATTCTCTTGAAAATAACTAATCTTCAATGAAACAAAAAAATTCTCAGATTACCTTGCCCAAAAACTGCTAAACCCAAATCTTGTGTATCGTACAATCATTCCAGTGAATGAAATATGTATGAAGTGGCTTCTGTCAAGTAAATCGTTTTTTATAAAAGTATTGGAAGAATAGGGATGGTTAGAGTTAATTACAAAAGAGAAATAATCTATCAATATGAAGCTGGTTTTTGGTGTTTATCAGTACATTCAGTTAACATTCAACTCTAAAGTTGATTTTTTTCATTTGAAGCTGGGTTAATGGGAAGAGATGTACCTTTTCTTCGAGGTTGTGGGCTGCCTTCTTAATAATACCACATGGAGTATTTTTTGAGGAAAATCAAATAGGCCCTACTCATCCATGTTATTTTTTTTATCCTAGAAGAGGCTCTGTGTAGTTTGACTAGAAATAAAAATAAATGAAGGCCTATATATGATAAACTAGACGGAAAGACTAGGTTGTTATTTAAGTTTATTCAATATAAAATATTTTTAATGAATGATTTTTTTCCACCCTCAAATATATAGATGTTCTTTTGACACATATTCTCATGAATGGATACAAAATCAATTTGTGTAAGTATATTATTCTTCACATGTTTGATATGATCATGAAATCATCAATGTCAACTTATCTTTTCCACTTGAGGATTATCTCTAAAATGATACTAACTAATGGTGTGGTTGGTAAGAATAAATAAGTGGTTAAAATTTATGATCACTGTATATCTAAGGATACATACAGATGAATGAAGTCTATTTGGAATCCATGGAATGGATTATGGGTTGAATATGTTGATAGAATGTATGTGGATTTTAATCCTATTGAGAATCCTTTAAGACCCAAGGACGTATCTGATTCTGGTTTATAGTATTATGAGATTGTAGAATAATCAGATGAAGGAATGTATGTCAATAGAACTGAAGGAGAAAAATATGTTGATGAATGTGAATAAATTATGGATAAATCCAATTAACCTTTTAAAATAGTTCCCTCTAGAGAATCGATTCTCTTGAATGTTGATAAAGATACATGTAGAAAGGGTGAATCTATTGATAAAAGTAAATTTACTATATAAGAGGATGAAAATTCTACTATGGAAGATAATTCTTATACTGAGGAACAGGCAAAAGAACATGTAGAAATAGAAGTTATTTTATCTACTTAAGAAATAATAGATCATGCTTTATTGTTTGAAAAGGAAGGGGATGAATCTGTTATAACAAAAGGTATGAAAATATGTTAGGAGATTGAGTATCTTAGTCCTACAAGATATGCATCTCTTTTGGGGGAACAGAACCCCAGCTTTAAAAGAATTCACATGCCAAATCCTGTTGGCCCAATCTCAATGGATACCAAGTATAGGATTCCTAGATATCTTGATGTTGATGATTCCCATGAAGCCTTGGTGAATGGAATAGATCTTTCAACCGTGTTTCAACAAAGATCATTCTTTGAAAAAGAAGTTTTGTCTGCTAAGGATACAGAACCAGTTTCAATTCCAACTCCTAAACATGTTCAAACAACTCCCAATAATGTAATTCTTGATGATTTTAATGTTTTGGGAGATAAGGATTTGTCTAGTTTTGGGAATCTCATGAATTCTCAACCTGCTCCAATAACCAATCACATTAAAAGGGATGATTCATTATGTCTAGAGAAAATCATATAAAAGATCCAATGTTAGATGCTTTAGGAGATTCAATAAGTCTAGATTGAAAATGGGAATTTGATTGATGAGGTTAAATATTTATGATATATGGTTGAGGAAATGATGATATACTTTCAAAATTTTCATGCCCCAGTTTCTCATATTAGTGATGATGATGCTTATATGATTTCAAAGATGGTTTTATATTTAATTCAACCCATGTTTATTTTTGTTTCTACAAAGGTGGTTGTGGAAAACTCTAATGTATGCAATGAAATGCCTGAGCATGTGACTAAAATCAATGGCCTGACATCTGAATTTAAATGGTCCTTATAGACAGTTCTAAAGGTCTTGAAGCTCCTCAATCAGCCACTCCATCTCAGTCAACTTCTACTCAGCCATCTCATCCTTTGTACATTGAAAATATCATATTAGTATTTAGATATATAATTGGCTCTGTGTTAAGTGGTACTGATTAGGAGAGTCTCTCTATAATCATTAATAATAGTGACCATGTGTTTGAACTGGAAATAATTCACTCAAAAAATAGCCTCTATTTATCAAGAATAAATCTCTATGAAATGGGAATACTACTTAAAGAGGATCTATTCCAAGCATGAGTTGACCAACCATTTCATATATCATGTGGATAATATAAAGCTAACCCTTGTAACTCATGATTTTCAAAGTAATTTATAGATGCTAAAGGACTTCACACCCACTCTGGATAACTTCTTGGAAAATAATGATGACATTGAAATGTCCATGGAGTATGGTGGTTAAATCATTATGGATTCCAAAAAAAATCTTAAACCATATCTACATGTTCAGACCAGAGCCATACTAGATCCTTCATTGGATACTTTGAGGACTGTTCTACCTCGTTCCATCAATACTCCATCCTCAAATTCATTTTCCTCTACTACAATGTCTATTGCTTAGTCTTTGAGCCAGATCAGACCTATTATTGTTGAGAAAACATTTCCTCGATCTTCCACCAGAACAGAAAATTTCCCCTTCTATCATTGAAGGAGTTCCATAACATTTCCATACTACTTATTATACCACCTCCACATTTTCACCTCTTTCTTCCTACACCCGATGCCTCTGATGAAGGAAATGGAAATCCCAATGACACTGAAGGGAATTAATGGATGATATTTGAAAGGGATATTTTCTTTTTTCATTCATTATAGTATGATACTATGTCATTTTATTAAATTAAATGTTTTATGATAATTGTTATTCCCTTGTTTCCTTCATTTAGTGTTTGTTTTTTCTTTCCCTTTTTATATTTTTGATAATCCCAAATGGGGGAGAAATAAGAACTGGATTTTAGGAATTTATGGGATAAGATCCTTTAGAAGAGAGAAAAATAATTATGATATTTTTCATATAAATGAACTAATACCAGGTTATGATAAGAAATATTTTTATTCCTTTTGAAAATGTATGGATTGATAATTCCATGATTTATGGTCATCAAAATGGGGAGATTGTTGGAATCCTCTTGGTTTAATGCTCACAAATCATATAAATCATGTAAATCATGTAAATCTTGTAAATCATTTTTATATAGTATTAATCCGGATTACTCTTATTCAATTATGTTTTATTATGATTATGTTTAACCTTAATCAATTTTGTGAGTATTAATTATTAAGACATATGTTAGATATATGACTAAATATGAGAAACTATTTCTGTGACAAAACTATCTCACTAGTTGGTATGAAAAAATAAAAAAGTATCAGACATCTTTTCCCTGACACCGTAATTGTGCTACTGGTTCCAGAACACAAAAAGGACCGGACACTGTAATCGTGAAACCAGTTCAATAATTCTCAATGGATAAGATACCATAACCATGCTACCACATCTAGATATTGAAAAGTACCCAACACTATAACTGTGCTACTGGTTCCAGAACACATGAAGGATAAGTCACGATTGACTGTAGCACCACTTCTGACTCATTGTGACTATACAACCATTATTTTCTCACCACCAAATGTGACGTTGTTACTTAAAAAAATTTATTTCTTTTTCAATTAAATTTAAATGTTCAAATTTGATTCATTTAATGAACTATCATATTTAATTTTTTTTGACATGAAACCTGATAGTATGAGGTACGTGGTGAAGTGGTTGTGCGTCTTGTTGGCCAAAAACAAAAATAGACAAAGATAAAATAATGTGTGTCCCATGAGTAAAAAAATATACAAGATAAGGACACACATGCATGAAAGAACACACAGAATAACTCATGAAGAACTCTCATTTTCTATTAGTATATAATTATGGATCAAAACATCAAACATCCATGAAACAAAAACTCAATAAAGATAACAAATGAAACTTGTTCAACTATAAATTAGAACATGAATCTCAACAACACTCTATTTTTAAATTTAGACTGGAACATCACATATGGTATATCGGGAGAGTATAAAGCATAATTTCACGACACATGTATCCTTAAATTGTCTATCTCATTATCTTATTATCTATTTTGTAATATTTAATTATATTTTGAGTAGTTTTTTCATATTTCTATTAAACACATGTTGTCTCATGTATTGAGCTAGAGGATACAAGATATCCTAAAAAATATCGTTTTAGGCATTTTTTCATGCACATATCACTGTGAAAGATGTCCTGTGTGACCTAGATGTTATATTTTCTACGTAAAACTATGTTAGAGGTCTTTTGACCTAGAGAATATGGTGTACCATTTCATACAACATGATATAGGGTTTGGATCAATGTTATATATATATATATATATATATATATATATATATATATTTCTTAGTGAAAGGTGATCACCAAGTGGAGTGGATTATGTCTTGTAATGACCCAAAGATTTCAATGGAATCCATTCTAATAATTATGTAATATATTAACATGGAGTCACAACACAATGAACTTCTAATTACTATGTTCCCTTTAAACATAAGTTTGTTACTTGTGTGTTTTTAATTTCAAAAAATGGTCATATAAAATTGCGATTAGTATGTTTTTTGGAGTTTGATAAGACAAATATAATTTTTGATGAATAGAAACATACCCTTATTAATTCATACCTTTATGATTAACAATGAATAGTAATTAATAGTAAATTGGCCAAAAAAATCGAAACATCACCCATGAGTGTAGAAGTACAATTTTGACGTCTCAAAAGTGAAAAAAATGATCATTGTATATGAATTGGTATTTTCGTATATCAAAAATATTTTATTTAAAATTTTAGGATTAATTTTATAATTTAAAATGAAAATAAATTTTTGTAAAATTTAATCAGAAATTTCTACTTTATATTCTTTTGGTTATAAGATAATTTTATGGGACCTTGACCTATTTTTCAAGGTGTTATAAATCCAGTTATAGTTTTAATATTGATTTTGTTGAATAAATTATGATATTTTTTAAAATTAAATTAAAAATATAAATAAAATTATTCTTTAAAATTGGAGTTCATTTCTTAATTATAAATGTTGAAAAATTGTTTGGGTGAATTTTTGGTATTTTTCAAAAATACATGATTTTTTCGTGAATAGTAAAAATTGAGTTTTGAGTTTTCTGTATAATTGATGACATGAAAATGATATTATAATTACTAAAAATTTCTGGAAGACTTGTGTATAGTAAAATAAGATATTCGGTGTCCCGAGTGGCTAATAACATTGGTAAATACCAAGGTCAAGCTCATGGTTTTACAAAAACCAGTAATAAGGTTTTTTTTAAATAAATAAAAAATTCTCTCTCTTTTACTATAAATACTCACCCATACATTTGTTTTATTTCATTAAAAATCCCTCCACTAAGAATATATGGTGTTTTTATCTCCCTAGTATCCCTAATTATGTTTCCTCAATCCCCCAAGGTCGCAACCTTCATGTTTTAGGAGCTACTCCCCGTGCTAAGGGAACCTTTCACCCTTTTCTTTTTGTCAACACTTCTTTTATGTTATCTCTTTAAATTTCTATTATCATATGTTGGGGTTTGATATTTTGTATCACCAATTATATAATTTTGTTTTCTATATTACTATATACCATCTTCTCTCTCATCAATTCATTTTAGGAAATTTTAAGTGACGTCGTTAGGCTGCCAAATTTTCATAAGGAATCTCTAAGACATTTCTTTCATTTTTCAAGTTCATATCTTTTATTTTTATTTCCTCATATACTTTTATCCAAATGTTCTGATGAATCCATTAACATTAATTTAATATATTTTTTTCATGATAATGGAATAATTATTCATCATCTATCCATTTTATATATATACTAAAATTAAAATACCGTCTGAGATGTGATAGTTTACCACATTCATGGATGATTGGTTTTCAATTTCTGTTATTATCTTCATTTATGGTAATAAAACCATTTTCATGGTTGAAACATACCATAATATATGTATTATGTTTCATCTATGGTTCTAAAATTCTTTTTTTCACTATGTTTTGATTTATAAAACAAAACATGTTTCCGATGGTCAAAAACTGCCATTTGACCCAAACAATTATCATTAAATAATTTATATAATGATTCATCTTCATCCTGAGTAACCAAATGAAATTTACAATAATTTTACCTCCTGTTTTTTCACTAATAACATATAACTTCATTTATGGAAAATCATTCCCATTTTACAAGATACTTCAAACATGGATATAAGTGAACTAATCATTAGAACCAAGGAAACGACAGACCCGAAAACTGAAATTGAACCTCGTAACCAATCAAAAGGTTATGAATGAACTCAAACCGGATTAACTAAATAATTTTAAAATAAAAGAGGTTCTTTAATTATTTTTTAATTAACTTAAATTTATTATTCATGTTATTAATATCATGTGGAGAACACTATCAGACTTAAGGTAAGGGATACTACATGAACCACCTTTATTCTTTCGGGTTTCTGTATCTTTCTTTCTACCAAAAAAAGTTCTCTTTTATTTTTATGAAAAACATATAAATTATATTGTTATGCTCAAAACACATGTTTCAATATCTATCCTTCGTTCTACTTCAAGTATATACATATTTTTATGTGATTCTCTCCTTAATTCTTCCCAATAAGCAAAACTATTTTAAGGGAACATCCCAAATTCTTACCAGATTTCTAGTGAACTCTATACTCTGTTTTAAGCCACCAATATCATTATAAAATCGTTCTTTTTTATTATGAAAAAAAAATTAGTTCAATTATGGTTTTATATAAAATATTTTCCTCTTTTCTATTTTAAAATCACTATAGTATTTTCCTTAAACCGAACAAAAATGTTTTAATGCTAATGTTTCTCAAAAACATTTCTTATATGTTTTCACTTCTGTTTGAAATCACTTACCATTTTATATGCCTATTTTACCTTATGAATGTCCATGTGTGTACTAATCCCTTTCTCTCATGGAAACTATCATGACACGCCCATTGGTTATGCTTTATGTCACAATTGTGGTACTCATTTTTTTCCATGGATACCCTTCTGTTTATATAAGGTTGATTATGTATGATTATTCATGTAGAAAGAATATCCATGAAAATTTTGAGATGGGTGCACTTATATTGCGCTTCAATGCACTGGGTAAATTTAATTCTCATGAGATGCGATGTGAAATGGGATTGGTGGTTAGGCTTGACCCGTACTACTATGGGAAATGAGATTGGAGGTTAGCCTTGACTCGTACTAAAGACATGTTTTATGTTTCAATCACATTTATAAGATTACATGTTTATATGATACCATATTTATATGTTATGATTCCATATGTTCTATACATTTTATATCATAATGTAATGCCTCTTAACTCATATGCGTAAGCTTTATTCTTATGGTCATTCCCTTACTGGGATTTTTAGCTCATCCCACTATTCATATGTTACCCCAGGATATCCTATGCAGATGTATGAGCATAATTGAAGTTATGATCTCATTATGGTAATTATATAAAGATGTTTTAAGCCCCATGTTTTATGTTTTATGTACCTAGTTTTCAAAGTCATTAGACTTCACGATCCTTAGCTTGTAATCTAATGTATCTTTATGATTAAAACCATGTATTATTATGTGTAAAAGGATAGGGTCACTATATGTCTCATCTTGAGACTGAACCACTTGTTTAATCAACTATGTTTTTCAATTTAGTTTTTCTCTATTTTAACACATATTTCGGAAAACTATGTTTTCATTTATAGTTAGTCTTGGATAGTGCTTATAACTATTTTGATTTAGTATATTTATTTAAAAAGATATATAAATATTTTATATCGATATAATTGAAAAATAATATATCTTTTGAGAAACTATTTGAACTGTCAGACTATTATAAATTCTCTACTTTGATTAACTGGCCTATTTTGCTTTTAAATTGGGGGCTTTTTAAATTCATATTTTAACATAAATTCTTATAGGAACTCAATTAACCCCACACCCCCTCTTGAGTTTCCTAATCTAATTAAAAAATAAGACTAAATTATTGAACAAAACAAGTTCGTTGTTATTGAGAACCAACCAAAATTAACCTGAAATGATAATGTTTAAATTTAATCTAATGGTTCATCTTCAGAACATAAAACAAATTTCTTTGAAATAACAATTAACATTTTTAATGTTATTTCATAACATATAAAAACAATTCTAGATATTTATCAACATTTTACACATACTTTAATGAAAATATTAAAGTAAATCAATCATAAAAATCAGGAAAACTAATTTTCAAGAATGATTAAATTAAACCCCATAACTCATCAAAAAGACCATAAATTGACTTAATGAAACAATAATGGGTAAAATTCATGTATAAAGGTTTTTTTATTTGTTAATTAATAAACCTAATGTAACTATACAAGATATTAAAGTGAATAACGATTTCAGACATAAGGTAAGGGGATTTATCGACCCCAACTCTCATTCTTTCCGTTTTCCCTCTATCACCCCATTTTCCATGTGTATATTACATGAATATAATTTATTTTTTATTATATTACCTTTTATGGGTTATACATGTTTTATAAATGAGTTTATGAAAAAAAATTCCAAATTAACTCTTCTTTCAAAAAACACACATTTTACTACTCGAGATTGTTTCCTCTTTACTCAATGCTGATGATTCTTATATCATTTATGTTATTACCTATTTAATTTGGGAACCTAGAGTTTATGAATGTGTGATTTATGAAATGATACCCATTCCTTTCCATGGGTTATTATATGTTCAATATTGACATGTTTTCTATGTCACATGCATGCTATTATAAATGTAATGATATTATAGGTCGACACAAAAATATATGGCCTAATGTAAAGGTTATCATGGGATAGGTGGGACCGGAGTTGTATAGAACTCCATTTCATTGAGTAATGTGATATATCTCATTATAAAATGTGAAATATGCATGAACATGAAGCTATGTTTGTTCAAAACTATTTATGGTAGTTTACTACTAAGACATGATGTTTTATTTTTTGGAAATGTCATATTCAAATATTTTTATTAATGCATCCTCTCATGATTATGATCCTGTTATTATGTTATTATGTTGGAGTTATTATTATTCTCACCCCATGTTATATTATTTGATGTTCTTATCTATCCATTTATTGGGATTTCAGCTCATTCCTTTCATTAATGTATATCCTAAGGTGACTACATTTACAATGGATAATTCAAGGGCCAATAATAATTAAGGGAAGATAGAATTAAATAAATGTTTAGGTTTTATTTTTAAAATTTTATGTATGTTATGAAATTGAAAAGAAACTAAACATTTGAATATTGGTCATGTATTTATTTTATGTTTCTTATCATTAAAATTATGTAATATCGGTGTATGAAAAAAGCATGGTTTCCTAATATTTGACCCAATGATACTATAATTAATATTTATATAGATTGATTTTTGTAATGATGAAATATTTTTTTGGAACCCCATTCCTTATCCACATGTTATTCAATAAAGTATTTATGAAAAATTTATGAAACCCATTGCTTTTCCATATTCTATGTTCTAATGACATGTTTTTGAAGCCCATTTTTTATGGGTTATGGTATGATCAATTTCTAATAAAATTTTTGATCAATTTTGTGTTATTATAATTATTTCACGGTGGTTACTTAATAACCATATATATTGGGTACATTATAACTAAATATAGCGGTCACATTATTTCTAAAGATATTCATTTTCATAAAACCAAGGATGGTAGTTATGTTATAACCATGTATAGGTGGGACCTATATCTCCCAAAAATTCATTAAGGATATATATACCATTAGATAAAAAATAATTTAATATGGGTTGATGATATTTTATTATTGGAATTTTTCCACTATGATAGTCATGGAAGTGAACCATGACTACTATGATGGATTAGGGAGTGACCCGATTGACTATGATAATATTTGGTGTAAACCATGACAACATTGATGGTCAAGAGTGTGAAACTAATCCACAATAATAGTCTTGGGAATCAGTCTTGAATATTAAAAAAATGATTTTCAATTATTATATTTATGCCATAAATAAATTCTATTATTATGATCTCATGGAATATGATCTTTCATTACATTCTTATTCGTTTTTTACATTTGTGATTTTGGTCATGAATCTATTTTATGATCTATGATATGCAATTTATTGTTTCTAAATGTAGTAAAAATGTTCCCATACCACTGTTCTCATGTTATATTGATATCTCTGTTGTTTTCCCTTATTAAGAATCTCATATGACCCTTTTATATATTTTATTTCCCCTTGTTGTGAAGAATGGTATTAATTATATTATATCTATGAAGGGTTCTAGTGATGAATATCTGGGTAGGAGATAATATAGTTCACTGATTAACCCAACTTTTATGTATTCATTTTTCCAAATTCACTAAAATTTTATGATTCTAGAATGGATCATTATGTTATATAATGAATATTAATATAATAAGATATAATATCTATGTATGAAATTTTTGGTTTTTATTATTGGTATCAAAAAATATTTTTGTTAAAAATTATGAAACCAGGATGAGAAAAATTTAGTGACAAATCAAGGAATATTTGAAGGGCTATATTTAAGGATAATTCTATGTGTATTCAAAATTATATTAAAATATCCTATAATTTAGATGAGTATAGTGAAATTGATTTTTAGGAAATTTATCCTTTTCTGGATGCTACAACAATATGTGGATGCAGAATAATTATACCTAGGGGATATAACTCAAAAATGGAGTATCGAAAATTAACATTATTATCACATGGTGCACCTCAATAGGATAATCTTTACACTTAGTTTAAAATTTCTATTGGATAATTGTTTTTTTAAATTCAAAAACATTTTATGAACCATAATTAACAATTTGAATAGATAATCATCATTAAAAGACACGGTAAAATGGTGGACTCATAGATTGATAATATTATTTCAATATTTAGACATCCAATGCATGATTGTTCATGATTTATCACTCATTGTAATGATGCATGATGGTCATGCTAACCATCATAGATTTTTAAAGGGAATGAATATAGAATTATTAAATTCATGTGGTACATTTATCATCAAATATTGAAGTATCATATTTGATATTATTGATATAAATTTATTTCTTTTATAACAAGTATTTAGGAATTTTACCTCCCTTAATCAATTATTAAATGTTTAATCTAGTGTCAAACTGATAGTGTTGTGATGATTGCATCTCAAGCCTATTATTTTTCTCTAGTATAAGTATATGGGAATTTTATTCATCCAAATTGTATTATTCTCCCCTAGGGTAAGTTTTATTTTATATTATAAATGGACTAGATATGTCTATATAGATACCACATAAATTTATCAAGATGGGAAGTTGTGTTATATATTCCAATCTACCATGTGATCATTCTATAGGTTGATAATAAATATTAACATCTCATGTAAAAAAATCCATTGTCTCTATCGTGATTCGTTTTCCAAAGTTGTTTTTGTATCAGATGGATGGGGAGAAACTTATCATCGATCAAATACATATTTTATTGGATTTTTATAATGAATTTATAGAAGACTTTTCTAGTCTTACACCAAAACATGATGTTGAGTTACCAATATAACTCATCAATGGTTCCACACCCATTTCAAATAATCCCTTTAGAATGGCACTGATTGATTTTCGAGAGTAGATGAATCAAAACAAAGAGAGTCTTAAAAAGGGATTCATTCATTCAATTATTCCATCGTAGGGTGAACAAGTTCTTTTTTATAAAAGGGATGATATATCAATTCAACTATCTATTTATTATCAAGAGATGACCAAGATCATAATTAAGAAATCTTTCATCTTTAGTATATTGATTATATGGTTAAACAACTAACCTTTAATCATAAAAATTCTAGATTACCCATAGTTTTGGATATCATTGTGGGTTAATATCGAGGTTATAGCCATGAAAAAAATTCATAATTATTATCGAAATTATGAATGTATATTGATTCCATTTGTTATTACTAATTCCACCTCTATTAACATGGATTTAATGAATAGAGCCTTTAGATATTACGTTGAATGATTTATGGTTGTATTTATAGGGGATTTTCATATCTATTCATAGATATTGAAATATAATTACGACCACTTGATCATTACAATGATTAAACTAAGGAAGGATAAGCAGTATAAAAAAATACAATGATTAAATTTTGGATGAAAATGGTTTATTTATTTGGTTATATAAACTCTAGTGATGGTATATAGGTTCAAAAATAAATCACAGAGGCTATTAAATGTTGGTGCATTCAAACCTTAGCTACTGAGCTCCATATTTGTCATGTTGTTACTTGATATCATCTATTTTTTGTAGAAAAATTATCATAATAATCTATTACACTCACCATGTTATATCATAAGGGATCCATGTTCCTCTGGATGGAAGAGTGGGATGATAATTGAAAGAAACCGATGTGAAGGTTAGATAGTGCACCCTTTCATAAATTAACAAAATATGGATAAGGATTTGTAATAAATGGTGATTCATCGATGAATGCATTAGTATTTCTTCTCATGAAGAATGACATGGTGATAGATTATATCTCATGAAAATTAAATGATCATGAAAAATATTAACAAAATCTTGATTTATAGTCATCTATTGTTACATTTATTTAATGATATGGTTCTTTACAGAGAATAGTGTGATATATATAATGATAAAAAATGGTTAATGTGTATATCTACAAGGAAGGAATTTAACATGATCTTGAGAAGATGGTTAGAGCTGATTAATGATTACCACTACTCCATACCATTCTAACCTTGAAAATCAAATGAAGAGGTTGATGCTTTGAGTAAAATGGTACCTACTATCTTATCTATGATGACAACATAAAATGGTCAAATATTTCAATATATTAAATTTATAGATATTAAAATCATGATGGAAGTGGAAAAATATGATGTTTCTAAAATAAATTTTCAACTATCAATCCATGTGAAGATTAAAGAGGGCTAGAAGGATGATGTAGAGCTATAGAAGAATATTGGAGATGTTCTAGAGATTACCCTTTGTTATAATGGAATTTTATGGTTCATTAATTTTGTATGTGTTTTTTACATACTAATATTAAGAATAACCTATTAGAGAAATATCAAAGTTCTTCATTATCTATTCATCATGGATGTGTAAAGATGTATAGTGATTTGAAGATTATATATAGTATGATGGAATTAAAAATGATATTGAAAAATTGGTATCATGGTACATGGTATGTTTGAAAAACAGTGATAATTGATGAAATTATAAGGTTATGTTACAATAATTACACATACCTAAATATAGATGGGAAAAATCATCATTTATGTTATCATCGGATTCCCCAGAACATATAAAGGGATCAATTGTAAAATTGTTTTAGTTGATCATGATACAAATTAATAATTTTTAATTTATAAAAGATAATATTTACCTCTGTATATTCATTCTAGGATATACATTATGGATTTATAAGGATGAATGGAGTACCAAATTCTATTATATCTTATTGGGATATAGGGTTTAACTCGATGTTCTATTGAATTTGTCGCAATATTATGATACAGAATTGAGTTTTACCACTACTTATCATCCATAGATAAATGGTTAATCACATAGAACAATTAAAACATTAGATGATATAATGGGATAATGTTATTTGGAATTAAAATGTTGTTCGGATGAACACCTTCCCCCAATTGATATTCTTTCCAAAATATCTTTCAATCAACCACTTTAATTAATCCTTAAAAATCCCGATATGGAATGAAGTGTAGAACTCCAATGTGATGGGATGCCATTTGTGAAAGAATATTACTATTACTTGAACTAGCATAGTAAATGGTAGAGAAAGATTGATCTATTTATTAAGAAATTAAAGCATCATAATGTTGATTGAAATGTTTTTCTTAGAATCTTCAGTGATAAATAGAGTTTGATGTTGCCGAGATGGGTTTTCTATGAATGAATCTATAAAATAATGTTATCATATTATGGAATAAAGGAATGTTAATCCATAGTTATATTATCCTTTTAATGATTCGGGACTGAATAGTGATTGTTACATATCTCATAGCACTTCTTCCAAAAATATATCAAGTCAATGGTGTCTTCCATATATCTCCATTAAAGAAGTACATACTAGATCCATCACATTTACTAAACTCAAGGATCATACAATTGGATCATTATATTTATTTTAAGAAACACCTTCCTGTGATTATGTGTTGTACAGAGAATGGTCTATAAAAAAAATCACGCACACCTTTTCAATCTTTTGGGGAGAAATACCAGCATGAGGAAGCTACATGTGAATTAAAGGATGTTATGGGGAAGAATTATCCTCTGTTGTTTGTATCGTAGTGATGGAAGTTTTGGTGAAAAATCATTTCATGGTGGGTAGAATTTGACACCCTGATATTTTATGAATGATTTTTTTTCAAATTAATCTATGCTTGTTGATAGCATGTGTTACATACAATACCAAATTTTAACGAACCACATTATGATAATATTTTAATTATTTTAACACGATTATTATAACATAGATATTAAAATTGGTGGTATGAATAAGAATATGAATATTTGTAAAATTATTTATAAGGTTTATATATAAATAAAATATATTTATAACCCCTTACATAAATTTTAGTGAAGCCATTATAAGCTCTGAAAATACATTTGACTAACGATTTTCTCTTCATTGATTTTTTCCAAATAAAATAAAATTAATTTTTAAAAATTTATAAAAATTATTTGAAAAAATTTAATTCATTTTTGGAATCAATTGATAAAAATAATCTTATATTGAAAAAATTCAATTTTTTTGGAAATGTTTTATTTTTAAATATTATTGAAAAAAACTGATTTTTATCAAAACAACATTTTTTTATGAAGAATTTATGATTTATATTTAATTTTATTATGTTTCTAAATGTCAAATTAGTAAAATTATATATTTATTAATCCAATTTATGTAATTGAAACAATTTCATATTTATATTAGGAACTAAAACATTCTATACATAAGAAAATATTTTCCTTGCAATCCCATGATTTTGTCGTATCTGTGTGTTTATTCATAAATAAAATTATTCCAATTTTGTTATTTTAATTTGGAAAAATAAATTCCATATTTGTATTCAAAAAAATTATTATTATAAAATAATTTAAATAATATCATATGTCATAATTAACTTTTAATCTAATGAAAAATAATTACCATGGTTTTGGTAAAAACAGGTTTATCAAGGGTTAGATAGAAATAAAAATATACATTTTCCTATAAAAAATCTTTAAATATATTTTAATATGAATATTTCAACCATATACTATACCAATTCGGAATAAACGGTCATTTGATTTTTTTTTTTTGAATAAATTTATCATTTTTGACCCTTTTGATAAATTTTCATGTCATTTCTAATGGGTTCCTTTCCCAATCAATAATAGGAAATATACTCTCCTCCGCTATTCACACATTAAAATCAATTTGGTTTATTTTATACCTACCCAATTCCATTTATTAATTCCCTCCCTTATTCAAATAAGATTTACTTTTGTTATTTAATCCTTCTAAGAAGTCTCTTGGGGCTAACAATTCAGGTTGTCCAAAGAAGATGTGTCATTATTAATTGATCATTTATATTTTTTTATTCCAATAACTCAATAATATATTTTTTTCAAATGATTAAATAAAAACATAGGTATGTACCATATAATTATTTTTTAGTATGTTAACGTTATGAAACATATCTATCTCATTATATATCAAATAGTAAATTAAACTATTGATCTTGTGTAAGGAGGACTACTGCTTCACAAAATGATGTAATTTATTTTCCATTGACACCCCTAATAGATGGATATAATGATGTATTTAACATCTTTATAAGATATTAATTACATAATTATAATATCACATCTACATTATTACCATCATTTCTGCTGAAAAAAAGATAATGTCACTGATGCGTACATGTAGACTACCGCCTCCCTGAAGCGATGCGATGGATTATTCAGTTTATATTTATTGGGATAATAATAGAAAAATATTTAGTGAATCTATTCTATATATATTAAATAAAAATTTTATTTAAATTTTATTATTATTCTAATTTGTTTCATTTCATCTGTTGAGGAAATTGAACCATCGTCATGCGTACATACGACATACGGTCTCGATGAATGATGTAATTAATTTTCTATCTATAAATTTTATGGATTAGAATAAATAAATATATAAAGAACATATATAGTACATATAATTGGTTTAAAATTATTGATATGTTGTATCCATGTTTAATTTAAATAGATGAAAAATAAAAACCAAAACACACATGAAAAACAAAGAACTTATTTTCCAAAACATGATTTTGACAAAGAATTATTAATAAAAGTGTAATAAAATTTTACAAGTAAATCATATATTGTATGATATATATGAGTATATATCTATATTATATTTATAATAAACCAATATTTATTATATATGAGGTCTTATAATTTAAAAAATAATGTCGAGACTTGAGGTAATAAAATTCGACACAAATTGTCTTCTTTGGGACATAGGATCATTTTCACACCTACCATCATTTATGAAGTTAATATAAAACTATATAATAATTTTATTTCCGTAAATTTTTTATTATCATGATATTTAATGTTTCATTTAATGTCATTAATTAATGGGGTTTGTGATTCCAATGGTACTGAAGAAGATAATCTATTTTCAATATACATTTATTTTTGCGGGATAGATGGATTATACACCACTGGATTCATTAGTTGGGGTTATACATCAAACAAATGTATATTATGACTATTATCATTGAAATTATGAGATATAAATATCCAAATAATATTCTATATTTCATTGTGCTTATTATTATAAAGTTACTAATATGGAAAGGGATAGATGTTACAATCTCATTATTTATCATGATTTCTTATGAATATGGTTGGGATAATGAAATATAATGACAAAACACTAAAGAAAATCATTAGTTTTCTTATAATATAATTATTTCTAGAAATTAAACGTTTGTTTCACATTTCTAATATTTATTTACCTATGAGTATAAAAGATTTTTTTTGAGGAAAATATTGAATGTATTTATCCCTTTGGGTGAAACCCCCTTTTATTGCATGATCATTTTCTCTAAAACTAGTATACCTATTTGAATTAATGTTACCAAATTTTTTTAAATATTATTTTACCCATTTTACTATTTATAAAATGACTTAAAATAAATATTCATATCATGTAATGAACATGGGTCTTTTATCATTTTGAAGAAAAAGTGAATGGAATATCTATTTTAACAACTATGACCCGAAAAGAATTTATATCTTCCACGAATAGTCAATAATTTAATGATTTCATTACAAGTTTCCATGAAAATATTTGAATAATATTATTTATTTAATATTTATAAAGTTTTATTATTTTTAAATAAACGATTTCAATATGAAATTTTTATTTTCCTCCAAAAAATATTCATGTGACATTTAAAAAAATACCATATAAGATGACATCCACTGATGTTTCATAAGATTTACTAGGGATATTATGCAATGATATCATCCTTCTTCTACATATTTGTAGTTTATTATTGCTATATAGTGATGTTTATGATATCCTTTCCCTTTCCACGAGTTATTCAATGATAAATTAATGAAATGTTTATGAAATCCATTTCACTCCTATGAGTTATGATAAGATGAAATTTTTATAAAAACCATTTCATTTATGGTTTCATATATTATGAATGTTTTATGATCTTATGGAACACTTATATATGGAAATACTTTTGTTATAATGGTTAAATTATGACCTTTAGTGGCGTTTATGTTATAAATAAGGATGTTGGTTATGTTATAATAAAGGTAAATAATTCCCTAATAGAAAATGATGATAGTTATGTTATAACCAAGGATTGGTAGAACCTATATCTCTATACAATTAATTTGTTACGGATTGATATCTTATGAGACAAAAAGAGTTAGGATGGGGTTTTGAACCTATTTTATTTAGGTAATTTATCCATTATAATAGTCATTGGAGTGTACCATCACTACTACTATGGTTGGAAGATTAATATCAATTAATTATGGTAGTCATGATAGTGAATATTGACTAGTAATATAGTTTGTGGATTGAACCCAATACAAAAATGTAGTCTTGTAATTGAATTTTTAATTTTATGGTAATAAGTTTCCTCAATTATGTGTATTCTATAAATATATTTCATTATTATGATCATGTGGATTATGTTCTTTGATTCCTTTTTGAATGATGTCTTATGATCTACAATTTTTTTCATTACTGAGGTTTATGATCTGTGATATACATGGTATGGTTTTCAAATGTTATTCTCATGTTCTAATATAATTATTCTTTTATTATGTAAATATCTCATTGTTTCCCCACATAGAGCATTTGAGGTCCCCATTTCTATGATTTCGTTTCCCTCAGTTTTTAAGATATGTTTTATTAATGATATGTCTAATAACGGTGATACTTTTATAAAACATAGTTATAGATGATATAGTTCACTTATTAAATAGTCATTTATGTATCTATTTTTTAAAATGCATAAGAAGTATATTATTCTATTGTAGATCAATACATTATATAATGAATATTGATATAAAAAGATGTAATATTTTTATACTAGATTTTTAGGTCATTATAATTCTACATGGATAGGATGAGAGTGGTGGTTTATATAATTAAACATAAAATAATCTAGAACTATTATGAGGCCATTGTAGACCTCTGGATCTACCTCCCCAAGATAAACGAATTACTAGTTACTATGTTTTGGTGAAAGTCTACCAAAATTTCTTGGGATGCTGATAAGTTCTTCTCCCCCCCCCAATGGTTTTCCTCTATTAGAATGATGATCCATATGTATTTATGGTTTGGAGGAATCACCATTCCAACTCCATTGTTGGTATGGTATCATTTATTTAGTACTCCCTCACCTGTGCATTTTTTACTTGATAGTGATGTTGTGTTGGGAAAATGGCATCAAGTTCAATAGTGAACAATATTTTTCCTCTATGGAGTAATATGTTTTATGTGATAATGATTCCATCATTTTGGATTGATTAGGGTTATAGAATTATCGAATTCAACAACAAATATGAAAAAGAAAACTTGTAAATTTGACATCAATATTAAAAAACATGTTCAACTAATGGATTTCACAATTATAGGTTTGATGTCTTATTCGCCATTTTTGATCTTCTCAAGAAACCAAATACATTGTATTCATGACATGGGATGATTTTTGTTTTGAGATAGGGTGGAATTAATTTCCAAATATAGGTAGTCAATATGATATTTCTAGAAAAACCTTACAGCTCTTATTAGTGAAGAGGTTGGGAGGCCAGAATCATCACACTTTTCTAAGGGGATTATTTCCGACATGTTAAATCTCTTGTATATTTAATACATATTCATTAATACAACCCAAGTCTTAGTATAATGCCAGTTTCCTCTATTCTAATGATTTTTCTTTGACATGTAACGATGTTAATATATTTATGCATTATAGGGGTTTTTCACTATTCACTACTATCTAGTGATGCTTAATTAAAAAATATCATTGATTGAAATTACATAGCAATGAACTATAGAGTTTATCAATATCCTTTGAATTATTAATTATTGGATGTATTAGGATCTGTCCCATATAAAGGTATTTCTATATATCCCTTTTATGGGAATCAAAACCCACATTGATTGGTGATACATAATGGGGGAACATCATACCATTTAATGTCATTCCAAATGCACCAATACATGATGTTTTATTTTATTTAATAAGGGTAATAATTCATAATTTTTTTTTGCGTAATATAATATTATGATATTTTTTTTGAACATGAAGTATATATTTATTAAGGAGGATAGGTTATTTTTACATGGAATATAGAAAAGTGAGGGGTAGGACATGACCATATCATCTAGTTCAATGCCTTGTGGAAATTATATGATCATAATGTTCTATATCATGGTACTATAACACTATTCAAAAAATTTAACATTATAATGTTGGGCCATCTGTGTTGTGAATGGTGGAATGATATAGGGTTCAAAATGAATTAATCCTATGTGGTTCTTATATAATGACTAAATTAATAAGTGTATCTTGTGACTACATAGAGTGATGGTTCATACACATAGTAAGAGTCCCATCATATTTTTTATAGCCTTCATGTATATGGGAAATGATAAAGGTGTCCCACTATTATTCAGGACACTGGAAGAGTTGAAGTAGTTTATATTCCATGTTTTCTTTGCACCCTCAAATAATAAAAATAGGGATCCACCAAGGACCCTGGATAATATGATTTTGGACTAGGTTTTCCGAATTAGACTGCATGCCTTGTGTTTGGTCTCACTAATGGTCCTATGATTCATAACATCATTATTAATAGAATTCATGATTTTAAATTCCCTGAGGGCCTAATTTGTTAGAGATGAAAAGTCGGAGACACATTTTGTCAAGGTAATTTATTATTGAAGGAGTAGTACTGTGGATTTACTAATAGGGGTCATGCATTTTTTGTGGATTTAAAGAAGTTATCAATCTATAATTTCTATTTTTTTCGTTCTAAAATTGTGCTCTAGTCAGTTTGAGTACCTGATGAAAATTATTTGGTTAGGGGAGGGACATAGGTTCAACAAATAAGATCAATTCACATCATAGGTGTGAAAATGGGACCAATTTTAATGGTAGGTATGAAGAGTGGATATGATCAGGGCAGTAAGTGTGTAGAATGTAAAAGTTCACATAGCATATAGGAATGTATTATTTGGTCTGAAAATAGAATATATGAGTATGTAAATCCTTACTAGAAAATCCCAGAAGGGGTTAATCATAGTGAAGTGAACATGTGATGAAAGAGGTCCAACATAGTAGATGATTGTGATTAAAACCATTTGGTTGAAGCCCTATAGAGGTATATTTCAATATGATTAGGTTCATAGAAGTTATAAAATATGGAAACCTTATAGAGGATACCTAAAAAAATAAATGAATTGGCATGAATTTATATATACTAATAATATCATGAATTACCAGTAGGTTTTCAGTGAGGTTTCTCATTGTCTACTGTAGTTTACATCTCTTTTACATTATATTCCGAGTCCCATTTTTGTTCTAGGGATGGAATTTTGTATTTATTTAAAATACCCATGTAACTAACTTTCAAAATGGTTGACCCCATATTAATGGTTCTTCGATCATCTTGTGAATCTTGTATAAATATACACCTGAGGGTGCTCCTCCTAAGGGTATGAAATGGAAAATCATATCACATGGAGTGGGAGGACACACAATAAGTGGTACGTGACTAAATCGTGAATTAATCAACATTACACACGTGACATTGATGACCATGTTCCACATTCTAATATCATTCTACAAGGTAGGTGAGGGATTACATTGTATGCCAGATATTATATAGTATGTAGATGATCACTTGTTCTCTTCATCTTCTTATAACAAATAAGTACAGTATAATCAAAATATATAAAAAACATAATACTAAAAGGCCTCAAAATGAAATGGATAAATCAATACACCAATAATTATAATCACGACATTGATACCTCTTTCAAAAAAATAAAATAATGAATTTAATTCAATTTTTTCCAAATATTACTTAAATATTTTTACTATTCTTCAAACCATGGAAAATAATTTTTTTAAAAATAAAATTTAATCTAAGAATGTAAAAATGTTAATGATAAATATAAATAAAATTACTTGGTAAATGTATTTAATATATATAGTATAAATAAAAAATTAAATGTATCACTAAACATTATAAGAATCATTTCAAAAGTGAGAATTACAAGATGACATCAAAATCCCACCAAAACGAATTTATAGATAAAATAAATTTGAAATGGATACCTAAAATTTAAAATAATGAAAATTTATTTTTTGTTATTAATTATAAAAAAATCTTAAAAGTGATTATATATCATTAAAACCCTATCAAAATAATTATTTTACTTAGGGAAACTATATAAGATTTATCTCTAGCACCTAAAGTGTCGTAGATATTTGTATCATCTAGAAATGAACCATTTTCCATAAAAGAAAGATTATTCAATACTTAAACATTACCATGTAAAATAAATAATTATTTATTTACCTAAAACTACATCCATTTGATAGAAATAAGAAAAAAAATTACAAACTCATGTAATAATGTTTTCTATGAAATGAGATATGATTGGCGGATAGTACCTCAAATAAAATGAAACATTTTTCCTTTGTTGAAGAAAACTAGAAAAGGTCACAAGAAGAGAAACGAAATCCATAGACACTAGTAATTAAAAATAACCCCCCCCTCCCAGGACCTATTAATCACCCTATATAGTCCCTTGGTTAGAGAATTAGGATGAAACTAGAAATGTCGGATGGTAAAAAATAAACTGGACAAACAATGAATTTTCCACATAGAAATAAAGGATATACTACCAAATAAAAGAATGAAGAGTGGGGCCACACCTAGTGGATGTCCATTAATTCTCTATATGAGTGAGGTAATAATGGGGTTTAGGGTATTCTATGTTAGATATGGTAGAATTTGAATTTCATAAATTTCAAAAATTGGAGAGGTTATATGGTTTAGCCACATGGTTTAAAAAATCATGCACCATCCATGTAATCAAAACGAGATCACCAATGTGAATCTTCATAGTTTGGCCACACCATTTAAAAAATAGTGTACCAATGGTGAAACTACCAGTAAAATGGATTTTATATTTTATACATTTATTCGTGGGTACCACACATTGTTAACCCAAAACTTCTATCACAATAATTATTTAATAAATGTAATTTTTTATGATATAATTCCCTGATATAACTAAGAATCCATAATGAAATAAATTAAAACAAATAGAAGATATTTTTGTGTAAATATTCACCTCAATATAACATTTTCAATTAAAAATATGTTACCAATATTTCAAGTATAGAAAAGCATAGATGAATTAAAAAAAGACATACACAGAGAAATATAAATTCTAAATCATATAAAATAGGAAAAAACATCACCTCTTAACACTACTACTTAAATCATAAACAACATAGAAAAATCACATTCTATAAATAATTATAAACACATAATTAACATCCTTTCATAAGAAAATAATAATTGTACCAATATGGATCATAATGAACACTAAAAAAACTATTAATTCCACATTATATTTTTATTTTATTTTCAATGTAAAATAAATATAAATAATAGTTTATGTAAATAATAAGAATTTAAATTATAAGATATATAATTTAATTTTTATGAATATTTATATAATTATTTATATTTTAAAATGAAAATGTAAATTTTTTCGATGAATTAAGAGATTCATTTATATTTGATGAAAATATAGTCACAGGTTTGTCGTTATATGCTTGTAAAAAAATATTAATAAAAATTTAAATGATTTTGTTTTTATATTTAATTAGTAATATTCATGTTGTTGCTGATTTTTTGTGTAGAAGATGTGTACAATTATATGGGAAATACATCCATTAGATTATTCATTACATGAAAAAATTGTTCAACATTAGAACCAGATCATTAGGAAAAGGTGTGTGGCTACCATTAGTGGAAACCCAGTATTAAATTCACTTTAAAACCCATATTGTAATAAATATTGAATATATTTTATGTTATTATATAGGGTTGGGTGTATTGGTTAGTATAGGTAGGTGGGTGAATGGTTTTTTTTCATCTACAAATTCGGGCCTGTATTGTAGGCTTTGGGAGAGGGATGACTCCCATTAGATATCATTGACCCACATTTCCAATGATAGATATTATATGGAAGTATCCTCTATAGCAGATTATTTAAAGTTTTACTATAAAAATCACACTCTATTAACATCTTTAAAATTCATCTAATATCACGAATAAACATATCCCATGTAATTTTAATTCTTCAAGAATTACTATTACCTTATATGCCTATATTTTTTGATTTTTTCCACCATTCTTTAACATTTGGAACTAAATATAAAAAAAATTATACCATATAGTAGTTCATAAAAAAAAAATTCACTCATAAAAGTGATTTAATGTCAATTATCATTGGATAATACAAAACACTTTTATATAAATATTCTTTGAATATTATCGCATTCCTGATTCATTCACAATATATTATCTAAAAGAAGAAGAAGGTAATGTAATTTATCGAATGGAGAATTATGAGGTTCCATAAATATATAACATGATAATCCATTGAAGTTAATCATTGATACATTCATGTTTTAGGGGATGAAAAAACAAATTTATTTTCATAATATAACATAGTGGCTCACTCGGGTAATCTTACTTGAGGAGGATTATCAGTTGTTCACATGCATTATCATGAACCCAATCTGGTTACCATAAAAACTGGAACTTGACATGGTCTGCGACATGGCCTAATGGGTGTTCACAATCCCCGTGAGATGGAGGAAGTTCCTGGGTATCATTAAATGTTATTTGGGAATTATTTACCAGTGTTTATAAACATAAAACAACAAATAAATCCAATATAACAAATCTGGATTTTTCAAAATGAACCATCATTTAAAAAAATTCATAATTGAAATAAACAATTTAGAACAATTCTAAAAGACTATAAAAACTAAGAAACCAAAAATTGATATCCTAAGAACCTCCTCATGGCAAGTGGAAATTCCCTCAAGCCATCTCAATAACACTGCATCACAAAGGACCGCTAAAACCCCAATCCACAAACCCTAAACACAATACCAAATCCTATGACAAAATAACAAAGTCTACTTATACCCAATGGTGTAAGTAGGGTATGATCCAAATCCTAGTATGATTCCAACACTAAATTATTCCATGTAATAAACATTCAAAGACAATAGTCTTACATGTTTTCATAAACATGAGATGCTATTAAGAATTTTAGAGAGATGCAAATTTAAATAAAAATAGTTTTCAAATGGGATACTTTAAAGAATCAACACTTTTAAAATAGAATACCAAAGATACTTAATTTTCCATCCAAAAATATTGTATGCTGATGGTAACCATAAAGTATCTAATGAGCACAAGCAATGAGAAAATAACCCCTGGGAACTAGCTCACCGTAGGTCCCAGGTACCTCGTATCTCAGTGAAAGTTACCATAAAAATATATGTTCTTGTGCACACAAGCCATTAGTATGGAGAATAACCATAACCTAGTGGTTACCCATCTTCATAATCATAATCATCATAGTTTATTTAGTGTTCTCAACATCAAACTTTCTATGTGAAATTGGGGCCAAACCTCACGAGATCACAAGAATACTAGTACACGTCCACCCACCTAGATACTCAAGTTTACCCTCTCATGCTCAAACAAGTTCCAAAATCCATGAAATACCATTTTCATATTAAAACATCATTTCCACATCCCACACACACCAAACATCCAAAACACAGGAAACATAATCCCCTTTCTCATTCAAATTCATATTGAAACCATACTCGTACCAAAACAGCCCGCAACATGTTTCATATCTATTACAAAATTCGATAAATACTTTAAGCAATTTTATAAAACGTGTCCAAGATTGTAAACATCACATAACAGCCCTTTCACAACAAAATGTACCATTTTAACAACATACACCCACAAAAATAGTACATAAACTTCTTTTGCGCACTCTTTGTAACTCAAAAACTCATTTACAATTTTCATAAAACACTTTCAAGAAGCATGACATGGTTTTGAACCTAAAAACCATTCAAAACCCCTCTTTAAACCCAAAATCAAACCCAAACCATAAAAAGCGTAGTTGGAAACCCAAAAAACATTTAATAAACTACTTTCATATGTTATAAAATATACCCAAATATTACCATAAGAGTTACACATGGAAAACACGCAATTTGATGAAAAAGTGAATATATAAAACTAACTAATTAAAAAGCTCCATCAAAAATGGTGTTTGGACAATCAAAAACAAATGAGTAACATTCAAAGTTATTAAATCGATCATGCTAAATCATCACAAAATGCTCACACATGGAATCACCTAGACTTTGTGTCAAACCCCCAATTCATTATGTGAAACATAATACATACCATGGATACACCAAAATGTTGTAAAATAGATCCCAAGACAACAATATTTGACCAAAAAGACACAAAATCAAACCCTAGGTACCAAACCTGGCTTCATGAAATTTTATAACCTCAAGAAAAGTGGAAGAAACCCTGTGAAAATGGGTGGTACATGAGAGGAAACCCACTTGATATATATTGAATAAAATGACACAAATACACCAATATCTGAATTTACAAACAGTAAAAAAGGAAATTGAGGTTATAATAAGGATTATAAGGTATTTTATGAATTGGAATGGGGGATATGAGTACAAACTGAAGGATTTATGAAAGAAACAATTTACCTCTTCAAATCTGGAGGATATGAGAAATCCAGAGAAGTTTCAACCTAATTCGAGATTAATATGAGCTCCAAAGAGGGTGAGAGAATGGGGGCACACCTTGGGTATGTGGTCCTGGGTGATAGTTGTAATCACTGAAAAAAATGAATATTTATTGATATATTAAATAATTAAAAAAAATTAAACCAGGAAATGGGCTTTCGGGCTGGCCCAATACCTTAATATAAACACCAATTACATTACGATTACGGATTCCTTTGAGGATCAAATGGAAATAGTGGTTTTAATAGACCATGGGATTCTAATTGGGAAGTGTAATGATTATAAAATCTTGAAAATGAAAAAGTTATAAGAGAAAAAAAATTGGATTTTAAATCTAGAAATGGGCTCACAGTAGGGCCCAAATCATAAAAACTCACTCTTTCCTCCAAATAATTATGGGAACCCCCACCCCCCAAAAGAAATAATGGAAATTAAATGGAATAATACCTTTAAAAGAATTCATGTATGTGACAATTCTCCCCAATATAAGTCGTTTCTCCCTCAGAAATCCACAACATGGCCAAAAGAAAGTACCAAACCCAACTGAAACGCTGAAATGGACTCCATTACAAAGTTTCACCCCAAAAGGCCAAAAACAAATCCAATAATCAATTAGGGAAAGAATACTCTCACAAAATATAACATACACCACTTTCCTAAATTAATCAAGCACATTCAGAATTTATCCCAAAAGAAAACTATTCAAACACTATCCGAACAAGGCTTAAGCAATTTACCCAAACGAACAAGAATGTCGAACAAGGTTACACATAACTTACATTAACTAACCAATTGGGCACTCTACAATCCCAAATTTTACCGAAGGATGATGTTGATAGTTAGATAGATCCAAACGATACTACCTACCGCCAAACCTTGAGCGTGGACAATTCATAGTTACTAGTACCATGAGTCCATAATGGGCTTCCCACCCTTAGAAAAAACTTTAATTTTCCCGAGACAGAATCAGGACAATAATAAGGGAGGCCTGAATGTAATCCCCTTTTCAAGGGGTAGAATTATATTATAAATTTCAAAAATAAAATACAAGAGAATAATAGTGGGTCTCCCCACAATAAGAACCAACATTCTTAACCGACCAGCATGGGTTGACACAAGACGACGGCAAAATTTAATGATTTGGGATGGTCGCACGGTTAGTACGCACAGTTTAGGAAGTTGTGCGCTAACCTTATAATCCTTCTATCTACATTGTTTTCTAGGGAATATTTACTACTAACCATGCACAAACTATGTTCTCACCCTTTTTTGACAGATTTCAAACCTTTCTCCAATAACTCAATAGAATCAAAAGGGGGAAATAATGAAATTGGGTGATAAAATTGGCACGACTCCCTCCACCTATCTCCACCGAATGGGAACAACATACGAAAGAATATGAAACAAGAGGTTTAAACATTTCCCATCTTTCATACTAAGTATAATACATTAACCAAAGGTTTGAACGACCCCCATATTTCCCTGAACTACATATCGACTTCACTCCGGGACCTATGGTTGTAGCTCAAATGATTGAAGCATCTTCGACCTTGTAGTTAGGCTTTGGAAACCCCCTGAATATAACTTCTCCTTTTGGTTTTATGAAATCTATATCGTGGTCCCAGATGGGTCAACAAAGACATAACACCTTCCAAACACACTTTACCCTTACCTAGCATTCAACTTAAACAAGTGCTTTAAAGATGCACACACGTCACACTTTGTTAATTTGGATGAGAAATGGAAATACCAAAGGATGTATAGAAACACCTTCCTCTAAACAAAGTATGTTGAGATCCCTTGAATGGATACACACTTTTGAAAAAACTAGAGACTCTAGGAAGATTGCACAACCTTCACATTTTATGTCAAACGAGCCCATGACATCGCAAGGTGTCACGGAACATTACCCTTGTGACTGATAGAAACAATACATGGAAAGGGACCCTATGCCAAGTCCCCAAAGATAAAACAATTCCAGAAAGTGCCCATGATATCCCCTTTTGACCAGATTTACTATGATGGTGGTTTAACATGAACCCTTGCTTCGATGAGACGATGAAGGACAAAGAGTCCCACATACACCCCATCCACACTAACAACCCTAGAAAACATTAACCTTCAATGAATCAGCTAATGTAATAAACTATGGCCCCTTTCAACCATCCTTGAGCACTCTCCCTCTACAAGATGATCCTGAAAACCATGAATGAAAATGGTGTGGACTCAATCTACAAATATTGAGAAAAATATTCCTTATATTTATCAACTGGAGGATCTTCCAATGGAGAAAAAATTTGAGCTGCCCTAAGTCATGCATTATCTCTTAGTGGGGGTGTATCTTATCAAACAAGAAAACCCAAGGACCCATCCAAGTTGGTCCAGTAGTCAAAAAAATATCACTAGTCAAAACCAAACACATAAGGGGAGCCACCAAAAGGGTCTCCTGAACTTTTCTCAGATGAGACCACTAGCCAACCCTTCAACCCAACATTCCCACCAAACACAAACCCAAAACACTATTCAAAAATGAGGTGTTCTTGGACTGAAACAAATCCTACAACAAGAAAATTTATAAAAAACATAAGAGAAACCATCCCAAACAAGTCATTTAGACATCATGTTTTCCTTTAAAATCATCTCTTTTAAAATAAATGGTTCGACAGTTAGTGTATCCATCAATGGTACCCCATGGGCCTTACACATGCATGTTTTTGTGCCACAAAAGTAACCCTTCTCATATCCATCATGGAACTCATCCAACTATTTCAATAACCATACATCATCCCATGTAACACCATTCATGTGGTTGCCCATGGAAACACCAATGGTTAAAACAAAAATTCATTCCACTTTTCAAAACCAAAATAATGAACAAATACTTACTTTTTCTCAATACTACTAACAAAAAAATTAAAATCCCAATTTACAACTTACACAACACTATTTTAAGGCCCAATAATTCAAATAAGAACTCAATTTCAAATCATACACATTAATTTAAAATCATCTTTTTTCATTTCAAAACATTCTCGGTTTTATGAAAAATCCCTTTCATCAACCCAAATTCCTTTGAAAACTCATCTATTCTTATTTAAAACAAGGTTAAAAGGATTCATACAAATTTCCAAAATATCACCAATCATTTAGAAAAATATCACATTCAATTTATGTATATTAATTTCCAAACATTACAGACCATTTCAAAACCCTTCAAATTTCATGATAAACTCCATTTCATAAATCCCTATTAAATTAGAAACTCAACTCTTCTCATTTCAAAAAAAGATTCCAATATTTCTTAAAACATTTAAAATGATTTATATTTGAAAAAAAATCAATTTCCAAACTCCACACATAACCACCAAAATATTACTTCCCATTAAAAAACCTTTCCAATAATTTATAAAGATCCATTAGAAATAGATTTTCAAAATCCACTTTGATGTAATTTATACATTAAATGGAGTTTAAATACACCATTTACCATTTCGAAACAATTCTGAAAATTCAGTTCCAAATTTTCACATGTCAATCCATCCCCTCTTTATTAGAATCTCATTTCACAAACACATTATGTTTATAAAAACCATGTCATTTTTTATTTAAAACTAAACTTATAAGATTTAAAAAATAAAGGACACAAGACAATACAAGAGGAAACTAGTTTCTCTGGGTGACTTGGACATATAGTTGGCGGCCATATGAAAATCACTTCACCATCAGAGAGAATATTCTATGGAAATATCACTGGCTCCACATGGATTTCCAAGCCATGTGAGATCAATGAGACCATTATCAAAACTCTCTTTTCATTTCCCCAAATCATCATTAAACCAAGAAAACCAATGGACTCAGATAAAACATGACTTCCCCGATGACTTGAATCATGTCATGATGTGTTTTGGCCAAGAACCCTAATGATAATCATAATTTCAAGCCCCAATAATCCTGACTAAAGACTATCCAAACTCTTCCCAAATAGCATGACCCAAAGAGTTAACCTTACCTCCTTTGATACCATTTTTTAACAAATCCAATTTGGTCACTATCAAAACTGGCACCCGACAAGGTCTGCGACGAGACGCGAAGGGTGTTCCCAATCCCCACAGGCTGGCACAAGTTCTCAGGTATTTCAAAATGTAATTTTAGAATGATTTACCAGAGTTCATAAACATAAAACACCAAAAATATAATATAAAAAATATGGATTTTTCAAAACAAACGATCTTTTACCAAAAATCAGAATAGAATTACATAATTTACAACAATTATCAAAAACTATAAAAAAATTATTGAACCCAAAATGGACATCCCAATAACCTCCTCCTGGCCAGAGGCAGGACCCTCAAGCCATCTCCAGAACACTACATCATGAAGGACTTCTAAATACCTGAACCACTGGTACTAAATGCATTACCCAAACCTATGACAAAATAACCAATCCATTTACACCCAAAGGTGTAAGTAGGGTGTCATACAAAGACCAATATGATGCCATTACTAAATTATATCATGTGATAAACATTAAAAGATGAGAATCTTCCAAGTTTTCATAAACATGAGATGCCATTAATAATTTTAAAGAGATTCAACTTTAAATATAAATAGTTTTCAAGTGGGATACATTAAATAATCTAAACATTTAAAATAGGATGAAAACCTACTGAATTATACATCCAAATATACCGTATTCTAGTGGTATGCATAAATTACTTAATGAACACAAGAAATGGTAAAATAACTCCTGGGCCTGGCTCACTGTGATTCTCAGATACCGAATATCTCGGTAAAAGTCCCCATAAAAATATTTGTTCCTGTGCACAAAAGCTACTAAGAGATATCGTTACCATAATATAGTGGTTCACCATCATCATCAACATAATCATCATATATTAGTAAGTGTTTTCATCATCAAACATTTTATGTGAAACTGGGGACAAACCCCACGGGATCACTTTCATACTAGTACATGTCCACACACCTAGATACTCGGGTTTTCCGTCTCGTACTCAAAAAAGTTCCACAAGCAATGAAATACCATGTTCCAATTAAAACATCATTTACACATCCCATACACACAGAACACCCCACAAACATGTCACATAATTCACTTTTTTCATTGAAATACATTTTGAAACCATACTCACACCAAAACAGCCCACAACATCTTTCATATCCCTTTCACAATTTGAGGAATCCTTTAAGAAATTTTATAAAATGTGTCCAATATTTTAAACATCACATAACATCACTTTCACAAAAAAATAGAAGATTTTAAAAACATACACCCCCACAATAAGTACATTAACCTCTTTTTCACACATTATGTAACTCAATAACCCGTTTAAAATTTTCATAAAACACTTTCAAGTAACATGACTAGGTTATTCACCTAGAATCCATTAAAACCCCTCTTTTAAACCCAAAATCACACAAAGACCCTACCAAAAAATAATTGCAATCCCAAAAAAATTAATAATACACTTGAATATGTAATAAAATAATCCAAAATATTACCACAAGAGTTACATATAGAAAACACCAAATTTGAAGCAAAAGTGCAACAAAACAAATTAACTGCTTAAAAAACACTGTCATAAATGGTTTTATCAAAGTGAAAAACATATATGTAACATTAAAAATATTTAAATTGTGTATGATAACACATCATGAAATGATCACACATGGAATAACCTCCCTTTTGTGTCAAACCCCCAATTCATTGTATGAAACATCAACCACACCACTGTCGCACCACAATGGAGTGAAATCGATCCCAATACCAAAATATTTGACCAAAAAGAAACCAAATCAAACCCTAGGTATGAACCCTAGATTATATAAATTTTATAACCTCGTGAAAAGTGGAAGAAACCCTAAGAAAATGGGAGGAACATGAGAGGAAACCAACTTACATGAGATATCTTGAATAAAACGACCCAAATACACCTGCAGCTGAATTTCCAAATATCCAAAAATAAAATTTTGTTTTGAATAATTCCAATGATTTAATTTAGGAATTAGAATGGTGGAATAGTGTAAAAATTTAAGGAGTTATCAAAAAAACAATTTACCTCTTCAAATCTGGACAATTTGAAAAATCTAGAGAATTTTCACTCTAATTCGTGATGAATATGAGCTAAAAATAGGGGTAGGAGAGTATGGGGCGCTCTTTTAGTATGTTGGATTGGGTGAGAGTTTGAATCACTGAAAAAATAAAATTTGAATGATATATTAAATAATTAAAACAAAAATTATAGTAGGAAATGGGCTTTTAGGCTGGCCCAATACCATAATAAAAAACCCAAATCTATTATGATTATGGATTCTTATGTGGTCCAAATGGATATAGTGGTTTTAATATTCCTGGGTATGCCAATTGGGAAGTAGAGTGGGTATAAAATGTTGAAAAATTAAATATTTATAAAAGAAACAAAATTGGTTTTTAACTCTGGAAATTGACTCACGGTTTGGCCCAAATCATGAAAAATCACCCTTTCCTCCAAAAATGTATGGGAAACCCCCACAACAAATTAATAATGGAAATTAAATTAAAAATACGACTAAAATAAGTCATGGATGTGACATGAATAATCTAATTAACATTAAATACTTATTTTTGTTTATTATTTTTTCTATTAATGAAATGTAATTTAAGAAGATTAATGAAATAATGAAAAATAAACTAACATTAAATGCTAAAATAATGTGATTAGGATGAAATACCCCAACATTTGTGTTTTGTATTAGGGTTCCATCAACCTCCTCATTGGTGTTTAAATTTATTTTTATAGATTAATCATGATATATCACTTCTTAACTATTGTTATTTTATTTTCTGTTGTGAAATCATGGATTCCTTCAAAAATATTAACTACACCCTCTCTGGTAATCAAGGTTGATGGAACACCTCAATTAACAGTATGAAATCTCCCAGAACATGGATCCAAACATATTCTATTTCATATGTTAAATGGATCAACTATATCATATGAATATATTTTATTGAGTAGAAAGGATGGAAAAGATTTAAACAAGGAATCGAAATTACTTTTAGTTAAATACCATAGAGTAAAATCTCTAAACACATGCACATAACCCTTTCTCAACACAAACATAAATTAAATATGGCTATTAAAGTGTATAATTAAATGAAAAAATGACATACTACCACGGTAAATATCCTTAGGTTAGTGTATCATTTTTTAGTATAAGAGGTCATAGTTGTATGATGAGATAGAGGGAAAACAATAACATGAAAATAACACAAAAAAATGAGGAGAGAGAAATAGAATAATAAAAAAAGGAAGGAGTGAATTTAATTATAATAAAATTTTAAAACACATAATAAGAAGAAAATAATAAAGAATAAGAGAATTATAAGAGAAGAAGAATGGGTTTAAAACAATTTTAAGGAAACACTATTGATAAATTATAATCTAATAAAAAACTAGAATTACATGATATATAAACTGAAATAAAAAAAATTGGAAGGAAAATATAAAATCAAAAAATGGGCAGCTGTATGGACATCGGCCTCTAATCTAGTGGGGTCTGAGACTCTTATTCTCATGTGTTGTGTTTTTATTTTATAGAAGTATGACATTACTCATCCTGATCCATAGATGTAAAGGTATGTATTCATAATATCTTTAGGGATGTTTTATTAAAATCTAACCCATGAGAACTATGTATTGTGAAATGAAAAACAACAAAGGATCTAGGTTTTTTATGTTTTAGTAGTGGATTGTTCCAACGAGGGGACTAGACCTGGACCATGGGAAGAACCTTCAGGGTTTTTTCATAGTGCATGTGGTTATAGATGATATGGATGTGGTGGTGGCGGTAGATCATGGTAGCAGGATCCCCCTCCTTCATATAGCCATTGAAGTGACCATATGGGGCTGAAAATATCATAGGGTTGATAGAACAGTGTTATGAAGGGGAACCATAGTTGTGTGGAGTGGAGGTTGTCAAGAATGAGCTCAATGACAGAATAACCTAGTGTTGATCATGATAGTTCTCTGGAATCACAAACAATTTTCCATTAAAGATGAGGGTGGTAGACGACGGAGACATGCGGTGACAGTATGTGAGCACAAGGCGAGAAGTGATTTTAAAATTGTGGACAATAATGTATGAAATCATGTACCATGTGGAATACAAGGATGCATAACCTCTTTTTTTAAAACCCAACTATTGGGATTGAGGATCATGTCACCTACAGTGGTGATGGGATATCATAAAACACACACACACACACACACCCATTTAGGCTATGTTCACTGCATGGCCCACTCGACCCTTATCCCATGTTGTAAACCCTATGGGATTCACCACCCATGGGATACCAAACTAACATGATTTTCCCATGTTATTCCAGTTTGCATAGTCTCTCCCATATCCATTCTGGGCAAGATGACCCATATGGCCTAACTATCTAGCTGGTGGTTGTATTTGTTGAGTGCTGGCCTTAGATGGATCCATTTTTCGGTAATGACTTGAAACGCTAATGAATTCAAATAAAAAATTAGTTTTAAAATAATAATGGAATGAATACCGAGATTCAATAACAAGAAAAAATTATTCATTTTTATTCATTTTAATTCCACATTAATACATTTAAAATAATTTGTATTCTAATTAAAAATCATAAAAATCATTAGAATATTTTTTAAAATAGGTATAAATTTTATGTTGATAAAATACCCCAACATTTGAACCATTCATATAATCAATAATATAATCTCAACATTGAAATTTGAGGGAAATTATTTTACTAATATTGAAATATAAAAGTAATAAAATTATTATCAATGTTAAATCAAACATTCAAATTCCCAAATAATGTAGAATTAATTTGAAAATTTTCAAATAATTAATCTACTCTAGAATTTTACATTACCCATTTTTTAATTTATTTAAATTTTCAATTAATTAATTTACGTTCCTCAATTCATTATTATTAATTATTTCAAATCATGTTTTACTATAATTTTAATGTTTTCTCTCATCCATCATGATATAGTTCAAGTGGAGTTTTACACATATCAATAGTGCATTCTCCTGATCCATAAGTTTATAATGAAACATTATTCTCAACATTGTAATGAAATAATGGAAATTAAATCATAAGGTATTATAATTAATGTGTTAAATTTCATTGAGAAATAATGTAGGTTGGAATAGATGTTTGAATAAATCTGATACAAAGAGGAGGTTTCTCCTTTACGTGTAAATCATTATATCAAAATTAAATTCCCAATGAAATTCCCCATTAAATATATAACAACTCTATCATACCAAAAAAACTCAATATAATCGTCATTATCTATAATGACCCATATTTTCTCAGTTTTATTATTAGAAAATTACTGGGAAAATTCCGAGAAATGCACTGAGACGACATGCGATTATAAGGCCAGGTGCGCCAGGAATGGTCTGTCAAAAAATGTTATTTATCTAAATAGTGAGTATATGATGTTTTCATAAAAATTTGAATAACTCTTTAGAAGTATCCTAGATCAAAAATCATAGGGCTCCATTGCATTCAGGATTAAGGTTTTACCTTAGGGGTGACTTATCTTTAGTCTGTGCTGGACTCAATTGACAAAACCCAAAAGTGGCATAACCATAAATAAAATAATTAAATAAAATTATTTTCTCTTTAAAATCCTTATAACTCATGAATGGTGAATCATATTGAATATTTGAGACCACCTTTCACTTCATAGTGGGGTGTTTTCCTTAGGCAGAGCCTAACATTGGCTGGCGCAGGTCAACTGTGGAATGAATATTTTGGCAGGTGGCTGTAAATAAATTTATTAAATAATGATTATTTTATTTTTAAAATTATGTAACTCATAAATGGTAACTCAAATTAAAAATATGAGAGTACCATTGAACTATTGCGGGTGTACTTTCTTTAGGCGAGTCCTAACGTCATCTAGCGTGGGGTGGGGGAAAATCCTAATTTTGGGTTGTTTTAAAGAAAAATAATATAAACAAAAGAAATATGATTTTACTCAAAAAAAAATTTTACTACAATGAAATGTAGAGCCAGCAATTTCATTTCATAAATGAAACAATGTAATGACACATAAACTCAATCATAAATAAACACTGTTTCATTTCATAAATGATGCAGCATAATGATGTGGCGGGTCAATGTAACAGAAATTCTGAAACATGTTTCCTCCATTAAACTGATTAACAGAGATACTAGAATAGGAGAGGATCTTGGAGTCTTCCATAAATACAAGGATTATATTTTTAGGTGAATGGAGAGCGGCGATGAATAACTAATGACAATGGATTGACGAACAGATTAAGATCAGACGTCGGTGGATTGATGAATGATGAAAGCATGATTCAGCCTTCATTAACAATCAATCTAAACCAATGTACTGGTTTTGTTCAATGTGATTTTATTTCCCCATTATTTCTTTCTAAACAACAAACATGAATCCATCCCCTAATAGGTTGTTTAACAGGTTGTTCATTAATGTATGATATATTGTTTTTGGGGCAGGGTGAATGATTAGAAACATAGTGTTTTTTCATTTCAGTTTCATTATAATGAAATGAATGATGGACAATAAAACAAGTCCAACAACCATCCCTCAGGTGTTCTTGGTTCTTTTTCTACCCCTGTTCTTAAGTTATCCGCCAAAAAACCCACGTTGATGCATCAGACACTTCTAAGGGAGTTCTGATCACGATAGGACCCTCAGATTGATGAAAAGATGAGTTGGATCTTGCGGCATGCAAGATGATGACCTGAGGACTCTTTAACAACTTATGGATCAAAGAACAAAGAACATAAGTAAGATAGGTGGACCGTGGAATAAATCTATAGTGACGGCCGACGACAACCACATGAGGGAGGCGGCGCACACTGGCAGCGCACTACAACAGTAGAGGAAGCCCGTAGTTATGCCTTAGGTAGATGATAGGGGCCACAGGCAACGTCCGTTGATGGTGCGGACGAACGTGGTTGTAGAGCCACAACATGCGGTCTAGCTGGACCACAACGGGAACCCGCAACAACCGTAGTGGGTGAGATGTGGTGCCTGCTGTGTCCTTGGTGGATTGGACCAATTCGCTCCAATGGGGCGGGTTGGTCATGCGTGTCGGGCCGGTACATCGGTTCAGTCCATCATAGTGGGTCATGTCATAGCCTATCAGTCTAGGTTGGGACCATCTAGTCAGTTCGACCAACCGAGGTGGGTTGGACCCATCAAGACAGGTCGGGTTAGTAGAACCAGGTCAGGTTGGCATACGCTCAGGCCGGGTCTGGTCTAGTTCATCCACCTAGGTCGGATTCGACCCATACATAACCCTTTTCAGTAAAACAATAATAACATCCAAACCATGCATCATATTGAAGATAATTTTGTGGATTCAAGACAATCATGATGACACTTTCCTTTTGAAATACTCTAATTTAGTTTTAGTGGATGTTGGGATATGATCAATCACTTGAGTAGTAGATTCTCTTATAATAAATTATGTTTTGAGCGTGATTCCAAAAATGGTTTGGGATGAGAAGGAAGTGAAGAGTATACCACAGTGGACGAGCAGACCTCGGTGATGAGGGGACCATAGTGGCCCCACATACCTCAGTGATGAGCGGACCTCAGTGAACCAATATACCTCAGTAATGAGTGGACTATAGTGTTCTAGCAGACGAGGGAACCTCAATGTCCTAGAAAAAAGTGGATCTCAGTGGCCCAGTAGACCTTAGTGATGAGTGGACCTCAATGGGCCAATAGACCTTAGTGATTAGTGAACTTTGGTGGCCCAGAAGAACTTAGTGAGGAGCAGACCTTAGTGGCCCAATATTCCATAGTGACTCATTGAGGATGATTCCCTCAGCAGTACAAGGTGTTCAACATTACAACTTATAGTATTTCTTTCTATACATTAGGTTATACCTATATGATATGAATCTAGTAACTATCTTGACTGTATATCTTAGAGGATACACTTTTTTTAACACTTGGTAGTCATCTTTGTGAATAAATTTCGGGTATTCCTTTGTTGTTTGGTGTCCCTGCTGAGTACTTTTTTAGTCACCCATGCATGGGCTTCAACTACACGTTTCGTGTCTTGGGAAAAATATTGATTATTTTATGGATTCCTTGGTAGACTAGGTATAGGTGGTGCTTATTGTGACCCTAAAGATGAAACATGCTTACGCGACTTCGTACAGCTGTTTCTGTACCTACCATTCAGGTGGGGTTTTCTGTGGACGAGTTCCAGATACTTGTAATTTTATTTTTCTATTTTAGTTGGTTTTATATTCTGGCCCCATTTACCTTCGGTTTTCTTCTATCATACCTTGTTTCTATTTACTTAGTGTATTCATCATCAAGAAGTAGTGTCTTCGAGTTTATTGTGTATATACAGATATTAAAAAATTCCTCCCATTTCTTTGGAATATGCTTACTCGGTGCTAGTCGCCAGCCACTGTCCTATGGGTGGCGGGCTTTGGGTAGTCATAGAACGAGTCTTAGGGGATGATTCATGAAATTATCAAACAAATAATAATGAATTATTTTTTCTTTCTCTTGAATTTATTTCTAATTTTATACTATTTTAATCTTTTTCTGATGAATTTTTCTTTTATCACTCTATTAAAATTTTATGCTTAAAACAAACCTCATATACACCACCTAAGCATATGTGATAAAAATAATTGGTCTAGTATTGGAATTTTTTAGTTTTCCAATATCAGAACACATTTTCTACAATATTTCCTACTCATTTTTTTCATTATTTATTTACTTATTCAAGATTTAAAAACAATAAAGAGTATAATGAATATTATACAACCATTCCCAACAACCATATTTAGCACCCATATACTTTTTTACTTACTTTTCTAATAATATCATTTACAATGAATCCCTTCACCCACACACTATATCTTAAAAATATCATGAAAATAATAACAAGAGGATAGTAATATATAAAAATGGATTTAAATGTTTCTCATTGCTAACAAGATCATTCATGGTTTCTATGGTTTCAACAAGGATTGGTGTAAATGTTGTTTTTTATGGATAAGGGATTTTTAAAATATTCTCCAATCATTTTGAGTTTATTTTTTCATATCCATATCTCTTCAAATTCAAAATCCATGTTCTTGTAGGCGCCATATCCCAAGATATCTCAAGAACTATTGATTTGAATGAAATAATAAGTACATGGTCTATAAATACTTTTGGGAATGAGAATACAATATTAGATATTTACTCAAGGAATGACTAATTATAAAAAATCACTTCCCAATAATATTAGAAATTCAAAGAATGAAAAAAATAGTTGGAAGATTTCATTTAAATGAATTAACTAATTCCCCGAAATACTGAGTCCTCATTTAATTATTCATGTTTCACATTAATTATCTACTTTTCTATTTTATACATTCAATGTCTTTAACATTGAAATCTAAATCATTTAATCATGGTATTATTAAAAAAATTATGTCTCCTAGATAATTCAACTGAAGCCTAAATCAAGCATGAGAATGAAATTTCTAATTTAAAGCTAAAAAAATTTGAGAAATTGTTTTCCATGTTTAAACAAAAATAGTTCAGGTGAACTCCTTTTCCCATGAACCATAGTCCTCCTCCTCCGCTATTTTTTGATTCCTTATGTCAACATGGTCCTACAAAAAGTAAATTAATCATTTGAAAGTATGGATCATGTCATTTAAGATCAAATATATAAGAGGGGTTAGGATTCATTATGGACTAGTTCATAAGACTGAAATTGAAATATAAATTCCTCGAAACTATGTAATGGGATAAATTTTGGGGTTGTGGATTCATGAATTTAAACCACTTAATGTGTCCTTTCATACTTTACACATCTTCATTCATAGTGAGGAATGATATATGGATGGATTATATTATATACATCCCCTTCACAATTAGGTATATCTTTCATGGTGAGGGTAGGATGAATTATCTATCATCCACTTTCTTGGATTCTACATGAGAACCCCTATCTATCATTCCTAGTGATATATCATTAATAGATATAGGTATAGAACTATATGTGGGAAAGAAAGTAATTATTTTCACATGACCAAAATTTAATTTTGAATAATCAAAAATATTCTCCCTTCCATAATGAGATTCCTCTATACTAATTTTCTAAGGCTCGACAACATTGAATTTCTCATGGGATTCTATAAATTCATGTTCATCAAAATTAGGGAGTGTCATGTGTTCCTCAATAGGTGAATTTTAATTTTCATCATATTTTTTGGGGGAATAGTATGAATAGTCTTAATCCAACAAAATTGAAGAAATTTGTAGTGGTTGTCAAACTATTTTCAATAAAATTAAATGATTTTGAGTTCTATAATGTATCTTACCCCGATTCAGTTTTCATTGAATCTCTTCTTCAGTGGAAAGAATCCCTTGGGGTTGAGTAATAGAATATGGAGGTAGGTTGTTATTATCCTTTATCCTATCATCAATATCCACCATATTTGTGGTGTATTACACCATAGATATAGTGACATATAATGTTATATGATCCTCTATATTATTGAGATTGTGTAGACCAATGTTTACCTCAAACTCATTAAATAAGTCATCTAGATCTTATTGGTCACCCATAGTCAGCTCAATAAGTGAGGCATCCCCATTATAATTCCACAGATTCTTATCCTGGAAATCTTTAATGAGATCCCATAAATAGTTTGTTTGTTTATGTTACTCATTTTGTCCTCCACTTATTAAATGTATTCAATGAAATTGGTGAAAACACCGCAACTTCCTTCTTTTCTATGAATCATTTTATTTTAGTTCTAAGTTCATTTATCATGGCCATAAAATCATGAGGTGAAATTATAATGTATGTGCCTCTTTTCATCTACATGACCATTATCATAAGAGAATCATCCCTCCATTATAGGGTTTCCTCATTGTAGTTTGTTTCTTATTCTTACTCCTGTGAAGAATTTTTACATGAATTGAAAAAATAATCATTTATAAACACCATGGAAAAAAATTGGTTTTTTATATAGAAAACAGTGAAAATCTATCGACAATGTGAAATTAGAAAAATATAGGTAATGTATTTATTGGATACTCGACAATGAAATTGTTTTTTAGGCACACATATTATTGTTAGTAGAATAAAAAAATTTATTTTCTTAGTACAATGCAATGGATATGTAACACCCCTAGATTTTATGAAAAATATTCTTTTTAATTGATTTCATGTGTGGTACGCTACACCAAAAAGAGATTTCACTACACACATCCCTAACTTGGCTTTCATTACATGCAATCGTGACCTTCCACGATAGCGTGTGTTGTATGCAATACCGAGTTTCACTAAACAATGATATGTTATATAAACTAGCCATTATGAATAGTAATACCCACTTTTTAAAATTTTATAAATTTTATCATTCAAAATGGACTTCATTTTTGGATTCGGAATATTGAAATTAGCCTAGGGTAAAATTTTGGTATTTTTCTGAAAACTTTCAATTTATAATGAATAGTGAAAACACTGAGTTACTATTTAAAAACCGACTTTTTATTTAAATGATTATTTATTTTATTTAAATTTATTTTAGGTCAAAATTGATACATAATACCTATATAAGGTCAAAGTAATTCATTTGAGTCATTTTATAATAATTTTAGATATATAAAAATTTTATTAAACTTTTCACCGTCTTTTACCCACCTCCTAAAAGAATTTGCAAATCCACATAAAAATTAATTTTACCGCTTCTGTGAGTGTAATTTAGAAAATCTGAGAGACACAGTTAATATCAAGGACTAAAATTTGGTTCAATGAGATGAAAATAATTTTTGGTGAATAGTAACTTTTTTCTTTTTTTTACCACGGTTAAAATTAAATAGGGTAATTAAGGGTAAAAATGATATTATTATTACCCTAAAACATTTCCTAATTCTATTGGAAAAGTGTAATTCGACCAAAAACAAACTTAGCAATAAAATATAACCATTTAGACCCACTTGTATTAGATTAGGACATTTAATATTATTTTATTTAAAGAATAGTTAAAATAGTTAAAATCAAAGTTTAATAACTAAAAAATTTTTAATATAGGGTTATACAAAATATATATTCGACTATAAATATTAATTAGAAAGATAAAAATATTTACTACATAATTGTATTTTATTTATAATTTTTATACATTAAATAATTTAATTTATTTATGACATAATGATGATGCAGGAACTATCCTATTAATGAAATATTGACGTAATTGATGTTATAAATACCCGAATAAATGTAATTTGAGACTTTTTATGAATTACACTAATTTTCTAGGTTAATATGACATGTTATTATTCATTTAATTAACTTTTTTAGAACTAATAATTCTGCAATGATTTTTACAAAAATCAATTACCAAATAGTGTCACAATTGACATAAAATAGTTTTTAAAACCAATATTATATTATTAATTGTTATTTTATTCCTAAAAATCTAAGGTTCAGCCAAATGACATAGATAAGGTTATATATATTAATAATAAACATCTTGGTGTTCTTTTGGCTTGTTATAATAAGTTTATTAACCTTATAGTGTATGAAAAGTAGAAGACACGGTAAAAGATAAATTATTTAACTTAGTGTTAAATCTAAATGATAAGGTTAAAATTTAAACTAAACTTGTGTAAAATCTATTTTTTCAGATTCTTGAGACCCATACCCACTTTAGATTCTATATAAATAAATTTGGAGCTATTATAAACCAAATATGACTTTATTATAAAGTAATATTTTGAGTTTTTCTAAAGGTGCCCCTCTCCTCCCTTATAAAAAGGGCACCCCTTCCCTCTTCACTTCACACCCTTTTGAGCATAGAAGCTCGGCCAAACCCTACCCATTTCTCTTCTAAACTTACCTAGAAACATTCTGGAGGTTCTGTTATTATCAAAATACCAACTCTACTTCCTTAAGAGAAGGGTTAAATGTTTTGCATCGAAGAAGTGGTAATATCTTCTTTCGATTATCTCAAGTTTCATTCTTCTTCAACTTCTTCTTATTTAGTTGTTTCAATATATAGTAATAACAATAGTATTACTTATATACTGATATGTTATTATAAATATGAAACATCCATATTTCACCATCTATCAATCCTACGGAAAACTAAATCACCGCGCGTGCGTACGTACGGAATACCGTCTCCACGCCGTGGTGTAATCTGTTTTCGACCACCACCTTACATAGATGGGTATAATGGTGTAAATAAATAACTATATATGGTTATTGTAAAGTTATATTGATTCTGTAATATTATACATACACTTCAATACAATTACACGATCATGGTAATGATATCATCGCTCATGCGTACGTACAGACTACCGTCTCCACGAACGCGATGAGATTAATTTTCCATGATTAACCATTCAAGAATGATTATAATGTATATATAATGAATAATAATTAAATATATGGAATAATGAAACTACTTTATATATATATATATATATATATATTATCTACTTACTTCCATTCAAGTCAATAAAGAAAGGAAAACAACGTTCAGGCGTATGTATGGCCTACTGTCTCCATGAACGGTGTGCTTCATTTCATTTATCTATCTATTATATATATATATATATATACTGAATATACATAATATATAAATTATGTTTTACTTTTTGTATGTATGTAAATCATGATATAATTAATAATAATATCAAGAACCACAAGTCCAAATAGGTACGATAAATGAAACAATTTTACCCAAAACGCTACTTTAACATTGAATTGACCAATTAACGGGTAATATAAATACCTAAGTGAACCATATATGATATAATAACAATTAATATGATTCTATAATAAGTCAATGACATTATTTAAATCATTATACAGGAGGTTCAGATACATACAAAGCATATCGGACATAAGGTAAGGGATAATTTATCGATCTCATTTTTATCCGAGATTGTTTATTCGTAAGTATTTACTTAGGTTATCTTTATCATCCAAGACCATGTTTTCTAAAAAAAATTCATGTACGTTTAAAGACCTTTTTACCCATTTTTTGCTTTTACTACATGTTATGTAAGGAATGTTTCTTTTGCTTACGTTACGAGGTACTTTTTTTACTTTTCCAGCAAAAGTATGAGAAGAATGTTTTTTTAACTTATACGGAATGAAAGGATTTTTACAGTTTTATAAAGACATATTTTCATGAAGCTTACTCCAAAATATTTCATGACTATTTCCAAAAAAATATTTTTCTTTTAAAATTTCATGACATTTTTTGTGAAAAGAAATTTATTTTGAAGAATAAAGGATATTTTTCTCAAGAATTCATTTCAAGTGTTTTATCAAAACCATTTTTTCATCTAATATGACATTATTTCATATTTGAATGTTTCAAGTATAATGTCTCTATGATTTAAATGGTTTAAATTTTATTATTATGAAATGATATCCATTTCTTTTATATGGATTATGTGACGATGGGATGATGTTTATGAAACCCATTTTATTCGTTGGGTTATTATGAATGATGTATGTTTATTTAGTAGTACAAGTAATAATGATTTCATTATGAGATGGGTGGGACCTATATCTCCCTCCAATGCATTGGGTAAAGATTTATATCTCATGAGATAGACATGGCTGGAATGGTAAGTTAATCTATTTCAATGTTACAGGACTGGAATGCGGAGTGAACTCAATTTAGAAAGGGACTTTTTCCACTAAGATGGTCTTGGAAGAAATGTCGTGGATACTATGGAAATCATAACATATTCTTAATGGTTTCCACAATTACATGATTTATTCCCCTGATATTTTATCATAATTGATGTTCCTTTATAAAATATGCCTTACGTACTTCCAAGATTTATTTCTTTGCTCAATATATTGATGTTTAGATTTTATGTTCAATATTTTGCATTGAAATTTTTATGGATTGTTTTATGTTATCTATGCTTACCCTTACTGAGCATTTGAGCTCACCCTTTTTATGTTTTATTTTCCCCAGGATATAATGAAAGGTTTTAGGTAAGAAAACAAAAGGGGAATATCTTTAGGGGAGAATTTGAAGTTCTTTCCCCACGATTAGAAGATTAAATTCTGAGTTTCCAAAGACAATAAATTATTACGGTCCTTGTGTTTCTGTGTTGGTTATGTATTAAGTATTCTGAAAAAGTAATGTAATGTCCATGTACGTCAAGCTTTGGGTCTCTACAGTTGGTATCAGAGAAAATTTTTAGTTAACCTTTGGAAACTAGGATGTGAAAACTTTAGTGAGATCCCTAAAGATATTTCTAAGGTATGTCTAGGGATGTCCCTAAGGTTAAGTATAAGTATAGGTTACACTGCTAGAATTATGGTAATGATCTTAGAATTTAACCTAAGATGTTAGATATTGAAGGTACTCCCCCTTTATTATTTTGTTTTACCTATCATGATTTTTTCCTCTCACACTATTCTTTTTGGGTTTTAGACGATGGCTAGAACCCGAAGGAACCGTGTTGATCAATGTAATAGAAAATGAAATGATTTTCTTTCTGAACAAACCAATGTTATGGGAGATGGAGTGAAAAATCTTATTTCTATACTTAGACAAGCTATGAATCATTCTGGACTTCCAAATGAGAAGAGAAGGGAACAATATTCTATTGATTCCTTCATGAGGCAACGTCCACCTTCTTTCAGTGGGTCTTCTGATCCACTTGTTGGTGAACAATGGATCAGTACCACTGAAAAAATATTTTCAGTTCTTCAATGTTTTGAACATGATAAATTCATCTTAGCAGTATATCATTTGGATGGTGAAGCTGATCAATAGTGGAATCTTAACAAGAATACGAGGCCAAGAGATGAAATTGAGTACATGGAATGCGACGAGTCCAAGAACTTATTTTTCAATAAGTACTTCCCTCGTATTATTCGATCAAATACGGAAAAGGAGTTCCTTGAGCTTTAGAAAAATGATGATGAATCTGTTGTTATATGTGAAGAAAATTTTACAAGACATGAAAGGTTTGCATTTGGCTTTATCATCCAACCTGAAAGTAAAGTTGATCGATTTTTCAGTGGTTTAAAACCAAGTCTTCGAAGGGAATTAACTATAAGAGACTTCAGTAGCTATGAAGAAATTGTGAGTTGTGTTATCAAGGTAGAACTAGAAGTTGGTGTAACATATCCATCTCATGGTTTTGACAAGAAACGAAAGACGGAGTTCAAGGAGAAATCTCAGAACAATGGTGAAAAAAGGATGAATGTTCCTTTATGCTCAAAGTGTGGAAAGAAGCATCGTGGAGATTGCCTAAAAGGTACTAGAAAATGTTTTAAGTGTGTAAAAGAATGTCATCGAGCAGTTGATTGTCGAAGTAATGGGAAAAAGGTTGCTAATGATGTGAATAGAGAAAGGCTACAAAGAACTCTCCACTAACACTTCAATGATTCAAGTGTAAAGAAATGGGGAATTATGCTAATAAATGACCTAATCCATAGGTTAATGATAATCAACATGAGCAACCTCTTAAGGAAAAGGATAAAGGGAAGTATCATGCGATCACTATTTGTGATGTTGATAATGAAAATGATGTTGTGTAATGATTAAGTGTTTATGTAATGAGATTTCAAAATAGTATCATGGAGTCTCATTTATGGTATTATGGAATTTTGGAATATCTATGTATTGGTTTTCAATAATTATATGGTACTGGTAACCATGAAAAAAGTGATTGAAATATTTTTGGAAAAAAGATGATATGTGTATAATGAAGGGATAACGAGAAAATGAAATGTTTGATAGTATTCATGAGCTCATGACTGATATAAGGAAATAGTTATATCATGCTTTGAGTATATATAATTTTGGTGTTTTGGTATGTGGAAAGAGTTAACTTTTGACAACACTCATGTTTTCACTAAGGTTCAATGGGTATTCATTTTTTCAATAGAATACATGATTAAGGCCTTCGAATGTGACCAACAAGCCATATCTTATGATATATGGGGATCAACGATGGTATTAACATGCTTTTTATATGAACTCTCTGGTAATTATTTTCACTATAATATGAGAATGGACAGTAGTATTTTTGATAAGCCTATAGATTTGAATGGATTATGTTGGACATAAGTTAGTATTGTTTAAGTCTAGAACTTTTTCAATATTATTGATGGAAAGTTATAATATTGTATTTTTAGAAAAAAAAAGGACAACCTAGAGAACGGGCGACAACCCGTCACGTCGGACAAGGATGTGGAAATCAAACCCACAACCGAAGTGCGAAATGCCTTTATTTCCTACCACTGGCCTACAGGAAGTCCATGGTTAGTAGAAACTAGTTTTATTTTATTATGAAGGATGATAAATTAATTATAAGTCCATTTTGGAACCATATATGATTAATCTCACAACAGATGGAATTAAGTATATACCTTTTTCTAACTTATGTTTGAGACAGATAAAATGACCTATTATTCTGTTGCATGATCTTCTAAAACTTTGCAAAAGACAAATTCAACTTCATTTCTTAAAGAGATGAAGTGGAAATTGTTCAAGGCATGAACAACGGTGAGATTATACCAAAATAAAGTAAGTATTTCTTCTAATTCAAATTCTTCAACTTTAGGGAAAAGATGTTGAAAACCAAATATGTTGTCTTAGTGACCTTATATCTGATGAATCAGATAGTACCCTAGATCATCACAAATTTATGTCTTTGTGATTGTTGTATTTTTCATATCCATGTTCTCTACCACTCTCTATCAGACCATGACGGTTAAATTTATCTTCTATTTCCATATTTTCAGCTATGTTCTCTTATGTGGAAACCCAATGATTAGTTAATTTGTGTAACTGTTATGCTTCATACATTAGTTTTTAAAGTCAAGTTTTGGTATTCCTTTTTACGATGTGGGTTTCCATTAAAGAAACTTTCGAGTACTAAACCATTTATAACCCCGATGAATTTTGAGGGCGAAATTCATTTTAAGGAGGGTAGAATGTAACACCCCAAGATTTTATGAAAAATATTCTTTTTAATTGATGTATTGTGTAGTATGCTACAACAAAAGGAGCTTTCACTATATGCATCCCTGACTTGGCTTGCATTACAAGCAATCACAACCTTCCATGATAGCGTGTGTTGTACGCAATACCGAGTTTCACTAAACAACAATATGTTATATAAACTAGCCGTTATGAATAGTAATACCCACTTTTTGAAATTTTATAGATTTTATATTTAAAAATGGACTTCATTTTTGGATTCGGAATATCGATGTTAGCTTAGGGTGAAATTTTGGTATTTTTCTGAAAACTTTCATTATTTGATGAATAGTTAAAACACAGAGTTACTATTTAAAAACCGACATTTTATTTAAAGAATTATTTATTTTAATTAAATTTATTTTAGGTAAAAATTGATACATAATACCTATATAAGTTCAAAGTAATTCATTTAGGTCATTTTATAATAATTTTAGATATATAAAAATTTTATTTAACTTTTCACCGTCTTTTACCCACCTCCTAGGAGAATTTGCAAATCCATATAAAACATAATTTTATAGCTTCTGTGAGTGGAATTTCGAAAATCCAAGAGGCAATGTTAATATCAAAGGCTAAAATTTGGTTCAGTGAGATGAAAATAATTTTTGGTGAATAGTAACTTTTTAATTTTTTTTACCACGATTAAAAGTAAATAGGGTAATAAAGGGTAAAAATGATATTATTATTACCCTAAAACATGTTCTAATTCTATTGGATAAGTGTAATTATACCAAAAACAACCTTAGGAATAAAATATTACCATTTATGCCCACTTGGATTAGATTAGGACATTTAATATTATTTTATTTAAAGAATAGTTAAAATAGTTAAAATCAAAGTTTAATAACTAAAACATTTTTACTATAGGGTTATACATAAGATATATTAGACTATAAATATTCATTATAAATATAAAAATATTTCCTACATAATGGTATTTTATTTATAATTTTTAGACATTAAATGATTTAATTTATTTATGACACAATGATGATGCAATAACTATATTATTAATGAAATATTGACATAATTGATGTTATAAATACCCAAATAAATGTAATTTGAGACTTTTTATGAATTAAAGTATTTTTATAGGTTAATATGACAAGTTATTATTTATTTAATCAGATTTTTTAGAACTAATAATTCTGTTATGATTTTCAAAAAAAATCAATTACCAAATAGTGTCAAAATTGGAAAAAAATAGTTTTGAAAAAAAATATTATATTATTAATTGTTATTTTGTTACTAAAATTATAAGGTTCTTCCAAATGACATAGATAATGTTACATATATAAATAATTAACATCTTGGGGTTCGTTTGTCTTGTAATAGTATGTTTATTAACCTTATAGTGTATAAAAACAAGAAGACACGGTAAAAGTTAAATTATTTAACTTAGTGTTAAATCTAAATGAAAAGTTTAAAATTGTAACCTTAACTTTTATAAAATCTATTGGTTGAGATTTTTTTGACCCATACCCACTTTATCTTCAAAATAAATCAATTTGGAGCTATTATAAACCGAATATGTCTTTATTATAAAATAATATTTTGAGTTTTTCCAAAGGTGCCCATGTCCTCCCTTATAAAAAGGGCACCCCTTCCCTCTTCTATTCACACCCTTTTGAGCATTTAAGCTTGGCCAAACCCTACCCATTTCTCTTCTACACGTCCCTAGAATCATTCTGGAGGTTCTGGTCCTCTAAAAATTCCAACTCTACTTCCTTAATAGAAGGCTTAAAGGAGGTGCGTCGAAGAAGAGGTAATCTCTTCTTTCGATTCTCTAAAGTTTCTTTCTTCTTCAACTATTTATTATTTAGTTGTTTCATTATAAATTAATAACATCAGTATTACTTATATACTTATATGTTATTATAAATATGAAACAACCCTATTTCACCTTCTATTAATCCTACGGAAAACAAAATCACCGCGTGTGCGCACGTATGGAATACCGTCTCCACGCCGTGGTGTATTCTGTTTTCGACCACCACCCCACTTAGATGGGTATATTGGTGTAAATAAATAACTATATATGGTTATTTTAAAGTGATATTGATTCTGTAATATTATACACACACTTCAATACAATTCCATGATCATGGGAATGATATCATCGCTCGTGTGTACGTACAGACTACCGTCTCCACGAACGCGATGAGATTCATTTTCCATGATTAACCATTCAAGAATGATTATAAGTATATATAATAAATAATAATGAAATATATGGAATAACGAAGCTACTGTATTTATATATATATATATATTTCATCTACTTACTTCCATTCAAGTCAACAAAGAAAGGAAAACAACGTTAATGCGTACGTACGACCTATCATCTCCATGAACTGTGTGTTTCATTTCATTTATCTATCTATTATATATATATATACTGAATATATATGATATATAAATCATGTTTTAAATTTTGGAAGTAAGTGAATCATGATATAAGTAATAATAATATCAAGAACAACAAGTCCAAACACGTACGATAAATGAAACAATTTTACCCAAAACGCTACTTTAACATGGAATTGACAAATGAACAGGTAATATAAATACCTAAGTGAACCATATATGATATAATAACAATGAATATGATTCTATAATAAGTCAATGACATTATTTAAATCATTATACAGGAAGTTCGGATACATACGAAGCATATCAGACATAAGGTAAGGGATAATTTATCGATCTCATTTTTATCTGAGATTGTTTTTTCATAAGTATTTACTGGGGTTATATTTATCATCAAAGACCATTCTTTATAAAAAAAATTCATGCATGTTTAAATTCCTTTTTACCCATTTTTTACTTTTACTACATGGTATGTACAGAATCTTTCTTTTGTTTACATTACGAGGTAATTTTTTAACTTTTCCGGCAAAAGTACGAGAAGAATGTTTTTTTAACTTATACGGAATGAAGGGATTTTTGCGGTTTTATAAAGACTTATTTTCATGAAGATTCCCCCAAAATATTTCATGACTATTTTCAAAAAAATATCTTTCATTTAAAATTGCGTGACATTTTGTGAAAATAAATTGATTTTGAAGAAGAAAAGATTTTTTCCTCAAGAATTCATTTCAAGTGTTTTATCAAAACCATTTTTTCATCTAAGATGACATTATTTCATATGTGTATGTTTCAAGTATAATGTCTCTATGATTTACATGGTTTCAATTTTATTATTATGAATTGATATCCATTTCTTTTATATAGATTATGTGGTGATGGGATAATGTTTATGAAACCAATTTTATTCGTTAGGTTATTATGAATGATGTATGTTTATTTTGTGGCACAAGTATGAATAATTCCATTATGAGATGGGTGGGACCAATATCTACCTCCAATTCATTGGGTAAGGATTTATATCCCATGATATAGACATGGATGGAATGGTTAGTTAATCCGGTTCAGTGTTACAGGACTGGAACGAGGAGTGAACTCAATTTAGGAAGGGAATTTGTCCACTAAGATGGTCTTAGAAGCAATGCCTTGTCTACTATGGAAATAATAACATGTTATTAATGGTTTCCACAATTACATTATTTATTCCCATGTTATTTTATCAATATTGAAGGTAATTTATGATATATTCCTTACGTAGTTCCAGGATTTATGTCTTTGATCAAGATTTTGATGTTTGGATTATATGTTCATGCTTTTGCATTCAAATGTTTATGGATTGTTTTATGTTCTCTATGCTTACCCTTATGGAGCATTTGAGCTCACCCTTTTTATGTTTTCTTTTCCCTAGGATATAAAGAAATGTTTTAGGTAAGAAAACAAAAGGGCAATATCTTTAGGGGAGAAGTTGAAGATCTTTCACCATGATTAGAAGATTAAAATCTGAGTTTCCAAAGACACTAAACTATTACGGTCCTTGTGTGTCTCTGTTTGTTATTTATTAAGTATTCCACAAAAGTAATTTAATTTCCACGCACGTCATGATTTGGGTCTCTACAGGATAACTAGGATCTACTCGCATGAATAGGTTTCTCATTTGTTAAAATATTTTATCTAATTCACCAAAAATAATTATTTTCTTTTTTTTCTTATGATATAAAGGAATTTTTTTAATTTTAATGAAATTAGTAATGTTAAACTAATATTCAATGCTAATAGACTATGATTGAGAATAAATTACCTAGATTATTTTGTTTGGTTTATGGATTTTATCACTCTTCTTGTTGTTATTCAAATTTATAGTGATTGATTAATCATGAGATATCACTTTTAAACTATACTTATTTTATTTAGTTGTGTAATATATGAAATTCCTTCTTCAATATAAATTCCACCTTCTAATTTAATCATGGTTTATTAAAACCCTCAATTGAGAGTGTGATATATCCTAGGACCTGGCTCAATCATATTCCATTTCTCTAATTAATGATACAACTCCATCATAGGAAGATATTGTATCTAGTAGATGGGTGGGAAAAATATATAAAGAAATAATAGAAATAAGTTTGAGTTCCATGTTATAGTGGAAAATTTATACCCTCATTCACATCATCCTTTCTCACCATAATCCCAAATAAAACATTTGAATTAAATCATAGAATGAAATGAAAACATCACATACCTCCCTTGGTCCAACCCTCAGGTTAGACCCATATTTTTTATGGTAATATTTCATGATGGTAAGATAAAAATAGAAATCTAAATAATAATATAATATAATAAAAATAAGGTTTTGAAGAGATATAGAGAAGAATAAAATAAAATAAATACCGGAAAAAATAAAAAAATATAAAACCCATGAGAAGAATAAAAAAAAGAAGAATAAGGGAATAGTATAAAAATATGTGTAACACAATTTGAATGATTCACTATGCATGAAAAATATTTTATTGAAAATAAAAATATATATTCATGTTATTTAATCTAAAATAAAAATGAATGAGATGGAAATAAAATAAAGGGAAAATATGAAGCATCATGGCCCTCAACATACTCTCTATTGGGCATGCATACTCCCTTTCTCAAATTAAATAACATCCTTTTCTAAAAGAAGAAGATGAAGTAGACTTCAACTAAGTTATTGAGGGAGATTTACAAAATATCATTTGGAATCTACAATTTAAATGTCATAATAGGACCCATGGGGTTGTGAAATTTATAACAGGCAAGGATCACAGGTGTTTATTTTTTGGTAATGGAATTCTTCAATGGGGGAAGTGAACAATGACAAAGTGAAGCACCTTAATATGTCGTGCATGGTTCAGGGGGTGGTTGATGATTTGAAAACAATGTATAGAGTTTGGACCTATATTAAGAGCCTCCTCCATTATTTGACCATAAAAATATCTAGATGCGGATCACAAGGTTTTTAGGAGTATCAGACAACTATCTAGAAGGGATCCATAGTTGATTAAAGTTAAGAAGGTTTAGAATGAGATCAAGTATGATATCTCCAATGGTAGGAAATACTAGTTCACTGTCATTGAAGATGATGGTATGGTGAATATGAGGGTGGTAGATGGAAGAGGTAGGTAGTATGGGTGTATGAGAGCTGGGGGAGTGGTGATTTTAATAGGGTGACCAGTAACCTATGAATTTCTGAACCACATTAAAACCAAATATGGGGGGGTGGTGCATCTTGTTTATAATTCATCTCACAATATCATGGCTCAAATATCCTATAATGGAGATGGCCTCCAACAAGACACCTGGACACACCTGGGTCTCCACTATATGTTGAACACTTGGGCCTTGGACTATGTTTTAATCCCAATATGATTCACCACCCATGGGACACTTCATATACTTGCCTACCCCTTGCTATATGAGATGGTGTGGGGTATACTATATCCCTTCTTGGAAATCATACCCATACGGGAAAGCTATCTGGCTTGTGGTGGTAGTGGTTGAGGGTTAGCCTTGGCTATATCCATTTTTGTGGTAATGTACAGAAAAGTTATTAAATTAAAATTTCAATCTAATCTTAAAATAATGATGAAATAAATACCAAAATTTAGTAATGTAATAAAATTATTTATTTTTATTCTTTTTTATTCCACATTTCAAATTGTCTATGATTTAATAAAACAAAGAAATTATTGGGTCTTCATATTTAAAATCAATAAAAAACCATAGAATTTGTTTAAAAATATATAGGAATTTTGTGTTTGACAAACCATAAACGTGTATATATCCTAGAAAATGAGTATTACGATCCTTAAAAAGATATGATATTATATGATTCAAAAGATAATTAGGATGAGTATTTGAGTTGAACAAATGAGTTTCATTGAAATTTGAGATATTATGAAGGATTTAATGGTTATATAAACAAGGTGTGTGTGAAAATAAATTTTATAAACATGTTATGTTCTGAAAACAATTGACATTTTTTATTATAAAAATAGTATTCATAAATAACATTGATATTTATAATGAGTTGTATATAAGTAAAATTTACAAATAGATATTAGATTGAAATATTAAGTTGTCAAAAAAAATAATGAAATTGAGACCACCCCATGGTAGTGGATCTTTAATGTAGGAGTATTATCAATGAGATACAATTGGAATCATCTAGTTTAGGGAATCTATAAAATAATGAGTTAGAGTGTACCACTTGTTTAAATAGTAATTGTATTCTACAGATAGACTACTGGTGAGAAATGGTGAGACACATCCATGGGGTAGTGGAATCCATAGTGTAAAGTTGGTGATCATCATGTCATAGTGATGATCATTGTGTGACAACACAATACCCATGATAAATTGGGATAGTAAAAGTGAAATAGTTAATTTCATAATGACTGATCGAATACTGAAATTAAAAAATATCCACGATCTAAAAAAAGGATTCCAAAACAATAACATAAACTTTTATAACAATTATTCTATATAAATACAATTTATAGAGAATCTTATGAAGTATAATAATGGATACTAATGTGTTAAAGGATGGTTCTATAGGTATTTAAGAGAAAAAAGATGTAAAATAGTGTTATCCAAATCCATGGAAAAGATTCAAGTCTCAATGAATATTAAAATTAACAGAATCAAGATTATAAAAAATATAGAGAGAAAATCTATTCTACCAACCCCAAATATATTACATGATAGTCTAAGAACCAAGGTGATGAGTTTTTTTCAGTACTCAATAATACCAAAAAAAATTAATTCAAATGAAAAACTGTGGTAGACCCAATATAGCATAATGGTATAGATTATTTATATCAATGATGTCAGAGAGACCCAATTATATTCACATAGGACAAATTAGAAGAACAAGTGTGTCTGAGTGAGTTTAACTATGATTCTTCAGATCATTTTGATATTGATAAGTGAGAGTATAAGCCAATAGGTTTAGTAGTTCATTAATATCTGATAGATATTTGAGGCAACTGTCAAATTTTTATAGACTAAGGATGTAAGATATAATACTTTAAAAAGTAAAAGAAAAAATTGAGAAAATCATATATCATACATCATGATATGTAGGATCATATCATGTATTATGTGAGAGGATATAAAGGTGGATTCTTTAGAATTGGTGGCAATTACATTATTGCATTGTAATTGTTCATTTCTAGTTTTTATGGCTCTAAGTCCATACCCATTCACAAGATTCTTTTTATAATAAATATGAAGATGTGTGTGTGGTATAAATACCCTGATAGCTCGAGACTTTATCCATCATCAATAATTGCCAAACCTAGTTAAAAAATCTGTTGTATTGTTGTCTACCGCTTTTCATGACATTAATTCATTCCAAAAAAATGAATAAATATTAAGAGGAATGATATTATATCCATCCATTAAAGAAGTTAAGAGTAAAAAATTGATACATATTCAAATTTATTTAAAATATAATAATAAAAATTCAATATCCACTTAGTATTATAAATATCCCTTCGATATCATAATAATTATTATCAATGAAATAAACACATTTCTTTTTATTATTCACGATTTAATAATATTTTTTTTAAATTGCCTTTTAATTGAATAAATGGAATGAAAAAAGTGAGAAGTAATTTCAACTAAAGATCATATGTTCAAATCAACCATGACTCAAATGAATAAATTTAATGAGGGGTTAAAAATTATAAATAAATTGTACATCTCAAATAAGGTGGAAGTTGAACTAGTTTTCTCATGTTTTGATTCAATTAATGAATATCTGACATGGGGGAAAACTAAATTGAATATTGATTTATTTCCAAGGGGATGCACAAGTTTTATATATCAATATTTTAAATAAATTTAAATTTTCAATAGGAAACTAAAAAGTTTTAGTCAATAATGTTCCAAAGATAAATCAAGAATTTTTTTGGTGGGATCATACATCAACTAAATTACATGATTAATCAACAATTATGTGAAATGATATTCTATATAATGTTCCCAATGAAAATCCTATTTTTTTGGATTTTTGAATTTATGCTATAAAATTTCGTTAATCATGATGCCTATTTAGTGCACATGGAGAATTATTCTATGAGTGAGTTTAAATCAATGAAAAAATCTCGAATAATGTAGGATCAAATGATGTAATGATTATGTAACATTATGTAATATTCTCTAGATTTGAGAATGTATAGATTAAATTTATTATTTAGATAGAATAAGTCACAAAGGAATTTCAAGATAAAAGAAATGCATTGAAATAAAATGAAATGTCATAAATTAAAATAAAAAAATAAAATTTGGAAGTCAATGATAACAATATTAAATATCATTAAATGTTTTTTTAATAGATGTGTAAAATTTATAATAATGAATATAATTTTATGATGGGGGTTTTTAATGATAATATGAATAGAATATAAATGGGTAAATATATCCAAAATATGAAATTCTTGGATAATTATGTTAAATTAAAAAATATACTAATAAATGAATCCTTTTCTTCAAAAACAACATTATGAGAATGTTGTGGCCAGACAAACTACTAAGAAGAACTCTTATGATATTGTAAAACCATCTAGTGGAATGAAAAAACATTACTCATATACAAAAAATTATATTTTCAACCCAATGATAAAGGTTTTATCAATGTATAGAAATGGTATTTGTACTAAATATCTTGCCTTGTAGAGTGCATTCTTAATCATAAAACATTCATAAATGTGGGTGAATAAAGAGAATGATGGGACAAAAACTATATCAAATATAAATGTAAGTAAATGTATGAGTATATGTTCTCTAATTCAAGCTCTAATACTAGAAGAAAATTTAAAAATTAGATTCTATCTAAATTTCTAAATCCTTCTTCTAAAGGACAAACAATAGTTATGGTATACTATTTATTCGGTAACAGTTTTGGTCATAAAGATTTAGATTATTATAATAACTTTTCAAATAATTTAAGAAATAATAATACATCATTGACGGGTATCATACTATAAAAAAAGGAAAAATCAATAGATTAAGAATAAAAACTTTTACGCAATAAACTAATTTCATACTATTAGAGATCATTATGATGTTTTTAAACAATTTGGTCACAAGACTGGAAAATTACTACCAAATTTAATAAAGGTTGAGTAATGAATAATTTAAAACTTAATAATATATAATATAAAGTGGGTATATTATCCATACATGGGAAGAAATACTATAAAAAGGGTAAAAATACTATTTCTAATATTATAGTTTTAATGAAATAAGAGTCATTTTGTTTCCTAAATTTAAAAAAAGCACAAGAAGTGAATGTTTGAAGGTGAACCCAAAAGGAAAATAAATTTCTTTTAAAGATAAAGGTGACACATTATTAACAAATTTAAATAATATATGAGTGTGATGGTATATTGTAAAATGATGAAACGTAATGGAAACTAGTGCTAGGGTGAAATGAAATAACAGATTTTTTCAAAAAAAAAATATATTAGAACTCATTGTAAAAGGTAAAAAAGCTATGAAAATACCTATAGAATGCATGATAATTATTATAACTTATTTTGAAAATTCCAAAAAATGGAATATAGGGTGATAAAGGAAAATAAAAAAGGTAAATAGAATATTCCGCATGAAGAGGAAATAAAATTTCATGAGTGGTTGTCAATAAATTAAAACTAAAGAAATTTTTAAATGTTATGTAGTAGATTCAAGGAAGATAGTATCAATTTTTTGGATTTTTTTAACAATTTCATGAACCCAAAATTTAGTAATAATGAATATAGATATTGTACTATGTGATTCATATTCCTTTTTAATTCATATTAAAAATAATATCCAACCCCATGAATGAATAAAAGTATCCATGATTCCCCAGATTTATTAGCTATCTTAAAATTCATGAATGATATGTCCATTAACACATTAGGTTAAACAAAATAGGGAAAACTGATTAAGAAGGAATTATCAAGAAAACAACTCACATTACTTTTTATAGAGATTCCCCCATATTTTCTAAATCATTGGTTTTATAATTTTTTTAATAGTATAGTGAATTTAATGTGATTCGTGTTCTAAAATATATTGAAAATGAAATTTGGTAATCTAGAATAACTATTACTTATTTGAAGAAGTCATCACTTTGTTATGATTAGTCACTTTGTATTTCAAAGGGCATTAGGAAAAAAATTCTAAATTTATGAATTGAAGAATAATATAATCCCTTATGAGATAATTTACTATAAAAATCTACCATTATAATATTGTGTTGATGAAAATCTAAAATTTGAAGAATGTTCATGAAAATGTCATTCAGATTTTGTGTATTCATATTCTATCATCTCGATTTATAAATCAATTGTGAAAAATATTGAGGGAGATAATGTGATTTAATCAATTAAAAAATGGGGTATATTTAAAAATTATATGGGTGGTCATAGAAATCAAAACTATATATATACATGAGTTTTACTAATGTATTGAGTTGATTTCATGTTCATAGGTTTTTAATCTATAGAAAAAAAAATATCAATTTGTTTCACTTGTATTAAGCATGAGAATATGTGAATATTAATTTCATATGATAAGTTAATGTGAATGAGTTGGTATATAATTCTGGGTTTTATATAAATATTTATTATCTATTTAAAACCCTAATGTTTTCAACATTGAGATTGAATCGTTTATAATTTGAGTGGAATGATTAATGGAACACTTATTGACAAATAATTAATATAATCCTATGTAATTGTCATTGATTTTTCTTTTATGAAGGGGGTAGAGAATAAAATGAGAATATATAATAAATTTATTGAAAATATTGACCTGTATGTTCCTGAATAGGTTTTTAAAAATGATATAGATGAGGTATTTTTGAGACCATATTATCTGAATATTTTATTTTTATCAATATTCATGAAATATTATTATTTATTAATTGAAATTTTTTAGGAAGAACTAGAAGGAAAATAATGGAAATTTATTTTCCATATTTCTTATCACATTATATATATAAACATAAATAAATAATTTTTTTACTGGATTCATTGATTAATTTATTTATATTGTTGTAAAATGTTCATTGATGATATAGACCTCCAACTTTGTAATAAGAGGACTGAGGAAAATAAAATTGATGACATTTTTATGATTCAAAAGGGCACTAAAATGATGATTTCAGTTGTATATAAAGATTTAACACATAATTATTTATAAAATTAATTTATGAATGTTTTCATTAGAATAAAAACGAGAAAACTGCAATGATATCTTGACTATTCATGTAGCATGAAAACCACTAGTGGGGATCTAATCATTAATCCAAGATCGATCTTACACTAATTTATATATTGTATATAATATTTGGTTTAGTCCATGTGTGTTTGTGTGGAGGTCCGTACATGTATGTAGGGAAATTATTCTTATCATATGCATGTGTGTTTGTGTTAGCCTGATGGTTCTCTGGAGAGAATAGTTAACAATACCAAACATTCACTTTCAAATCTGGTGCTAAAAACATAAATTTAAAATTTCTATCTATGATACCGATAATTGTGGTCCAATTTTAACTATCAAAACATACATCATCAAAAAGAATTGTGGGATCACATACATATCCAAGGACTATTTTGGTTTATTGTCTTATGGAATTATGGAAAAATCTTACATAAAAACTTAAATACATAAAAAGATAGTTCATAAAGATCTATATTTTCTACCAAGCGATTCATTAACCATGTGAGTATTTTTAATCATAATATACTTAAAAACATTGGTCATAACATGGGGAAAATGAAAAAATGGGAGGGTGAGCTCAAGAGATTTGTATGGTTATACATAAGCATTAACAAGTAAATGTCATCGGTGTAAATAGGATCAAGATACTGTAATTGTTTTGAAATGAATGTTCCGTATAATAACATAATATAATTAATTCCCCTAAATAACTAGATAAAAAAATAATTACATTTGGATTTGACATTAAATATGAGTAAAAAGTATAACAAGATATCATAAAAGATGTAGACCATGAGTAATAACATGGGAATATAAACTATAGTTCATAGTATCATAAGATCATTGAAAATTTATAAATTTATATGAAACATAAATTATATCACAAATATAAATCAAGGCTAATCACGAGGAGAAAATCACATGGTGGGAAGAGTCCTATATTGGATTTTGTTGACTCTGCATTTCCATAGGTGATGTCTCATGAGAAAAAAGCCTTAAGAAATGTATTAAAGGAATGTGTGATTTGAATAAAACTACTCAAATTAATAACATGTACATGAATATGATAAAAATAAAATGAAATCAATAATAAAGTATAAACATAATAATTACACATGGATAGAAAATGGGTTTCATTAAATTTCCTTATATCAAATTCAGAAGACATTTCTTATAGAGGGAATTTGAGAAATGATCAAAATATATGTATCAACCAGTTAAATGAAAGATTTTTAATATAGTTATACATGTAATGTATATATAAAATTAGTACACAATATTAAAATTTTAATTTGTTTCTGAATATATATACTTTTCAATTTATTAAACACATTCTTTTTTAAAATTACTTTTCCAAATTTAAAATCAATATTGAAATAAAATTAAAAAAAATTGTGGATACAATGTTCAATGAAAATAACATTGGTTATATATATTTTAATCTTCAATGAAATAATGTTTATTAGGGTGTGTAATTCAATACATGTTGTTTATATTAAAATAACATTCCCTTCACACTATCATTTTGATTCAAAAAGATTTTCGTTTTGAAAATAACAAGAAGATTTTTATTAAACCGTTTGAAAAAAACATGGATAAAAATTATATTAAACAATTATAGAGGTATTTTAATTTTCTTAAAGATTTTAAATACTACATGGTAATGTAATAGAATAGGTTTTCAACCCATGATATAAATAATTTTTATTTTTTCATAATACATTTTCATAGTAATTTGATGTCCCAATGGAAGAAAAAAGAATTTTTAATTTAAAATTTTATGAATAATTTCCATAAAATAAAATCGTTTGGGTTTAATATAGAAATAATTTCCCTAGATAAGACAAAATCATAATTTGTTATCAATAAATATGACATTTTGAAATAAAAACCTTAACATTTTTTATGTTTTCAATCATAACCATCATGAGGAAATAACTTCAGATGCTACTTGAAATACAAGGATGATATATATATTAATTATATAAGATATAAAACGTTCATCATATGGACCACACAAAATAAATAATTTCAGAATATGAAATATTTCTCAAATAAGCAAATGTGGTTGATAAATACTTTACCTTGAGAGGGTACTTCAAAAATATTGAGACGAGCTTGTTATGAAATTTATGTAACATTTAGAGGTATATATATTTGGATATGTAGAGTAAAATAACACTCCATGGATTTTTAGTGAAGATGATGGGGAGTTTGGGTGAGATTATATATCAAAAGAGATGATAATTCTTTACTAATGTCTAAATATTGGTTTTGGACCCTATAAAAAAATAGTGAAAACCATAAACCATACCATGGATTTATCTCATATTTTATACTAAAGAGGATTGGTTTTAATTATTTTATATGTCTATGAGCCTGAAAATTAAAATAATACCATTTATTATGTGGAAGTGTTTCATGTTTATAATGAATTGATTTCAGAAAACATAAAATACTATATAGTTTTTAGAATATTCATTACATGTGTATAATATTACTCAAATAAAATAAAAAAACATTTCTCTAAAGGGGAACATAATTTTTTTCTAAATCCTATCATATTAAAAAAAATTGTTACGTTTAACTGATTTATTATCTTCTATTTTTGTTTTAACAGATGTTATCCCTTTTTGATAATTTTAGGGATAACAATGTGGTTACTCTGGTTGGGTCATGACAGTAGATCTAAAATAAATTTTTTCATATAATTGTATCATGATTTAAAATTGAACCATGTAATAATAATTTTTCAGAGAATAGTTTTTTTGTAAATTTTAACCCATTTAATAAAATATAATTCATCATTAAATTTCATTAATGCCACATTTGACAATATTTGATTACATTGACTCTAAAAACATCATTATGTCAATGTAATTAAAATTTAATTATTTGAAATATTTCAAATATTTAGAATTTATCTCAAAAATTAATGTATCATTATACTTCTATTAAAATATATTACTTTTATCATTTTTAAAATCATTTATTTTAATTTATTTTTAATTAAATACTTACATCATTTATGTTGCATAAATTTTTGAGGTAATTATTTCAACAAAAAAAATAAAAAAAATTAATGATAAAAAATCACATATATTTAAAATCAATATTTATAATATAATATTGTTTTTATTTATCCATTTTTAAAAAAATTATAAAAAAATGCAAGAAAGTGACATTTTTTTACTTTTCATTACATAAGAAATTATAAAGGTCGCAATGATGGACATATGGAATCAAAATGCCATATATATGAAACATTGATGTTTATATTAGAAAAAACACATAATATATAATTTATTGAAGTGTTGGAGTTACTCTTTAGTCCTTTCTAAATTATTCTTTCCCTAAATTGATCTATTTTACTTTTACTATGGTGAAAATAATTTACTATTGTTATTATTCATAACAAAATAAATTAAGTTGACCTTATTAAATAATATTATCTATTATGTCTAAAAATAATAAATAAATTATAAAATTCAAATCAAATAAGTGATATAATTTAACTGAAATGTCAAGTTGTAAAACATGTCGAAATGACGATTTTTAGGAAATATAATTTTCAAGCATAATATGGAATTATATTAACTCTATGTAAAGTAATAATTATTATTATCATTTAAATTAATATATATAGAGATATAATATACAAATTCCATTTAAATTTTTCTTTATTAATAGTTATTTTATTAATTGAAATAGAAAAACATTATGCACTTTGGAACAGTTTTAAGGAAAATTAGTTTTTATGCCAAAAAGACAAACAAAATATAAATATAGTATAATTGTGTTTTAACTTTTGATAAATAAATTGAAGATAATATATTTATACATAGATTTATTTTAAATTAAATTCATGCAATACTAGGAATTTAAAATTGTCTGAAATTAAATGAATGTTATAAAAAAATGGTATTTTCTGAAAAATCTCAAAATTTCACCCTATGTTAATTATTATACGAATATTTGAAAAATAATGTTCATTTTAACAAATAAATTTTCCAAAATTTATATAAATAATTATTTTTGGATAAAATGGTGTTTTGGAAAATGAAATGATATTACTAATGATTTAGGGATTGTTTACGAAGACTTTATCTAAATTTTTATATTATGTCGGAAGTATTTATATATCATAATTTATTTAATCACAATAAAACCCAAAAATTTAATAACTATATTATAAGGGTTTTATTTAAATAATAATATTTCATGGTTCATTAAGGATCAGTGTTGCATATTGTACACACTATCCAGATATGGTTATTGTTTCTTAAAAATCATAGGGTGTTACATTCTAACCAAATTAAAAAAACTTTTTTTTTCTGAATTTAATCTTGATTTTAGTAATATAGGGTTTGAAATTTAAAAATACATTTTTTTGAAAACCACATCATAATAATGTTAATAAAAACTCTCCTTGATAAGAAATGAAGGGATGTATGAAGGTCATCTCGAATAACACATACTTGGTTTCCAAATAGGTTAACATTGGTATGATGTTAATATTTAGACACATAATAAAAATTTAATTCTGAAATAATTATTTTGAATAATATATATCATTTATCTTAAGAAATTGAATGATCCTAACAATGTAAACAATTACACAACCACAAACCAAAGTGGTTTGAAAAAGGCCATCGATTTCATTGAAAATGAGGTTAATATGAATGTTTTTTTTTCAATATTCTTTTATGGTATCTTATGTATTCTGTTATCATAAAGTGGAATAACCGAAGTAAATATAATTAAAACTTAATCCATTAGTCAGTTTTCCCCACAATCTTATATGTTTCTCAAAATGATGAGTATTAAAGGTGGAATTTTCATGCATGAAGCACTAAAATAAACTTATAATGGATAACATCACGTATAAATAGATAATAATCTATTACTCAAATATTTATACCCTTTACTAGAACAAAAATGATTAGTATTAGGTAAGATTGTTATAAAAATCAATATTATTTCATATGAATTAATATTACCTTTATATAAAACAATCAATCTTAATTCCTAAATATCAAATTGAATCAGTCTACTAATAATTATCCATAAAAACATTCAATGATATTATAGATTATTTTGGATACCCAAGGATTATAATTATTTTATCATATACTCATCCAAGATAAATTTAACATTTTTATCAAAATAATAGAAATCAATCTTAAAGTATAATACTCATAATATATATTACTTCGTCATAAAATCCCAAATATATGTTAATAATTTCCCTAAAAAACCCTATATTCAAATAAACATAATAACCACACTTTTTTTAAGGTTTTATCTTCAAAAATTATCTCATAAAATTTATCATACATCCTTAAAAGTGTATTATCATTTTTCAGAAATAATATATCATGTTAAACCTAAGGGTTACAAATTCCTCAACCCAATTAAAATTATCTCAAAATATCATTAATCAAAAAAAATCCATTTCTTATAAACTAAGAAGTAGTGACAATTAATTTTAACATATGATCAACATCAAACATATAAACCTAGGATTATATCATAAATCTTAAGATAACATCACATGAAAATATCCTAATATAAAATTTTATCTAATCCATTGTTCTGATACAATCTATAATTACCCCAAACCTACACATTCAGATCTGAGGCTGAAAACATTAATTTTTTTCACTAAAAATGGTGATATGGTTTACAGTATCCAAACATAAAACATCAAAATGACATGTATGATCACATACATAACCAAGGACCTTTTCAGTTTATACTTTTAAAGAATTAAATAAATATTTGATACATAAAAAACTAGTTCATAATGATTAATATTATATCACATAAGGATCTCCCGACCTAGTAACCTTCATAAGAATTATATACTTCAAACGTTTCTTCAGAACCTGGGAAAAAGGAAGGGATACGAAGGGTATGCTCAAGAAATTTGTAACGAAAATTTTATGCGATAAAAATTGATATAACCAGGAAGAATAAATAAGTACAAGGGAATGATTATATAATCAAAGTGAAGGAGAATAACATAAGATAATTCAGACACATAAATACATAGATCATAAATCATTGATTAAGGCTTTGGAATAAGATAAGAACTGAAGGTTAATCATTATTTTAAAAAAGAGAAGGATCATGAGTAGTCACATGAGAACATGAAATATGGATCATGGTTTAAAAAGATAATGGAAAAATATGAAATGTGGTTGAATGATAAAAAATTTCATAAACATAAGTAAATATTAGCTTCCATGTCAACAATATCTGGCTGAAAATTTAAGATAATTGATTAGGCTCACTACCTAATACCATACATGATGTCTCATGATACTAAAATATTACCAAATTCATTAGAGGGATAAATATTTGGGCTCCCAACCATCACATAAAATTCTTATTCAAATATATTGGTACCACTTAAGAAACTCAATCATAAGGAATAAATATATGAATTACTCATGGAAATAAAATTGTTTTTACAAGCTTTACATATATCATAGTCAAAAGAGTTTTCATAAATATGGAATTTGAGATATGATTTTATTGAATGTATCACCCCATAAAAAAAGATAGGGTGAGAAAATTGTATATGTTAAAGAATATATATATTTTAAAATAATTCCATAATATCAAAATTTGTTTTCATTTCTGAATTGAAATACTTTTTAAAATATTAAAACATTATCGATGAAATAATATATCCACTTTGAAAATCACTTTTGAAAAAAAAACACAAAACATTATATTGATATATTTATTTGAAAATTAACGTGGAAACATATAAAAATCCTTAAATGAAAATAATGATCAGGACAATTGTTAATTCCCTAGTTGACAAACATATTAAAAAACATTAATTTACACATTGGTAAAAAAATAAAATAAAAATCATGGTTTATAAAATCAAACAATGATTACATTTTAACACTTTTTTAAATTTTAAAATATAGTTAAAAATTATAGTAAAAAATTGAAGATTAATATTAATACATTTTATGAAAACATATTAATGAGAGTATGGATGTTTAATAGAATAACGTTTCAATCGAAGAGAAAAATAAATTAGATTTTCCTTGAATACAATTTGTTAATAATTTTTAAAAACGCAAGAGGGGAAATGGTAATATTAAAAAAAATTAAACTAAAAAGTGGAAAATAAAATAGGGTTTTTTTAAGATTAAAATAATTTCCTCATTCATGGTATAAACATTATTAACCCTTAAAATTGATGATATTATAAAAAAACAATTACCATTGATGTAACATTTGAATCATAACCCTCATATAGTAATAACATAAAAATATACATTCAATACTATGAGTATTAATATATTAATTACATAAAATTTCAAAAAGTGTACATATTCACCATAATCAAATAAATATATTTGGAATATGACTAATGTCTCATTGAAGTAAAAGTGGCATGAGAAATCTATAACCTTGAGAGGGTACTTCTAAAATCATGGGAGGAAGATCTTAAGATATTTAAAATGGCCTGGGAGGTACATAGAGAGTTAAAGGTAGAGTAAATTTACAAACTACGGGTTTCTAGTGAATTGGAATCGGTTGATGGATTGGTTTATATATAAAAATTTATGGTAATTAATTATTAATTTCTAACCATACGTTTTTGGACTCTATATAATAAATTAATCAAAAAATATCATTGTTTTTTGCCCATGGTTTCTATAAATATAGAGTGTTTTCATTATTATTTATTTGTAAGGATGTAAATAATTAGACTAATACCCATGGTGATGTGTAAGTGAGTCATGTCTATAATGAATTGTTTTTTGAACATTAAAATATAATATGGGGTTTGGATGATTCATTAATGATTTGTAAAATAACTTAATTAACTTCCAAAAAAATATTTTAATGAGCTAAAAGAATTTCAGTAGAAATGAATTCATCCAATAAAATTCAGAAAAGTTTATGTGGTGCTTTTACATATATATTTTTGAGTTAACCCATGTTAACCCTATTTGACAATTTTTTTGAAGACATAGATTTTACATTTTAGGGGAAATAAAAGTTTCTATAAAAGGGAAATTAACACATAATTGGACCATGGTTGATATTTTCAACCATATTTAAATAACTTTTATTAGTTTTATATTTTAATAATATTTAAATCATTTAATTAAATATTATTTATTATTAAATATCATTAATTTCAATTTTTACACATTTCAATTGAAATGAATTTAAGAAATACTAAGATGACACACTAATTTGAATATTATAAATTCATATATCCCTAACATATTATAATTATTTAAAAAAATTGGAACATAATAAATATTTCAAATTATATTACTTTTACAATTTAAAAATCATATATTTCAATTTTATTATAGTTAAATTAATATCAATCGACATTATGTAAGAATTTATGGTAATTATTTCCCCTCTTAAAATAAATAATAATTTATCATGAGTAAAAAATAATTTATATTAAAAATATATATTTATATTCTTACATATGTTTTCTTTATCTATGTCACAAAATATTATAGAAATAAAAATCAAGAAATGACATTTGTTTATATTCCTCACATAAATTATAATAAAGGTCATAATCATGGTAATATGTAAATATATTTCATATTTATAAAATAATTATGATTTTGAACTAAATATAATCATATAATAAAATTGTGGAATTTTATTGGGTTTCCCGTTAGTACTATTCAATTTATTTATATCCTTAATAAGCATATTTTTCTTTTACCCTAGAAACAATCAATTACAACAGTTACAATTCATAATAATGAATCATTATTATCACCTTATGAAAAAATATTAATAATTATTATTCTAAATATGGAATCCATTTTTAAAAAATATGTTCATATGAGTGGAAGAATTAAATTTAAATTCGATCCAACAAAATGTGTCGAAAATTAGGTTTTTAAGAATTTTATTTTATAAGCATAAGATGGTATTATATTCACTCAATCACTATTTATCGTCATCATATGAAAATAAATTAAAATTTATAAATATATTTCTATAAATTTCATATAAATAATTTCTTGTTAGGGGTTATTTTAATAAACTAAAATGGTGAAACATTATGAACATTAAAAAATTATTCAGGAAAATATGTTTTTAATCCTAAAAATAAATGTATAAAAACTATAGTGAAACTATAATTTAAATGAAATTAATTTTATAAATATAAATTAATATTATAATTTAAAATTTTAATTAAATAAAGAGAATAATTTTACTTTAAAATTATTTGAAAAGAAAGTATAATATTATAAAAAATGATATTTTCACTATTTAGTAAAAAAATATTTTTTGAATATAAAAATATATCATGCTAATATTTTTTATTTTATAATTTAAAATATTATTATCATTTTATAGAACAAATTTTATAAATCTATTACAAATTAGAAATAAAATTATCTCACAAAAAATCATTTTTCATGAATATTGTTTTTGAATAATAAAATGTTATTCCTAATGATTGAGTGATTATTTTCTAAAAAATTACAAATAAAATCATTTTGAGTAGTAAATTTATATATTTCATAAATTAGTTAATCTTATTCATAAGATCCAATTTAATAGATATCTTACTACATTCTTATTTAAACAATATTATTTCATTTGTTCGATTAGGCTTAGTGATGTGTGTCATATATGATTTCAAACATAGTTTTTTAAATCTTAGGGTGTTACAACACTAGATCCTATGATACATTAATGCAGAGTTTCATGTTATATGCATTATTAATTCCTAGAAGAATTTTGATGTCAGATTATAAAAAAACATTCACTGACATCATGTTTAAAAAAGGTGAGTGATATTGGGTCCAATCATACCCTAAGAAATATTATTTACTTTATGATTAATGATACACCCCACAAATCCATTTAATACCTACGAGACTATAACTATATGATATAGGCTCCTTCCTGGCATACAAAAGACCAAATATCAAATCTGGGTAGGGTAGGAATTCCTTAGTTACTATAGCGACACTACAAGAGGAACTGTAGCAGTTTTCTAGCAGCAGAGGCACTGTAGTGGCAGAAGTACTATAGCAGGTAAGGTAGCACCCCGGGTACTCTAGCAGTACTATTCACTAAAGGGACCTTGGGCCAAAAAATGGTCTTTTGAGCATTATATTCAGGCCACATTGCCTTGGGCCTTTGGGCTATGTAATGGGTCCCCCACTATCTAGGAAAAAAATAGTTATTTTCATTAATATTAAAATGAGGCATCAACCTCAACCCTTAAAAAACCATGAATGGATTTAATATACAATTTTATATCATTAATTTTGATGAAGAACTCATGATTCCACATTTTATTTTGTGTGAGAGTTATTGAAATACTCAAGGACCTTGATGGTTTTGCAATAATGTTATTTTGATGTTCATAGGATGAAACACTCTTAGATTATTGGATGTTTGTGGGAATATTATTTGAAGTATATATATTTTATGTTCTTTATAAGACTATAAACATAGGTCAATTTATTGAATCAGGAAAGATGATAATAATTAAATATAAAATACAATAATTCTTAATTTTATTTATAAATTCTAATATATCATTTTAGATGAGAAATATGATAAATATTGAGATGTAAAATTACATGCATTGGATAAAAATTAGGATTATTATAAGAGTCCTCTATTTGAGTTTCATAAAAAAAATATTATATGTGAGAATTAATGGCTATGTAAACATATAGATCATAAAAATAGTTTTTGTGAACATTACATATGTAAATATGAATTTTATATATATTATTTGGCATATTTATGTGAATAAATTAAGTCTATATAAGATTCATTCATTTTTACAATGGGTTTTGTAAAGATAAAGTGGTTTTTTATATTTTAGATTGAAAGTATTTGTTTTTAAATTGGATATAAATAGAGTCCACTCCATGGTGGTAGACTTTTTATGTTTTATGTTTATTAATGATATACAACAAAAATCATTTATGTTTTATAAAATATAGTTTAATGAGTTGGATGAAAACATAGAAATTTAGACAATGTTGTGTAGAAAATTTACCTATGAGAAATTGTGAGATAAATGTTTATTATATTAGAATTTATACTATAATAGTGAAATATGAAATTTATGATAACCAAATATTTGTGATGGTCATTGTGATTTTACACACTACCAGTATTAATTTGGGCAACTCAACCATTCCATTTTCATTAGTGTAATGATATCTACCAGTAGAAGATTCATATAAATAATTAAGTTATAAAGAATAGAAACCATAACCCAAAACAAAAATGACATAAAAATTAATGCATATATAGATATTTTATAAATTACCTTATGATTTTAATGATCTCAATAGTTTTAAATGTTGATTCATTGATATTTTATAAGTATATATATATATATATATTAATGTAATATGAGTGCACGGAAATGATTCATGCATCCATTGAAAAATTATAACTGATTTCATAATACAATAAATACAGAAGAGGATATGATGCTAAAATCAACATATATATTCTATGAAGGTCTAAAAGTAAAGGTGATAAGTGTTCCCAATGTTCCAATAATATCAGATATTATATATATATATATATATAAGTGAACACTTTGGGAATCGTATTATAACATCATGATACCTATATTGTGTTTCTATGTCAAGAATTGATACATATTTCAATTCAAATTCAACAAAGATGAAGATAATGAATTGTGAGTGTTTTATATATAATTTAGTATAACATATTCTAGTTGAAAAGTATGTGATACATACTATATTTTTAATATGCTATATATTATTAGAGATTATTCGAGGGAGCCTCACTAAATAATGTTAATTGAGGAAGAAAAAAAATATATACTGATGTCTATATGAGAGGAATGAATTGCATTGGAGGTATTACTTCAAGAGGTGGAAGCCAATATCATAATATTTTTGCGAGGATATATCTCTTTGTGTTGTAGGTGGAATGAAACTCGTTTGTTATATAATAACATGTTTTGGAAACGTTTCATAAGTCCATGTCCATACACATTTCTGATATTCCTGTTCTAATAAGTTGTAATATGTGTTCATGATATAATAATCATGAAACATCAGTGATGTAATGATCCTAAAAATGAAAAAAACCTCATAAAAATAATTTTTTCTATCTTCATGACTCCTTTTTTATCATTAATTCATGCCAACATATGTAGAAATATTTTAATGAAATAAGAGATATTCATTCACTAAATATTTAATGAGGTGTGAAAAATATATTGGTTCAAACTGAATTAAAATTTTCTAACACCTATTTATCCATAATCACAATAATGGATAGATATATTTGAAATCCTAATAGAACCAGTTACAAAGACACCACAACTAGGGGAAATATAGATCAATATATCCATCATGGGCCATAAACGATGACTATATTTAGCAAACCATAGTAAATAAAATGCTCAACCACCATGAGTAAATACACTATAAATGAATTGGTTAATGTTTGAGACCTATGATAGGTCTCCCACTATATAAGGTTACAAAATCACTATTAAATTCTAGGATGAATCATAATAAATTAAAAATCTCCCAAAGTATGAGGAAAAAATGTGAAAATTAAATAAATATCACATTCACCTCTAGAAAAAAACAATCGACATATCCAAGAATAATAAAATACATCAAACACTCTGAAATATTATGATATAAAAACTCAATTTATCATCACGAGTCCACAATGCTATGCATGAGATAAATGGATTTTGAAAATTAAGAGGTTTACCCAAAACTAGATCCTCTAATCTACTACCAAGATTTCTGATATAACACCTAAAACATTCTAGTAAGGATATAAATGAGTATTATTAAGGAAAATAAAACACCATAAATTTCACATTTAATTATATAATCTTAATTAATAAAAATTATAATAATTTATTCAAATATAATGATGTCAAAAACATAATATTAACTGCATTATACATTAAATAATTTAAATAATATTTATTCCTAAGCCTTAGAAATAGTTTAGAAATTACATCATTTACATATTTTATAATGTTTATATTGGATGAATAATATAACACAAATTTTACAATACATCCTCAATGAACATGGATGTATTGTGTTTTTCGCGAACATTTTGAGTGTAATAGAACAATTTGTGAAATCATTGAATATATTGAAATATTATTGGTATAGAAACACGTAAATAAAAAGGGGAAACTTTCAAAATGTTATTTGATACCTGTAAAAATATCAATGTATAAGTGGTATAATACTGGGAGGGAATTATAATAGATATTCTATATAATTGTAAGGAAAAAATTTAAAATGGTTCATTATAGAACATCTTTAAGAGTATAATAGTTTTATAGTTCCATTAGAATATTTATATAGTAATACCTATAAATAAGTTTTCATAAATGATATTTTTAGGATTTAAAGTCTTCCCATCACAACAATATCTGATAATGACCCTAGTTTTACAAAAAAAATATGGATTTATTTTAAAGTTCTTATTAACTAATTTAATAATAATAATAATTAGTAATACATAAATGAATTCATAGTTTCAAGGGAATATTTTAAAATTCAAAAACATGTTAGGTTTTTGGTTATTTGAAATTTATTGAATTTATTACTAATATTTACATTAGTATGATTACATTTACAACAAGTATCATTTCTAAATAATTTAATTTATACATTAAAATTCCCTACATGTGAAAATTTTATAATAATTGACTTATTGGCAGAGAATCTAATTCAATTATAATTTTTAGTCAATTATTAATGGATGAAAATTTTTAGAATTTATATTCCATAAAAATTTTTAACAAGGTAAAATATTTTTGGAAAAAGAGTAATTATGATAATAGAAGGATGAACTAGATGTTTTATCTGGGGGCCATGTTTTTCTAGAGATATTAATGTATATGGGATTTATGTGGTTTCAAATGAAATATATTTTCTGATTATGTCACATTATTCCATTTATAATATTTGAGTATATATGCTAAGGGAAGTACTTCTCAGAAATACTATAATAATAGTTTTTTGTAGGTTATTTAGAATTTTTTTTTGAGAATAATATTTGAGAAAATTTTCATGTTTAGAAATTTAAAAATAGGGTAGATTTTAAAAGAATAAATTAGGTTGAATAATTTATATTTTCATTGTATTTTTGATATTATGATATTGGGATTCTGATGGGAGAACAATAGAATCCTAATGATTTAAAACAATGCTAGATAATTATTCTAAAAAACTAAAATGTTTATAGGTAGCCAATTAGATTATCAAAGGACTTAATTTATATTATTTTTAATAACATTATTTTATTAATTCCCAAGGATTAGATTTTATGAAGAAACAACAATATGAATATCTTTATTGTAGAAATTTATAGTGTTTTCCCTTCTTTTCTTTTCCTATATCATCATTCATTTTTCAATTTGGAGATTATATTGTTCTAAATAAATGATTCATCAGTAGAAGTTGGTTCTTTTCTTCAATTCAGTGTTAATACCTTTATAAATTCATGACATACCTTCTTCTTTTTTGGGTCATGTGTGAAATATAAGGATTTGTTGTTTCTTTTTCTAGTTTCATCTAATTTTTCTTGAAGGATAATTTTTCACAAACATTATTGAAGTTCAAAATATGATTATTTTCTATAATGGTTGGTATTAAAAAAATTGAAAATTTTGTTTTTTTAATAAAATTTTTAATGAAAGACGTGCAAAAAAGTCAATTGGGGAAAAAATTATGCACAATTAATGGTTCATACACTGAATAATGACCAACACCTGAACATGAAGACCAATAAGAAAATTGAAAAATGTTTTATTAATAAAGAATCATGATCCAAGGTACCCTATATAAATTCCACCCATTATATTATTTAATTTCAACCATTAAAAATTTATTTTTATCACATTACTTATTAAAATTAGTTTAACCACTACATTTCCTATACAAATATTATTCAACATCAGTTTTTGAGGAAGAAGCCCAAGAGTTGCTACATGAAGTAATATGGGATTTGAGGATAAGATAACTACCACTACATAAATTACTAAGAAATAATAATAACTTATTATAATGATTTTTGAATCAAAATCTAAAGGTTTATAATGGAAACTGGGTTTCCAAAAATGCACAACACTTATATTTTTTGAATAAATAAATGTTTCACAAATCAAAACATTAATATATTGAAAGTTTTTTTAGATTTAAATTTGATGACAAGAATTGAAAAATAAATCCCCACCCCATCCATTTTTATCAGATTTCAAATCACCAAAGTGCCTCCAAACATTACCCAACCATATTTTTTCTATAATTTCACTTATCATATAAAATCATGAACTTTTTTAAATAACATGACCCTAATAATAATACTCTATGTTTTAATTCTTGGTTTCTAAAAATGTATCTATCCAAAATACTCACATTTATGAACCTAATAAACTAACAGACCATATAACTTCTTCCAAAACACTATCACCCAGCTTTAATTCTATATGTTTTATTTTGAAATAAAATGATTGAGACCACTTATATAAGGTCGGATTCCTTAAACATGTAAACTTGTATATCACAAAAATATGATATTATTTAAAAAAAGATAGAATATTAATTTTGATCCATCATACATATATCAACATTTATGTATTGATGTTCAAATTAAAATGACCTTTTTAACTCCCACTCACGGTCTACCATGCATGACTATAAACTTTGTATAGATTTCATTTATTTTTGGCCTAAGATTTCCTTGTACAGGTAATTTAAAAGTGAATTAATACCTTATAATAAAATAAACATTCCTTATTGAATTAAAAATATAATTCATATGTAACACCCATGATGTCACTTTTAATTTATATATTTTCATTTTATTAATTTTACATATACTTTGATAATTGTAAGAAAATAGAAATATTGATGATTTTCTTAGGTTTCTTTGTTAGGGTGAACTATCACCCATAAAATAGGGGTTGACCATGATGGGAGTAGTGGTATTGTACAGTGGCATATGAATTTTTGGTGAATGGTTAGGGTTATGAATTTTTATTTTTTCTAGTAATACACATACTATTATAACATGGTTTGGTAAACCAAGAATTACATTAAATTTTGATTTATTTTATTTCTATTAATTATTTTATGTGTTGATCCCTTTTTTATCCTTCCATTCACATGACTAGACCTAGGGAAATTTCACTTTCACTTCTTCCATCTCCATATGTTTTCTCTAATTTATTTTTTCTTACATTGGTGATTTTGCATCATAGTAATATGGTATAGCAGGTGGGGCTGTTTAAATAAATTGTAATCCTAGTTAAACAATGGATGATGTTTTAATACCACAAATTATTTTTTAAATAAAGTATTTTCTTAATTAATTTTATTATCATTTTTTCTTATATGGGTTTCCTCTCATTATGATAGTTTAATTTATAGGTAATGGAACTCTCGAGTGTTTAAATAGTCTTTTTTGTAAAAATTTAGTTTTTTTATCTGTTATGATGTTATCCAAGCCTTAATGATTGTTTTTTTTGAATCATAATTGAAATTTATTTAAGGTTATCTAACTCTCCATGAAGGATCCCTACTTAGGTTTTGAAAAAACATAGTAAATAGAAGTAACTATCGAACCTCTCTTAAACATTTTCAGTCTTTTGGAATGACCATTTTTTCTCCAGAAATTTTATATTAAAGGAAATATATAGTTATATATATATATATTGTAAGGATATAAATTTTGAATTATTTTATATTTTATTAGATGAAAATGAGGACATATTTTTATAGATATTAATTTCATCATTAACATAATGACAGTTAAATTTATAGTGTCAATCATGTTTGAAATAGTGGGGTTGTGTATTAAAAAATTGATTTATATTACAGAAAATTTCTTGTTACTACACCATATAAGATATTACCTTTTATGTTATATTTATCAAAGAATTATGATATTATAAATTAGTTAATATAGTCTATTATAGGGTTATCTTTGAATTTTTGGTATTTCTTAATAAAAAATGAAATCATCATCGCATATTTATTCAATCATTCCAATAAGGAATTTCCTTCTATATAATGTTATATGGTTGGGAGAACTGTGATAGTGAATATTCCACTATTAGTAAATATTTTCTTTCATATTTAATTTTATTTTGGTTGATAGGATTAAAAGACTATATTTAAATCTATAATTTTGTTTAAGACCTTATGGTATGAGTTCATGGTCACTCACACTAT